>JBBGZY010000633.1:2425000-3625000 GCA_037952925.1 Lithobates clamitans
GTATGTGCTTGTGTTTTATATATATATGTGTGTGTGTGTGTGTTTATGTATGTGTATGTATGTGCGTACATGTGTGTTTACATGTATGTATGCACATTTTATGTATGCACTTTCACAATACAATTCAGTACAATCAGAACAGTTTTTTTTACCGCTTGTTCATAGTACCAGCAAGAAAATACTGTTCCTCTGAAAAGCGATCCATGCTCAGATTGCTTTTCAGAGACATTTGACAGCCGGTAAAGAGACAATATCACGCCTCACAGCCTGTTTTAACCCCCTAAATGCATCATCACTATGCTGCAACTGTGTGCAGAATAGGGGTATACTTCAAGGGTGCCCTCAGTGGAAAAAGATTGAGAAACACTGGCATTGAGGAACCAATCTCTCCATTTTCCTCCTGTGGCCGTTGAATGCCTGCAGGAGGGAGAAGAGGAGAAGGGGGGGGGAAATGGAGAAAGATCGGTTCCTTTATATTCAGCCACCCCCACAGCTCCTGCTACGCAGCTTCTTTCTGCTGCCCCCTATGTGCTCTCCAGCCCCCCTGTGCTTTTTCCTGCCCCCCTCGTCTACACAGCTCTGCAGGGTTCTCCCCTCTCCCGCCGGCTGCTGTGGGGGATCTGTCAGGATAAAGACTTTTCTGAATGGAGCGTCAGTGTTTACTATGCTTCAGTTTATGAATGAGAAGGAAGCTCTGTACAGAGCTATTCCTGTCCATTCATTCTGTGCAGCTTAGGCTGCAGAAAAGGAGATGAAGGGCTGTGTCCTCCATCTCCTTTCTCTGTCTCAGAGGTGAAACACCAGAGGTTTGTTTAGACTCCCGATATCTCACCAAAGCCCCCTGACGAGGCTCCTAAAATGTTTTCAAAAATATTAAAAAAAAATAATATTGTAAAAAAAATTAAATAAAACAAATGGTAGGAAAAAAAACACTAACACCAGTGGCAGAAGTACCGCACAAACTTCGCACTTGCGACCGGGCCCTGGCGTTCCGCCACCGGGCTCAGAGGAAAGGGCCTCATCAAGGGGGGCCTTCATAGATTCTTGCATTGGGGTCCTGAAGGTTCTAGTTACACCGCTGCTTGGGGAAGAATTAGGGCGGAGACTGCGAGCCAGGCCTTCTCGTCCACATCAGTGCCTGACCTCACAAATGCGCTTCTGGAAGAATGGTCAAACATTCCCATAGACACTCCTAAACCTTGTGGACAGCCTTCATAGAAGAGTTGAAGCTGTTATAGCTGCAAAGGGTGGGCCAACTCAACGTTGAACCCTACAGACTAAGACTGGGATGCCATTAAAGTTCATGTGCGTGGAAAGGCAGGCGTCCCAATACTTTTTACAATATAGTGTATGTGCATAGCAGTGTGTTGCCATTTATTCTGAATAGCATCCTAAACTTATTTACAGTATAAAACAATACACCATATAAAAAATTACTTCTTTATGACCTTGTGGAAGGACAGAGAGATATATACTGCTGTGGAGGACTACTGTTACCATTAAAGGCACTTCAATGCATGGATAATTCTGGCTGCTTGTTTAGCTCACTGATGTTTACTGAAAACCTATAGTGTAAGTCCACCCATATGTGATTCGAATCTCAGCCGCTTCCTGCTGAACCGGCCTAGATTCAAACCATCTATGGCCAGCCTTACACTATAGGCAGGACTGACGCAAGGATTTTTGACATCCTAGGCAAAACCTCATTTTGCTGCCCCTCCCCCCCTTAGGCTCCTGCCCTATCTCCACCACATTTTCCCTGCCCATGTAAACCCCACCTTTTTAATGAAGCACCCATCAAATGCAGCCTCACCAGCACCCATCAATCTAGCCTACCAGTGCCCATCAATGAATGTTTGCTTGCTTCCATTCATTCGGGAGTCGGGATACAGACACAGTCCTCCGCCACTGCTGCGCCTCTGACACTATGTGCAAATGGAGCTGCTGCCTGCTGATGTTAAGACTTATTTGCTTGCTGCAGAGAGTATAGAGTAGGAAAACCAGTGGCCGGGCACCCTAGGCAACAGGACGCCCTAGGCGGCTGCCTAGTTTGCCTAATGGTAGCACCGGCCATGACTATAGGTTTTAAGTTTGAACCATTAATCAGCAGGCTGAATGTAACAAGTTGATCGATTGATCAACTTGGGTACAACTAGCACGTCGGACTCTCTTGAGATTATCGCTGGTGGCTGCTTTAGCTGCTAATAGCCAATCAATGTATTTTCGGAGGAACAAAATATGCTTTGTGTGTGGTGGGCCTTTTCAGAAAAAATGTAAAGGTAAACAAACACCCTTCCCAACCCCCTGGTCTCCACTGTACTTACCTTGATAAATTGCTAAGCTGTCAGCGTCCATGCAGCTGGTGCAGCGGTCCAGGCATTTGCAATCCCTTCTCTCTCTTCACTGTGCAGCAGCTATTGGATTAGAATGATTCTGATTGGATTAAAATGATGGTCAGCATCCTAGAAATTGGGAACAGGGGTGGCAAGGGTCTACGGTGTTAGCACTTAAACAATCAGTTTTGGGTGGAGTTGGTGTATTTTCTAGTATACTTATGATGACAGTTAATGCTTATTTTCTATGGCTCTTTAAAATAACCTGCTGGCTGAAAGACTGGCTCATTTCCTTTTTAAATAATAATTTTAGAAAGCCAATTAATTAATTAATATTTAAGTACCAAAATACTGCTTATTGTGCACAGTCTAAAATATATGAATACTGATATAATGAAAATGCCATTGGGGAATTTTTAAATAAACATCCATTAAAATATGTTACACAAAACAGATTTAGTAACCTAAGATCACTGGAAGAACAAGAAACACATGCTATTTTTCAAAGTTCCTTTGCTCTGTTCTCTAGTAAGAACTCATAAAACATGACAAACTGGGAATTGCCAGGACAGTCCATTTGGGATTGTATCTTGCCTGAATTTTAATGCGGTGTGTTACTGGTACATTAGCAAAGGAGCAGGTCTCTTTGAGACATGTCATATACTGATGACATTAGTACGGCTGTATCTTGATTTTCTAGTAACCTATTCTACAGAAATATGTTTAGGCTGTTTCATATTAGAGGCCTCGTTTCTTTTCTATTCATTATCTTATATTTTATAATAGATAATGCAAAATTGCTGGGAGAGCCTTTGAAATGAGCAGTCTTGTATGCAAATGAGACATACCTATGGTTCTCGGACTCAAGCATTTTTCTTTGATGTATGTTTCTGACATTCTGAGATTATAGAGAAGAAAAGAACTTTAATTTTATTAAGAAATCTTAATTGAAGTTAACATAAAAGAAGTTGCATGGTGTTAATTGGTCTGTTTCAGGCATAATTTGGGCCTTAGAGACCCATGTCCCTTACCCCCTGCCAAAGTGTCAAAACTCACATCTTTAATTCAACAATCTTTGTAATAATTACCTCAGGATAAGGTAAGCTTTGATTAGGAGTCCTTTTTAGTAAAAGTACAGTACACGGCTCCTTAAGAAAAATAAAGTAAGGCTGACTAGAAAGACAAACTCATATGACAGTGATTACAGGGGAACATAGAGAGGCAATCCATCACATGAAAGGCAGCCTTGTCATCTGTGGCTGAATTACGTCCTTTTATTTCCATCTCTTCAATGTGTTTGTAACAGAAAAAAAAAGTTTATTAATGTTTGATAATGAAGTTGATGGAAAAGGCTCAAGGCATTTGCTTTTGGTTAACCAAAAGAAATACCTATTGACTTAGCTAGCATGCTTTCCTACACTTAATACATCTATACTGGAGCCCTAGTGGGTACCCAGTGGGGATATTCACTCCGTGTGCTTCAGCAATGATCCTCTGCCCAGTGATGTCTCTGTACCACCACTTTGTGCAAGGACATTTTCTGATTCCCAACTCTGCCTTTAAGCCAGACTTTAAAAAAAAATACTTTTCTCTTGTTACATGTGCAAAGACCAATTGCTCTTGTGATTAATAACCATATAGCTGTGGATTAAAAACACTGCAGGGAGATTTATGCTGATAACATTATAAGTGCATAAAATGACACACGGACTTGCTGTTATTACTTAGAAAGATAGAGGAAATAGCAAGGTTGTACAGTTACTTATATTAACAAACACAAATGTTTAATTTTTTGTTATGGATTGTCGTTACATTTTTTGCTCCTTGCACTGTGTTATTAAATAGTTCCCTTAGCAATGATAATCACTTTAATAATCATAATAATCATATAATAATGTCATTGACTGTATATATATACTACTCTGTGTAAGTATTAACTCCTGTCAACTATTTTACATTTGATTGTGTTACAACCTGGAATTGAAATGGGTTTAATTGGAATTTTATGTCAATGATTTACAGAAAAATAGTGATAAGGTGGAGAAAACCTACATAGTTTTCCTAAAATGTAATGATTGCAAACGTATTCACTCCTTTTTCTGTGAAACCCCTAAAAAAGATCTTTGGAAACCAGTTCCCCTCACAAATCTTTTGTTGGATGGAGTCCACCTGTCTTCAATTAATGTCACATATGGCCGTCAAATAAATAGACCAGTTTCTGGCTGACTCCAGAGTTTGTTGGAGGACATATCTAAGCAAAAAATATTATAAGTAGCTGATCATTAAGATCAGAGAAGCTATCAAAACAGGTCTAGGATACCATTCTATAGTAGAAATAATTAAGGCTGTGTTAAGAAATAACATCCATTTAAGCATCAATAAACCATTACTAAACACAATAACTATGACCTTGCCTAAAGGTTGCTGTTCACAATACTTAGTGACCAGCTGAAAAGTGCATTCATCAGATTAAGAGACCAATAGTATTGCTGAAGGAACTGCAAATTAAGTTTGATAGTAATATGGACCTTATACAGGTACTGGATTTAAACATTTCAATCAGGCAACAGATTTGTCAGAAGGTACCTATAGTGATCTTCCAGAAAGGCCTGTGATCCCCAAAAACTGGGTGGCAATATCCTATTTTTGGCCCACTTCCTGATGGTTTTTTTTTTTTTGGCCCACTCCCTACTGTTTCTGTTGGACATTATTTTGATAATTCCACAAATGACAACAGAAGAGGACAATTGGCAGTCAAAATATTTCATGGGGCCAAAAAATCCCCCTTTTTCATGGTGGTAGCACTTGTCAGAATGTGCATAGGACCCAGAGTAAAGCTCCTTGATATATCAATCTAAACCAGGAGGTTGATCAGTGAGCTAGAGCATGTGTCATTGGCAAAGCACCATACCAAGTGAGGCTTCCCACACTGATATTTGCTGCTCTAGTGTCAGTCCTTCCTGGCTGCTAGCTACCATGAATGACTCCTGTATTCTACATAGTGGGTAGACACTTATAGGATCAGCCTCTCCCTACTCACTCACTTGTGACTGGAGAGTAGTGCCAGGAAAGCTTCCTGGCTGCCATGTGGATGACGAGGGTTCTTCCTGGTAGCTTTCAGCAAGTACTTGATATTATTGGTTGCAGAAACCTTAATAGGGCGTACACACGGTCGGACTTTGTTCGGACATTCCGACAACAAAATCCTAGGATTTTTTCAGACGGATGTTGGCTCAAACTTATTTTGTCTACACACGGTCGCACAAAGTTGTCGGAATTTCCGATCGCCAACCACGCGGTCACGTACACCACGTACGACAAGACTAGAAAAGGCCGGTTCAGAACCAAGCGCGGCACCCTTTGGGCTCCTTTTGCTAATCTCGTGTTAGTAAAAGTTTGGTGAGAGACGATTCGCACTTTTTCAGACTCGTGGCTTTCAGATCGTTTTCTGCCGTTCAGTTTGTGCTTGTGGGTTTGTATCTGCTCTTCAGTGCGTGCAAGCAAGTTCCGCGTGACTTAGTCATTGTATTCTTGTTCGTTCGTTACTGTTTTTCAGGTCGCTCTTCACAGGCCTTGTTGTTCTTCAGTGCATTCTGTTACTTCGTTCTGAGCAGCCGACCGTTTTCTAGCCATGTTTCGTATGCGTACTCCTCGTAGAGTTTGTGCTGTGCGGGGGCTTGGTGTTGGGGTCCTGACCTTGACACAAGTCCAGTCCATGAACAGGGTGGGGAGGAGTTCATGGACCAAGAGTTGCTTCAGCGTGACCAGTTCTCTCATATGCCTTTGCTCCGTGAGATCCGTGAGAATAATCCTGATGATTTCAGAAACTTTCTCAGGATGACGGACCCCGTGTTTCACCGTTTGTTGGCTTCGCTGACCCCCTATATCAGCAGGCAGGATACCTGCATGAGGCAAGCCATCACTCCGGAGCAGAGGTTGGTCACTACCCTGCGGTATTTGGCCACAGGGAGAAGCCTGAAGGACTTGAAGTTCTCGACAGGCATTTCCCCCCAGGCTCTGGGGATCATTATCCCAGAGACCTGTTCTGCCATCATACAGGTCCTGCAGAAGGAGTATATGAAGGTAAGATTTTTATCCTTTTATATCACATTTTATTGTATTGAATGTTTGCTAATATATTGTATTTGTTTCCTCATTCCCTAATTACCATGATTGGAATATGCTGTGAATGTCCCCTTTGTCCTCATGCATGCTGGATTTTTATGTAATTATTATTTTATGTCCTTCATACATATTTGCCCTTCACTAACCTCCCCAGTATGGTGTCTCCTGCCCTATATTCACCTCATGTAGTCACTTAACAATGTATTTTATCAGCTCCATAGTAGTGCTTTACCCCAAACACCCCCTAAAATGTTTGGAAATGTTATTTTTGATTTAAATTCAGGCAGAGTGCCAGAGGTTTTTTTTTTGTGGTGTCCCCAAATAATTTTTAGTAACCCTCCCTCCCCCAACTGCTAAGTCAGCTGATACCAATTCTCTATCTATCCTCAATCATCTATCTGCTGACTTTGCCAAACCCATACACGCTATACCCATCTCTTTAGTGCTCAGATTTATGGATGAATTCCCCAAAGCATGTAGTGCAAGGGCCTGCCTGTATACTGTCCAATGGTTTTGTTTAAAGTTTTTGTATCCTATTATTATCTTGATAGGTAATAGCAGAATGTCCAAATGTCCTCAAATGTGTACAATGTGTATTTATATTTTTGTATTATGACACTTCTTACCTGTCCAGTGGTCTGCCAATAGTGTAACTAAGGAGGGTCTGTTCAAAGTAATACCCATTATTTAGGCATTCATCTCTCAATGAAGTGAATAGGGTTACCTGTCCAAGATTTCCACACACCCCCTATAATGTTAGAAATGGCCCATGAGAGGGGGGAGGGGGAATATGATAGGTGTACCTTATACTTTGGCCTTGTTAAATTCCCCTTAGTAAATGCTATCTGGAGGTTGCCCCATAATGTTTGTGTATAATCTGCTTGCCATGTTTCAGAGTAAAAATAGTAATGTTTATTGTTTTTTCCCCAACAGTTTCCTTCCACGCCACAGGAATGGCAGACTGTGGCCTCCCACTTTGCCGAGCGGTGGGACTTTCCTAACTGCGGAGGGGCAATTGATGGGAAACACCTCCACATCGTCCCACCACCCAACTCGGGGTCGTACTATTATAATTACAAGGGGTTTAATAGTATAGTGATGTTGGCGGTGGTGTCGGCTAATTACGACTTCTTGTATGTGGACGTGGGGAAGAATGGCCGGATGTCCGATGGTGGAGTCATTGCCCAGACGGAGTTCTACAGGCATCTCCAGAATGGCAGCTTGGACTTGCCAGCTCCAGAGGACAATGTGGAAGGACTCCCATTTGTGTTCGTTGCTGATGAAGCGTTTGCGCTGGGGGACCACCTGATGCGGCCATTCCCAATGAGGACCCTCACCCTGGAACAGAGGGTTTTTAATTACCGGCTGGCCAGAGCCCGAAGATTGGTGGAGAACACATTTGGAATCCTGGCCAGCTGGTTTCGACTATTTCTGACACCCATCCATATGGCGGAGTATAAACTGAACCATATTATACTGGCGTGCTGTGTTCTCCATAACTTTTTAAGGAAACATTCGGCCAACTATGCTAGCTCAGTTGGGCCTGAGGCCGGAATCCTACATCAAACCACACTGACGGCGCTTGAAAGTGGCCGTCCTGGCTTGCCCTCCCTGAATGCCCGTGATGTCCGGTTAAGCTACCTGGAGTTCTTTGCGGGTAGGGGGACTATCAATATGCCAGACAATCTGTGAAGCCTTTTTATAATAAAAAAAAAATAAATTCTTGGTGGACATTTACTGCTTGTGTTTGTTTTAGCTGACCCTGACAGAAATGTGTTGAGTCCAGAAAATGTCGTGATTGTATAACCTTATACAAAGCACTGTTGGCTGTTATTTCCTAAATGCAAAAACACATTTCACTACAAGTGCACTTGCAACTGCACTGAAACTGAACTTGTAGTGCAAAGAGGATTTGCCCTTAGGAAATAACCCCCATTTTTGCTGAAAACAGCAATTACATCACCCCAAAAGTGTTGTATTGTAGTGTTGAGACAATAATCCACGCAACTTTTTTATACCTGCACAATCACATGTGCATTTACCAAAGGTTTTTAAAACAAACCAACATGTTTGTTGTATAACAATTTTTGCAGTAGCATTATCAAAAATCGAAATGTCCATTTCAGATAAAACAGGCCTGTGTAAAACCAACAAGAAAGACAAAAAACTTGAACTTACAAAGTTCACATTAGGTAAAACCTGAAGGCTATATCAGATATCAGTATTTAGGAACTGGGTTTGATATAGCGTTCAGATGAGGGGAAATCACCCCTGGAAAAGCCAAATTTGGAAGATGCACACCAATTTACGAATGTCAACATGTGCTATCTGCCATCAGGGGGGATCAAGGGACGTGTTTTGGGGGAGCAAGCCCTTCCTCAACGCTACTTTATAATTGAGGAAGGGGTTGCACCCCCAAAACGCGTCCATTGATCTCCCGTGATGGCAGATAGCACATGTTGACACACTGTGTGCATCCTCCAAATTTGGCTTTTCAAAACATTGCAAAAAGTTTGAAAAGATTGGACCACAATCCAAAAAGTGATTTTGTGGGGTTTTAAATTCGCCCCAAAACATCAATGATGTTATTATTTTTTTTAATCGCATCATTGATTTTTTGCTGTATGTTTTGCAGTTCTACATTATACCCCATGATCTCCCCGATCAGGATCTGGGCACTTTCTGATGTGAAACCTTCTGGATCCCTCACATCACGATCACCTAAAAAGAGAGAAACAAAACAAAAGCAGGTATCAAAAATCTGCCACCATCCATCTCTTTTACCTGAGCCTGTGGTCGCAGACACTCACCTGTTGTGGTGCCAATCTCCACCACATCTTCTTCTTCCTCCTGCTCTTCTTGGGTTGGTGTTAGTTCCCCTTCTTCCAGAGGTGGGGGGTCTGTGGTCTCCTCGTATGAGGGGTGTCCTCCGAGTCTTTTCTCCCCTATGTAAAACAAAAATGGTATAATTAGCACACAGATATTTGATGACAGAACTAGAAATAGGAAACATTGCTTGGAAGTGGGGTACAATTGTCTATTTTAGCCGCGTTCCAAGATGTCTTTTTTTTAATGCCTTTTGTCAAGCTGCAATACTTTACCTGTTTGGTACAAGCTTCACAGATGGAGACCCCCCTATAGTATACACTGGAGCACCTGTGTGGCCCCCTAATAAAAATAGTGTTCTGGGGTCCCACACTAGTGCTCCAGTGTCCAGATGTGAAAACAGCTCCTCAGTGTCCTCTCCTTACACAGAATCTAGTTTGCATTTCATTCTAGTAACAAACCCATCTACACAAACAAATATTTGGCATCCAAGTAGGCCCCAAAAAAATGTAGGAAAATGCATATGGCCTAAACAATGGTTTTTTAGAGGCCGAAAGAAAAATGTTTGATACGAACGAATAATGGGCCCATGAACATTAAAGTTGCCCTTTTAAACGTTACAATTAATAAAAGCATATGGAGCAGCACGAACGGAATAAAGACAGAAAGAATAGGAACACAGCACAACTACTTACTTTTTTGCAGCACTCTCCGGATCTTTCAGTACTGCTCTGGCTCTCTCAATTTCAGGTCCGACCACCGCTTCCTGAGCTGATCTTTCGATCGTCGTACCCCGAAATTCTTCTGCAGACTTTTGATCACTTTTGCCATGATCTTGGCCTTTCGGATATTGGGGTAGGGGTAAGGCCCATACTTTCCGTCATAGTCGGACTTCTTCATGATGTCGACCATCTCCAACATCTCCCCAAAGGACATATTTGTGGCCTTAAAACGTCTCCTTCTGGATCGGGACGTGTCCGGATCCGGGCTTTCCTCCTCCTCCTCCTCCTCGTTCCTGCAATTAGTACGTACCTGCTGTGACTCCGCCATGTGCTCCTCCCCCACTGCGTCGAATGAAAAGGGGCGGGGAATAGACTAGAAAGAACGTCAGGGGCGGGCGGAGTTACACGCATGCGCAGTGTGTATAAAGCGTAACACGCGTGCGTATTACATACGATCTGTAGGAGCATTGGACGCGCCGATTGTAAGAACGAAGGTAAGAGGCCTATATTGTAACAAGATTAGGAGAGTTTTGTCTGACATTAGTCTTGTGTTGTGTCTTGCAGTGTACATGGATATGCTAATGAAAGATAATGACTTCATGTCAGTATTCCTAGATATGTTATGGGAGCTGCCCTGTCTGTGGGAGATTAAACACCCCCATTTCAAGAACTAAGCAAAGAGGAAGGCAGCACTGGTGCAATTGTGTGAAATTGTGAAGCAGGTGATCCCCACGGCAGACATCACCTATTTAAAGATCTTCATTGGTGGCCTGAGGAGCACATATCTAAGGGAGCGCAAGAATGTCCTGGATTCACAGAGATCCGGAGCAGCAGATGACATCTATGTCCCCAGGATGTTGTACTACGACAGGCTGCATTTTCTGGCAGGCCAGACTGAACCCAGGCCATCCCTCTCCAGTCTTCCTTCCACGCTTCCTTCCCCCCCCCCCGGCTCAGGCTTCTGACGCCCAACCTGGGCCTTCCAGGCCACATGTGGAGGAGCCCAGATTGAGCCAGGTATAGCATTCCTCTAAATATTTCTGCTTGTCCAATCAATGATGTTAACTAGATGTTAGTTTGGAGTACTAATTTAGGATTGTGATTGATGATGCAAAACATTACAACCATGTCCCTTTTTCATACACAGGGAAGTCTCAGACAGGAGGTGGCCGGGCTGAGCCGGCTGGCTGATCTGCAGGTCCCTCCACCCCACCTGGAAAGAGAAAGTGGCAGTAGGAGGAGTGCCCTAGAGGAGGCTACCAGAGGACTCTTTTGGAGGGCTACAGAGGTCCTGGGAGCACCACAGACCGTGGAGGAGGACATTGCTGCCGTCATTGCATATAAAATGCAGAGGATGGAGGAGGGCCAACAAGCCATGTGTGAGGCGCTCATATTGGAGGCTCTTAACAAAGGTATGAGGGGCCAAATGACAGCTCAGACACACCTTTGCGATGATCCTCCTATTCCTCCTACAGGTCCTCCTCCTCCCTCTCCTCCAGGTCCTCCCAGACCTCCTCCAGGTCCTACTCCTCCTCCTGCCACATCTCCAACAGCACAGCCACAGCCGGGAAGGAAGCGTAAAAAGAAGGCCAGAAAGTGAGGACCCTGGATCCAGTCTGGTCGGCCAAAAAATGCAGCCTCTTGTGGTACCACAGCCTGGGGACACACATGTCATCTGCTGCTATCCTGATCTCTGCGAATTCTGGACCAGACTGCCCACCCTTACATATGGACTCCTCAGGCCACCAATTTTGATGTTCAAGAATTGATGTCTGCCGTGGGGGTCCCAGGCTTCGCTAATTTCTCATGTTGATCCAGTGTTGCCTTCCTCTTTGTTTGATTCTGATCCCTTAATAAAGGATTTTTGTTTTGAATTATACTCTCCTATGTGTTTTACTTCAAAAATGACAGTTTGTGTGTGAGGATTCAGGTACATTTCAAATATACAATGTGAAATGAACAAGGGACACCAACAACAAACAAACAATCTCCTTGAGATTAAATAATAAAATATATCAATGGTGTTGGGGTAACTTGACACACAAAACACACACAAAAATATTCCAGAGTAAAAATAAAAATAACATTGAACAAAGATCAGCCTTTGAAAAAATCCAAACATTAAATAAAAAAAAAGGCTTAAAATCCCCCAAAAAATCCAATAAAAAAAAAAAATTCTGTCAGATGTGACAACTAATAACAACATATTCAGGGAATCCCAATAAAAAAATAAAAATAAAACTTTGTGAGAAGTCTGTGTGAATATGAGCAGCAAAACTACTTAATTCTTGTCACATTATAAAGAAGAAGAGAGTGCGCTGTATTAAACCATTTTTAACATTGCAGCGTGACGAAAGTGCTGTATCCATTGCAAACGCTAAGTTTACCAGAACGAGCTGTTCCGTCTTGGAATTTCTTCTGAGCATGCGTGGCACTTTGTGCGTCGGAACAGGCCACACACGGTCGGAATTGACGCAATCGGATTTTGTTGTCGGAAAATTTTATCTCCTGCTCTCCAACTTTGTGTGTCGGAAAATCCGATGGAAAATGTCCGATGGAGCCCACACACGGTCGGAATTTCCGACAACACGCTCCGATCGGACATTCTCCATCGGAAAATCCAACCGTGTGTACGGGGCATTACACTCTGGTATGACAAATGGCCCCAGATGGAACACGAGATGGTCTATGAGGAGAGATGTCTGCTGTTCAGGCTTGTCCAGGCACCATCATTTTAATGTTTCTTGATGGTGATGATAGGTTGGACAGACAATGCTTTCTGGTTTGGGATCAGTGGGCTGACCAAGATGAGTAATTATGGGCTCCCTAGCTCATCTAGCCCAGCTGGTAAATGAAACTTGAAATTCCTGCTTAGGAGGTTGCACATGTGGAGAGGAATATCTATGATGCTAACATTAAGCCCTAGCATGAAGCCCAATATTTCCTATCCTGTTAATTGTTAGATATGGGAAATTTGCTATACAGATTGCAGAAATAAAAGAGGGTTCCAGAAATGCTTACACATACCTCTGATATGTACTGGTGTGTCCCAAAATTTTATTTGTGTATCTGTGTTTCATGCTAAGCCCTACACTAGAAAGATAAAAAAGTGAATGCTAGTTGGAGCTGCTATCTGCCTTTCCTGCCCATATTGTGTCTTTCAGGGTGCAAAGAGCTGGAGAGAAGGATTACGGTTAATTTTGAAATAAGGTGCTTAAATATGCATATCCCTCTGAGCATCCTGAAACTTGTAAATCCAGGTTCTCCACTACATTCATATTGAACCAGCAGAGAGTATCTTTTGAGCATGAACTCCATTGCCCTCTTAGGAGCCCCCAATAGCCTTTTTGGAAAGATAGACAGATGACGTGATTGCATCTGGGAAATGTTTGATTATGTGTGATGTAGATAAAAGGACATTAGTGTACCATACACAGGCAGTGCATTTGTTCATCTTTATTATTTGCTTTTCAGAAAACCTCATATATTTTTAAAACCACGGTGCAATTATTTTTTGTGGGCATTGTTAGTTACTATTTCTGTAAGAATTCATGTTTTAAGTTGAAATAAAAATGTATTTTAAGGTTGCCAGATCTGCTTTAGAAAAAAAGGCACAGAAGTAACTGATGGGCATCCTGACTTTGTTGGAATTAGTTCAGATGTTTCATGCCTGCAGAGCAACAATAAAAGAGTGTCTGTACTTGGATGGCTTTGGCTAGGCAGTGGGATGGAGATGTCCAACATATTATAAGCAACCGGTGGTTTTATGTTTCCAGCAAAAGCAGCTGATTAAAGAGATGAGGGAATTTCCCTCCTGAATTAGCCATTGCAAGGTCTGTGACCTCCTGTAATTGATTTGATTGCTTAATTGGCTTTTGAAAACAGGCAGAAAAAAAATGCTCGCAGTGTAGTTCAAAAAAGTGGAAAGAACACCTGTTTCTGTAAACACTTGTAAAATGTCAATTGCTACCGCTACTATTACTAAACCATTACATCATTTGTACATCTTATTTAAACTTTCCAGTCCTATATGGTAATGCACATAATTGTTTCAATTGAACGTAAGTGCATTATTATCCTAATCCTTTGAAGTAGGATAAATGGAAATGTATTTCCAATATATAAAGAATATTATGGGATTAAATAAATAGGGAAAGTAATTAGTGTAAGATAAAATGATCATCAGAAATAAGATTTGCAAGTATGTAATTATATAAATAAAAAAAGTACCTCTGTTACCGAACAGTAATATCATGTGTGTATGGATTCACTTTTAATGGTAACATATGGCTTTTGACATTGAAGTGGACCTTTAAGTAACTTTAAATGTCTGCATAAATACATTCCTGATACGTCACAATAAGCTACAACAGTATAATTTTTTTTTTTAACTCTGATTTTTTTATCATTAACCCTTAATGATCAGGCTATTTTTTGCAATACGACACTGCGTCGTTTAACTGACAATTGCGCAGTCATGCGACCCTGAACCCAAACAAAATTGATGTCCTTTTTTTCTCCTTCTAATAGAGCTTTCTTATGGTGGTATTTGATCACTTCTGCATGTTTTATTTTTTGCGCTATAAACAAAAAAGAGCGACAATTATGAAAAAAAACAATATTTTTTACTTTTTTTGCTATAATAACACCCCCCCAAAAATGTAAAAAAACGAATTTCTTCATCAGGTTATTCCAATATGTATTTTTCTACATATTTTTGGTAAAAAAAATCGCAATAAGCGCATATTGATTGGTTTGCGCAAAAGTTGTAGCGTCTACAAAATAGGGGATAGTTTTATGGCATTCTTATTATTTATTTATTTTTTACTATTTTTTTGCAGGACTGCATCATTGCAGTGGACAGATCAGATACCTAACTGACATTTTTTACACTTTTTTGGGAACCAGTGACATTATTACAGTGATCAGTGCTAAAAATATGCACTGTTATTGTACTAATGACACTGCCAGGAAAGGGGATAACATCAGGGGCGATCAAGGGGTTAAATGTGTTCCCTCAGTGTGTTTACTAACTGTATGGGGGATGGGTTGCCTTGGGAAACACACAGATCCATCTTCCTGCAAGCAGAAAGACAGGATCTGTGTGATCTCCCTTGTCAGAATAGAGATTTGCCTTGTTTACACAGGCAGATCCCCATTCTGTCACTGCAGGGAACGATCACGGGTGGCTGGCGGCCACCCGCTGATTGGCTCCCCAGCTGGCCAGTGGGCCACAAATTGCCGTGTACGAGCCACCGTACAATGAGGGCGATTTACAGGAAGCAGCCACATTGCCGCAGTACAACTGTGGCGGCTGGTCCTTAAGTAGCTAAAAATCCATCCTTGAGACCCATACAAGGGACTTTTCCTGGACTAAGGCAATGTCATCATTGTTCTGCAGGCAGGAGGAAACATGTCCTCAGTCTCTTCTCCCCCCAGTGGACAGACTTCAAGATTGTAATTTTATAGTGAGTTACAAGGTGAGAAGATTAATCGGGGGCTGATCTGTGTCAGATATTTGTGAACACAGCTCAGAACTGCACAGACACCAGGATTCACATGGTTGAGTCGATAAAGTAGGCTCTGGAGTCTAAAGAAGATGGTATCGTCCTTTTGGAGATAAAAGCAGATAAAGGCATTGTCAGGAGTAGCACTATGATTTCTGTGAGAGGTCATAAATACCTCTAAGGCAGCCCATAGATGACTCTTTTTTTTTTTTCAACCAGTGAATCCCCCTGCTGAGCTATTGTATTCTGACAGCAGAGAGACTTCCCTGCCATCAGAATACACTGACATAGCCGGTGGTGCTGAACGAACATAAATTTTCCAACAGGGTGGTTGTATAGAAGTCGCTCGGTAGATCGATTTCTGTACAACCACCCTGTCCATACATGGATTGAAATTTGGCTGGTCCCTCTGAACCGGCTGAACTTCAATCCATGTATGTCTGGCTTTAGTGATTCTTACACATTACACAGCATGCATGCAGTAAACATGAATCCTCATTCCGTAATGTTATTTTCCATTAGCTCTCCATGAGGCACATGTAATTCTTCCTTGTTGGTTAAAATTAAATTTACATGTAGCGCCACTCTCGCAGGTGCTGTTGGTGAATAAGGGAACCCTCACCCTGCACAGCCAGGCACACAGGATTTTCCACAGCACACTAGTCAGAAAACAGCCCTTGCAGCTTTGATTTTGTGTTTTATTAGGGATATTGAACTTGGAAGGGGATAGGAGTATTATGGGATGCCCACTTGAATTTAGTAGAACTTTCCAGGGACAACTTCTTCTGTACAGACTATTTACACTCCTCAGCTTCCTCCAGCACAACTCTTGCTTGAACACTACAACTCCTAGGACCAGCTGGCACACTGTAAAAGGATTTGACAAGTTGGCTCCGTCAAATTAGTAGCAAATGCCCTTTGCAGACAGGGTGGGCCCCTTTGACTGACTCTGCATCCATCTCAGACTGCTCTCACCCAGTTCTCTCAGGCTGCCTCTGAGTCCTCCCCAACTGTAGCTCTCACAAGCCCACCTGGCTGTGTTCTCCTTGGAGATCTCCTGTACGTGCTCACTGGCTCCTGCTGTCCTCACACCTGCTCCCTTGTCACTGGACAGGATACCTTGTGGGTTATAGAGGATCCCTCCTGTACCCAAGCTCCCAGACCCAGGGTCACCCCCCAAACTAGGGGGTTACCCTAAGGGTCCACCGACAGCCTCGTAGCAGACCATCTCCAACTTCTGCCCCCTACCAACCCCTCTGTTGGGGATTGTTCAGGGCCCTCATAAATATTCTAAGCAGCTCCTTCTAACATTCTTCTAGAATCTTCTCCATGTTTCTAGAAGTAGGGGAAGGTATCAGAGATGCTGCCTGTGGGTCATACCAGCCTCCCTGAGTCACTTACCCTGACCTAGATAAAACACAGGCTTGGCTGCCAGCCAAGTCTAAACATTTTGCTTATGCTAACAAAAAAAATAACTATTCCTATTCTAGCACACTAGAGGGTGCTACAGACATATAAAGCTGTTTTCAGGTTTTTCAATTGGCTCTTTGTGGTTTACTAAATGGTGGGGTTAGGTTTTAACTCTTTTTATGTCCTTTAGCTTCATATAGTGAGCCTCAATCTCCTTGTGTTTTCCCTTATGAAGAAGCTAATGGAAAAGGAATTATTATTAAGTAGCTATTCTCATTTTCTCCCTGCTCATGCTGAAAATGGCATCTTTTATGCTTTGAAATATGTTACTGACAGTGTGCAGATTCAAAGCTATGCCATAGTCATATTCTATTTTGCAGTCCTTCGTTATTACCTACTGATCAGCATTAAAAAAACAAACAACAATGATCAGATTCAGTGTAACAGGGATAGTATGCAAGGAAATGTGTAAATCTAAAATAAACCGAGGGTTAAACATTGTCTCCTTTGCCATACAACAGCTCCCAATACAGACAAGTGTTATCTAGCAGTTAGATAAAACACCAAAAATTGGCCGTGAATGGTTCTATGAATAATGCTCGTCTATCTGACAGATGTAATAGTGAAAAATACTGAGCTAAGTTCAAACCTGGCATGTGTCAGTCTTAAAGATTGCAGGATGCAGTGAATAATCCAAGTGACAATAATTATTAATAATTATTGAGAACTACCTTGACTCTGAGATGGATTGCCAGCAATAGTATCTGCTGGCTTAATTGCCCTCTTGCTAAAGCTGAATGCAAGTGGAGATCTCAGTGGATCTAGGACATGTAATTAAACAAGTCAAGTAACACACAGGAGCCTAAGCTGTTCTACCAACCCCAGGTTTCTATTACAGCACAGACATACTTGCGTTCACAATATAGCTTCACTTAATCTCTGTGGCATTTATGAAAAGAATTAAATGTAAAGCCCAAGGGATACTGAACACATGTCTGTAATATAATACTGAAGGAAAGGAATTGAATCGTGTATGAGGAAAGTGCATAAGATGTTTTCAAACACTGAGCTGTACATCCTTTGCTACTAAGAATGCTTTTAAGATTAACAGTGTAGTTGCTTGTACTCTACAAATGTGATGTAAAATATTATACTGAAAGAATCAATGAAATGAACTGACTCTTACAAGTCTGAATGCTGGGAAAGAGGATATTATTTCATAAAATGATCAGGCGCAGTTATTGAGTGTTTAGTACAAGACTAGCCTTGAGCTATTTTTCACACCATACTGTACATGTTTACTGTATGGCAATAAGTTTCTCAAAACATATATACTATACTTTCTTTCTCACATGACTGTATACTATAATTGTCAGATACAATTACAGTATTAAAGATAATTAATTACTAACGTTTTTAAAACTATAATTGTTTACATTGTTGTATATTTTGTCAACCTATAATGAAAAAGAGTAGGGCGTTCAATAAAACAGTGTACCGTCTATAATTAGTCATGGAATTATGGCCAAGATTATGGCCAAATAAATCATCTATGATCTGGGAATGACACTCAAACAGTGTAGTGTGATTACAGTTCAGTCCAGACAGGAACTACCGTATATTTGAGGGCAGGTTTCCCTCACAGGGTATTATTAGTGTTGCATCAGATCAACAAAAATTATTCAGCTCCTAGCTAACAAAACTATATAGTCTCTGCGTCAGTCTCTGTCCAGACTTAGTCATCATGCAGTCTTTGTTAGCAAACAAGCAAGCAAATAAAAATGTCCACTTAGTTGTGGAGTGTTCTGCCTTAGGAAACCAGGCTCTGTGCTTCTCTCACACCTTCTTTGGCTCTCTTACTTACAGCTCCATGCTGCAAAAGGCCCACACACTGACCTTTGACAGGAGCTCACCTGACTCCTTTGCTGAGACCATCTGTCTCCCAGGTGGAGCACACCTGTCTTCTGGCTGGAGCCCAGAGCTACTGACATATCCTTCTTTGTAACAGCTGTGCACACCTGCACACACACAGCCTGCACCTCTTCAGTAAGACCTGGATACAGGGGTTGGAGACATTTTCCCTCCTAAAACTCTATAAAAGTCTCTGAGCTCCAGATACTGATTTGGGAATTTCAAAACTTGGAGAAATCTGAAAAACTGTCTTCTTCATTCAGAACTGAGACTCTCTAGCCCCTCACACTGTAAATTCAAAAACTGTGTGTATACTCATACAGTGGCAGGGCCTATGGCTGTTACACAGTGCATACTGAAACTACTGAATTTGGCTCCTGCACCTAGGCCTTCTGGCAGTGTAAGGTTGGGTTGAAGGCATCATTGTTGACATCATTACATAAGCGAAGTATAAGGAACCAGTAGATTAGTTTAGATTTGCATCTAAGCTTGGATCTTTTGCTTTTCTATTGAAATGAAGTCCAGGAGAACTGCATTCAAATTTGACCTTAAATGCATCTCAGGGGCTCCCGCTCAGGCATTCAAAGGCCAGTGAGGTGGAAGCCACTAGATGGGTGTAGGCTGGGAGTTAGACCATCTAGATTTAAGATACACTATGAAGATAGAAGGGTATTCCCACAGCCGCATACCTATCTGGCCATGTCTTTATGAAGTAAAGCCAGTCTCAGCTTGTCCCATTGAAGCCACGCCCCCAACGCATTTCACGCCACCCCTGTGGCTCAATCATGGTGGTAGCTCCATGATTAAGCCCTGGGGCAGGGAAAAACATGTTGGAGATGTGGCTTCTGCTGGAGCGAGCTGAGGCTGCTTTTACTTCATAATGACATGGCTGGATGGGTGTGTGGCTGTGGGAATACCCTTCTAACTTCATTGTGTTCAAAGTTAGATACAAATATCAGAAATGGTTTGTACAGTTTACTCAGTTTAGAGAAAATTGTAAAGAAATCTTTTTTTTGGTTAAAATCTATACATATGCATTTGCACGCACACATCACCTGAAGGGCAGCCCATTAATTTCAATGAAATTCGTAAAATTTGGCTAAGGCTGTGTTCACATGTATAGGGAACATGTGCATAATCACGTGCACTTCTGACCAGCACAGAAATGCGTTGCTCTTTGGCAGAATGTGGATATTTGCCAGCACACCACGGATCATTATATGCCTGGCGAAGGGATCCAGCGTTACTCCGAAACATTGCACTACCAGATACCTGTTTAGACGCTATATGTTGCTTTGTGGTATGCTGGCAAATATCCACATTGTGACTTTCTGAACCAGTTTCCAGCTGGTGGTTGCTACAGAACCCAAATCTTCTAGCGCTTCATCCAGGAACGTGTGCAATGGGAATATGGAGTGTAGCTCTTTGTCAGACATACGGGATGCCATAAATTCTAAATGGCACCTCCACACATTGCCACTCGCTCAAATTTTCACACGGACCAAACTGCATGGTGCTGCAGCACATGCAGTTCAATGGCGCATGTTTTTTAACCACTTCAGCTCCGGAATGGTTTCACCCCCTTTCTGACCAGAGCATTTTTTGCAGTTGGCACTGTTCTACTTTACCTGGGAATTGCGTGGTCATGCAACGATGTACCCAAACCAAATTTACTTCTTTTCCCCACAAATAGAGCTTTCTTTTGAAGGTATTTGATCACCACTGGGATTTTTATTTTTTGCAATATAAAGAAAAAAAACTAAATTTTTTTTTGTCAGTGTAGTGCTTTTACTCACTGTAGATGCTCTCTTCTCTCACGCTGGAACCGAAAAGGACTTCAGGAGAGAAGATTGCATAATTTCCTGTGCCGGCACCGAACATTCTGATTTTCGTCAGAACCAATCAGCAGATCCAGGCCATAAATCTTTGGCCTGGACCTGATGATTGATCGGTTCTGAATAGAATCTGATCACCGCCAGGCCAGCGGGCAGGCATGTGCATGCCCCCTACCCATGGGCGTGAATCACGTATGGGTACGGAAAAGGTTAAAAAGGGTTGGTGACTTCTTTTCTCATGTTTCTCATGGGTAGGGCAGCCCATTGAAACTAATTGGCTGCCCTACAAGTGACACTAATATGATGTCAGTGGAACTTTCCCTCCCATTGCCATTTATCTTTGGGCCACAAGGGGCTGGACTTAAGATAAATGGCATCCCTTGCTAGGTTTATTCTGTCCCCATTGTAAAAGATCAAAGCATATTCAAGCTATTAACCAAAATTTAGTAAATGCAATGTGTGATCACGTGCAGCAATATTATATTATGCATTATGACCACTGACAAAATATATTGTTCTGTAGGACCTGGAGTCATGTCTGGAATGATTACTCACTCACACATGTCAGCACTGCTCTTCGTTTCCCCATTGGGGTGCCATGCGGTGGTTTCCATTTGGAGATGTTATCTTAGATTGATTTATTTTACAATGGGCATCTGCTCCTGAAGATGTGAGATTATTTTGCCAAAACGCTTTGAGCTAAAGGATGTACCCATCATTATGTTTTGTGAAAAACTTGGAAGAGTGGAATTGTATATGTATCATTATATAAATACTATATTGACTGTATGCTAATAAACAGTACTATTTACAAAACAGCTTGCTATTAAAAACATGTTCTTATGTAAAAGATTTTAATCTATTGCTTAATAAATATTTTTATGCAAATGTTGTACCTCATTTAAAGTCCCATGAAAAATGTATTTAGTTCTTTATATATGCAAATAAGGAATGGTGGCATGACATTATAAGGCACCAGCACACATTATTATTTATAATATTGCATATTAGCTGGTACATAACAGCCATCATGTCATGTCAAACAATAACAAACACAATCCACACAGCAATAACCATTACATCATATTCAGCACTATAATCGCATACTGTGTTAGCCAATGCATCAAACGGTATAACAAACGACATAACATAACTAGAATGTTGCCTGCAGGTAGTGGTGTAAATAATATATTTGACACCCAGGGAGGCTTCTTTATTAACACCCCCACTTCTATGTCAAAATAATTTATGTAAAAAAAAGTCAAAATATGTGAAAAAAAAGGTAATCCCCCCCACACACACTTCTCCTGCCTACTGTGTGTAAAAAAAATCTGCATACTTACCTTTTCTAGCCTTCCATGGTCATGTGATCCTGCAGCTCTGGTTTCCCTGTGTCAATGAGCAGTGGCTAAAGGGGAGAGGAGGAAGTGCCAACAATGGCTGGGCTATGAGAGACTAAGGCCCCTTTCACACATGCGGACCGTTTAGGTCCGCCTGCCAGTTTTTTCAGGCGGACCTGAACGGACGCTCTATGCACCTCTATGGAGCGATGAATGTCAGCGGTGACATGTCCACTGACATCCGATCTGCTCAGATCCACTAAATCCAGACAGATGGAAACCCTATTTTCCATCCTTCTGGCGGATCAGATGAAAACGGAAAAGTGGTCCATTTCAATGTGATTTCCCCATAGAGAAGAGCGGAGATCTGACAGGTCCGTCTCTGCACAGTGAGCGGAGACGGACCTGTCATCCGCCAGCTCAGCGGGGATCAGCGGAGCGATCCCTGCTGAGCAAGCGAAGTCCATGAAAACGGATGCACATGTGTGAAAGGGACCTAAGGGTAAAGTCACAACTCCTGGAATTCCGAGTTGTTCGTCAAGCACCCAATGACACAGGTGAACCAGAGCTGCAGGATCATGTGACCAGATCACACTAAAAAAAAAAAGCGGAGCTATCTGGATCTTTTATACACTGGCTAGGCAGGATAGGCAGGAGAGGAGGGGAGGAAACATTTTTTCCTTTTCCTAAGTAAAATGATCGATGCCCAATCCTGCAAAGATTTTCCAACACCTCACATGTGTAATTTATTTATTTTTATTCAAAGATGTGACCAGTGCAAGAGTGTTCCCAGTTTTGCACCCTTCATTATAGATCAGTTTCAGCACAAATCAATAAAAAAAGAATCATCTTTCAATGTGCAGTTAATAGAAATTTGGATGTGTATTGTAATGTGCAATTACTGTAGTTATAAAAGACTGCTGTATTTTATTATGCAGCAGCTTTACTAATTATTTTTAAAAGCGTACTTTTTGGGTGTTCAGTTCTCTAGGTACCATGCAAATGTGTAGCAGCTGCCCTACCAGATGTCCAAAAGCCCTTATACTGGGAGGAAGCCTCTAGCATTTCACTGCCTTGGGCTTTCCTATCAGTATGTAATGGAATGTATCATTATTAGTTTGGTAATAATAAGGGTGCTATTAATTACTTTTAATAAACATTTAGGAAACAAGGCACCAGTTGGTGGTTTTTGGAAAAATCTCTGTTAATAATCTGCCTGTAGTCTGCATAATGTAGCATTTCAGAAAACCGAGTTCAGTGCGTCCAAGTGTAGGCTACGTGAAGTCTGAGTCTTGCTGTGTAAAGCCTATTAGCATATGTCTCTGCAGTGGGTTTTCAATGGCTGAACTCCAGTAATTACTGTTCATTAGTATTCATTAGTAACCAGTCTTGCCTGGTATAGAGCTCATGTTGAATTTTTTCTGCTGTAACATGTTTGATATAGGCTGGATGCAGAGGTCAGCGTGGAGACATTAATTAGGCCTGATAGTCAAGAAATATTTTAGATTTTTAAGCACTTATTTCAAAATATGACTTGTTTTGACTCTTTCCTGATCTCTACTCAAAAACACTCCTTTTAATGTGTTTCCCATTTGAATAGGAAAAATATACAACATTAATAGACTGACATATATAATCAATAAAAAAACATTTTTCAATTGATTGCTGTTAAAGCAGACATCAAAAGCTTTTTATTTTTAAATGAAGGTGCATAATTTAGACTGCTGCAGTACAGTCTATGTGTGCACTCCATATATACTGTACCTAAAAGTATGTGAAGCCAGGCCATGGTCTTTTGAGGATATTATTATGTTTACTACAATATCATCATTATGCATACACAGAAATTTTTCACAAGGAGCCTTCTAATGATCCCTGTCAATGTCAGTGCTCTTTCACAAAAGGGAAGACAACCCCTGTACGGTAGCACCCAGGAAGATTTGCAAACAATAGGGGTTGTTCTTCAGCATCAAGGTTCATCTATATCCCTTTAGTTCTACCATAAGATGTTTCTATTTGCATTCTTAATAAATATGCAGGAAAAATAGAAATGTAATGGTATTGCATTGTTATACTTTCACAGCTGTATGGCTTCAGTAAGCTTTGTTTTCTCTCCAGTGGAGAGACAAAACAAGGTCTGTGTAATGATACTTTTCCCTCAAGTACAGTTGTGCTCATAAGTTTACATACCCTGGCAGAATTTATGATTTCATGGTCAATTTTCAGAGAATATGAATGATAACACAAAAACTTTTCTTTCACTCATGGTTAGTGTTTGGCTGAAGCCATTTATTATCAGTCAACTGTGTTTACTCTTTTAAAATCATAATCACAACAGGAACTACCTAAATGACCCTGATCAAAAGTTTACCTACCCCAGTTTTAAATACCGTGTATTGCCCCCTTTAGCATCAATGACAGCTTGAAGTCCTTTGTGGTATTTGTGGATGAGGCTCTTTATCTTCTCAGTTGGTAAAGCTGCCCACTCCTCTTGGCAAAAAGCCTTCAGTTCCTGTAAATTCTTGGGCTGTCTTGCATGAACTGCACGTTTGAGATCTCGCCAGAGTGGCTCAATGATATTGAGGTCAGGAGACTGAAATGGCCACTCCAGAACCTTCACTTTATTCTGCTGTAGCCAATTACAGGTAGTCTTGGCCTTGTGTTTTGTATCATTGTCATGCTGGAATTTCCAAGTACGTCCCATGTGCAGCTTCCTGGCTGATAAATGCAAATGTTCCTTAAGTATTTTTTCATAACATACTGCATTCATCTTGCCATCAATTTTGACCAAATTTCCTGTGCCTTTGTAGCTCACACATCCCCAAAACATCAGCGATCCACCTCCTTGTCTCACAGTAGGAATGGTGTACCTTTCATCATAGGCCTTGTTGACTCTTCTCCAAATGTAGTGTTTTATGGTTGTGGCCAAAAAGCTAAATTTTGGTCTCATCACTCTAAATTACTTTGTGCCAGAAGGTTTGAGGCTTGTCTCTGTGCTGTTTGGCGTATTGTAAGCGGGATACTTTGTGGCATTTGGGTAGTAATGTTTTTTTCTGGCGACTCGACCATGCAGCCCATCTTTCTTCAGGTGCCTCCCTATTGTGCATCTTGAAACAGACACACCACATGTTTTCAGAGAGTCCTGTATTTGTACCTGAAGTTATTGGTGGGTTTTTCTTTGCATCCCGAACAATTTTCCTGGCAGTTGTGGCGGAAATTTCAGTTGTTCTATCTGACCGTGGTTTGGTTTCAACAGAACCCCTCATTTTCCACTTCTTGATTAGAGTTTGAACACTGCAGATTGGCATTCTCAACTCCTTGGATATCTTTTTATATCCCTTTCATGTTTTATACAGTTCATCTACCTTTTCCCGCAGATCCTTTGACAATTCTTTTGCTTAACCCATGACTCAGAATCCAGAAACGTCAGTGCAGCACTGGATGAAAGATGCAAGGGTCTGTCAGGAGTCCTGAAATTCATTAACCTTTTATACACACATACTAATTACAAGCAAACAGATCACAGGTGAGGATGGTTACTTTTCATAGCCATTCAAACCCCTTTGTGTCAACTTGTGTGCATGTTATCAGGCCAACATCACCAGGGTATGTAAACTTTTGATCAGGGTCATTTGGGTAGTTTCTGTTGTGATTATAACTTAAAAAGAGTAAACACAGTTGATAATAAATGGCTTCAGCCAAACACTAAACATGAGTTAAAGAAAAGTTTTTGTGTCATCATTCATATTCCCTGAAAAATGGCCATGAAATCATAAATTCTGCCAGAGTATGTAAACTTATAAGCACAATTGTATCTGTTGTGTGTCTATAATTTGGTATTAAATGAAGTTGCAATATACATGCATTAGTAAAGGAATTTCCTGGTTTTTGTGTGCCACAACGTGATATACTGTCCAGACATTGATTTTCAGACTCCTTAGGGCCATTTTGGATCCTGAAGGCAGAGTGAGAGAAACTAAAAAAGTAGCTTTCAGACTTTTCAGTTGAAGATGGACAACCACGAGTGCTTAGGGTGTGGGTGGCAGAAGGACTGAGAGGAAGAGGCATAGTGCTTGGACCTCCAGAGAAAGAGAGGATGCCATCTTTTTAAGCTAATCATCAAGGAGTTAGTCATCTTTGTTGCTGCTAAAGGTTGTGTAGCTTTAGAATTTTTCTGGAGTTAACCCTAATGACTGGCTCAGCCTATGCCTTAGCCATGTCATGTCCACCTGATACGGAGATGTTGTCTTGATGACAAAAAACCTCCAAGGGCAGGAATAGGGCTACTAGGGTGGTTAATATTGTACCCTATTTATATTTCTATTGCTATATTTTGTTAGGGATGATATGTTAGAAAAATACCTTCCTAGTAGAGTCGAAGCCTCCCATGTGCCCATCTGTATGTCATGTACAAGAATCATCACTGAAGAAATACCTTGATTAGGGCATTTATTTTACACAGATGAGAAAATCATGGGTATTGGGTAATATAGTGATTTTCGGCATAAGCTTAAAGCAGGGGCGTTGCTAGGTGGCAAAAAGACCAGGGGCTTCAGCCCGAAGTCCAAGGCCGGCACGGGGGGGAGGGCCTCTAGTGGCGTTGGGTTTTTTTTGGTTGGGCGGAGGGGTTGTGTGGTTGTGTGGCGGGGGGTACGCTGACTTGCTGGTTGCTGCCTGGCTTACCAGTGCCCATCAATGCTGACCACTAAACTGACCTACCTACCTGACATACACTGACCTACATACACTGACCTACCTGACCCACACTGACCTACCTGACCCACATACACTGACCTAGCTGACATGCACTGACCTACATACACTGACCTACCTGACTCACACTGACCTACACTGACCTACATACACTGACCCACCCACACTGACCTACCTGACCCACACTGACCTACATACACTGACCCACACACACTGACCTACCTAAACCACACTGGAAGTGGTGGTGAGGGGGGGTTAGACACAGGCAGGGGTGGTGAGGGGGGGTTAGACACAGGCAGGGGTGGTGAGGGGGGGTTAGACACAGGCAGGGGTGGTGAGGGGGGGTTAGACACAGGCAGGGGTGGTGAGGGGGGGTTAGACACAGGCAGGGGTGGTGAGGGGGGGGTAGACACAGGCAGGGGTGGTGAGGGGGGTTAGACACAGGCAGGGGTGGTGAGGGGGGGTTAGACACAGGCAGGGGTGGTGAGGGGGGGTTAGACACAGGCAGGGGTGGTGAGGGGGGGTTAGACACAGGCAGGGGTGGTGAGGGGGGGTTAGACACAGGCAGGGGTGGTGAGGGGGGGTAGACACAGGCAGGGGTGGTGAGGGGGGTTAGACACAGGCAGGGGTGGTGAGGGGGGTTAGACACAGGCAGGGGTGGTGAGGGGGGGTTAGACACAGGCAGGGGTGGTGAGGGGGGGTTAGACACAGGCAGGGGTGGTGAGGGGGGGTTACACACAGGCAGGGGTGGTGAGGGGGGGTAGACACAGGCAGGGGTGGTGAGGGGGGGGGGGTAGACACAGGCAGGGGTGGTGAGGGGGGGTTAGACACAGGCAGGGCTGGTGAGGGGGGGTAGACACAGGCAGGGGTGGTGAGGGGGGGTAGACACAGGCAGGGGTGGTGAGGGGGGGTTAGACACAGGCAGGGGTGGTGAGGGGGGGTTAGACACAGGCAGGGGTGGTGAGGGGGGGTTAGACACAGGCAGGGGTGGTGAGGGGGGGTTAGACACAGGCAGGGGTGGTGAGGGGGGGGTTAGACACAGGCAGGGGTGGTGAGGGGGGGTTAGACACAGGCAGGGGTGGTGAGGGGGGGTTAGACACAGGCAGGGGTGGTGAGGGGGGGTTAGACACAGGCAGGGGTGGTGAGGGGGGGGTAGACACAGGCAGGGGTGGTGAGGGGGGGGTAGACACAGGCAGGGGTGGTGAGGGGGGGGTAGACACAGGCAGGGGTGGTGAGGGGGGTTAGACACAGGCAGGGGTGGTGAGGGGGGGGTAGACACAGGCAGGGGTGGTGAGGGGGGTTAGACACAGGCAGGGGTGGTGAGGGGGGGTTAGACACAGGCAGGGGTGGTGAGGGGGGGTTACACACAGGCAGGGGTGGTAAGGGGGGTAGACACAGGCAGGGGTGGTGAGGGGGGGGGGGTAGACACAGGCAGGGGTGGTGAGGGGGGGTTAGACACAGGCAGGGCTGGTGAGGGGGGGTAGACACAGGCAGGGGTGGTGAGGGGGGGTTAGACACAGGCAGGGGTGGTGAGGGGGGGTTAGACACAGGCAGGGGTGGTGAGGGGGGGGTTAGACACAGGCAGGGGTGGTGAGGGGGGGTTAGACACAGGCAGGGGTGGTGGAGATGAGATCAATGGTGCTGACACTTACTTTCTCTCAGTGTCAGCCGCGCCTCCAGCGATCCCTCTTTCACCAGGGGGTCTCAGTGCACAGCAGGAAGCTCCTCCCCTCCGCTGTTAGCCGTCAGCTCACTTTCTCTTGTCCCGACTCCCAACATGTCAGCAGCAGTAGGGGGGAGCCGTGGAAAGGATGGGCGGCGGTCCGCTGTGCGGGTATAGTAGCGAGTTCTCTGCCGTCACCTGTGAAAGCAGCGGCGCTGCCCAGGCCACCCTCACAGCGGGATAAGAAGTGGAGCGATCGGCGGGAGTTCCACCACCATCTTCTTAGGCAACAATGTGCCGCCCCTCAGAACATGCCGCCCGGGACCCATGGTCCCACCAGGTCCCATGGTAGGGCCGGCCCTGCCCATGAGCACTAGCGCGGAGGAGGAGAAAGTGCAATCCTCCTCCGCTTTCAATGCTGGGAAGTGTGAGCACAGTGGGCAGTGACGTCACTGGTTGCTAGCCGCTAGGCGGCTATAGCAACCAGTGACCAAGAGTAAAGTAAGGCGGGGGGTGGAGGCGGAGCTGGAGCCGGAGCAAGCGCTACCACGTCCCCGGCATTCTAGGACCGGGACATGAGACTCGGGGCTATTAGCTCCAGGCTCGGGGCTGTAGCCCCAATAGCCACCCCCTAACTACGCCTCTGGCTTAAAGTATAATGCATCACTAGTGCATCTTAGGTTTATGTACGGTGTGTGTATATATATATATATATATCTATATATATAGATATATATATTACTGTTTGTATACGTATTCACACACACACGGTGCATATGCACTTGCTGGCCACTTCATTAGGCACACCTTGTTGGACCCCTTTTGCCTTTAGAGGTGACTTAATTCTTTATGGCATAAATTCAACAAGGTGTTGGAAACATTCCTCAGAGATTTTGGTCCATAGTGACATGATATCATCACGCAGTTGCTGCAGATTTGTTGACTGCACATCTATAATGCCAATCTCCTGTTCCACCACACCCCAAAGCTGCTCTATTGGATTGAGATCTAGTGACTGTGGAGGCCACTGGAGTACAGTGAACTCATTGTCATGTTCAAAAAACTAGTTTGAGATGATCTGAGCTTTGTGACATGGTGCATTCATTATCGAGGTAGAAGTCGCCATCAGAAGATAGGTACACTGTAGTCATAAAGGGATGGACATGGTCAGCAACAATACTCAGGTAGGCCTTGGCGTTTAAACAATGCTCAATTGGTACTAAGGGGCCCAAAAGAGTGCCAAGAATATATCCCTCACACCATTACACCACCTCCACCAGCCTAAACCATTGATACAAGGCAGGATGGATCCATGTTTTCATGCTGTGTAGGCCAAATTCTGGCCCTACCATCTGGATGTCGCAGCTGAAAACGAGACTCATCAGACCAGGCAACATTTTTCCAATATTCTATTGTCCAATTTTGGTGAGCCTGTGCACATTGTAGCTTCAGTGTCCTGTTCTTACCTTACAGGAGTGGCACCCGGTGTGGTCTTCTGCTGCTGTAGCCCATCTGCTTCAAGTTTCAATTAGTTGTGTGTTCAGAGATGGTATTCTGCATACCTTGGTTGTAACGAGTGGTTATTTGAGTTACTGTTGCCTTTCTATCATTTTGAACCAGTCTGCCCATTCTCCTCTGACATCAACTAGATATTTCACACTGACAGAGCCGGCTGTTAGTGGCAATGTGCCACTCATTTTAGCGGTGCTTTACCGCTGTTCAAGTGTCGCTTTTGCGCCGCTTTTCGACTGCTATCGGACTGCTTTTACCCCAAAAAAGGGGTTAAAAGCTCCCGTGTTGTGGCGCTTCCGAATCACTTTTCAGGCACTTTGGAAGCGCTGCCCATTCATTGCAATGGGCAGGGGCGGTTTGGGAGTGCTGTATACAGAAAAAGCACATGTAAAGCGCCTAAAAACTGCCTCCCATTCATTACAATGGGTGTTTTCACACCCAGGCAGTGCGCTTGCGGGACGTTCGGAAAAGTCCTGCAAGCAGCATCTTAGGGGCTCCTAAGATGCTGCTTGCAGGACTTTTCTGAACGTCCCGCAAGCACACTGCCTGGGTGTGAAAACACCCATTGTAATGAATGGGAGGCAGTTTTTAGGCGCTTTACATGTGCTATTTCTAGCACTAAAATGGCTGAAAACTGCCTTAGTGTGAAAGGGGTCTTATAGTCCTGACAACAACTTTGTAAAAGCATTTCTATAGGGTGAGAGGGAGCCAAACAGAGAGGCGGGAGCAAAATACCTTTGTTAGGGTGAAAAGCTACATTCTATAGAAAGGAATTGTGAGGTATTTAGTCAACTGATAGCCCTTCAAAAGGCCAGCTTTTGAGACAACATTTGCAAGAGAACCTCCTGAATATTCTAAAAAGGAGGTCTTTGTAAGAGTGAAAAAAACAAATTAAGGTTCCATGAAGGAACCAGCAGAAGAACAACATCAGTCCCAATACTGAAAATACCTGAAGAAGAATGCATAAAGATTCACACCACTGGAACAATTTCCAAGTGCAATGATAGATAGATAAATAGATAAATGGGCGGCACAATGGTGTAGTGGATAGCACTTTCACCTAGCAGTAAGAAGGGTCGCTGGTTCGAATCCCAACCGCGACACTACCTGCCTTGAGTTTGCATGTTCTCCCTGTGCCTGCGTGGGTTTCCCCCGGGTACTCTGGTTTCCTCCCACACTCCAAAGACATGCTGATAGGTTAATTGGATCCTGTCTAAATTATCCCTAGTATGTATGAATGTGAGTTAGGGACCTTAGATTGTAAGCTCCTTGAGGGTAGGGACTGATGTGAATGTACAATGTATATGTAAAGCGCTGCGTAAATTGACGGCACTATATAAGTACTTGAAATAAATAAATAATAAATGATAGATAGATAGATAGATAGATAGATAGATAGATAGATAGATAGATAGATAGATAGATAGATAGATAGATAGATAGATAGATGGATGTGAATGTGAATTTGATTCAAATTGTTTTCGAATTTGACCCATTTTGAATTCTAATTGTTTTTTAATTCAATTTAAATTCGAAATTTGAATTACAAATAGAATAAATTCAAATTGGATAGAATAGAAAAGAATAGATTAGAATAGAAAGTAAAAGCAATAAATAGTACTACTTATACTGTACAAAAACATCTGTACGACTAGTGTCCCATCAACATCTATAACAGTGTACCTGTGTCCAAAAACATCTGTAGTAGTAGCAGTGTGTGTCCAATCAACATTATTTTAGAGTTTACCAGTGCAACCAATCAGCTGTCACAGCAGGCATGTTCCAGTGTACAAAAACATCTGTACGACTAGTGTCCCATCAACATCTGTTGTTTTCTAGTGCGGTTGAAATGTTTTCTAATGCGGTTGAAAAGTTTATGAAAGCTGTTGAAATGTTTATTAATGCAGTTGAAATATTTTCAAATTCAGTTTTTAATGTTTTCTAATGCGGTTAAACTGATTATTAATGTGGTTAAAATGTTTTCGAATTTGGTTGAAATGTGTTCTAATGCGATTAAAATGTTTTTGAATTTGGTTGAAATGTATTCAAATTCGCTTGAAATGTTTTCTAATACGGTTGAAATGTTTATTAATGCAGTTGAAATATTTTCAAATTCAGTTTTTAATGTTTTCTAATGCGGTTAAACTGATTATTAATGTGGTTAAAATGTTTTCGAATTTGGTTGAAATGTGTTCTAATGCGGTTAAAATGTTTTTGAATTTGGTTGAAATGTATTCAAATTCGCTTGAAATGTTTTCTAATACGGTTGAAATGTTTATTAATGCGGTTGAAATATTTTTGAATTTGGTTTTTAATGTTTTCTAATGAGGTTGAAATGTTTATTAATGTGGTTAAAATGTTTTTGAATTTGGTTGAAATGCTTTCAGGTTTGGTGGAAATGTTTTCTAATGCGGTTAAAATGTTTTCAGATTTGGTTGAAATGTTTTCAAATTCGGTTGAAATGTTTTCTAATGCGGTTAAAATGTTTTCTAGTGTGGTTGAAATGTTTATTAATGTGGTTGAAAAGTTTATCAATGTGATTGAAATGTTTTTGAAGTCAGTTGAAATGTTTTCTAATGCGGTTAAAATGTTTTCTAGTGTGGTTGAAATGTTTATTAATGTGGTTGAAAAGTTTATCAATGTGATTGAAATGTTTTTGAAGTCAGTTGAAATGTTTTCTAATGCGGTTGAAATGTTTTTAAATTTGGTTGCAATGTTTTCAAATTTGGTTGCAATGTTTTCAAATTCGGTTGCAATGTTTTCTAATGTGGTTGAAATGTTTGTAATGTGGTTGAAATGTTTTCTAATGCTGTTGAAATGTTTTTAAATTTGGTTGAAATGTTTTTGAATGCGGTAAAATACGAATAAACAAAACAAATTCCAAAAACAAATTAAAAAAATGTAATGATTATAACTAAACAAAATTGGTTAAATAACGAATCGAAATGTAACTAAACAAAACATTTTTTTTTGCACATGTCTAATAGATAGATAGATGTGGGCTTACAAGCCTAAAACATTTTAGGAATAAGAGAATTCTAAACCATAACACCTGGGCTTCATAGCCATGTCATTTAAACCTAAAACAGCGAAGCAGAGAAGTGGAATACTGGGCCTTGAGACACAGGATCAGGATGATCCAGAAGCCACAAAGGTTCATCTGCTAGCAGACAAATTAGATCTGCATATCAAGCCCTTTAAAGCCAAACTGGAGCCACACGAATTACCTGACTTTTTTTCCAATTTTGCAAAGAAGTTTGGGTAGAAGGAAGGAAATGCAAAAATCTTATTGAATCCATCACCGAAGGATGTGGTTAAAATGTTTTCGAATTTGGTTGAAATGTGTTCTAATGCGGTTAAAATGTTTTTGAATTTGGTTGAAATGTATTCAAATTCGCTTGAAATGTTTTCTAATACGGTTGAAATGTTTATTAATGCGGTTGAAATATTTTTGAATTTGGTTTTTAATGTTTTCTAATGAGGTTGAAATGTTTATTAATGTGGTTAAAATGTTTTTGAATTTGGTTGAAATGCTTTCAGGTTTGGTGGAAATGTTTTCTAATGCGGTTAAAATGTTTTCAGATTTGGTTGAAATGTTTTCAAATTCGGTTGAAATGTTTTCTAATGCGGTTAAAATGTTTTCTAGTGTGGTTGAAATGTTTATTAATGTGGTTGAAAAGTTTATCAATGTGATTGAAATGTTTTTGAAGTCAGTTGAAATGTTTTCTAATGCGGTTAAAATGTTTTCTAGTGTGGTTGAAATGTTTATTAATGTGGTTGAAAAGTTTATCAATGTGATTGAAATGTTTTTGAAGTCAGTTGAAATGTTTTCTAATGCGGTTGAAATGTTTTTAAATTTGGTTGCAATGTTTTCAAATTTGGTTGCAATGTTTTCAAATTCGGTTGCAATGTTTTCTAATGTGGTTGAAATGTTTGTAATGTGGTTGAAATGTTTTCTAATGCTGTTGAAATGTTTTTAAATTTGGTTGAAATGTTTTTGAATGCGGTAAAATACGAATAAACAAAACAAATTCCAAAAACAAATTAAAAAAATGTAATGATTATAACTAAACAAGATTGGTTAAATAACGAATCGAAATGTAACTAAACAAAACATTTTTTTTTGCACATGTCTAATAGATAGATAGATGTGGGCTTACAAGCCTAAAACATTTTAGGAATTAGAGAATTCTAAACCATAACACCTGGGCTTCATAGCCATGTCATTTAAACCTAAAACAGCGAAGCAGAGAAGTGGAATACTGGGCCTTGAGACACAGGATCAGGATGATCCAGAAGCCACAAAGGTTCATCTGCTAGCAGACAAATTAGATCTGCATATCAAGCCCTTTAAAGCCAAACTGGAGCCACACGAATTACCTGACTTTTTTTCCAATTTTGCAAAGAAGTTTGGGTAGAAGGAAGGAAATGCAAAAATCTTATTGAATCCATCACCGAAGGCAGCCTCTGCTACAGCCTGGGTGTCCCTTGACCTCAATAAAAACTTTTCTAGTTTAGTATTTAGATGACGGCGTAGAAGACTCACATTTAGGGTTCCTTATGTAGAGCATACTTGCCTGAACACCTCTGGATGAAGGGATCATCCCCCAGAAGTAGAGATAATCCACTTGCAAATTGTCTATACCCAAAATGTAGAACACAGATAGATCAGGTACACACCTTTTTGCCCAAAGGAGAATGTGATGAACCTCCTGCACCCCTGCGGAGCTCTTTATGCCCTCTTGGTGATTTACAGTGGGGAGTAATTCAGACCCCCTTAAATTTTTCACTCTTTGTTATATTGCAGCCATTTGCTAAAATCATTTAAGTTCATTTTTTTCCTCATTAATGTACACACAGCACCCCATATTGACAGAAAAACACAGAATTGTTGACATTTTTGCAGATTTATTAAAAAAGAAAAACTGAAATATCACATGGCCCTAAGTATTCAGATCCTTTGCTGTGACACTCATATATTTAACTCAGGTGCTGTCCATTTCTTCTGATCATCCTTGAGATGGTTCTACACCTTCATTTGAGTCCAGCTGTGTTTGATTATACTGATTGGACTTGATTAGGAAAGCCACACACCTGTCTATATAAGTGTCACGTATCTGATAGGAGACTGAAATGACAAGGTCGGCTTCTCTTGTATCTCCAGTCCAGGTCCCGCTGAGAGTGGAACAGAAGGAGCCAAAGGACAAGAGGCACACGAGTGCCTGCAGATAAAAGCCCGGAATCCTGTAGCAGGAAGTCGCAGCTGGTCGCAGGACTGTGGTTGCAGAGCAGGAAGTGGCAGCTGGTTGCAGGAATGTAGTTGCAGACACTCGGGTAGTAATGCTGGGCCGAGCAGGGCACCAGAGCAAGGTCACAGGAATAGCCGAGTTCATCAACAGGCAGGCAGCAGGGTACCGGAACATCAGGCAGAGACGGGTCAGATGTGAAGCCAGGTTCATCAACAGGCAGGCAGCAGGGTACCAGAACATCAGGCAGAGATGGGTCAGATGGGAAGCCGGGATCAGGAACCAGAGATCAGGTATAGAAGAGTTCAGAGCAGGGTCAACAGGAGCCAAGGTCAGCAACGGGCGATCAGACAGACAAACACAGGTTTCAGAGTAACAGGAACACAGCTGAAGAACAGTCAGCACCGATCAGTTGCTGGAGCCCACTTTAAGTAGGCACCAACTGGCGCTAAGGCACGCTCCTGTGCGTGTACGCTGTGCGCCATGCACGCACATGCGCATAAGCACGCATGGGCATCTGTAGTCCCCTACACGTGCACACATGTGCACCAGCGCGCGCAGGGTGATTTCCACTGGTTTCCTTACATTGGCCCGACGGAAGCCTCTCCTCAGTGCAAGATACATGAAAGCCCACATGGAGTTTGCTAAAAAACACCTGAAGGACTCCATGATGGTGAGAAATAAGATTCTTTGGTCTGATGAGACCAAGATAGAACTTTTTGGCCTTAATTCTACGCGGTATGTGTGGAGAAATCCAAGCACTGCTCATCACCTGTCCAATACAGTCCCAACAGTACAGCATCATGCTGTGGGGGTGTTTTTCAGCTGCAGGGACAGGACGACTGGTTGTAATCAAGTGAAAGATGAATGTGGCCAAGTACAGGGATATCCTGGAGGAAAACCTTCTCCAGAGTGCTCAGGACCTCAGACTGGGCCAAAGGTTTACCTTCCAACAAGACAATGACCCTAAGCACACAGCTAAAATAATGAAGGAGTGGCTTCACAACAACTCCGTGACTGTTCTTGAATGGCCCAGCCAGAGCCCTGACCTAAACCCAATTGAGCATCTCTGGAGAGACCTAAAAATGGCTGTCCACCAACGTTTACCATCCAACCTGACAGAAATGGAGAGATCTGCAAGGAGGAATGGCAGAGGATCCCCAAATCCAGGTATGAAAAACTTGTTGCATCTTTCCCAAAAAGACTCATGGCTGTATTAGATCAAAAGGGTGCTTCTACTAAATACTGAGCAAAGGGTCTGAATACTTAGGACCATGTGATATTTTGTTTTTTCTTTTTTAATAAATCTGCAAAAATGTCAACAATTCTGTGTTTTTCTGTAAATATGGGGTGCTGTGTGTACATTAATGAGGAAAAAAATGAACTTAAATGATTTTAGCAAATGGCTGCAATATAACAAAGAGTGAAAATATTAAGAGGGTCTGAATACTTTCCGTCCCCACTGTACATATGCCACTGCTGTGGCATTGTCTGATTGTGTCCTCAAGGGATGTCCCTGCAGTAGATCTGCCAGTGGAGGAGAAAAAACCTGATGAGTTTAGAGTTCCAGAACATTGATGGAAAGGTTAGCCTCTTCTTTGAACCATCGACCTTGAGCAGACAGAGTTACAAAAACTCCACCCCAGCTGAAAAGGCCTGCATCTGTTGTAACAATCAACTATTAAAGGAGAAGAAAGGACTTGCCTGCACCAAAGGAACAGAGACATCAGCAGGAGCTGCAACTGGGACAAGTTTCCTTGTCTAGGGACAGGGGAGATCTGTTCCACTTGCACAGGATTTCCCACTGGATGGTCTGAGTGTGGGGCTGAGTGAAGAAGATCAGCTTTAAGGAGCCCAGCACCCTTATACAGGAACGAAGAGAGGATAAACTGTTGTGATGAGGACTCCCGACTTGAAATTTGTAAAGTTTCTCCAGTGGAAGAAAAACCTCCTCAGACTGATGCCCAAGATTAAGCCGATATATTCTAGACAATGTAATAAGTATATAACATCCACTCTATCATATAACAAATATTAAAAGCTAACAATGAATAAAGCTGCTGTCTAAAAGACCAATATGTCATGAGGCACAGCAAGACTCTGACAGCCACAAGTATGACACCCAGAGGCAGTGGCATGATGGGACTTGTAGTTTTGCAACAGCTGGAGATCCGCTAATTGCATATCCCTGTTATAGGGAAAGAAGAGAGAATAGTGAGACTTTGTATGAGGCATGTCTATGCGGTAAACATAAAATAAAATATGAAAATTGAATATTAATATATAATTAAATACAAATTAATATAATGTGATATCACAATCATGCAGTGCATTGCATGATTGTTGAACACAATCAATCAATTATTGAAAATACTAATAATAATGATAATATCAATGATAACAATAATAATAATGATAATAATAATAGCATTAACCTTGATATATTTTAATCAAAAATTATGAACATATCAATTAACAATCATACCGAATTTTCCAAACATGATTGATACAGAAATTAAAAATTGATGATATAAATGAATCATATGAGCGTAATCGACAGAATAAATCCAAGATAGCGTCATACATCCAATATGCGACTCAATACTACTACTACTACTCATCAGGAGTAGGATGCAATGGATAAACTAAAGATGGATAAGTGAAAAGGTCTTTTAGTTTATATTACCCACCAAGGGACACAAATATATAGCAACCACAAATGAATCAATAACATATGGATCAGCTCATAAGCTGTGCCCAGCTACAAGATAGAAAAGGTGAGGGGTCTGGATAGTGTCTCATCCGGGGTTTAGGCGGGAGACTTCACCCCCCCCCCCACTCCAAATGAGAAGAGGTCCAGGGGAAACAACCATGGGACAGCCCGACCACCACAACACACCACATCTCCACATGTGTGTAATGAATTGTCAGAAACCATGAATCAGAAACTACTATGAATATTGAATAGCTATGTGTTCTCAGTAAGGGGAATAATGTGTAAAAATGTGTAAAAATGTCAGTGTATATGTGTTGGCATAAAGTGACAAAATATAATTATACATAAATATAGAAAAATGTGTGAGTAATTCACTCTAAGGAGGGTGCAGGATATAACAAGTGGTGAGTGTATGTATCTAAGGTTAACATGTAACCTTGATTACCTAGATGGATGGAGATGGTGTGGATAGTGTCCCTTCCTAGTGATGCGAGCAAATGAAGTGATGTGCTGGCCAGGCCCCAGCTGTTATACCCCCAGTGGGGGGGTGGGGGAGGCGGGTCCCCACCAATGTAATTCCTAAACATCTGAGCAGCATGAAGAGGCGAGGGGATCACACATACTATTCAACATTCATAGTAGTTTTGATTATTTTAACTGCATACACTTGTATTCATATGTTTTTTTCATTTTAAATCTTTTAATTTTGCTTCACTCATTCTTTTATGCACCATTTTATATATTTTTGTAGGTTTACCTTTTTCATTAAGTGCATTCATTACACACATGTGGAGATGTGGTGTGTTGTGGTGGTCGGGCTGTCCCATGGTTATTTCCCCTGGACCCCTTCTCATTTGGAGTGGGGGGAAGAAAAAAAGGGGGGGAAGTCTCCTGCCTCATCCCCGGGTAAGACACTCTATCCAGGCCCCTCACCTTTTCCATCTTGTAGCTGGGCACAGCTTATGAGCTGGTCCGTAAGTTATTTATGGTTGCTGGCATATATATTTGTGCCCCTTGGTGGGCAATATATACTAAAAGACCTTTTCATTTATCCTGCTTTAGTTTTTGAGTAGCTATAGGCTACAAAAGGCGTAGAGTCTACAACAAAGGGTGCCAAGACCAGTCTGTCTTAGCTATGAATTTTAATACCTAATTTTTTGACATAATATATTGAGTCGCATATTGGATGTATGACGCTATCTTGGATTTATTCTGTCGATTTTATTTATATGATTAATTTATATCATCAATTTTTAATTTCTGTATCAATCATGTTTGTCAAATTCTGTATGATTGTCAATTGATACGTTCATAATTTTTAACTAAAATATATTATATTATATTATCATTATTACCATTATAGTTATGAAGAAAGGTTATGAGCACTGAACTTATTCTCTCTGGAGAAGAGACGTTTGAGAGGGGATATGATTTCAATTTACAAATACCATACTCGTGACCTCACAATAGGCATATAACTTTTCCATGCAGGGGAGTTTAATAAAACACGTGGCCACTCATTAAAATTGGAAGAAAAGAGGTTTAACCTTAACCACTTCAGCCCCGGAAGATTTGGCTGCTCAATGATCAAAGCACTTTTTGCGATAAGGCACTGCGTCGCTTTAACTGACAATTGCGCTGTCATGCGACACTGTACCCAAACAAAATTGACGTTCTTTTTTTCCCACAAATAGAGCTTTCTTTTGGTGGTTTTTGAACATCTCTGCGTTTTTTTATTTTTTACGCTATAAACAAAAAAAGAGTGGCAATTTTGAAAAAAACACAATATTTTGTACTTTTTTGCTATAATAAATATCCTCATTTTTTTTTACAAAAGGCTAATCAGTTTAGGCCGATATGTATTCTTCTACATATTTTTGGTAATAAAAATCTCAATAAGTGTATATTGATTGGTTTGCACAAAAGTTATAGCGTCTACAAACTAGGGGATAGATTTATGGCATTTTTATTATTATTATTTTTTTTTTACTAGTAATGGCAATGATCTGCGATTTTTATTATGACTGCGACATTATGGCTGACACATTGGACACTCTTGACACATTTTTGGGACGTTTGACAATTATACAGCAATCAGGGCTATAAAAATGCACTGATTACTGTATATATGTCACTGGCAGGGAAGGGGTTAACACTAGGGGGCGATCAAGGGGTTAACTGTGTTCCCTGACTGTGTGTTCTAACTGTGGGGGGAGGGGACTGACTATAGGAGATGACAGATCGTGGTTCCTAGCTATTAGGAACTCACGATCTGCATCTCCTCTCAGAACAGAACAGGGATTTGTGTGTTTACACACACATGTCCCTATTCTGCCTCTTGTGTCCGCGATCGCTCGTGGCCAGCCATCATCACGACCGCCGGTGACGAGCATCAGCACCCTCGCAGTGCAGCGGGCACACGCATGCCTGCTATCCCGCTTAAAGGAGCCGACATACAGCTACGACGGCTCGCGTGATCGCGCTGACCTGCTGTAGTATAATGACGACGGCTGGTCAACAAGTGGTTAAACTGCGTAGAGGTACTGTAAGAGCAGCAAGGATGTGGAATTCCCTTCCACGGGCCGTGGTTTCAGCAGGGAGCATCGATAGTTTCAAAAAACTATTAGATAAGGACCTGAACGACCACAACGTACACGGATATGCAATGTAATACTGACATATAATCACACACATAGGTTGGACTTGATGGACTTGTGTCTTTTTTCAACCTCACCTACTATGTAACTTTGTAAAAAATGCGTGCCACACTCTTCAGATATTTATTTGTAAAAAATTTTGTGCCACTTTGTGTTGGTCTATCACATAAAATCCCAATAAAATATATTTACGTTTTTGGTTGTAACATTAAGAAATGAGGAAAATTTCAAGGGGTTTGAATACTTCAGGGGTCCCAGAAGCATGAACTTTCTACTCAAGAGGACTTTGTACTTTTTCAGGTATGGGCAGCACCACTGGGCAGGGCAGAGAGAATGATTATACAGCTAACTCTAATGCCACGTACACACGATCAGGATTTCTTAAAACAAATGTTCGATGTGAGCTTGTTGTCAGAAATTCTGACTGTGTGTAGGCTCCATTGGACATTTTCTGTCGGAATTTCCAACAACAAAAAATTGAGAGCTGGCTCTCAAATTTTCCGACAACAAAATCCGTTGTCGTAAATTCCAAGAGTGTGTAGACCATTCCGAAGCACAAAATTCCACGCATGCTCTGAATCAATTAAGAGACGGAAGCGCTCGGTCTGGTAAAACTAGCGTTCGTAATGAAGATAGCACATTCGCCACGCTGCAAAGTTTTTAATCTTTTAATGCAGCGCATTCTCTTCTTCTTCATAATGCTAGAATCATGAAGTTGTTTTGCTGCTGATATTCACACAGAGTACTGACAAACTGATTTCTTTACTATTTCTCGTGATCTCCTGAATAATCTTTTTTTTTTTTTGTCGCCAGATTTCCATAATAATGTTTATATATTTTTTTATAGTGATCTACTTTTTTTTTTGGTCAAGATCTCCTGATTTTTTTTTTTTTATAGTGATCTCCATAATATTTTTTCTTGAATTATGTGTCAAGTTACCACAACACCATTATTATCTTGTATTTTTTAACCTCAAGGAGATTGGTTGGTGTTGGTGTCCCTTGTTAATTTGACATTGTATTTTTGAAATGTACCTGCCTACTTACAAACAAACTGTCTTTTTTTAACTAAAACACATAGCCAAGTATTTGTGCTAAAAAGGAAGGGAGAGTGGAAGGAAGAGTGGAAAGAAGGGTTGAGACTGATGGCCTGATTTCAGTCTGGTCTGACAAAAACGGCAGTCTTTCATAGTACCAGAGCCTGAGGACATAAATGTCATCTGCTGCTGCTCTTGATCTCATGGAATCCTGGACCTATTTGCGCTCCCTATTATATGAGCTCCTCAGGCCACCAATTTTGCACTTCAAATAGGGGATGGTTGCCGTGGGAATCACCGGCTTCACCAATTCCAGCAATTGATCCATCGCTGCCTTACTCTTTATTTTATTATTGTAAAAAGGGTGTTTCACCTGCTACATACAGGGCAGCTCCCTGTATTTATCAATGAAGTTGGGGAGAAGTTCATGATCATTGAATCTCTCCATTTTTTCTGTAAGTCACAACATAAGACAAACCCTAATGTCAGGCTAAACTCTCCTAATCTTGTCCCAATATAGGCCTCAATCTATAAGCAGTATAGGCCACTGATGCTCCAAGTTAAAATGGTACCTTCGTTAGAACGATCGGCGCTTACGCTATTCCGTACTCCACTCAAAGATCGCACGTACAATGCACGCGTGTTACAGTTTATATACACTGCGCATGCGTGAAACTCCGCCCGCCCCTGACCTTCTTTCTAGTATATTCCCTGCCCCTTCTCTTTCGGCGCAGTGGAAGAGCACATGGCGAAGAAAGAACAAGTGCATGCAGAGGAGAGCAGCAAGAGAGAGCAAAGGAGGACAACGAAAGCCCAGAGCCACAAACGTCCCGATCCAGGAGATTTAAGGCCTCAAATATGTCCTTTGTAGAGATGGTGGAGATGGTGGACATCTTGAAGAGGGCCGACTATGATGGGAAGCATGGACCTTACTCAAACCTAAATGTGAGAAAGGCCAAGATCATGGCTAAAGTTGTGAAAAGTCTTCAGAAGAATTTTGGGGTACGGCGATCCAAGTATCAACTGAGGAAACGATGGTCAGACCTCAAATTGAGGGAGCAAGATCAGTACAGACGAATCAAGAGAGTGCTGCAAAAAAGACAAACCCTAATGTCAGGCTAAACTCTCCTAATCGTGTCCCAATATAGGCCTCAATCTATAAGCAGTATAGGCCACTGATGCTCCAAGTTAAAATGGTACCTTCGTTAGAACGATCGGCGCTTACGATATTCCGTACTGCACTCAAAGATCGCACGTACAATGCACGCGTGTTACACTTTATATACACTGCGCATATAAGTATTTTGTCGCATGTTCCTATTATTATTACTTTCGTGCTCCATGTGCTTTTCTTTACTGTTGTACAGTTTAAAATGGCGTTTAAAATGGCAAGTTTCAGGTTTGTGTTCACAGTAATCGTTTGTAGTAAACATCGTTCGTTCGCTCTCTAATACGATGTTTTTGGCAGATGCAGGTTAACTACATTTGTTCATGCCTATTTGTATTAAAATAAGTTTGTTGTCTAGATGGGTTTGTAACTAGAATGAAATGCAAACTTAATTCAGTATAAGGAGAGGACACTCAGCAGCTGTCTACACATCTGGACGCAAGAGCACTAGTGTGGGACACCAGAACACCCTTTTTAAGGTGTCCCACACAGGTGTTCCAGTGGATACTAGGAGTGTCTCCATGTGTGAAACTTTCACAAAACAAAAGTTTTCTAAAGTATTCTAACTTTAGAGTTTAAACTTTCAAATATTCTAGCTTTAGAAAGGGAAAAAAAAAATAATGTCTTCAACTTGGAACTCAAAACAGACAATTGTACAACACTTCCAAGCAATGTTTCCTATTCCTAATTCTGTCCTCAAATATCTGTGTGCTAAGTATACCTATTTTTTAATTCACATAGGGGAGAAAAGACTTGGGACATCAGAGGACACCAGGGACCCCCAACCTCATAAAGAAGGGAAAGTCACCACACCACAACCTCAGGATGTGGAGGAAGGAGAGGTTTATGAAGTGGGCGAAATAGTGACCACAACAGGTGAGTGTCTGAGACCACAGCTTCAGGTAATAGATGTACAGTACCTGACCGCGAGATTGTGTTTTCAGCGTGATCCCATCGCACTGGTTCTCGGCGACAGGGTACTGTGCATGTCGCGGTGGCTCACTCATCGGGAAAGGAAAACTTTTTTTTCCTTTCACGATGAGCGACAGGCAGTGCTGACAGCTATCTGGTATGAATCCTGAGGGGGAATGAAATGAAAAAACCGGTGTGGGTTCCCCCCAGTGGCATACCAGGCCCTTAGGTCTAGTATGGATTGTAAGGGGAACCCTCTACGCCGAAAAATCAGCATGGGGGTCCCCCCAAAATCCATACCAGACCCTTATCCGAGCACGCAGCCCGGCCGGTCAGGAAAGGGGGTGGGGACGAGCAAGCGGCCCCCCTCCTGAGCCATACCAGGCTGAATGCCCTCAACATGGGGGGGTGGGTGCCTTGGGGGAGGTGTATATCGTACCCCTACCCATTCACCTAGGGAAAAAAGTGTCAATTAAAAATAAACACAGTACATAGGTTTTAAGAGTAATTTATTAGGCAGCTCCGGGGTCTTCACTCTGACTTCGGGGGGTCTTCTTCCGACTTTGGGTTCTTCTTCCAACTTCTCCCGGTGTTCCGCCTCTTCTCCCAGGCCCCTCCGCTATCTTCTTCCAGCTCTTTTGCCAGTGGGGGCCCGGTCTGCTGCAGCTGTCTTGTTGCCGCTGTTTTGTCGCCGCTGTCTTGTCGCCACTGTCTCGTTGCTTTTTCTCTTCTTCTCTTCTTCCGATGTTGACACGACGCTCTCTCTGGCTGGAATGCTGTGTGCGAGCTGCGGAGCCATTTATATAGGCGGTGACCCCACCCCCTTGTGACGTCAAGGTCCTAGCATGTGCAGGGACTCTGGGGTCATGCCCCCTTATGACGCCAGAGTCCCTGCGCATGCTGGAACCATGACGTCACAAGGGGGCGGGGTCACCGCCTATATAAATGGCTCTGCAGCTCGCACACAGCATTCCAGCCGGAGAGAGCATCGTGTCAACATCGGAAGAAGAGAAGAAGCGACGAGACAGCGACGAGACAGCGGCGACAAGACAGACCGGGAGAAGTCAGAAGAAGACCCCGAAGTCGGAAGAAGACCCCCCGAAGTCGGAAGAAGGCCCCCGGAGCTGCCTAATAAATTACTCTTAAAACCTGTGTACTGTGTATTTTTTTTATTGACACTTTTTTCCCTACGTGAATGGGTAGGGGTACAATGTACCCCATACTCATTCACATAGGGTGGGAGCTCCCGGATTCTGTTAAGCCTTCCGCTCACAGACCCCGACAACCAACGGCCAGGGTTGTCGGGAAGAGGCCCTTGTCCTCATCAACATGGGGACAAGGTGCTTTGGGGGGGGGGGGCCCCGCAGGGCGCCCCCCTCCCCCAAGGCACCCACCCCCCCATGTTGAGGGCATGCGGCCTGGTATGGCTCAAGGGGGGGGGGCGCTCGCTCGTCCCCACCCCCTTTCCTGACCGGCCGGACTGCGTGCTCGGATAAGGGTCTGGTATGGATTTTGGGGGGACCCATGCTGATTTTTCACCGTAGGGGGTTCCCCTTACAATCCATACCAGACCGAAGGGTCTGGTATGCCGCTGGGGAGGAACCCACGCCGTCTTTTTCATTTAAAATTTGGCACGGCGTTCCCCCTCAGGATTCATACCAGACAGCTGTCAGCACTGCCTGTCGCTCATTGCGAAAGGAAAAAAAAGTTTTCCTTTCCTGATGAGTGAGCCATCCCTGTGCTGGCTCCCGTGAAGGGGCTTGCAGGTGTCAAATCTCGCCGGTAACTGCGGCGAGATTGATGCAATATCGCGGTCACCTACTGTATGCCTGCATATTTATAATACATGGTGTGTTTTTTTTTATTTTTAGGTGATGTGGATGTTGTGGAAGAAGAATCTCATTTCACCAGTGCAAGTGCACACGTCCTCATCGGGGAGATCATGGTGTGCAATCGTGATTTAGAGCTGATAAAGGAAAACATCAATGATGATCAAAAAGAATGAAGAACATCATTGATGTTTTAGGCAGAATCTAAAACACACAAAAATTGTACCGTTTTGTTGTGTAAATTTTATTTTAAATCAAGTTTTAAAGTATTTTAAAAGCCAAATTTTGAAGATGCACACAGTGTGTCAACATGTGCTATCTGTCATAAGGGGATATCAATGTATGCGTTTTGTGGTTGAAACCCCTTCTTAAAGTAGATGAGAGGACGGGGTTGCACCTCCAAAACACATCCATTGATCCCCCATGATGGGAGCTAGCACATGTTGACATTAGGCATGGGATCAGTAGGGAAATCCACATTTTGACTCGCAATTTGTGTGCATCTTCAAAATTTGGCTTTTACAGGGGTGACATTACCCCATCTGATGAAGGCAATATCAACACAGTTTGGACATACTAATGTCTGATATTGCCTTCACTTTGTGAAAGTTGAACGTTGTAAGTTCCTGAGTTGTGTATGTTTTATGGTTTTAAACATGCCTGTTTAACCCAAAAAAGGTTATTTGTACTGTCAAACCTAAAAATGTTATACAACAAATATGTTTGGTTTGTTCAAAAACCCTTTTCTAACACACATGTATATGTTCTTTGAGTAAAATGTTTTATACTCAACAATGTGTTGCTTCTTCTTTCAATGCTCAATAACAGTTTTTGTAATAAGTTGGTGTTTACAGTGACAATGGGAGTTATTTACTAAAGGAAAATCCACCTTGCACTACAAGTATACTTTCAGTGCAGTTTCAAGTGCACTTGCAGTGCACTTGTAGTGCAAAGTGGATTTGCCTTTAGTAAATAACCCCCACAGTGCTCTAAAATTTGCTACAATCAGGCCATTTTCGGGACTCAAAACAATTAATAATTCATGGTGCTGAAAATGTGTTTTTTTTAGCATTAATGCATTACATACATTAAAACAAAAACAAGGTGTGTGTAGCAGACCCACAACACAAAAGTTAGCTGAAGAAGAGATTGTCACCTCATGTATCAAATAAATTACGTTTGCACTATTGAAGAAAATGGCTAAAAAGAAAAGCCCATTGGAGAACCTAGGAGACAGCTAAAAGAAACACAAGCAGTAAATCAAATGAAATATTATTTCAGTTTTAAAAAAAATATTTTAAAAATGTTTCTCAAAGATTTGCTGGCATATCAATGGCCCCCCTACCCGCAAAGTATTCCAGATATTTTTGACAGACTTCACGGGCGCTTTGGGGGGGCAAGCCAGGACGGCCAGCTTCAAGTGCCATCAGGGTTGACTGATCTGGCAATCCTGTCTCAGGCCAAACTGAGGCCACATAGTTCAAAGCATTTCTTCTTAGAAAGTTGTGCATAATGTAGCATGCAAGTACGATATGGTTTATTTTGTATTCCGCCATGTAAATTGGCGTCAGGAATATGCGGAACTGGCTGGCCATTATGCCAAAAGCATTCTCCACCACTCTTCTGGCTCTGGCCAGCCGGTAGTTAAAAACCCTCTGGTCCGGGGTGAGGGTCCTCATGGGGAATGGCCGCATCAGGTGATCACCCAGCCCAAATGCTTCATCAGCGACAAAGACAAATGGTAGACCAGCCACGTTGTCTTCTGCAGGTGGCAATCCCAAGCCACCACTCTGGAGCTGTCTGTAGAACTTGGTCTGGGCGATGACTCCACCATCCAACATCTGGCCATACTTCCCCACGTCCACATAGAGAAACTCATATGTCGCCGACACCACTGCCAACATCACTATACTATTAAACCCCTTATAGTTGTAATAGTATGATCCCGAGTTGGGGGGTGGCACGATGTTCACGTGTTTCCCATCAATTGCCCCTCCGCAGCTGGGAAAGTCCCACCGCTGGGCAAAGTGGGATAGCACAGTCTGCCATTTCTGTGGCATTGAAGAAAACTGTGGCGTCAAACAAGAAAAAAAATAGTACTTTCACACATAACATTGCAAGCAGATTAGACACAAACATTCTTGGCCAACATCAGTATAACATTTATTTTAAGGAGTATTTAAAGACAAAAATATAAGGTCCACTTATCAGATTCCTCACCCCCTCTGATGGCCCATTTTAAAATTTTAGGGGGGGGGGATGTTTTGTTCAGGTAACCCTCTCCACTTCGTTGAGAGCTGAATGCATACATAATGTGTGTTACTTTGGCCAGGCCCTCCTATGAATACACACTGTACAAATTGAAGCACAATTTTACATTCTGCAATTAACTATCAAGATAATAGGAGAAAAAAACTTGAAACAGTACCATTAGAAAGTACTCAGGCAGACCCTTGCACTACATGCTTTGGTGAATTCATCCATACATCTGACCACAAAAGAGGTAGGTATAGTGTGTATGGGTTTGGCAAAGTCAGCAAATAGAGGATTGGTATCGGTTGACTTATCAGTTGGGGGGAGGGAGGGTTCCAAATGAGTTTGGGACCCCAAAAAAAAGCCTCTTGCACTCTGCCTGGATTTAAGAACAAAAATCACATTTGTATACATTTTAGGGGGTGTTTAGGGTAAAGAACTACAATGGTGCTGACAAAATACATTGTTAAGTGACTAGGCTAGGTGTGTATGGGCCCAGGATAGCATGCTGGGGAGGTTAATGAAGGCAAATATGCATGAAGGACAAAAAAGGAACCTTAAAAACTTCCAGCATGCATGAGCACAAAGGGGACATTCACAGCATGTTACAATCATGGTAATTATGGAATGATGAAAGAAATACAATACATTAGCAAACATTAAATACATAGAATGTGAAGTTAAAGGAGAAAACTTACCTTAATATAGTCCTTCTGCAGGACCTGAATGATGGCGGAACAAGTCTCTGGAATAATGATCCCCAGAGCCTGGGGGGAGATGCCTGTAGAAAACTTCCTGCAGACTTCTCCCTGTCACCAAGTACCGCAAGATACGAACCCACAAACACAAACTGAAGATCAGTAACAATCTGAAAAGCACCAAACTTCTACTAACATGAATTAAACATGAGATTAGCAGAAGTCACCCAAAGGGTGGCGCACTGGCTATTGAACTTCCTTTTTTTAGTCCCGTCATACGTGTCATACGTCAGCGCGTTCTTGCCGATCGGAATTTCCGAAAACATTTGTGTGACCGTGTGTATGCAAGACAAGTTTCAGCCAACATTCGTCGGAAATAAATCCACGGTTTGTTTGTCGGAAATTCCGATCGTGTGTACGCGGCATAACCTGCTAACCATAGGCGTGCGCACAGGGTGTGCCAGGTGTGCCTGGGCACACCCTAATCACCACGTGTGCTGCAGATTCCCCCTGTTTAGACCCCTGATAATTCACCAAACCCCCCTTATGGGGCTCCTAAAGAAACGATCAAAAAAATCATCAAAAAATAAAATTGTAAAAAATAATAAAAAATAAAATAATGAAAACTACTGACTCCAAACTCTGCCCTACTGACACCGTCCACTGCTCCACTGACACCGTCCACTGCTCCACTGACAGCGCCCACTGCTCTACTGACACCGTCCACTGCCCTACTGACACCGTCCACTGCCCTACTGACACCGTCCACTGCTCTACTGACACCATCCACTGCTCTACTGACACCGCCCACTGCTCTACTGACCCCGTCCACTGCTCCACTGACCCCGTCCACTGCTCTACTGACACCGTCCACTGCCCTTCTGACACCATCCACTGCTCTACTGACACCGCCCACTGCCCTTCTGACACCGTCCACTGCTCTACCGACACCGTCCACTGCTCTACTGATACCGTCCACTGCCCTACTGACACCGTTGGACGGTGTCATAAGGGCAGTGGACTGTGTCATAAGGGCAGTGGACGGTGTCAGAAGGGCAGTGGACGGTGTCAGTAGAGCAGTGGACGGTGTCAGTGGAGCAGTGGACGGTGTCAGTGGAGCAGTGGATGGGGTCAGTAGAGCAGTGGACGGTGTCAGTAGAGCAGTGGACAGTGTCAGTAGAGCAGTGGACGGTGTCAGTAGAGCAGTGGACGGTGTCAGTAGGGCAGTGGACGGTGTCAGTAGAGCAGTGGACAGTGTCAGTAGAGCAGTGGACGGTGTCAGTAGAGCAGTGGATGGTGTCAGAAGGGCAGTGGGCGGTGTCAGTAGAGCAGTGGATGGTGTCAGAAGGGTAGTGGACGGTGTCAGTAGAGCAGTGGATGGGGTCAGTGGAGCAGTGGACGGGGTCAGTAGAGCAGTGGGCGGTGTCAGTAGAGCAGTGGACGGTGTCAGTAGAGCAGTGGACGGTGTCAGTAGGGCAGTGGACGGTGTCAGTAGGGCAGTGGACGGTGTCAGTAGAGCAGTGGACAGTGTCAGTAGAGCAGTGGACGGTGTCAGAAGGGCAGTGGGCGGTGTCAGTAGAGCAGTGGATGGTGTCAGAAGGGCAGTGGACGGTGTCAGTGGAGCAGTGGACGGGGTCAGTGGAGCAGTGGACGGGGTCAGTAGAGCAGTGGACGGTGTCAGTAGAGCAGTGGACGGTGTCAGTAGGGCAGTGGACGGTGTCAGTAGGGTAGTGGACAGTGTCAGTAGAGCAGTGGGCGCTGTCAGTGGAGCAGTGGACGGTGTCAGTGGAGCAGTGGACGGTGTCAGTAGGGCAGAGTTTGGAGTCAGTAGTTTTCATTATTTTATTTTTTATTATTTTTTACAATTTTATTTTTTGATGATTTTTTTTGATCGTTTCTTTAGGAGCCCCGTAAGGGGGGTTTGGTGAAATATCAGGGGTCTAAACAGGGGGAATCTGCAGCACACGTGGTGATTAGGGTGTGCCCAGGCACACCTGGCACACCCTGTGCGCACGCCTATGGTTAGCAGGTTATGCCGCGTACACACGATCGGAATTTCCGACAAACAAACCGTGGATTTATTTCCGACGAATGTTGGCTGAAACTTGTCTTGCATACACACGGTCACACAAATGTTTTCAGAAATTCCGATCGGCAAGAACGCGCTGACGTATGACACGTATGACGAGACTAGAAAAAGGAAGTTCAATAGCCAGTGCGCCACCCTTTGGGCGACTTCTGCTAATCTCATGTTTAATTCATGTTAGTAGAAGTTTGGTGCTTTTCAGATTGTTACTGATCTTCAGTTTGTGTTTGTAGGTTCGTATCTTGCGGTACTTGGTGACAGTGAGAAGTCTGCAGGAAGTTTTCTACAGGCATCTCCCCCCAGGCTCTGGGGATCATTATTCTAGAGACTTGTTCCGCCATATATATATATACAGTATCTCCCAAAAGTGAGTACACCGCTTACATTTTTGTAAATATTTTATTATATCTTTTCATGTGACAACTGCCCTACTGACACCGTCCACTGCTCTACTGACACCGTTCACTGCTCTACTGACACCGTCCACTGCTCTACTGACACCGTCCACTGCTCTACTGACCCCGTCCACTGCTCTACTGACCCCGTCCACTGCTCCACTGACACCGTCCACTGCTCTACTGACACCATCCACTGCTCTACTGACACCGTCCACTGCCCTTCTGACACCGTCCACTGCCCTTATGGCACAGTCCACTGCCCTTATGACACCATCCACTGCTCTACTGACACCGTCCACTGCTCTACTGACACCGTCCACTGCCCTACTAACACCGTCCACTGCTCTACTGACACCGTCCACTGCTCTACTGACCCCGTCCACTGCTCTACTGACACCGTCCACTGCTCTACTGACACTGTCCACTGCTCTACTGACACCGTCCACTGCTCTACTGACACCGTCCACTGCTCTACTGACCCCGTCCACTGCTCTACTGACACCGTCCACTGCTCTACTGACACCGTCCACTGCTCTACTGACACCGTCCACTGCCCTACTGACACCGTCCACTGCCCTACTGACCCCGTCCACTGCTCTACTGACACCGTCCACTGCTCTACTGACACCGTCCACTGCTCTACTGACACCGTCCACTGCTCTACTGACACTGCCCACTGCTCTACTGACACTGGCAGTATATATACACATGCACACATATATGTGTTTGAGCTTTGCGGTGCACACCCTAATGCAATAGGCTGCGCACACCTATGCTGCTAACTCTAGTGCACGGTCAGAAGGGACTCTGTAATCTGCAAGCATTCTTTGTGTCTGAGATGGAATTATGTTTCTTGAAGATGTATACATTTTCTGTGAACTGTCATTACATTTGGAGAGTTTGTTAAGTAAAATTACATTTTTTTGCAAGAAGAGTTTCCTGGTCTGAATTACTCAAAGGAAACCAACTGTATATCTAAAGTGGTGCATTCATGGTGTACTCAGAAGAACTGGAAGAAGGAACAAGTAACAGAAGGAATAGCAGCCAGTTGGCAGTTTATGTGAATGACATTGCCAGGGGACGGGGGCCCTGGTAGTGAGGGAACAGGTGTACTGCATGTTCCTGACTAAGTGGCTTGGTCTCCATGATGGAGCCTGATGTTGTACAGGACCTACCTAGAAGATTGAGGACATTCTGTGCTCCATTTGCTTAAAAAAGTGCAGGGGAGACATTTGGGGTCTAATAAAACCACTAATGTCTCATTAACTGGTTTCAGGCTTCATCATTGTACATTAGGAGTGTGTAGCATGTACAGTCTCTCTGCCCTGCTTCTGGGACCCCCATCCAAGCATACTTTAATTTTTGGCTGTGATTGTTCATAGCCGGCATTACAGTGTACTTAGGAGAAGTCAGCAGCTCTAGCTGTCAAAAGAGCAGTCTGAAACAGTGTCTATAAACAACACTGCTCCAGACTGTGATTAGACAAAGATACAAGGTGACATATTGTTACATTTGTATATTTCTGCTCACTTATCTGCATATCACAGGAATGGACTTAGATCTACACATAATGTCAGTTAAAGCTGACAAGAATTTTTTTTTTTTTTTTAAATAAAATGTTTCTCTGTTTCTGGGTGGTTCAGGGACAGCTGGCTATGGTAGCGATATATATATATATATATATATATGTATATATATATATATATATATATATATATATACAGTATCTCCCAAAAGTGAGTACACCGCTTACATTTTTGTAAATATTTTATTATATCTTTTCATGTGACAACACTGAAGAAATGACACTTTGCTAGAATGTAAAGTAGCGAGTGTACAGCTTGTATAACAGTGTAAATGTGCTGTCCCCTCAAAATAACTCAAAACACAGCCATTAATGTCTAAACCACTGGCAACAAAAGTGAGTACACCCCTAAGTGAAAATGTCCAAATTGGGCCCAATTAGCCATTTTTCCTCCCCGGTGTCATGTGACTCGTTAGTGTTACAAGGTCTTAAGTGTGAATGGAGAGCAGGTGTGTTAAATTTGGTGTTATCGCTCTCACTCTCTCATACTGGTCACTGGAAGTTCAACATGGCACCTCACAGCAAAGAACTCTCTGAGGGTCTAAAAAAAATAATTGTTGTTCTACATAAAGATGGCCTAGTCTATAAGAAGATTGCCAAGACCCTGAAAGTGATCTGCAACACGGTGGCCAAGGCCATACAGCTGTTTAACAGGACAGGTTCCACTCAGAACAGGCCTTGCCATGGTTGACCAAAGAAGTTGAGTGCATGTGCTCAGCGTCATATCCAGAGGTTGTCTTTGGGAAATAGACGTATGAGTGCTGCCAGCATTGCTGCAGAGGTTGAAGGGGCGGGGGGTAGCCTGTCAGTGCTCAGACCATACACTAAGCTGAGGGTAAAGGTGATTGATTGACCAAGCATGTCTCCAGACCTAAACAATATTGAGCATCTGTGGGGCATCCTCAAATGGAAGGTGGAGAAGCGCAAGGTCTCTAAAATCCACCAGCTCTGTGATGTTGTCATGGAGGAGCAGAAGAGGACTCCAGTGGCAACATGTGAAGCTCTGGTGAACTCCATGCCCAAGAAGGTTAAGGCAGTGTTGGAAAATAATGATGGCCACACAAAATATTGACACTTTGGGCCCAACTTGCACATTTTCACTTAGGGGTGTTCTCACTTTTGTTGACACCGGTTTAGAAATTAATGGCTGTGTGTTGAGTTATTTTGAGGGGTCAGCACATTTACACTGTTATTCAAGCTGTACACTCACTATTTTACATTGTCGCAAAGTGTCATTTCTTCAGTGTTGTCACATGAAAAGATATAATAAAATATTTACAAAAATAGGAGGGGTGTACTCACTTTTGTGAGATACTGTATTTATTACACCCAGTCGAGAGCATTTACAGTAATTGCTCCTGGATTTCATCAGGTATTTCATGCTATGCAGCTGCCACACACAAGACGATCTGTTATTGGTCTCCCCTTAGTCCAAAGGCACGCCAGACAACTAAGGCTGCTTTCACACTGGGGAGGCAGGTCTGTCGTTTTAGCGGAGCTTTTCAGCCGCTAGCGGGGTGCTCTTAACCAACGGCTAGAGGCCGAAGAAAGGGTTCAAACCAACCATGTTGTGGTGCTTTGGAAGTGCCACCCATTCGTTCCAATGGGCAGGAGCAGTGTAGGAACGCTGTAACCGCCTCAAAAATGCCGCTTGCAGGACTTGTTTTCCCGTCCCACAAGCGCACCGCCCTGTGTGAAAGCACTCAGGCTTTCACACTGGGGAGGCATGCGAGGCAGTTTTCAGGTGCTTTACAGGCACAATTTTTAGCTCTAAAATTCCTGAAAACTGCCTCAGTGTAAAAGGGGTCTTAACCACTTGCTTACTGGGCACTTAAACCCCCCTCCTGCCCAGACCAATTTTCAGCTTTTTAGTGCTCTCACACTTTCAATGACAATTACTCAGTCATGCAACACTGTACACAAATGATTTTTTTGTCCTTTTTTTTCATACAAATAGAGCTTTCTTTTGGTGGTATTTGATCACTTCTGGGTTTTTTATTTTTTGCGCTATAAATTAAAAAAGACCAAGAATTTTGAAAGAAAACTCATTTTTCCTCATTTCTGTGATCAAATTTTGCAAATTAGTAATTTTCCCTTATAAATTGTAGCCACAATTTATACTGCTACATATCTTTGGTAAAAATAACCCAAATTAGTGGATACTATGTGCTCTGTGTGAAAGTTATAGAGTCTACAAGCTATGGTACAAATCATAAAAAATGTATACTATCTTATTATATCGATACCACATGTATGAAACTTTTACACAGCCTGGCCACATACAGAGGCCCACCATTGAGGTAGCACCTTCAGATGTTCTAGGAGCATAAATTGCACATCTCATTTCTCAACCACCTGTTACACTTTTGAAGGCCCTGGAGCACCAGGACAATGGAAACGCCCACAAAATGACTCCATTTTGGAAAGCTAGAACCCCAATGTATAATCTATGAGGCATAATGAGTCTTTTGAATGGTTAATTTTTTTCCAGACGTTTTTGGAAAATGTGGGGAAAAAATGAAAATGCATTTTTTTTACACAAAGTTGTCCGTTTATAAGATATCTCCAACACATAGCATTTACATAGCAAAAATTACACCCCAAAATACATTCTGCCACTCCTTCTGAGTATGGTGATACCAAATGTGTGAGACTTCTACACAGCCTGGCCACATACAGAGATCCAACATCCAAGGAACACCGTCAGTAGCATGCACATACCAAGAATTATACACCAAAATACATTATGCTGAGTAAAGGGTAAACAAAAGATTACCTGTGGTCTTAGTAGCACAGTTGCCCACAGGAGGATAGCACTGGTCCAGGCAGCAGGCAGGGACTTGGTCAGCAACGGCGAACACAATTGTCCAGGCAGCAGGCAGGGATACTGTCCATATACAGTCCAGGGTTGGTGCAGGCAGAGATATTGTCAGCAGTGCCAAAAATATTGGTCCTGGTAGTAGGCAGGAACATGTGGTATGGTCAGTGTGACAGACAGAGACATGATGGCAGTAAGTCCTACAGGCAGCAAGCATAAGTAGGGCCTCGTTTAGGACAGAATGGGGACAGGGGTAGAGGCTTCTCCCACCCAAATCTCTTTGAAGCCTCCGAGTCTCCAGACCCTAATCTAGGAATGAGAAAACAAAAAAATGTTTTCTTCATCCAGAAAAACTATTCTGGAGCCCCTTACATAGGGATTTCCATGAAGGTATTGTTGTGGATCGAAGACAACATGTAGACATCCCTTCTGTCCCTCCACTTCACTGCCAGAATCTACTTGTTTTGCAGACTTGCTGTCTCTACTCTTCTCAACTTCATATTGACAGGTCTTTGAGGAAAGCCCTTTCTGGTTCTTTCTTATGGCACCACATGTTGGCGTCTTCTTCCGGTGAAAGTTGTGGAACAGGGGCAGACTTGTGTAGAAGTTGTCTACATACAAGTGGTAGCCTTTCTCCAGTAGGGAGTATATGAGGTCCCAAAAAACTTTCCCGCTTGATCCCAAGTAGCCTTGACAATTAGGGGGATGCAGCTGGGTGTCCTACCCTTTGTACACTATGAAGGCATATGTGTACCCTGTGGCTCGGTCACATAATTTGTACACCTTCACCCCATAGTGGGCCCTTTTGCTGGGGATAAATTGTTTGATTTTAACCTGCCACTAAATTTAACAAGGCACTCATCCACACATATGTGTTGGTCTGGGGTAAACAACTGGGGGAATATTGCTGAAAAATAATTTAGTAGTGGCCAAATTTTGAAAAGCCTGTCATAATTTGGGTCATTTCGGGGAGGGCACTGGGTAATTTAAGTGAAATGTAGGAACCTCATGGTCATGAGATCTGGTTCTGGGCATTACTGTGGAGAAGATCAGCATGTGGTGGATGGGGTGGGTTGACCAATAGGAACGCAATTCATTTTTTTGGTGAGTCCCATACAAAATGTGAGGCCCAAAAAAACCTTCAACTCCTCCACTGTTAGGTCTCTCCACTCGTAGGGGCAGGCATAATAGGATGTTGTGCATACAGGTGTCCTCCGTAAAAATTAAATCAAAGAAATTGATTGGGGAAAAATTCTCCATGTCCACCTGGACTCCTGGCTAGGCAGTGAAAGGGGGAATGTTAATTTCTCCTGAATTAGGAGGAAGACACAAGGGGTTCTGAAGGGCATAGGGAAAGCTGGCATGGGTCCTAACCCTTTGGGGCTGAGGTGACACCCCACTGGTGCTTGGCCTTTCTTTCCGAGGTACTGTGGTGCTGGTGGATGCCACTGCCTCCTCACCAGAACACCTTCGTTTGGCGGGCAGAATATCTTCCTCTTCTGAGTCTGTCAGTGTTTCACTACTGAGGACTGGCTCATAATTTACGTCAGACTCAGAATCCAAATTGGAAAGGGAATCCGAAAAAGAGAGCTCCCCGTTGCTCTTGTCAGCCGTGGAAAGTATTTGGTACGCCTCCTTGGCGGAAAAGCATCTTTTGGACATGGTTGCTGGTAGTGATGAGACTGCACAGGTGTGTGCTAAGCCTACACTGATGGGCACTGATGAGGTGGCAGTGATGAGCCTGCACAGATGTGTGCTAATAAGCCTGCACTGATGAGATGGCACAAATGTGTGCTAAGCCTGCACTGATGGGCACTGATGAGGTGGCACTGATGAGCACAGATGTGCACTGATGATGCGGCACTGATGTGCACTGAGGAGGTGGCACAGATGGGCACTGATGATTTGGCACAGATAGGCACTGCTGAGTTGGCACAGATGGGAACTGATGAGTTGGCACAGATATACACTGATGATGCGGCACAGATGTGCACTGATTGATTGCACAGATGTGCACTAATGAGGCAGCACATATGGGCACTAATGAGGTGGCACAGATGGGCATTGATAAGGCGGCACAGATGGGCACTTATGAAGTGGCACAGATGTGCACTGATTGCACAGATGTGCACTAATGAGGCAGCACAGATGGGCACTGTTGAGGTGGCACAGATGTGCACTGATGAGATGGCACAGAAGTGCACTGATTGGGTGGCACAGATGGGCACTGTTGAGGCGACACAGATGGACACTGGTGGGGTGGCACAGATGGGCACTGGATGAGGTGGCACAGATGTGCACTGATGAGGTGGCACAGATGTGCACCAATTGATTGCACAGATGTGTACTAATGAGGCGGCACAGATGGGCACTGATTGGCACAGATATACACTAATGAGGTGGAACAGGTGGGCACTGATGAGGTGGCACAGATGTGCACTGATGAGGCGGCACAGATAGGCACTGATCATTGATGGCACTGATCACGGATGCCACAGATGGGCACTGATGCTACAGATGGGCACCGGTGGGCACAGATGTCACAGATGGGCACCAATTATTGATGGCACAGACTGACGCTGTTGGCATTGTCCATATATATGTGTGTTTTTCTACATTTCAATAAATATTTATAAATAAATTCTTTTTAAATAATATATGTGTATGCTACATTATTGAGGAACCAGCGCTTAACACCCAACTCCTTTATATATTCCTCTATACATATGTTTCTCCTCTTAGTTAAACCCCTTAGTTTACTCTAATCAGCCATAATTAACTCTTTAGTCTCCTTCTCTCTTTAACTATTATTTCCCTGCTGATTTTTTGTTTGTTTCTATTTTATTAACTATTAATATTTAAACTTTTTATGTTTTGTTTGTTTATATTTACACATGTTTAACATATATTTGCACATTCTATAAAAAATGTAGCGCATAAAAAATCAACAAATGGTGATAAATTGTAGTCACAAACACCCCAAATCTATCGACCGGGTGTAGTGAATACCACAGAAAATGGGGTGAAGTCCATGTATCATAAAAAAGTGAAAATCTCCAAGTAAATGTGCACATGAAAAAAGTCACTGGCAGTGGGGGTGTTCCAAAAGTGGACAGGAGACTGGGTTGGTCAGTACATGGAAACGGCTTCAACCTACAACAGCATCAAATCAGAGAATGTTAGGCATGGACTCTTACCGGATCCTGTGGACTCCCCTGTCTTATGACATGGAGTCATACAGACATTGTGCGACTCAGGGCATGAAACCGATATCCAGACCGTCAGGGCTCACAGATGCCAATTTCCCAAGTATTCGCAGAGTCGTCAGAGGGATCTTCGCAATGGGTGTAGATGGAATTCTGCTGGCTGGAATAAGTTGCTGGTAATGAAGGTGGGGCATTTACTTTTTTCCCGGTGTTATTTAAAAAGAAAAGTAAAGCTTCCCCATGGTGCAGGTAAAAAAAGTATCTTTTAATGTTATAAAAACAGATACATTAAAATAAAGTGATCACTGTAAAAAGTCAAGGGCAACATAAGAGAAGGTAAGGAAGCCCGACGCGCTTCGACCCATAGGTCTTCTACTGGGGCATAAGCCACCAACTCAGAGCTGCCAATATTTATAAATAATACATACAAATGTAAACCAATCGCAAAGGGAGGAATGGCTAGATATGATTGGACCAATGAATGTCAGCTGGTCAGGAAGTGACAAGCCGTACATAAATAGACCAATAATATCCTGCAAAATAAGACAAACAGACCAGGCAACCAATCTGTGAGCCAGCAGGAAACATGTGGTGTTTAGACCTCAAATTGCACGTGTCAAACAAAAGATATGACATCCGGTCCAGAAAAGGCGCCGAACGTCAATCTTAAGTCCCGTGGTAGAGAATGAACGGCTCTGACGGCCAATAGACCTGGACTGCTGTATCCCTGTCTGTGGCCAAGAGTCAGCATGTCGGATGCTGAAGTCCAACATTGCGTACAGTGACACACCCAGCGTCCGACTCCCCTCCCGCAACGGAAGACAGAGACAGGACATGATTACTTATGGAGGGGTCACATGACATCTCCGACGTCCTGCCCGCGTCACGTGACAAAGGGAGTCCACAGGATCCGATAAGAGTCCATGCCTACCATTCTCTGATTTGATGCTGTTGTAGGTTGAAGCCGTTTCCATGTACTGACCAACCCAGTCTCCTGTCCACATTTGGAACACCCCCACTGCCAGTGACTTTTTTCACATTTACTTGGAGATTTTCACTTTTTCTTGATACATGGACTTCACCCCATTTTCTGTGGTATTCACTACACCCGGTCGATAGATTTGGGGTGCTTGTGACTACAATTTATCACCATTTGTTGATTTTTTATGCGCTACATCGCTACATTTTTTATAGAGTTTATATTGTTGTTTGTCACATTGTATATAGCTGCTTTGTGCAACAGTTAGCGCAGTGTTTTTTTGCTATTTTCACCTTGTATATTTACACATCTCCCATCCAAAAAAAAAAAAAAAAAAAAGAAGCACAAAATTGAAAGAAAAAAACACTTTCTTCTGTAAAAACCCCTGCAATGTTTTGTACCAGAATCATAATTTTGGCGTCATTTTGAACAGGGCTAATTAGAGAATAAGATGTGCAGTAGCACTATTTATTTTTAAAATAACACTGCTCAAAAAAAAAAAAAAAAGCGTGTTTGTTTAGTTTTGTTGCAATTTAATGTTGAAGGATTGCAGAAAAAAATATTTGTAAGACAATATTATGAAAAGCAAGCCTTGTTTGTCCTTGTTGTATGTATATGCTGGGAGGTGGGGCAGGGCGGGGCTTATGGTCATGTGACTGCCATGATTGGTGCGCACTCTCGGCACAGCACTGTTGGTGCTATTGCACGCAAATATGCGACCGCTCTGCGCCAAGGCCTAAACTTTTTTGTTTTGTTTGTAAATATTTACACATATTTAACATATATTTACACATCTCCCATTCAAATAAAAGCGCAAAAATTGAGAAAAAAAAACAATTTCATCTGTAAAAACCTCTGCAATGTTTTGTACCAGAATCATAATTTTGGCGTCATTTTGAAGAGGGCTAATTAGAGAATAAGATGTGCAGTAACACTATTTATTTTTAAATTAACACTGCTCAAAAAAAAATGTGTTTTGTTTAGTTTTGTTGCAATTTAATGTCGAAGGATTGCAAAAAAATTTTTTTCTAAGACAATATTATGAAAAGCAAGCCTTGTTTGTCCTTGTTGTATGTATATGCTGGGAGGTGGGGCAGGGCGGGGCTTATGGTCATGTGACTGCCATGATTGGTGCGCACTCTCGGCACATCACTGTTGGCGCTATTGCACGCAAATATGTGACTGCCCTGCGCCAAGGCCTGGCTGCCAGAGGCCGCCTATTTCCGTGCGCTTAGCACCAACAGGTTAAATAATGACAAAGTTATTGCTGATAAACAGGTTCATAGCAGAAATGTAAAAGTTACTCTGGTCCATAAGGGGTGAACAGGTGTGAGAGGCCAAGTGATTAAAGTGATTGTAAAGGAACATTTAAAAAAACAAAAACAAACATGTCATACTTACCTGCTCTGTGTAGTGGTTTTGCACAGAGCAGCCCCAACCCTCCTCTTCCACCGCCAGTGCTCTCAGCCCTTCCCTCTTGCCGAGTGCCCCCATAGCAAGCCACTTGATGTGGGGGCACTTGTGCAAGCTCGTTCCCGAGCCTGCTCTCTGCGTCCATAAGACACAGTGAGCACAGGTCAGCCCCGCCCCCGCTCCTGCCTCACTGGCTGAGATTGACAGCAGCGGGAGCCAATTGCCACTGTTGCTGCATCTCAGCCAATCAGGAGGGAGAGACCCAGAAGAGCATTGGGTCTTGTGCACATTGCTGGATCGAGATTAGGCTTAGGTAAGTATTAGGGGGGCTGAGGGGGGAGCTGCACACTAAAGGTTTTTTAGCTTCATGCAAAGAATGCATGAAGCTAAAAAACTTTCAACATTTACAACCACTTTAAGGAGAGCACATCAGCTAAACTATGCATACATACAGACGTGATATAAATAAAATAAATCCGTACTGCATCCACATACACACATACAGTGGGGACGGAAAGTATTCAGACCCCCTTAAATTTTTCACTCTTTGTTATATTGCAGCCATTTGCTAAAATAATTTAGGTTATGTTTTTTTCTCATTAATGTACACACAGCACCCCATATTGACAGAAAAACACAGAATTGTTGACATTTTTGCAGATTTATTGAAAAAGAAAAACTGAAATATCAGATGGTCCTAAGTATTCAGACCCTTTGCTGTGACACACATATATTTAACTCAGGTGCTGTCCATTTCTTCTGATCATCCTTGAGATGGTTCTACACCTTCATTTGAGTCCAGCTGTGTTTGATTATACTGATTGGACTTGGTTAGGAAAGCCACACATCTGTCTATATAAGACCTTACAGCTCACAGTGCATGTCAGAGCAAATGAGAATCATGAGGTCAAAGGAACTTCCTGAAGAGCTCAGAGACAGAATTGTGGCAAGTCACAGATCTAGCCAAGGTTACAAAAAAAATTATGCTGCACTTAAGGTTCCTAAGAGCACAGTGGCCTCCATAATCCTTAAATGGAAGATGTTTGGGATGACCAGAACCTTTCCTAGAGCTGGCCGTCCTGCCAAACTGAGCTATCAGGGGAGAAGAGCCTTGGTGAGAGAGGTAAAGAAGAACCCAAAGATCACTGTGGCTGAGCTCCAGAGATGCAGTTGGGAGATGGTAGAAAGTTGTAGAAAGTCAACCATCACTGCAGCCCTCCACCAGTTGGGGCTTAATAGCAGAGTGGCCAAACGGAAGCCTCTCCTCAGTACAAGACACATGAAAGCCCGCATGGAGTTTGCTAAAAAAAACACCTGAAGGACTCCAAGATGGTGAGAAAAAAGATTCTTTGGTCTGATGAGACCAAGATAGAACTTTTTGGCCTTAATTCTAAGCGGTATTTGTGGAGAAAACCAGGCACTGCTCATCACCTGTCCAGTACAGTCCCAACAGTAAAGCATGGTGGTGGCAGCATCATGCTGTGGGGTTGTTTTTCAGCTGCAGGGACAGGACGACTTGTTGCAATCGAGGGAAAGATGAATGCGGCCAAGTACAGGGATATCCTGGACGAAAACCTTCTCCAGAGTGCTCAGGACCTCAGACTGAGCCGAAGGTTTACCTTCCAACAAGACAATGGCACACAGCTAAAATAACGAAGGAGTGGCTTCACAACAACTCCATGACTGTTCTTGAATGGCCCAGACAGAGCCCTGACTTAAACCCAATTGAGCATCTCTGGAGAGACCTAAAAATGACTGTCCACCAACGTTTACCATCCAACCTGAAAGAACTGGAGAGGATCTGCAAAGAGGGATGGCAGAGGATCCCCAAATCCAGGTGTGAAAAACTTGTTGCATCTTTCCCAAAAAGACTCATGGCTGTATGAGATCAAAAGGGTGCTTCTACTAAAAACTGAGCAAAGGGTCTGAATACTTAGGACCATGTAATATTTCAGTTTTTCTTTTTTAATAAATCTGCAAAAATATCAACAATTCTGTCTTTTTCTGTCAATATGGGGTGCTGTGTGTACATTAATGAGGAAAAAATGAACTTAAATGATTTTAGCAAATGGCTGCAATATAACAAAGAGTGAAACATTTAAGGGGGCCTGAATAGTTTCTGTCCCCACTGTATATGAATGCAACGGCTCAGGTCAGACCTGCACATGTACTAAAATTATATTTGTACAACATATATTAGGAATTGCTGCACACACCTGAATGAGAGAAATCATTCTAGGGCCATCATTTATGGATAATGCTTAACTGATGAGCTGTAAAGTCTTTTAAACTGTTTCACGGGTGCAAACAATTGTTGAGTTTGACATATTTGGTATCTATTCACTTAACACAATCTCATTTTATATACTTTACTAAAAAATTGGGATTTTTATTGCATTTGTGTGCACTAAAATGAATTTGAATGTATTTTTACCGAAAGTATTGATTTGAAAAAATTATTGTGTAACATAAAATTTGCAATTACCATCATGTTGTTCTTTAAGCCCTCTGCTTTCAGAAAACATCTGATGTTTTGAGATTTTCTTTAAGTGACTTTAGGTCATTTCAAAGGAAAGGATTACAAAGCACATATTTCCAAATGCACAGATCTGAATAGAATCTTAATATGACAACATTACTGATGGATTAAAACAATAAAATGCCCAATATCAATAGAACATTGCTAAAGAATGGATAATTATTATGGTAGAGACAGTTTTGCTTGAGCTGTCGTCAGCTGCAAGCCCCGTAAATACATTGTTGACATAGAGCTGACAGACATACCTACTGCATGAATTTGTGGTACTTATGTCAGTAAGTTATTTAATAAAGACACTAAGTACTCAGAACTATTCACATTTCCAGTACACTTGCTAGTGTTCAAATTTGACCATTTACCAGCTTATCAAGAGGGTCTTTAGCTAATGCCACATAACATTCTGTTTTTTTTTTTTAGACACCAGCTATCTAAATGTATTACAAAGTCTTGGAGTTATAGTTGTTTAAAAATAATTACTTGCTGGATTTTACATTTTATCCCTAGGCTTTCAGTAATAAGAGTTTTTCTTTTCTAATGTTTTTTTTCAAATGTGATATTCTAACATTGAAATCCTACCATATAAGAGTTGGTGTTCCATGTGCAAATAAGGATGCGTTATCAACCAATGAATTAGACCACATACGGTCTGACACATATGTATGGCCTACCTTCCATGCAGAGATATACAGTTTGCATGGTGGCAAAACTGTGTGTAGACTAAAATCTGTGAAAGTAACACATGATAGAGCTTTTTGTGTTACATTGTGTTCACTGAAAAAAAACTTACCTAGAATGGTTTAATTATCTAGGGGTTATTTGTATGCCCAGTAATTCCCTTTGTTTTTTGTTGTTTCAACAAAACTATTTCAAATTAACACAGAAAGTTGCGTGTCTTGTAATTACTGACCAGGTCCTAGATTTGACTTATTATTGTAATTATGGGCACATTCATGATAGTGATCCCTAAATATCTAAGTTAATCCTACTGTATGCGATAAAGTATGTTTTGCAGTAATCACAACTTGCAAATCAGTGTTACTTTTTGAATTACCTAAAATTCATAGTATCCATATGTCAACTTGTAGCATCTGCTCATTAGCATTCGTGGGAGTTGATGAAGCGCTACTACTGACAAGGGAAGTTTGCTGTAAGAATTTTTTATATTGTTTGCAAGCTTGAACAGAAGCTGAGAGACTTTCTGTAAAAGCCAAAAGACACATAGTTTTGCATGCATGCACTAGGTTAACTTGCAACTTGATTTAAGTGCCATTCTACATCAGATTAAACCTTCCAACATTTTAAGGCCACAAATAACTGTATGATCTTTACCGGATCAGGTAAAAAATTGTCCCAAATATGCTCAAAATTTAAAAATCCAAGCTCCTGTAGCTTTGCCATACAAAATACAGAGTCTGAAAATTAAAGAAGAGTGAATGAAAGAATGAATGAAGGGCTCTTAAAAATGGAATACTATAGGGGTGGATACCAAACACATACAAGATCACGATTTAGTGCACCATAAAAAATATTGTTTTGTTTTATAGACCACTGGGTAGGAAAACCAAACACATAGAATGATCAGGATTTAGCACACCATAAAATTATTGTTTGTTTTATAGATAATATAAATCTACCTAATTGGAACAATGTTAGTGATTATTAATGTTGTCAATAATGTTTAATATAACTTTACAAGACAAAAATGTTGTTGTGATCAAACAAAACAGACTATTGCACACAAAAATAAATCCAGGCATTGTTATATTCATTTGACATAACATAATTTAGATCCAGATCCAAGGTAGATTCATATCAGAATTACCGTAACTAAAGAGTGTATTGCACCTTCTTGTCCTTATCACCCTCTTTTCTTCTGCTGTTGTCACTACAGTCAGAGCGGACCTTTGCTCAAAAGTGAAAGTAATGTTCATCTTCCTCCTGCCCACCCACAGCTTCCTAGGACACATCACACACTCCAAGAGGCTGCAGGACCAGTCCTATAGCTCTGCCTTACCCTGCACAGATGGGAGCTTTCACATCCAAAGTGGCGATGCCAGATATTGGAGGCCTGTGACTAATCTACTGCAGGAAGGATAGCGCTGAACTCCCTGAGCTGGTAAGTTTTTGTTTCTTTAAAGTCAGCAGCTTCACTGAGTCACTCACATGTTTAGGCCTTTGGATAAATTATTATCTAAAAAAAGCTTCCAGACAGTTTATGATATTCCTACTTACAATTCAAACATTTTCTCTTATTTAAAACATTCTTCCTGATTTTAGAGCGTCCCACAGCATTTGAATGTGTCTATAGCCAAAACCCTTCCCAATTGAAACTGATCTCCTTGATCTATAAACTTTTAAATGGATCTATTCAGATAACTGGGGACCAACATCTTTTTAACCACTTAAGGACCGCCTCACGCCGATGTACGTCGGCAAGGCGGCACGGGCAGGCAAAATCACGTACATGTACGTGATTTGCCTCCCGCGGGTGGGGGGTCCGATCGGACCCCCCCCCCGGTGCCCGAGGCGGTCCCGTTTTGTCCCCCGGCGATCGGAGGTGAGGGGGAGGCCATCCGTTCGTGCCCCCCCCTCGCGATCGCCGCCGGCCAATCAGATCACTTCCTTTGCTGCTGTATGCTAAACAGCAGCAAAGGAAATGATGTCATCTCTCCTCGGCTCGGTATTCCGTTGCAGCGCCGAGGAGAGAAGACTTCACTGTGAGTGCACCAACACTACACAACACAGTAGAACATGCCAGGCACACAAAACACCCCGATTCCCCCCCCGATCGCCCCCCGATCCCCCCCCAATCACCCCCCCCCTCCCTGTCACAAACTGACACCAGCAGTTTTTATTTTTTTATTTTTTCTGATTACTGCATTGGTGTCGGTTTGTGACAGTTACAGTGTTGGAACAGTGAGTATTACCCCCCCTTTAGGTCTAGGATACCCCCCTAACCCCCCCAATAAAGTTTTAACCCCTTGATCACCCCCTGTCGCCAGTGTCACTAAGCGATCATTTTTCTGATCGCTGTATTAGTGTCGCTGGTGACGCTAGTTAGTGAGGTAAATATTTAGGTTCGCCGTCAGCGTTTTATAGCGACAGGGACCCCCATATACTACCTAATAAATGTTTTAACCCCTTGATTGCCCCCTAGTTAACCCTTTCACCACTGATCACCGTATAAGTGTTACAGGTGACGCTGGTTAGTTCGTTTATTTTTTATAGTGTCAGGGAACCCGCCATTTATTACCGAATAAAGGTTTAGCCCCCCGATCGCCCGGCGGTGATATGCGTCGCCCCAGGCAGCGTCAGATTAGCGCCAGTACCGCTAACACCCACGCACGCAGCATGCGCCTCCCTTAGTGGTATAGTATCTGAACGGATCAATATCTGATCCGATCAGATCTATACTAGCGTCCCCAGCAGTTTAGGGTTCCCAAAAACGCAGTGTTAGCGGGATCAGCCCAGATACCTGCTAGCACCTGCGTTTTGCCCCTCCGCCCAGCCCACCAAAGTGCAGTATCGATCGATCACTGTCACTTACAAGGCACTAAACGCATAACTGCAGCGTTCGCAGAGTCAGGCCTGATCCCTGCAATCGCTAACAGTTTTTTTGGTAGCATTTTGGTGAGCTGGCAAGCACCAGCCCAGGCAGCGTCAGATTAGCGCCAGTACCGCTAACACCCACGCACGCAGCATACACCTCCTTTAGTGGTATAGTATCTGAACGGATCAATATCTGGTCCGATCAGATCTATACTAGCGTCCCCAGCAGTTTAGGGTTCCCAAAAATGCAGTGTTAGCGGGATCAGCCCAGATACCTGCTAGCACCTGCGTTTTGCCCCTCCGCCCGGCCCAGCCCAGCCCACCCAAGTGCAGTATCGATCGATCACTGTCACTTACAAGGCACTAAACGCATAACTGCAGTGTTCGCAGAGTCAGGCCTGATCCCTGTGATCGCTAACAGTTTTTTTGGTAGCATTTTGGTGAACTAGCAAGCGCCGGCCCCAGGCAGCGTCAGGTTAGTGCCAGTACCACTAACACCCACGCACGCAGCATACACCTCCCTTAGTGGTATAGTATCTGAACGGATCAATATCTGATCCGATCAGATCTATACTAGCGTCCCCAGCAGTTTAGGGTTCCCCAAAACGCAGTGTTAGCGGGATCAGCCCAGATACCTGCTAGCACCTGCGTTTTGCCCCTTCACCCGGCCCAGCCCACCCAAGTGAAGTATCGATCGATCACTATCACTTACAAAACACTAAACGCATAACTGCAGCGTTCGCAGAGTCAGGCCTGATCCCTGCGATCGCTAACAGTTTTTTTGGAAGCTTTTTATTGAACTGGCAAGCACCAGCGGCCTAGTACACCCTGGTCGTAGTCAAACCAGCGCTGCAGTAACACTTGGTGACATGGCGAGTCCCATAAGTGCAGTTCAAGCTGGTGAGGTGGCAAGCACAAGTAGTGTCCCGCTGCCACCAAAAAGACAAACACAGGCCCATCGTGCCCATAATGCCCTTCCTGCTGCATTCGACAATCCTAATTGGGAACACACCGCTTCTGCAGCGCCCGTACTTCCCCCATTCACATCCCCAACCAAGTGCAGTCGGCTGCATGAGAGGCATTTTTATGTCCTCCCGAGTACCCCTACCCAACGAACCCCCCCAAAAGGATGTCGTGTCTGCAGCAAGCACGGATATAGGTGTGACACCCGCTATTATTGTCCCTCCTGTCCTGACAATCCTGGTCTTTGCATTGGTGAATGTTTTGAACGCTGCCATGCACTAGTTGAGTATTAGCGTAGGGTACAGCATTCCACAGACTAGGCCCACTTTCAAAGAGGTCTCCCAAGATGCCATCGCATTTTGAGAGACCCAAACCTGGAACCAGTTACAGTTATAAAAGTTAGTTACAAAAAAAGTGTAAAAAAAAAAAATATATATAAAATTAAAAAAAAATAGTTGTCGTTTTATTGTTCTCTCTCTCTATTCTCTCTCTCTATTGTTCTGCTCTTTTTTTACTGTATTCTATTCTGCAATGTTTTATTGTTATTGTTATTATGTTTTATCATGTTTGTTTTTCAGGTATGTAATTATTTATACTTTACTGTTTACTGTGCTTTATTGTTAACCATTGTTAACCATTTTTTTGTCTTCAGGTACGCCATTCATGACTTTGAGTGGTTATACCAGAATGATGCCTGCAGGTTTAGGTATCATCTTGGTATCATTCTTTTCAGCCAGCGGTCGGCTTTCATGTAAAAGCAATCCTAGCGGCTAATTAGCCTCTAGACTGATTTTACAAGCCGTGGGAGGGAATGCCCCCCCCCCACCGTCTTCCATGTTTTTCTCTGGCTCTCCTGTCTCAACAGGGAACCTGAGAATGCAGCCGGTGATTCAGCCAGCTGACCATAGAGCTGATCAGAGACAAGAGTGGCTCCAAACATCTCTATGGCCTAAGAAACCGGAAGCTACGAGCATTTTATGACTTAGATTTCGCCGGATGTAAATAGCGCCATTGGGAAATTGGGGAAGCATTTTATCACACCGATCTTGGTGTGGTCAGATGCTTTGAGGGCAGAGGAGAGATCTTGGGTCTAATAGACCCCAATTTTTTCAAAAAAGAGTACCTGTCACTACCTATTGCTATCATAGGGGATATTTACATTCCACGAGATAACAATAAGAATGATTTAAAAAAAAAAAATGAAAGGAACAGTTTAAAAATAAGATAAAAAAGCAAAAAAATAATAAAGAAAAAAAAAAAAAAAAAAAAGCACCCCTGTCGCCCCCTGCTCTTGCGCTAAGGCGAACGCAAGCGGCGGTCTGTCGTCAAATGTAAACAGCAATTGCACCATGCATGTGAGGTATCACCGCGAAGGTCAGATCGAGGGCAGTAATTTTAGCAGTAGACCTCCTCTGCAAATCTAAAGTGGTAACCTGTAAAGGCTTTTAAAGGCTTTTAAAAATGTATTTATTTTGTTGCCACTGCACGTTTGTGCACAATTGTAAAGCATGTCATGTTTGGTATCCATGTACTCGGCCTAAGATCATCTTTTTTATTTCATCAAACATTTGGGCAATATAGTGTGTTTTAGTGCATTAAAATTTAAAAAAGTGTGTTTTTTCCCCAAAAAATGTGTTTGAAAAATCGCTGCGCAAATACTGTGTGAAAAAAAAAAATGAAACACCCACCATTTTAATCTGTAGGGCATTTGCTTTAAAAAAATATATAATGTTTGGGGGTTCAAAGTAATTTTCTTGCAAAAAAAAAAAAACTTTTTCATGTAAACAATAAGTGTCAGAAAGGGCTTTGTCTTCAAGTGGTTAGAAGAGTGGGTAATGTGTGACATAAGCTTCTAAATGTTGTGCATAAAATGCCAGGACAGTTCAAAACCCCCCCAAATGACCCCATTTTGGAAAGTAGACACCCCAAGCTATTTGCTGAGAGGCATGTCGAGTCCATGGAATATTTTATATTGCGACACAAGTTGCGGGAGAGAGACAAATTTTTTTTTTTTTTTTGCACAAAGTTGTCACTAAATGATATATTGTTCAAACATGCCATGGGAATATGTGAAATTACACCCCAAAATACATTCTGCTGCTTCTCCTGAGTACGGGGATACCACATGTGTGAGACTTTTTGGGAGCCTAGCCGCGTACGGGACCCGAAAACCAAGCACCGCCTTCAGGCTTTCTAAGGGCGTGAATTTTTGATTTCACTCTTCACTGCCTATCACAGTTTCGGAGGCCATGGAATGCCCAGGTGGCACAAAACCCCACCAAATGACCCCATTTTGGAAAGTAGACACCCCAAGCTATTTGCTGAGAGGTATATTGAGTATTTTGCAGACCTCACTTTTTGTCACAAAGTTTTGAAATTTGAAAAAAGAAAAAAAAAAAGTTTTTTCTTGCCTTTCTTCATTTTCAAAAACAAATGAGAGCTGCAAAATACTCACCATGCCTCTCAGCAAATAGCTTGGGGTGTCTACTTTCCAAAATGGGGTCATTTGGGGGGGGGGTTTGTGCCACCTGGGCATTCCATGGCCTCCGAAACGGTGATAGGCCGTGAAGAGTAAAATCAAAAATTCACGCCCTTAAAAACGCTGAAGTCGGTGATTGGTTTTCGGGGCCCCGTACGCGGCTAGGCTCCCAAAAAGTCCCACACATGTGGTATCCCCATACTCGGGAGAAGCAGCTAAATGTATTTTGGGGTGCAATTCCACATATGCCCATGGCCTGTGTGAGCAATATATCATTTAGTGACAACTTTGTGCAAAAAAAAAAAAAGTATCACTTTCCCGCAACTTGTGTCAAAATATAAAATATTCCATGGACTCAATATGCCTCTCAGCAAATAGCTTGGGGTGTCTACTTTCCAAAATGGGGTCATTTGGGGGGGTTTGTGCCACCTGGGCATTTCATGGCCTCCGAAACTGTGATAGGCAGTGAAGAGTGAAATCAAAAATTTACACCCTTAGAAATCCTGAAGGCGGTGATTGGTTTTCGGGGTCCCGTACGCGGCTAGGCTCCCAAAAAGTCCCACACATGTGGCATCCCCGTACTCAGGAGAAGTAGCTGAATGTATTTTGGGGTGCAATTCCACATAGGCCCATGGCCTGTGTGAGCAATATATCATTTAGTGACAACTTTTTGTAAATATTTTTTTTTTTTGTCATTATTCAATCACTTGGGACAAAAAAAATAAATATTCAATGGGTTCAACATGCCTATCAGCAATTTCCTTGGGGTGTCTACTTTCCAAAATGGGGTCATTTGGGGGGGTTTTGTACTGCCCTGCCATTTTAGCACCTCAAGAAATGACATAGGCAGTCATAAACTAAAAGCTGTGTAAATTCCAGAAAATGTACCCTAGTTTGTAGACGCTATAACTTTTGCGCAAACCAATAAATATACGCTTATTGACATTTTTTTTACCAAAGACATGTGGCCGAATACATTTTGGCCTAAATGTATGACTAAAATTGAGTTTATTGGATTTTTTTTATAACAAAAAGTAGAAAATATCATTTTTTTTCAAAATTTTCGGTCTTTTTCCGTTTATAGCGCAAAAAATAAAAACTGCAGAGGTGATCAAATACCATCAAAAGAAAGCTCTATTTGTGGGAAGAAAAGGACGCAAATTTTGTTTGGGTACAGCATTGCATGACCGCGCAATTAGCAGTTAAAGCGACGCAGTGCCAAATTGGAAAAAGACCTCTGGTCCTTAGGCAGCATAATGGTCCGGGGCTCAAGTGGTTAAAAAAAATTGGAAATATGCTTTTTCAACGCCCCATTCTCCCTGTATGTTGCGACAAAATATGGGCAGTGACTGCAAAGTCATCTACAGTGTATTACTTAAAGAAACAAATTATAAGGTGTTAATGTTTTGGTATAGAACCCCAAAGTTTATTATATTCCTACTTACAATTCAAACATTTTCTCTTATTTAAAACATTCTTCCTGATTTTAGAGCGTCCCACAGCATTTGGATGTGTCTATAGCCAAGACCCTTTCCCAATTGAAACTGATTTCCTCGATCTGTAAACTTTTAAATTAATCTATTCAGATAACTGGGGACCAACATCTTTTAAAAAAAAAATTGGGAATATGCTTTTTCAACGCCCCATTCTCCCTGTATGTTGAGACAAAATATGGGCAGTGACTGCAAAGTCATCTACAGTGTATTAAAAAAACAAATTATAAGGTGTTAATGTTTTGGTATAGAACCCCAAAGTTTATTATATTCCTACTTACAATTCAAACATTTTCTCTTATTAAAAACATTCTTCCTGATTTTAGAGCGTCCCACAGCATTTGGATGTGTCTATAGCCAAGACCCTTTCCCAATTGAAACTGATTTCCTCGATCTATAAACTTTTAAATGAATCTATTCAGATAACTGGGGACCAACATCTCTATTTGAAAAATTGGGAATATGCTTTTTCAGCGTCCCATTGTCCCTGTATGTTGCGACAAAATATGGGCAGTGACTGCAAAGTCATCTACACAGATATTACTTAAAGAAACAAATTATAAGCTGTTAATGTTTTGGTATAGAACCCCAAAGGATTTATTTTTCACTTGATCAGACTATCCCAAAAAATTGCTGAAGTTATTTACAGGTATTTTATATCACATATTTTGGCAATGCAACAAAAAGGGATTCGCCCTTGGGACTTTAAATGAGGTGGGCACCATTTGGCCAAAAAGCATCATAACAGTAATTGAAGTATAAATGATATGCGTTTATTCAGGTAAAAATCATGCATACATTAGTATCATCAGCAATGGCCAATTGTAGAATAACATACATATGAATTGAACATTAGGTACATAAATGATTAATAGACATGTAATACATGGGCATCTAATGTACCCTAGGAGTAAAAAACATGTGATACACGGGCATCTAATGTACCCGACGCGTTTCACGAGACCCAGCTCGCTCTTCAGGGGTTGATGCGTGTATGGATGTACCTAAGATGAAAGAATATAAATGGGTAGATGGTATAATGTTTATAAAGTAGTTGCAGGGCGTGAGGGCCATGATGTAAGAGCCTATACTCACCACTAAATGAGGCCAAAACGGCAGGTGTGCGATTCCCAAAGGCAGCAGCAAGTGTCAGGGATAGAGGTGGGTTACCGGTGACACCAGACCTTTTCCTATTTTTGAATATTTTGGCAATGTACCCTTATACAACCTTTTTGACTGCAAGTGCTCCAGGTGCTGCAAGTGCTGGATGTATCTTTGTTTTCTGACCCCCTATACTGTTTACTTGGTTTGCCCTTTTTGGGTCTACCTAACTATGCTAAATGGGTCATCCATATTCTGACAGTGGTTGGGTGATTAATTCTGTTGCATTGGAGATCTACTGTAACTCTGAGCCAACTCCTTAGTGGTATACCGGAACTTCGCTGTATAGAACATCTTATGGCTAATTTGAGAGATCAATTAATCCTTTTTGATCACATATGGGCTTACTGGGCAAAAACTCACCCTGTGGTAAACCATACCTTTCCCCATCTCTTCTGACTAGGGATGAGCTTCGAGTTCGAGTCGAACTCATGTTCGACTCGAACATTGGCTGTTCGCAAGTTCGCCGAACAGCGAACAATTTGGGGTGTTCGCGGCAAATTCGAATGCCGCGGAACACCCTTTAAAAGTCTATGGGAGAAATCAAAAGTGCTAATTTTAAAGGCTTATATGCAAGTTATTGTTATAAAAAGTGTTTGGGGACCTGGGTCCTGCCCCAGGGGACATGGATCAATGCAAAAAAGTTTTAAAAACGGCCGTTTTTTCAGGAGGAGTGATTTTAATAATGCTTAAAGTCAAACAATAAAAGTGTAATATCCCTTTAAATTTCGTAGCTGGGGGGTGTCTATAGTATGCCTGTAAAGGGGTGCATGTTTCCCGTGTTTAGAACAGTCTGACAGCAAAATGACATTTCGAAGGAAAAAACCCATTTAAAACTACCCGCGGCTATTGCATTGCCGACAATACACATAGAAGTTCATTGATAAAAACGGCATGGGAATTCCCCAGAGGGGAACCATGAACCAAAATTAAAAAAAAAAAATGACGTGGAAGTCCCCCTAAATTCCATACCAGGCCCTTCAGGTCTGGTATGGATATTGAGGGGAACCCCGGCCAAAATTAAAAAAAAAAAAATGTCGTGGGGGTTCCCCCTAAATTCCATACCAGACCCTTCAGGTCTGGTATGGATTTTAAGGGGAACCCCGCGCCAAAAATCCGCGCCCAAAAATCCATACCAGACCCTTATCCGAGCACGCAACCTGGCAGGCCGCAGGAAAAGAGGGGGGGACGAGAGTGCGCCCACCCTCCTGAACTGTACCAGGCCACATGCCCTCAACATTGGAAGGGTGCTTTGGGGTAGCCCCCCAAAACACCTTGTCCCCATGTTGATGAGGACAAGGGCCTCATCCCCACAACCCTGGCCGGTGGTTGTGGGGGTCTGCGGGCGGGGGGCTTATCGGAATCTGGAAGCCCCCTTTAACAAGGGGACCCCCAGATCCCAGCCCCCCCTGTGTGAAATGGTAAGGGGGTACTTACCCCTACCATTTCACTAAAAAACTGTCAAAAATGTTAAAAATTACAAGAGACAGTTTTTGACAATTCCTTTATTTAAATGCTTCTTCTTTCTTCCATCTTCCTTCATCTTCTGGTTCTTCTGGTTCTTCCTCCGGCGTTCTCGTCCAGCATCTCCTCCGCGGCGTCTTCTATCTTCTTCTGCTCGGGCCGCTCCGTACCCATGGCATGGGGGAGGCTCCCGCTCTTCTCTTCATCTTCTTCTTCATCTTCTTCTCTTCTTCCTTCTTCTCTTTTTCTCTTCTTCTCTTCTTCATTTTCTTCTCCGGGCCGCTCCGCATCCATGCTGGCATGGAGGGAGGCTCCCATTGTGTGGCGGCGTCTCCTCGTCTGATGGTTCTTAAATAACGGGGGCGGGGCCACCCGGTGACCCCGCCCCCCTCTGACGCACGGGACATGACGGGACTTCCCTGTGGCATTCCCCGTGACATCACAGGGAAGTCCCGTCAAGTCACCGTGCGTCAGAGGGAGCGGGGTCAACGGGTGGCCCCCCCCGTTATTTAAGAACCGTCAGACGAGGAGACGCCGTCACACAGCGGGAGCCTCCCTCCATGCCAGTATGGGTGCGGAGCGGCCCGGAGAAGAAAATGAAGAAGAGAAGAAGAGAAGAAGAGAAGTAAAGAAGAAGAGAAGAGCGGGAGCCTCCCCCATGCCATGGGTGCGGAGCGGCCCGAGGAGAATAAGATAGAAGACGCCGCAGAGGAGATGCTGGACGAGAACGCCGGAGGAAGAACCAGAAGAGCCAGAAGAACCAGAAGAAGAAGATGAAGGAAGATAGAAGAAAGAAGAAGCATTTAAATAAAGGAATTGTCAAAAACTGTCTCTTGTCATTTTTAACATTTTTGACAGTTTTTTAGTGAAATGGTAGGGGTAAGTACCCCCTTACCATTTCACACAGGGGGGTGTGGTATCTGGGGGTCCCCTTGTTAAAGGGGGCTTCCAGATTCCGATAAGCCCCCCGCCCGCAGACCCCCACAACCTCCGGTCAGGGTTGTGGGGATGAGGCCCTTGTCCTCATCAACATGGGGACAAGGTGTTTTGGGGTGCTCCCCCAAAGCACCCTCCCAATGTTGAGGGCATGTGGCCTGGTAAAGTTCAGGAGGGGGGCCGCACTCTCGTCCCCCCTCTTTTCCTGCGGCCTGCCAGGTTGTGTGCTCGGATAAGGGTCTGGTATGGATTTTAGGGAGGACCCCACGCTGTTTTTTTTTTTTTTGGCGCGGGGTTCCCCTTAAAATCCATACCAGACCTGAAGGGTCTGGTATGGAATTTAGGGGGAACCCCACGTCATTTTTTTTTAAATTTTGGCCAGGGTTCCATGTAATATCCATACCAGACCTGAAGGGCCTGGTATGGAATTTAGGGGGACTCCCACATCATTTTTTTTTACATTTTGGTTCGGGGTTCCCCTGTGGGGAATTCCCATGCCGTTTTTATCAATGAACTTCTATGTGTATTGTCGGCAATGCAATAGCCGCGGGTAGTTTTAAATGGTTTTTTTCCTTCGAAATGTCATTTTGCTGTCAGACTGTTCTAAACATGGGAAACATGCACCCCTTTACAGGCATACTATAGACACCCTCCAGCTATGAAATTTAAAGGGATATTACACTTTTATTGTTTGACTTTAAGCATTATTAAAATCACTGCTCCTGAAAAAACGGCCGTTTTTAAAAATTTTTTTTGCATTGATCCATGTCCCCTGGGGCAGGACCCAGGTCCCCAAACACTTTTTATGACAATAACTTGCCTATAAGTCTTTAAAATTAGCACTTTTGATTATTCATGTTCGTGTCCCATAGACTTTAACGGTGTTCGCGTGTTCGAACGAACTTTTTTCCTGTTCGCATGTTCTGGTGCGAACCGAACAGGGGGGTGTTTGGCTCATCCCTACTTCTGACGATACTCCCGACTAACATTAAGCCACATCTTCATCAACTTTTTCTCATGATGGTTTGTAGCATTCTGTAATATTCTTGTTGTATTCTGGAATCAGAGAATGTATATTATGTGCTATTAACAACTTGTATCTTATGTACTGTTGTTGATTTGACAGCTTACTCTGATATTAAGCGTTTCATCAATGTCACCCTTTATTATAGATGATAACAGATATAGGTGATACACTTGGCAAACTTGATGATTGGACTATGGCTTTGACTCACCCTAAATTATTCAATCAGTCTTATATGCCTTTTACATTGTACACAATTTCTTATGTATCTTTTGTTCTACCTCATGCCGTATCATTCAAATTTTGATCAAAAATTCAGTAATAAAATGACAATTACAAAAAAAGTCAGCAGCTAAAGTTTTTGTAGCTGCTGACTTTTATTATTTTTTTAAACCAAGAATGAAGTTCCTCTTTAAGCTATGAGTCAACAGGATGCCTGGATCAAAATCTTCTATTTATTTTATTGGAATGGCTAAATAAAGACTACCAAAGTCAGGGTTATAATTTTTTATCACTAGATTTTACTGTATATGAGATAAAATTACTATTTCTATTGATGATGATAAAAAAAATTCTCTTTTGGACTTAAATGTGACTTGAAATACTGGCTTACCCTTCATTTCTTCCAGTTTCTCTATTGTTTTGAGTTACTTTTGCTGTTCCTTATTTTGACTTGGTAATCCTGCACACAAACACATAACATGCACACATTAGCATGAATACTCAGAGTGAGATGTTCCTAGGGAGTGACTTTTTCTTTCTGTACCACACACCCCTATTGCTGACAGTGGCAGCACAAAAAATCATTGGACATATAGTCCTGTGTCAGCTGCCTATGTTAATGCTTAAGACCTTTCACCCACAGCTGTGCCACTCGTGCATGGTACTCTGAACCTTCCAACCACATAAAAAGTAAAGGTAATATTGCATTAAAAAAAAGAATGCTCAAATAGTTTAATGTGGGTAATCCCCTTTCTCTGCAAAGATTGTAGATGGAGGATTCAGTCATTAATGCTAGTGTGTAATTACATATTCAGCTGATAGCTCTCTCCATCCCTTGCTTCATTCTTTAGAAATGCAAGATTATGGCACCTTTCTCTGGTTTTTCTACAGTCACACATTAAACAAATCTTTGAAGCCTATGACAAAGTAAGCTCAGGCCTTCTGATAAAGTAAGTTTTAGTGATGTAACTGGGCTTGGACCTCTTTATGATATGCTCTTTCATTCCTTGATATATTGTAATGTAATGAATTGTCAATATTTACTACTTGAACAGCAGTCTGCACTACTGTACCTTCTTGTGTCCCTGTACATCGCAAAGTTATTACAGCAGGAACAGTCTCTGGAGGGGCTGTTGGATTTTTCTGTGTAGTCCAGGAGGGAATCAGTTGAGATGCTTGGATCGCTTACAGAGCTAGAATGCTTATAGCACCCTCTTGGCTGTGGCTACTGAGGGGTAATAGTGTTTTTCTGCTGAATCCTTGTCTTCCTTTAAAGACTTGTTCTTTATTGAAACAATTTTACCCTCCGTTAACATAGCTGGTAACATCTACAGGACTGTGGAACTCAATGTGGAGACACACATACATTCTTTGTGGTTGCGTGCTGAGATGTGTTAAAATAGTTTTATGTTTATTTGTATTATTTTCATCTTTTTCTGTGTACTTCAAATGGTGTTGCTTAGCCGGGAATTGACTGTTTTTTCCCTACAGTGTTCCCCCTTGTTTTGTCTAGCAATCCTATGTATGGTGACTTTACTTACAATATATGTATTTTCTAAAACTGATTCCTAAAGTAATTGAGCGATTACCTATAAATTTTAGGGGAATACAAGCAGTTTTGTCCTAAAATTAGTTAAAATGGATTGTCCATGCTTTCTGTTGCACTGAGAATTAATCAAATCTTGAGTTTTGACGGACTAGCTGCATTTTCACCAGTGTAGGATTTAAAGTAAAATTCTAATATTATTTTTTTATAGTTGCATTCATATTGTGCTATTCCTTCAATCTTGAGATTATTAAAATACTGCTAAAATACACTTAATCAGTTGGGGACATAGAAATGCAACATTCAATCCCTCAAAGTGCACTTGTTTCAAAGCAACAAAACACAAAGCAACACATTATCACACTCAAAACTATTCAAAATGAAATGCCTAGGCCCATGAGATAATACATATTTATATTTCATTGTCCCTGAATCTCAACTGAAAACAGAAATATGCCCATTATGATGTCCACCCCATATGTTCACATACTGAATGTTGAATTCATTACCAGTATTAAAAAAATATGGTTCACTCTGGGTTCTTATTGACTTTTTCAAATCTAATTATTGTTTAACTGACATTGATTTTATTCATGAGTTCCAAAGTGTGCATTAATAAGGCCATTTGTAAACATAAACTATAGCTTACCTCTTTTCTGTTTTCAGTGGTTATAGCCGCTCTTTGACCTGACAAGGTCGCAGAGAAAAGAGTGTTCGCAATCCATTACCCAAATATTTCAGCACTAATAGTGGTATTTACCGCAAGTTCTTAATGGTAAACATGTCCAATGTTTATTTCTTTCAGAATTTACCAGTAATTTATCTTTGAATTATAAAACATGCATTTGTCTTCCTGTGAATTGTGATGCCATTTTTGAATGGGTGTTATTTATTCAGAAAAATAAAAACTATGTGATAAATATGATAGTATTTTAAATTATGGAAAAGTATGTTACTTAGTTTCTATTTACCAACTTACGGTGATCCATTTCGAAATCATGTGACTATGGGGTTATTTACTAAAGGCAAATCCACTCTGCACTACAAGTGCACTTGGAAGTGCAGTCACTGTAGATCTGAGGGGAAGATCTGAATTGAGGGGAAGCTCTGCAGATTTGATCACCCAGTCATGTGCAAGCTAAAATGCTGTTTATTTTCCTTGCATGTCCCCCTCAGATCTACAGCGACTGCACTTGCAAGTGCACTTGTAGTGCAAAGTGGATTTGCCTTTAGTAAATAACGCCCATAGGGTTATTGCACTTGTTGGAAAATCCACTTTGCAACAACAAGTGCACTTGGAAGTGCGGTCACTGTAGATCTGAGGGGGACATGCAAGGAAAATAAAAAACAAAATTGTGCATAGCTTGCACATGATCGGGTGATAAAATCAGCAGAACTTCCCCTCATTTCAGATCTTACTCTCAGATCTACAGTGACTGCACTTCCAAGTGCACTTGTAGTGCAGAGTGGATTTGCCTTTAGTAAATCAATCCAATTTGGAAATGGAAATGTATCTTTGGTCAAGTGTACTGATCTTATAGCTGGATACTGGACACTGATGTGAAATTACTAAAGGTACAGGGATCCACTGGGTGGTAGTGTGAGAGACCTGCTTAGTAAGCAGCACCAGGTATAAGAGTACCTGGTGCCTCATCTGAATTTTATAACTACTGCTTTAGATTGACAGCCATGGACTTTATAGGCACCACCACACTGAAACCAACTCGTCAGTATAAAAGTAAAACATATTTTATTTACATAGCAAATTTAAAATCAGTGTTAGTATATAAAACAGGATTACATATTCTCATTACTGCACCACACAGAGGACAGAGGTACCCCACCAAATTGGTCAAAACTCAGAAATGACCATCTATTGTTATATTACAATAGGGGGTCCCACAATCCATACAAAAATAATTTAACATGTTTTGCAATGAGATGCTTCTTCAGGAGAAAGTTGAAGATGCAGTAATAATGCATTCTAGATAACACAGCATACTGAACTTATTATTTGAACATCAAATGAAAATACTGTAAGTTAACATAGTTACAAAAATCTACTGGTATCAATGACTATGTAGATGCGATGTGGTGGCGGCTCAAAAACATGTCCTTGGTTGGGTGTGGGAACATAGCAAAAGGAAAATGCCGAAGCCAAGGAATCAGCTCTTGCAATATGTCAGATGGAATTAAATCCCTATATTTCCCTATCCCTGGTAAATGCTCTAATTCTATTATAAGGCAATGTTTACCTAATAAGGTGTCAACATAGGCAAAGGTCCTATATGTAAGTTTCAATAGTTTACCAAATAAAGAGGAAATTTCTTATATACAGTGCACCCGAAAATTATTCACAGCGCTTCACTTTTTCCACATTGTGTTATGTTACAGCCTTTATCCAAAATGAATTAAATTCATTATTTTCCTCACAATTATACAAACAATACCCCATTATGACAACATGAATGAAGTTTGTTAGAAATCTTTGCAAATTTATTAAGAATAAAAAATGAAAAAAATCATATGTATATAAGTATTCACAGCCTTTGCTCAATACTTCATTAAAGCACCTTTGGGACCAATTACAGCCTCAAATCAAATCAAATCTTTTTGAGTATGATGCTACAAGCTTGACACAACCATTTTTGGACAGTTTCTCCCATTCGTCTTTGCAGGACCTCTCAAGCTCCAAATCTCTCCAGCTGGGCCACTCATGGACATTCACAGGGTCATCCCGTGGCCACTCCCTTATTAATTTGGCTGTGTACTCAGGATAGTTGTCCTGTTGGAAGTCGAACATTCACCCCAGTCTGAGGTCCAGAGTGCAGGTTTTCCCTCGATCTTGACTAGTCCCCCAGTTCCTGCCGTTGAAAAACATACCCACAGCATGATGCTGCCACCACCATGCTTCATGTGTGAACTACATGTGTGTAAAATTGTATTACTTGCTGTCGGTTAGTAAAACATTTTTTTTCTGGCAGTAAATACCGTATTTATCGGCATATAACACGCGCCGGCGTATAACACGCATCCCAAGTTTAGGAGGGAATTTTAAGGAAAAAAACTTACATTTAAATGTCCATCAATGCAGCCTTATCAGTGTCCATCTGCAGCCTTGTCAGTGTCCATCTGCAGCCTTGCCCATTGTCTTTGCAGCCTTGTGTCTTTGCAGCCTTGTGTCTTTGCAGCCTTTGCAGCCTTGTGTCATTGCAGCCTTTGCAGCTTTTGCAGCCTTGTGTCATTGCAGCTATTTAAAATTTGCGCCGATCTCCGCTGATTGTGAGAGAAGCGAGCGCCGCCGACATACACAAAGCCGAGTGTACTCGGCTAGTCTCGGCTCCTCTCGGCTCCGCTCACAGTCACGCTCAGTCCCGCCATTGGACCTGTGTTATGTCCATCATAGGGGCGGGACTGGGCGTGACTGTAAACGGAGCCAAGAGGAGCCAAGACTAGCCGAGTACACTCGGCTTTGTGTATGTAGGTGGCGCTCGCTCCACTCCTCTCACAATCAACGGAGATCGGCGGGGATCAGCGTATAACACGCACTCACGATTTTCCCCTGATTTTAAGGCAAAAAAAGTGCGTATTATACGCCGATAAATACGGTACCTTATACAGCCCACTTCCTGTTTCTTGTCTGATAAAAGGCCTAGGCTTATGACATCATGCATAGCTCTCTCTCTCACTCTCGTGAGAGTTTGCCAGGAAGGGAGGGGGGTGAGTCATAAGAGGGCCAATCAGAGCTGGAGGCGTGCCTCTGTGTATCTGTGTAAATCCAGGAAGTGAACAGGCAGCAGTTTCAGCTGCCCACAGTTAAAATGGTTGCAGTCAGACTCCGTGGAGGGAGATTTCTGCAGCATATTTGGCAAGTACAGAATCACAGTATATATAAAATAATCTACAAAGTGGCTGGAAGGAAGCTTCAGAATGGCAAAGATGTTTTTATTACAAATTATGTGAGCAGACTGCAGTTCCTCTTTAACCACTTCAGCCCAGGAAGATTTTCCCCCTTAATGACCAGGCCATTTTTTGCATCAAGTTAACTGACAATTGCATGGTCATGCGACACTGTACCCAAACAAAATTGACGTCCTTTTTTTCCCACAAATAGAGCTTTCTTTTAGTGGTATTTGATCACCTCTCGGTTTTTATTTTTTGCGCTATAAACAAAAAAGACTGACAATTGAAAAAAAAAAACCCAAAAACTATATTTTTTACTTTTTGCTATAATTAATATCCAAAAAAAGTAAAAAAAAAAAAAACTTCTTCATCAATTTAGGCCAATATTTATTTTTCTACATATTTTTGGTAAAAAAATCGCATTAAGCGTATATTGATTGGTTTGCGCAAAAGTTATAGCGTCTACAAAATAGGTAATAGATTTATGGGATTTTTATTATAAATGAATTTTTTTTGTAGTAATGGTGGTGACTGCGACATTGCGGTGGACAGATCGGACACTTTTTGACACCTTTTTGGGACCAGGGGCATTTTTACAGCAATCAATGCTTTAAAAATGCACTGATTACTATATAAATGACACTGGCAGGGAAGGGGTTAACACTAGGGGGTGATCAAGGGGTTAAATGTGTTCCTTGGGAGTTTCTAATTGTGGGGGGAGGGGATGACTAGGAGTACAGAGAGATCGCTGTTCCTAATCACTAGGAACAGACGATCACTCTGTACAGAACAGGGATCTGTTTACATTGACAGATCCCCATTCTGGCTCTCTGAGGAGCGATCGTGGGTGGCCAGCGGTCATCACAGCCGCCAACCATGAGCACCAGCTCCCCCACCATGCAGCGGGACGTACAGCTACGGCGATTCGCGGGATCAAGCCGACGTGCTGCAGTATAATGGCGGCAGCTGGTCGGCAAGTGGTTAAAAGTGTGTAGGTCCAGAAAAGAGATGTTTTTTAATATCATAGTTTATAGTAAACTTTAGGTTGTAAGAGTTCTTATTTAGTTTCTACATAAATTGTTGCAACTCTTATTTTGAACCGGCCCATACCGCTAACAGATTGTCAATGAAAACAATAGTTTTTAATGTGCCATGTTCACACTGCAATGCAGCTGGGAAGTGAGGTATGGTGATCTACAGTAAAATGAAGACATGCATCATTTTAATGCTGCACACAGGGAGGCACTGCATGTCAACGCACAGCATTGCAGTGCACTGCTCTTCAGTGCTGAAACATAAAAGAAGTGTCATTTTGGGACACTTCAAATAAAGTAAACAGTGTGTTGGTGGAGCTTTAGGTGCCCTTGTGGAGACACTGAAACAGTGCTTGTAAATGCCTGCATGGCAGGCAGAAGCTGCGGCCATGTAAATTCAGCATTAAGGCGGCATTCTACACATAGAAGCGAGCAGAGCAATTTGCACAGTTAACACTTTGCAATCCATGGCCATACTTATTACACTGTTGACACTACTGTATTATAGACACAATGGGGTTGATTTACTAAAGGCAAATCCACTTTGCACTACAAGTGCACTGAAACTGCACTTGTAAGTGCAGTCTCTGTAGATCACTGTAGATCTGAGGGGAAGCTCTGAAATGAGCTGATTTTATCCTTCAATCGTGTGCAAGCTAAAATGCTGTTTTATATTTTCCTTGCATGTCCCCCTCAGATCTACAGTGACTGCACTTCCAAGTCCACTTGCACCTTTAGTAAATAACTCCCACCGTCTGATAAAGATCACCTCTCCCCCAGTGTACAGCTTTTCTGAGCCAGTAATGCAGAGCTTCTACCAGTCGTCACCAACTCAGCAGTCCCGTCACAACACTCCCTGTGGCCATGTTACTTATGGATGCTGGAAACACATTTCTCCATTACTATATGCTTGTTCTCCTTCTGGGGCCCCTTCTACATCTCTCTGTGACTCTAGGCTAGGTCCTTAGGTGCTGTTGCTACGAGTAATCCCCAGTATGTTGTTGTCTACTTTAGCAAGTGACACAAATATAGTACTCATTAGCGACGGAATTCTAACCTCCTTATAGTGTCTGTGTTCATTAGACTTGTGTGCTGTATATTCTCTGACTTCTCTTCAGTCCCCTGTTGTAAGCTCAGTTCTTTTGATACACCTTAAATGCTCCCCTCTATTGATTTTAGACCAGGCAAATTAAAGGTAGTTAAATGAGACATTTGAGCAGTACTTGATTACATCTTCAACAGATCCCTGAAAGAGTTTTCTAAGTGCCCTTGAATAGTGCCCCATGAGGTAGTCATACCTTGTTTAGGTAGTAAACCCATACAAGAGTCCTTTCCAATGCAAAAGTCCATAACTGGCAATAAATCCACATGCAGTAACAAGTTCACAAACAACAGCTAGTACAAGTCCATGTAAGTCCATAGGCTCACTACCACATTTGGAACTCTAAATTGGTACAGAATAACAGCAACATTTTATCAGTCTTTCCCCTAACTTACCTCCTAGGGCACTAATGAGCCCTTATTTATATGAAACCTGTAGGCAGTAATCTTCCTGAAAAGAGCAGAAAAACCTGGCTAGCAGCATTGGCCCATCCTTCTCAGGAACAACCAACTCACAGGTTAACCAAGGACACAGTGTAATATACTTACATTCTAAGAAATGGCTTTTCATACACAAATACAATTGAAATAGGCATATAACCCAACAGTAAAAAACCTTGTAACCCACAGGGCATTTTTGAAGCACCTGTTTACAAGTGAGAGCGCTGATTGGATGCTGATCGACAGGCCTTTTTTGGTCATGCCCCTGCGACAGAAGCCGGATGTTCAGCCTGCTTCTGTCAGACTGTCTGCCACACACACGGGCTGAAAGTCGGCCAGTTTATTCTAACCTGGCTAATACTACTCGATATTTGGCCCATGTGTACGGCCGTCAAAGCATTTGTTTGTCGTATGGTCATTTTGAATTTCCCGCTTAAGGTTTCAGCCCCTGCCTTTTTTTTATTATCAGGGCAGTGGTTGAAGACATAATTGACATTACCAGTTCTCATTGACTTTATGACTGACTGTTTGGTTTAATAATTTAAACAAATTGGTGAACAAATGGAATTTTTATATATGAAATAACTTTTTTTTTTACTTAGTTGTTGGTTACCATCTCTCTTGATATGTGAATACCAGGCCACATCCATAATATACCTAGCTGGCATCTCTGGGAGAATTGGAGGGGTGTAGGCTCACCCCCTGTTAAACCACAATATTTTTTATATTAATATATAGGTATATTACTATTTAAAACATAATTCACCACAGAAGTCAAGTATAGAAATAAGGACTATTTTCTAACATTCATTTACTTGCATCTTCTGGGTTTGTGACTGAAAAAGTGTGGAAGCAAGAGACAGCCAGATAACATGCATTTTCGTAGTTAGTCTCGAAATCTTAACCCTTGTACACATTCATGACAGGTGCACTTTAACCTTACCACTATGTTGATTTGTGCTGCAAGCATCTCCCTGCAGTGGCTCTACAGTGAATACTGGTTATGTTCTCTGAGGGAAAGGAGATATTATATCCAGTATGGATATGCAGTACAGTGTGACAAAAGTTCTCAGATTCTTCCTACAGCTATAGAACAGAACTATAGGAATAAAACCAATAATGCTATCTGTTCCTTGCAGAACATCATCACTATTCCAAGATCACAGGAGAGTGCTTAGGTTTTGTGCCCTGTGGCTGTACAGGTTAGGAATGCTGCACCGCCAGTGCATTATGAAATTTAAAGGGTAGCTAAACCCAAAAACAAACTAGTAGTATATTAAAAACTTCAAATCCATATATTTGGGGGCTGCATTAGTTTCCTTTTTTAAGGTTTTTCTTCCTTTATTTTCACCTGGCAGTGACACGCTTCCTGTGCTAGTGTGAGAGTTCTTATTCACTATATTTTATTCAAGGAGGGGCAGTGTAGTCACCCTAGGCTGCTCTCCTAAGACCTCTATCTTCCCTCATATTACATAGGGAGGATGTGTAATTTAGTTCACAAAAGATAGCTGGAGAAGCTGATAACATTGTTTGAGATTACAGCTCAGCAGGGGTGTTGCTAGGTCTGCAAAAGATATGGGGCTAAAGCCCATAACAGCCGTCACCAACCTTTTTGCAGGCCCGAAGGGGGGGGGGGACGTCGGTGGTAAGCCATATTTTGCGGCAATGGCTGGTGTTGGCGCTTCAATCATCATGGCACCATGGTTAATCGGGTGTCAGGGTGATTGAAGCGCATTGTTTCTATTGTTACTTTCTAATATATAATGAAGTGGTTCAACTCACCATAATGCAGAATCAGTGAGAGCCCTGGCACCAGATGCAGCATGTGACTTGCCACCGTCACCTGCCCCAGATGTGCATTGTCACTTGCCACTTTCACCTGGCAGCAGATGTGGATTGTCACTTGCCACATCTCCTGCCACCATTTGCAGATTGTCACTTGCCACATCACCGGCCACCAGATGTGGGTTGTCACTTGCCAACTGATGTGGATTGTCACTTGCCATGCCAGCCAGTGTCACCAAATGTGCATTGACACTGCATTGCTGGCAGCACTGGTCTATTTAATGAGGGCAGGAGAGCGGTGATGTGGAGTGAGCAGTGAGAGATGATGTCATCTTGCTGCTCCCTGCCGCTCCTCCGACATTGAAGCAAGGGGGTCTGGCTGCAAAGTGGAGCTCCACCGATGACAGGAAGCATGTGACCTCCACTCCACCGCGCTGTGAGGGCAGAAGAGTGCTGATGTGTGGTGGGCAGTGAGAGATGATGTCATCTCTCTGCTCCCCGCCACACCTTGCTCCCACATTAAAGAGGCCCTGCTGTGAAGAGCGTTGATGTGGAGCAGGCGGAGAGAGATGTCATCTGCTCACTTCTATCATCTCCTCCGCCTGTCTCATGCAGCCAGCCTGCCCGCCACAGCAGCTGCGGCCCTGACCTGCTGGTTAGGCAGCGACCCTGCGGCAAAAGACTCGGGGCTATGGGCCCCAGATTCTGGGCTATAGCCCCAATACCCGCCCCCTAGCGACGCCCCTGCAGCTCAGTACACAGAAGGTTACAAGGGTACTGAATTTCTATTAGGATCAAGAGATGTTTCTGTACTTGCAACAAATTTACTGTAAGTAAAAAAAAAGAAAACGAATGCAGCTACCACATTTTTGAATGAAGAAATATATAACATTTTTGTTCTTGGATTTAGATATACTTTACATCTCAGTATACGCTACCTTACTGCAACATTGTATCTTGGGGTAGGCGGACAAGGCCCAGGCCTAGGACGGCACTTTGCAGGGGGGCAGCACGAAAAGAGTCCCCAAGGTTTGCGCTACACTTTTAGTGTAGCTCCAGTCTGGACTGGGCCGGGAGGCAAATCGGTCTAGCACCCCAATAAATCAGTCGCACTGCTGCCGGTGTAATAATACTGGCAGGGCCGTCATCAGGGGGGACAGCCCATACACATGTAGGAGGCTCGGGCGCTGGACAGGAGAAGGGTGAGAAGGGGTGGGTCATATTTAAATTAGTGGGTACACGAGTTTAGTCAGGTCTAAGGCAGCACAAAACCTAAATACACATGGCAGGGTAATGGACACATCATACACACCCAGAGAAGTCTCTGTCTGTAACTAGACCTAATTCAATATTACAGAACATCTCTGAATATATTTCTTGTATGCTGTCCACTAGAAAGTGTAAATAGGAATATATATAGGCAAATAACGAATTACAATTTGTAAATATTATGTGAACTGAAAACCCATTGTTGTCTACTTCACCACGTATAATGGCATCCTTCTTCATGACAGCGAATGCAAAGTCAAATATTTCTCAAGTTTTCAAGTAGGGAATTCAGCAGGAAGTAAGATGAACTCTATCCAAGGTGAATGGATGTTCCCTCCTAAACAGGTTTCTCCACACCTATTTGTGTGGCACTTCACAAATGTAGGGTTTCCCTATTACTTTTTGTGTTGGGGACGATGGCCGCTAGGACTGATGGGGAAAGTTAACCTCTCCAGCAGGAACACAGACAGCAATAAGACGAGACAGGGTTCCTAATCCTTCTACAATCCATCTAAAACTAAACAAAAATTGTTTTGGCTTTAAGTGATGGTCATGTATTGTTATATCTAAAGTGAGCAACTTGTTTGGTTTGTTATTGTGTTTTCTTTGTAAAATGTAAAAGTAAGAAACTGATATTATAAATGTCACATAAACAAATGACATTACTAACAAAGATACTAAAATAATTTTACAGTAACTTAATTAGGTGACTCTTTTCTAAAATTAGCTTTGTTTTAAAAAGATTTTTAGTATATCGTGTTTCTCCAACAGTATAAACTATATTTATAGTAATGAGCCTTACAAATAACTCCATTTAAAAATAGCTGTATAATGATTTTTCTAGTGGCATATTTCTCATGTAGAATTTCTAGGTACATTTGAAACTTCTTCTGCAGATAACTTGCACTATCTATCAGAATGAGGACAAGCTTGACTACATTTCAGTTCCGTAATGTAATAACTCATAATCAAGATATGGCATGTTGTATTCTGCCCAATAGGTGCAAAAGGAATTACTGTTGCAATCTTTGGTATTTTAATGAAGCCTGAACTCTCGCCTTATGTGTTCTGTTACAGAAAATAAACAAGCACAAATTAAAGGTCACCCTGTGCTATATATAGGTCTAATGTATCATAGTGTAGTATACAAAAGCTTTTAATCAATAACATCTAGGCAATGAGTTTAAAATCATTATGCACCTAGAGAGATATGATTAGAAATCCATTGAATAATATCTTGAATTTGAGTACAATTAAAACAGATGGCCGTGTATCTTATCCAACAATTGTTTTCAAAGCTTGCACAGGAATATACAACATGTACATACTGTATAACAGATTCTTTAATTTTAATATCTAATACATATTTTGTAACATTATTTCTGAAAATAATTGTAAGTATCTACAGCCAGGACTGGAATTTTCATTAGGCACATGCCTATAGGTGACAGAGACAAGATTTTCCCTGTGTACTTATCAGCCACACATTTTTGCCATCATCAGAAGAACATCATATATGCATTATATTCTTATGCACACATTGTTGCAATGTTCTAACCCAAATTAGTGCCATGAAAATAGAAAAATATTCTTTGTGGGGATCCTGGCAGAAGGGGTTTTACTTAGTGTGCCAAAGATTGTGTGTGCCTAGCTGCTCTACAGCAGTGTTTTCAGCCTTCAGAAGAATCTGCTGTGTATTCATGGAAAATATTGTGGGGAGATTTGGGGAGTACAAACACACACTTCCCTGTTATCCCTTGTGTCCCTAATTGTGACCTACCCCTAATACTTATTATCCTCCAACACTAACTTTAACGTACTGCCAACACTGAAACCCTAACATAGATAACACCTAAAGTAAATCTCATGGCAAAACTTTTATTTTAGCTTTGGATAGAGTGGATGTAGATTTGATTTCTCCTGCTGTCTGTCCCCTCATTAGCTAAATTCACCCTTTCTTTTTGTCCTTTTTACCTTTACCATTATCATTGAAAGTAAAAGTATAAGAAAATACTAAATTTTGGGTCATCCCCAGAAAAGTAACAGAGCAGAAGTCTTCCAAAGGGGACACTAGTTCTGGTGGGGGTCCCCTGGGAATTTCCTTAATTTGCAGGGATTTCCTCTCACTTCCTGTTTTGACTATGGGACAGGAAGTGAAGGGAATTCTCCCCAAAGGGATACAGATGACAAAAAATAAACCCTTCATTACTCTATCCAAAATGAAAAAAAAAAGTTTTGCGTACAGTTCTACTTTAAGCTAAACCTTAAAATAACACCACACTAATCTTAAAACACAACCCTTTTCTAACTCTTAAACCTAGGCACCTTACAAGTTAATTCTTAATCACAATCCACAAAACCAAAATATTACTTTATGAAGCCTATAACTTTTCATACCAGTTTTGTCTATGAAACATAGTGCCTAAAAATAGGAACCTAAAAGGCTGCCCACACTTTGTTATATCAGTGTTTCCCAAATTTTAAAAAGACATATAGGTGGTCATTTACTATAGCGCTGCTGCGCTACTTACTGTGAATTCGTTCTAATTAAATAAATCAAATAAATCCTTTTAATATTGAGATGAAATGTATCTTTCTCTGAAATAAATTTTCCTTGCAACATTGTTGCTTCTACTTAATCTATTTTGTTTTCAAGAAAGCTAGAATGTGGAATGTTTTGATGTTTTGGTAAAATATATTTTTCTTTGTCACATTTTCACTTGTTACTCTCCATCTCACAACAATCTTTACCCAAACTCACACAGGTGTCTTTATAAACCACAAACAATAACATTTCTAATGCAAATTTAAAATGAGTCCAAATTTTTTGTGCTTTTTTATTATTTCCAAATAATCATAATTTGAGCCCAAAAATGTGATATGTGTACCGACATCAGAAATCAAAATGTAATTCCCAAAAAGCTGAGGGTAATATCACTATTCTACACTCACCCACAAAGAACCACCAAATATCACAGAATAAATCAAGAATAATAACTCTTGAGTAATGTAATTACACCACCTGTATGTCCAAAGAAATGCAGTATTTATGTGTATTTATGTATGGGAAGGTTTTCACATGTGGCGTCTCTGTGGCTTAGATGTTTGATCTTCTCCTGAGCATCTGGGTTCGAATCCCAAACATGCAGCTTCATGTAGAGAAGTTGTCTCATCTCCCAGGTCTTAAAATTATATCTAAATGTAGTATTTATGTGTAGGAGGGTCCCACCACCATTGTAAATCCTGCCAGATACACTATATAGCCAAAAGTATTGGCCTTTACACACACATGAACTTTAATGGCAGCCCAGTCTTAGTCCGTAGGGTTAAAATTTGATTTGTCCCACCCTTTGCAGCTCAAACAGCTTCCAGGAAGGGTAGGAAGGCTGTCCAAAAGGTTTAGTGTGTCTATGGATTCCAGAAGTGTATTTGTGAGGCCAGACACTGATTTGGGTGAGAAGACCTAGCTCACAGTCTCTGCTCTAATTCAGCCAAAATGTATTCTATCGGGTTGAGGTCAGGACTCTGTGCAGGCCAGTCAAGTTCCTCCACCCCAAACTCGCTCACCCATGTCTTTATGGACCTTGCTTTGTGCACTGGTTTGCAGTTATGTTGGAACAGGAAGGGGCCACCCCCAAACTGTTCCCACAAAGTTGGGAGTATGAAATTGTCCAAAATGTCTTGGTATGCTGATGCCTTAAGAGTTCCCTTCACTGGAACTAAGAGGCCAAGCCCAACCCCTGAAAAACAACCCCAGATCATAATCCCCCCTCCACCAAATGATTTGGACCAGTGCACAAAGCAAGGTCTATAAAGACAGGGATGAGTGAAGAGTTCCCTTCACTGGAACTAAGAGGCCAAGCCCAACCCCTGGAAAACAACCCCAGATCATAATCCCCCCTCCACCAAATGATTTGGACCAGTGCACAAAGCAAGGTCTATAAAGACATGGATGAGTGAGTTTGGGGTGGAGGAAGTTGACTGGCCTGCACAGAGTCCTGACCTTAACACAACAGAACACCTTGGGGATGAATTAGAGTGGAGACTGTAAGCCAGGCCATCTCGTCCAACATCAGTGCCTGACCTGACAAATTCACTTATGGAAGAATGGTCAAACATTCACATAGACACACTCCTAAGCCTTGTGGACAGCCTTCCCAGAAGAGTTGAAGCTGTTTTAGCTGCAAAGGGGGGGCCAAATCAATTTTGAACTCTACGGACTAAGACTGGGATGCCATTACAGTTCATGTGCGTATAAAGGCAGGCGTCCCAATACTTACGACAATATATTGTATATTGCTTGTGACACTGAGCATGGCTATGGACTTAGGGCTGATTCACACCACAGAGATGCAGACAACATGTGTGAGGCTGCCTGCTGGCTAAATGGGTAGCAATTCCGTCTAGCAGCACTGGGGTTGCTGGTTTAATTCCCCAACATCCTAATGCTTGTGTTGACGTTTATATGTTCTCCCTGTGTGGGTTTCTCACCACAATCCAAAGACATGCTGGCATTTTATTTGTCTCCTGTCGAAATAGTCTCTAATGTAAGAAATAATATTATGTGTTCCTGCTCATCAGGTGCAATCACTTTAGGCATACATGAAGAGACAGATTGAAAGATACTGGTGGGCATGTACTTCTATTGGGTGTGTGTCAGTGTGCTAACAATACAACCTATCTTATATACAGGGCTACAGTGGGGGGGGGGTATTTTGTGCATATTGACAAACGCCCAACTAGGGCTGTTTGTTTTCTGAAATTCTTGTGCATTTTTTCCATCAAAAGTGGGTTTATGTGGCCATGCTGTCAATGTTGTGTGTATTGTTCCTGTCTGACCATGCATTCACTGTTTGGAAGCATTTGCTGACCTTCTACTCTTTGATCTCATTGCTTAATCATGTACACAGAAATGCAGCTTCCAGGAGAACATGGTCACCAATGCATGTGTGGATTGTGGGGTGGTGGTGGGTGTTGTATTTTGAATATGTGCCTTTTTTAATATTATGTTGGAATGCTTTGTAAGAATAATGACTGTTAAGTATGTTTCTATAATATTGCAGATAAAAATGTGATGTGGGTGAGTAGTTACACTATGAAATGTTACCTGTTATACACTGAAATTACAGCTATGTCCATTCTAAGGTTTAGATACATTTTAGATTGTATGCTCCTATGAGTAGGGCCCTTGCAACCCAATTGCTAACTGTTTTGCTAAATGTAGCACCATATATCCTGTAGAATATTTTTTGAAGCTAGTAAATGAATATACATAATTTTGTTTCTGCTGGCAAAATAAAAGTACATTATTGAGCTTGTATGTTGTTTTTTTCTCTTTTCTTTCTCCTTTTAATTAGTTTTGGGGGTGGTGGTTTTGGCAAAGTGCAATATCTTTCTTTTATACAGTGGCTTGCGAAAGTATTCGGCCCCCTTGAACTTTTCAACCTTTTGCCACATTTCAGGCTTCAAACATAAAGATATAAAATTTTAATTTTTTGTGAAGAATCACCCACGAGTGGGACACAATTGTGAAGTGGAACGAAATCTATTGGATATTTTAAACTTTTTTAGTAATTAAAAAACTGAAAAGTGGTGCGTGCAAAATTATTCGGCCCCTTTACTTTCAGTGCAGCAAACTCACTCCAGAAGTTCAGCGAGGATCTCTGAATGATCCAATGTTGTCCTAAATGACTGATGGTGATAAATAGAATCCACCTGTGTGTAATCAAGTCTCTGTATAAATGCACCTGCTCTGTGATAGTCTCAGGGTTCTGTTGAAAGCACAGAGAGCATCATGAAGACCAAGGAACACACCAGGCAGATCTGTAATACTGTTGTGGAGAAGTTTAAAGCCGTATTTGGATACAAAAAGATTTCCCAAGCTTTAAACATCCCAAGGAGCACTGTTCAAACGATCATTTTGAAATGGAAGGAGTATCAGACCACTGCAAATCTACCAAGACCTGGCTGTCCCTCTAAACTTTCAGCTCAGACAAGGAGAAGACTGATCAGAGATGCAGCCAAGAGGCCCATGATCACTCTGGATGAACTGCAGAGAACTACAGCTGAGGTGGGAGCGTCTGTCCATAGGACAACAATCATTCGTACACTGCACAAATCTGGCCTTTATGGAAGAGTGGCAAGAAGAAAGCCATTTCTCAAAGATATCCATAAAAAGTCTCGTCTAAAGTTTGCCACAAGTCACCTGGGAGACACACCAAACATGTGGAAGAAGGTGCTCTGGTCCGATGAAACCAAAATCGAAATTTTTGGCCACAATGCAAAACGATATGTTTGGCATAAAAGCAACACAGCTCATCACACTCAACACACCATCCCCACTGTCAAACATGGTGGGGGCAGTATCATGGTTTGGGCCTGCTTTTCTTCAGCAGGGCCAGGAAAGATGGTTAAAATTGAGGGGAAGATGGATACAGCCAAATACAGGACCATTCTGGATGAAAACCTGTTGGAGTCTGCAAAAGACCTGAAACTGGGACGGAGATTTATCTTCCAACAAGACAATGATCCCAAACATACAGCAAAATCTACAAAGGAATGGTTCACAAATAAACGTATCCAGGTGTTAGAATGGCCAAGTCAAAGTCCAGACCTGAATCCAATCGAGAATCTGTGGAAAGAGCTGAAAACTGCTGTTCACAAACGCTCTCCATCCAACCTCACTGAGCTCCAGCTGTTTTGCAAGGAAGAATGGGCAAGAATTTTAGTCTCTCGATGTGCAAAACTGATAGAGACATACCCCAAGCGACTTGCAGCTGTAATCGCAGCAAAAGGTGGCTCTACAAAGTATTAACGCAAGGGGGCCGAATAATTTTGCACGCCCCACTTTTCATTTTTTTATTAGTTAAAAAAGTCTCAAAAATCCAAAAGATTTCGTTCCACTTCACAATTGTGTCCCACTTGTTGGTGATTATTCACAAAAAATAAAAATATTATATCTTTGTGTTTGAAGCCTGAAATGTGGCAAAAGGTTGAAAAGTTCAAGGGGGACGAATACTTTCGCAAGCCACTGTATCTTATCATTTCTGTATGTATTTGTGCACCAAAAACAAACAAATCTCTTCAGCACACTTGCAAGTAAATGATAAAGGTGGAATCTTCCAAACTGCATGGGGATTCCCTCCAGGTCTTTACCAGGCCCTTCGGTTCTAGTATGGATTTGGAGGGGACCCCCACTCCAAAATAAAAAAAAATGGCGTGGGGTCCCCCCTAAGTCTATACCAGGCCTTTTAGGTCTAATATGGATTTGGAGGGGACCCCAATGCCAAAATGTTTTAAAATATGGCGTGGGGTTCCCCCCCAGGTCTATACAAGGCCCTTTGGGTCTAGTATTGACCTGGAGGGACCCCCCATGCCAAAATTTAAAAAAAATGGTGTGGGGTTCCCCACAGGTCTACACCAGGCCCTTTGGGTCTAGTATGGTTCTAGAGGGAACCCCCCACGCCATTTTTTAACTTTTGGCATCATCTTTTGTGGCCATCTTCTGTCCCCGTCTCTCCCACTGCTGTGTTCTTCCTCGCTGCCGTCTTCCTGCGTTGTTGTCACCCCCTGTCTGGCATCTCCTACACAGCGATGGGGCGTGACCATCCGTGGACGTCACATGAAGAGCCCGCCCCCTTTATTTTTGGAAAAAAGGGGCGGGCTTACCGTATGATGTCACTGGATGGTCACACCCCATGGCTGTGTAAGAGATGCCAGACAGCGGGTAACCACACAATGGAGGAAGATGGCTGCGAGGAAGAACACAGCAGCGGGAGAAGTAGGCAGTGGTGGGAGAAATGGCAACAGAAGACGGCAACAGAAGATGGCGACAGAAGATGGTGGCAAGAGAGACCGCACCAGGGGAAAATGATGGTGGGACCCCAAAGCATCCTCCCCATGTTAAGGGCATGTGGCCTGGTATTGTTCAGAAGGGGGGGCGCTTGCTCATCCCCCCTTTCCTGGCCTGCCAGGTTGCATGCTTGGATAAGGGTCTGGTATGAATTTTGGGGGGACCCCTATGTCATTTTTTTAAAATTTTGGCGTGCAGTTCCCCTTGATACCCACACCAGACTCGAAGGACCTGGTATGGACTGGTGGGGGGAACCTATGCCATTTTTTTCTTTTGATTTTTACTCTATATTGCCGGTAACCAGCAATTTTAAACGACATTTTTTCCTTTAGAAATATAATTTTGCTGTGGTACAGTAATAAACACAGAAAGGATGCGCTACTTTACAGGCATACTAAGGACACCCCCCAAGCACACTATTTAAAGGCATACAGAAAACAAAAAGAGTTCTGAAGTGTTAAAACTGGCAGCCATTAGAAACTTTTGTCATGTCATAACAATTATGCAAGGAATAGCTGGACACCAGTGCAGCTGCAAACTTCTAGAAGAAAAGTAGACAACAAAAATAAACAAGAATGCAGCATTCAATGGGACCAGTAGTAAAGAACTATTGCTGATGGTACAATCAATAAAGTTCATTTATTGGATGCATGCTGAGATTTGAAATTAAAAACAACTGTCAATGAAAAAACGAGATGATAAAATTATTAGACTTCATAAGCACAACTCATTATCATGGTTGAAGTAATCCGAAAATTAGTATATACGATACCACCATGACTTCCAGATGACGAGGGGTTAATGTCAGCAAGTGTGCTCCAAGCTCCGATCCTAATTGTCAGACCCAATGGCTCAATGTGTAGGGAGAAAAATAGAGGTGGAGATACACCGCTCTCTAAAGTGCACTTAGTGGCTGTATTCCGGATATCAGACTCGCTGTGATCCAGGAGGTGTATTGTAGATCGCACCTCTGAATGACCTCGGTCAAGCTGGCTAATCAGGCTGGCTGGAACCTGGCGTGCTAGAGGGCACTCTGGATGGCGCACACTGAATCCGGAAGCCAGGAGGCAGGGTCAGGGCCGGAAATGAGGAGTACCATGAAACAAGGCGGATCGCAAGCTCAAAGTAGCCGTGGCGACCATGACTTACAAGTTTCACGCTCCTGCGCTTTATCAAAGTCCTATTATTTAAAGGAAATTTTAATTTTTATTGTTTCCCTTTAAGCATTATTAAAATCACTGCTCCTGAAAAAATGGCCATTTTAAAATAATTTTTTCCAATTGAAACATGTCCCCTGGGGCAGGGCCCAGGTCCCCAAACACTTTTTTTGGCAAAGAACTTGCATAAGCCTTCAGTGAGAACTTTGGATTTTGCAGGTTTGAGCCCCATTGACTTTCACTATTCCCGTATATGTGATCTGACAGGCATGTTCGCCGGCAATAGCGCTGCTTTCCATTTGCATTTGCGCCCAGACAATGAAATCTTAATTGGCCTTAATTGGGCGCTATTTTCCAGGACTACAGGATCATTTATTGGTGCTATAGTAAATGACCCCCATAGTGTACCAGTATCACAGCTTTTACAGTGGGGACAGAAAATATTCAGACCCCCTTAAATTTTTCACTCTTTGTTATATTGCAGCCATTTGCTAAAATCATTTAAGTTCATCTTTTTCATCATTAATGCACACACAGCACCGCATATTGACAGAAAAACACAGAATTGTTGACATTTTTGCAGATTTATTAAAAAAGAAAAACTGAAATATCATATGATCCTAAGATGAATGCGGCCAAGGACAGGGATATCCTGGACGTAAACCTTCTCCAGAGTGCTCAGGACCTCAGACTGGGCCGAAGGTTTACCTTCCAACAAGACAATTACCCTAAGCACACAGCTAAAATAACGAAGGAGTGGCTTCACAACAACTCCGTGACTGTTCTTGAATGGCCCAGTCAGAGCCCTGACTTAAACCCAATTGAGCATCTCTGGAGAGACATAAAAATGGCTGTCCACCAACGTTTACCATCCAACCTGACAGAACTGGAGAGGAATGGCAGAGGATCCCCAAATCCAGGTGTGAAAAACTTGTTGCATCTTTCCCAAAAAGGCTCATGGCTTTATTAGATCAAAAGGGTGCTTCTATTAAATACTGAGCAAAGGGTCTGAATACTTAGGACCATGTGATATTTCAGTTTTTCTTTTTTTAATAAATCTGCAAAAATGTCAACAATTATGTGTTTTTCTGTCAATATGGGGTGCTGTGTGTACATTAATGAGGAGAAAATGAACTTAAATGATTTTAGCAAATGGCTGCAATATAACAAAGAGTGAAATATTTAAGGGGGTCTGAATATTCTCCGTCCCCACTGTACATCTGTGATTCCTGCCGCTGCAATTCACTCCAGCCTAAATCACCAGTATGAATGTAGCCTAACTTTTACATTTTGCTTGTACAATTTAAATATTGATTAAGAGGGGGATGTTATTTTGTGGGTGTATTTAAAAGTGAGCAAAGTCAATAGGGTGTCACTAGATTTTATTTTGAAAATCTGGTCACTTTAGTGTACATAGAGGAAATCACATTACTTACATTTTCTAACTGTCCACTTGCCTGCTTTGGTCAAATCTTTATTTGCTTATAACAAATTGCTTAATTAAAATCAGCTTTCTGAATAAAGAAAATAAATGACCAGTAGGATGCAGTGTAAGACAAAATGTTTGAATATATCATGTCTAAATTAATAAAGCAATTGTAGTATTGACAGACACATTAGTGGTATAACACCTGAACATCTCCTAACACTCCGGTAAATTACTTGTACCACTAATTAAAGCTTGTGATGAATTTTTCATTTTGCAAGTCCAGTTAATCATGGACTGATTTGCACAATGCATTTATTAAAATGATCTTAGTCCAGTGCTTTTCCTGGAACATGAAATGATCCTGTTTGCGGACAACTTTAACCAAGGCTAAAAAGATCCTTTGCATAATTATTATTTTTGTTTCAATTCATTTCCTGTTAAACTGAATCCATGCTAAGAAAACCTTTTAACATTTCCATACCCACTACTCCAGGCTGTGCTACTGTGTACATTTTCATGACAACAACCCCAATTTGTATATTTATTGTATTGTTTTCCATTTTATTTAGGGCATTATTTATAAACCATCTGCTTTATCCATTTGAAGCCTTAGAGAAATAATTCAGCGTGTTTAGTGTGATTTAGCAAGCACAGTGAAAATGTCAGTTATATTTACATTGATGTGTGCATTTTATTTTTAGGGTAAAATATAATTACCACAATACCATTCAATGAGCAAGGGGAATTTTGACATTGCTTGACAAATAAATGCACATCTGTGCTAAAAATAAAAGGCTATACTACTTCCCATTTCTGCACAATTCAATGTCATTCAAGTGGTTGTGAAGATATGACATTTTTTACCCATAGCTTGTCCTGCATTAAGGTGAAAAAAAGTCCCAGTATTTGTATCCCCCCCCCCCACACACACACATATTTCCTACATACGTTCTTACTCCAACCAGTGTTGTGCTCATCTGTAGTGGCTCTCTTCTCTCTCCCTGCATTCACAGGGCAGAGGGCGGCAGCAGGAGCTATTGGCTATCATTCAAATCCTGTGAGCAGACAAGGGGGAGGCGGGCTGAGCCAGGCTGTGTGTCTATGGACACACACAGCCCAGCTCAGGAGCAAGCCTGCATGTGCACTCCCAAAGGAAACTGCTCTTTATGGTGGCACACTGAGAATGGGGAGGAGCCAACAGTGCTGAACAGGGACATCAGAAGAGGATGTTCAGGGGATACACTGTGCAATACCATTGCACAAAGCAGGTAAGTATAACTTGTTTGTAATTCAAAAAAATATTTTAGACTTTATATTCATTTTAATACATAAATTGGTTTTCTATGCAACACTTAAAGTGGTTGTAAAGGCAGAAGGTTTTTTATTTTAATAAATTCTATGCAATAAGATTAAAAAAACCTTCAGTGTGCTGCAGCCCCCCTCCCCCCTTAGCCACCCTAATACTTACCTGAGCCCATCCCGATCCAGCGATGTTGAAGGAGAGACTTGGCTGGCCAGGACTCTTCCCAATGAATGACTGAGACATAAGCGAAGTGCCATTGGCTCCCATTGTTGTCAGCGAGCCAATGAGGAAAGAGAGGGGGGTGGGGCAAGGCCACGTCTCCGTGTCTGAATGGACACACAGAATAGTGGCACAGCAGAGGAAGGGGACAGAAGCGCTGAAGAGGAACCTGAGAAGATGACGATCTTGGCTGCTCTGTGCAAAACCATTGCACAGAGCAGTTAAGTATGACATGTTTGGGTTTTTCAAATAAGGAAAATTAGACTTTATTATCACTTTAAGTTTAGGCTGGATTCACATGGTAGTCACAGGGTGTTTGCAGTGCTAACCCAATTTCATGCCAATATATGCCAAGTGTATTCATAACAATATAAACATCATTATCATACTGTAAAGCAGATCCTGGATAATAAAATTGTGTTAGTTGCACAATATTTGAGCAATTATTTATTAAACAAATATTTTCAGGAGAAAATACACTAAAATGAATTTGTGGGCAAAGAAACAGAATATCATACCCAATTTTTTGGTAAAATACAAGGGATTTGGTTGATCAAGAAAATAAATACCAAATGTGTCAAGTCTTAAAATTACCCAAACATGTGGAATTGCAGAAAAAACTAAAATACCCAAAATCCACAGGTCATCAGTTTAGAGGTAACAATGAACTGTGGCCCTAGAAATATTGCTCTCACTCTGACGTTCATGCCGATACCTCACGCGTAAGGTGCAATTGATGTTACATACATGTATTCGCCCTATGCTGTGTTTTTTGTATGGGTTGTGTATTGGGGGCGGGGTGCATTACTTTTTTTGTTATTTTTATTTTTTTACAAGGGGGCTAACAAGCCCCCTAATTGATAGCATGGGCAGGTGACAGGTACTCTTCTCTTTGTGAAGACATTTGACACCAATGCCTCCCGTGCCCTCCAGTGCAGCTACACTAGCTGAGAAATGACAGCTGTGATCCCAGAAGTGAAGCAGTGCTGGATGAATTTCTTGGGAGCCACATAGACAGCAACAGGAGACATACTGTATTAAAAGGAAACCGGTCTGTATTAGCCTGACAATGACAACTGTGCAACATTCATTGAAATTAAGTGTCTTTCTAAGAATAAAAAAAACACTAAAATACAAAGAGGAAGTGCAGTCTGCTCACATAATTTGTAATAAAAACATCTTTGCCATTCTGTAGCTGCCCTCCAACCACTTTGCATATTATTTTATATACACTGTGATTCTGTACTTGCCAAATATGCTGCAGAAATCTCCCTCCACTAAGTCTGGCTGCAGCCATTTTAACTGTGGGCAGCTGAAGCTGCTGCCTGTTCACTTTCTGGATTTACACAGACACACAGGAGGCACACCTCCAGCTCTGCAGCCCTGCAGCTTTCATTGGCTCTCTTATGACTCATCCCCCTTCCCTTACTGGCAAACTCTCACTAGATTGAGAGAGAGCTATGACCAGACAAGAAACAGAAAGTGGGCTGTATAAGGTATTTACTGGCAGAAAAAAAGTTTTACTATCCAAAGTTAAAACAACAAGGGCAGAAGATTTAATAGATGGAAAGATGAAAAAATTTCTGAAGGTCCCCTTTAACCACTTCAGCCCCGGAAGATTTTACCCCCTTCCTGACCAGAGCACTTTTTACAATTTGGCACTGCTTCACTTTAACTGACAATTGCGCAGTATATTTAACTGACAACTGCGCAGTAAGTGTATATTGATTGGTTTGCGCAAAAGTTATAGCGTCTACAAAATAGGGGATAGATTTATGGCATTTTTATTATAATTATTTTTTTTGGCTACTGGCGGTGATCTGTGATTTTTATCGGGACTGCGACATTGCACCAGACAGATTGGACACTTTTGACACTATTTTGACCGGATGTAGACAAGGGATTGCAGTGCTCTCACAAAGGGAGCCTCCTGGATGTAAAATGAAGTCCACGATAGTGAAAAAAGAAAACTAAAGCACTGCTGTGAATTCTCTATAAAATAACAAAACACCAAAAAGAAATGTGTAAGCTGCAACCAACCAATTAGTGCTGTGACACCTGTTGCTATAAATCAATATAAAATATGTTGGCGCGCTTATCAAACTATCCCCATCTGTTGGAGTGGTGCTTTTATATAAAATCCTAAACCATAAAAATACCCTGATATCACAAACAGTAAAGTGAATAGGTGCAAATAAATATATCAATCAATAAAGTGAATAAATGCAAATAAATGCATCAAAAAACATATAAGGTAACACACATCCCTAGATATATGTAGATGAAAAAAACAAACAAAAAAACCCTCCAATAAATAGTGTCTGTTTGTGTTAATCCAGCTGAGGTCTAAATGTCCAATCAATTGCCTTTGATGAACTTGCTTGTATTTCAATTCTCACAGATCACAGTTGCATGATGAATTACAATTGCAAGGTGATGATTCACATAAAGATAAAAGAAAAACCATCATTGCGCAGTGTTTTTAAATGCTACAAGACTGGGCAAACAATGTAATCCACACACACATTTGCAGTAGCTGAATCGCTTTTGTTATAATGGTCAGACAGCTTCACCGCTCATACAGCTATCGCTGTGTTTGCCGAACACTATGTGAAGACGTCACTGACTCCTTCTCCCCACGCGTATCATCACATGTCACGCGACTTTCTCAAGGTGGTATGGTTTAGAATTTTATATATAAGCACCACTCCAACAGATGGGGATAGTTTGATAAGTGCACCAACATATTTTATATTGAAGTCCACGATAGGGTGCTCTGGCTGCTGTGTTGTCCGAACAACACTTAGACAATAGTAGAAGAGAGAAGGGCCAGCAAATCCATGTCCATTTTAAATGTGAATACTTTTATTGGCACATGTTAAAAATACAAAAGCAGACGCGTTTTTGCACACCACCTTGATCACTGCACACAATACAAATGAGAAGCATACTATATATAGAGTACAAAAAGGGGAGGAAAGAAACCCCACCCACCGGATGGGCATAAATTCAATTAAAGTGAAGAGTCCATTGAATTGTCCAAACGGTCCAACTTTATTCACTGAAAGTCAATGCACAGCCCATCTACCTCTAACACTTTTAACAGAACTTAATCATGCACTCTAGGATTGAGCTAAAAGTTTAAGCTATCCCAATTTGAATAAAACTGCATACATTTGAGTGTACTTTGAAACATTTAATTATCGATAGGAGCATTCGGATGTTGTTAATCAAAAGCTGCATTTTAGTGTGCTTTCCCAATATTAAGACGGAAGACTGAAGGCGTTCTTATCATTACTCTGTGTAATAAATATAGTTCCAATGCAGTTTTACAACCATGCTACTATCTTACCATGTATGTCCCCAAAGCAATAGCAACAGATGAATGTTAACCTTTAATATGCCATTTTGATGCTTCAGAAAATTCCTAGGCCATGATCAGTGTAGATCAGATGTCCTACCTTCTTTGGTGTCTGCCCGACTATAAGTACTCACCATCCCTATTGCTATTACCTAAATTAATGAGACCACACATGAACTGGAGTACAAATGGCCATAGCAGTCTTTTTATTAACAAAAAACAACTTATTAAAATTCACATTATTTCCCATCAACATCTGAAACACAAGTAACAGTCCTCAGCCTGTTGGTCTTTGATGGTACCCCAAATTCCAACTTGTTCCACTTGTAACCTTTTACCATACTAGGCCTCCAGCCGTGACACACCAGCTCGGAGACAACCCACACCCACAGAGCAACCATTACCATATTCCAGCTAACCTTAGTTAACTGGAATACACCAGAGGGGCACATACCACCGATGAGTCCCCACACTTCCATCTCTATCGTATTTTCTTCCACCTTCAAAAGACCAACCACTGCCACCGCTAACTAGGGTGACACCTTACCCTTGAGGGCCCCGCCACACCCGCAATGCACATTGAATGCCATCCTGCAACCCCAGGGACCACAAATCAATACCCACCGCAGATAAATGGACCCCACCCCCCTTAGGTACAACCCGGTATCCGATTCCAATTCGAAATGGCGAATGACCATGCCCCCATTCCGGATAAAAAACCGACCCACCACTTTATTAACTTTTATCCGAGTTTTGTTTAGTCTCGCTACCGACCATGCCATACGCCAAGTCGTCCGAGCCACCATGTCGGACCACAAGACCAGCATATCCGGGAAGGCTGTACTGAGCCACAGGAAATCGAATTTAACCTCCCGTATGAGCTCCCTACTGGAGCGAACCCCCAGATTGTTCCCACCAACATGTAGTACCAGAATGCCCGGTGGTCTGTCAAGGCGTGCAAAGTGATGCACCTCGGGCACAACCCTGCTCTACATCATCCCCGTTACACCCAACTAGCGGACACACGCCTCCCTCCTGGAAATACCTAGCTTCCTGCTATCCAGCCTAACGTCAGCTCATCTGGCCCAAAAACATAAGAGTGGCCCAAGATCCAGACGAGGCATATCTGTACACCATCTGAAAGAAAAGAACAAAACCACTGGATAACACCCACACCACCATGAAATCTCGCCCAGTATAATAAATTCTCCCCCCACCATTTTCAAAGATTGATAAGCCAACAAATGAGGGCGAATGTAAGCAAAGAATCTTCTGGAGTCCCATCTCCCAACTCGCTTAACAGCTGCCTCATCCAACCCATACCGATCTGCCCCAATACAGAAGGCGTGCAAAGCATACTGTTTTTCCTCCAAACCCGCCGCCCGTAGATCCTTCCGGAAAATGGCTACAAACTGAAACTTGGACAACAGAGACCCATCCCCATGCAACAGAAACAGCCCCCCCACTATCCGGCGAACCTCCAAAAACTCCCTCACCACCCTCACCGGACAAACAGGGGAACCTGGCAAGGGAAACAGTTGTACCCATGCACCCTTGCCCTCCTTTTTTGACCTGCGCAGCAATATGTGCAACCTGTCCCTACTAAAGATCACATCCTGTACCCAAATACCCCCCTGAACCTTCCTAGATGGACTGACCAGCTTGTTGATCTGAAATGCCCCAAAAAAGGCCAGTGAAAAAGCCGCCTTGAATAAAGCAACATCGTAGCTGGATAACAATCCCAGCCGCGCAAAAATGGCCTGCAAATTGGCAAATGACACAGGTCTCCTAGCATCCTTGCATTTATGTGACTTCCGATATCCTTTTACTGCCTGTCGAACCCAAAAATCTTTTTTAAAATCCACCCCACCCTGTAACTTAAAGTAAAACGCTGGGGGTGGAGCAAGCAGCTGACATGTGAGCAGCGCTTCACAGGTGCTCTGGCCGAGACATCACATATTGCCAATATCCTGAGTGTCAGAGACACGGATCCTTTGCAACACCGGCACCCCCTTACTCACCGGACCCTACAGATCACTGGGGTATAGTTAAATATGGGCCAGCACCCATGGAACCGGCCGTGGATCGTTTATCCCGCTATGCCTGGGGAGTCCAAGATGGCGGCACACACGAGGCAGCAGACCAGGACCCCAGCAGTACACAGCGGAGTGGAGCTGATAGATCATCCCCACAACCTGGGAAGGTAAGCCCGCTGCCCCGCAGATCTCCCGGTAGAAAAAGAGGCTGGTACCGGGATAGACTCTCCTGTGCAGATACAAGAGATACAGAGTTAGCAGATGGAGCAGAGGAACCCTTATTAAAGCAAATTATGGAGGCTATTTACACCTGCCAAACTACTTTGACTGAGCATATTGATGGGATGAAGGCAAAAATGTCCTTTCTGAAGCAGGATGTGCAGACCATTAGAGAGAGAGGGCCTCTGAAGCTGAGCAAAGAATTAGTGACATGGAGGATGTGGTGCGTCCTATGGAGGATATGGTACAGCATCTACATAGAGAAATAAATGCTCACACAGATAAGCTTGGAGACATGGAAGACAGACAAAGGAGGAACAATGTCCGCTTTGTAGGTTTCCCTGAAAAAGCTGAGGGAACGCAGCCAGAAGATTTCTTAGAGCTCTGGCTTAAGGATAATATGTCCGACACTACTTTCTCCCGCTTATTCACCATAGAAAGGGCACACAGGATTCCTTCTAAACCTCCTCCTCCTGGAGCACATCCGCGCCCTATGATTGCCTGCATTTTACACTTCAGGGATCGTGAAAGCATACTTAGAGCAGCCCGCACTGGAGGTGAATTGCAATACAATGGGAACCGCATTTCCATCTATCCCGACTTTTCTGTGGCTACGCAGAAACAAAGAGCTAGCTTCATCCATGTGAAGAAAAGACTCTGAGACTTGCAACTTACTTACAGTATGCTGTACCCGGCAAAATTAAGAGTGGTGGATGGAGGGAAAGTGTCGTTCTTTAACACCCCTACGGAGGCCTCAAGATGGTTGGACACCAGAGGGCGTCGCAGCACAGATGAACACCGGTAACCGGATAAGGGGATAACTGCTGAGTACACATGATGTTTACTACATGGAGCCCTATACCAGTGTATAGAGACGAACATGCCCATAATACCTTCTGGTACTACATTACTATGGCGTATTGTCCCGCCTGGATCTACATACAGCTTAAATCACCACTTGCCTGAACTGTTGCTAATATAGGAGAGAGAGGGAGGGGATAGGGACTACTGGAGACTTTGTCTTTTTTTTTTTTTGAGGGGGAAATTTTTTTTTCTTTCCCCATTGGTTTTTCCGTTATTTACCCTATCCTCTCTAGAAAGCTAGCTCCTGGCTGTACTATCTCGTTTTTGAGTTGGTCGATATTACACTTTTATATGACACATCACCTATGATTATGTGGTGTTTCTGTCTCTCTTAGAGACCTGTGACCCCCTGAGGTCACTTTAAAAATTTTTTCCTTTTCTTTATGGGAGTCAGGCACACAACAAGTTGGGGGTGTGTGCAGGGTGGGGGGATTCATGTTATTGTTTAATGTTGGTTTGTGCTGTGTGCTGCTGGTGTGTTTTGTTCTCTCCCCACAGGAGATATGATAATTCTGAATTTGACTTTGGCAAGTATCCCCAGGTACATTACATTTATCTCCTCTACATATAAATGCATGGTAAGATAACGCTGCTGTCATGGAACGTACGTGGTATGAACTCGAAGATTAAGAGATCTCTCATCTTTGACTTCATAAAACGGTATAAACCTCATCTCATATTACTGCAAGAAACACATTTGCAGGGATCTAAGGTTGTGGCACTGAAAAAGGTTAATGTAATGAGAGTACTTCCGCCCCCATTCTCCTTCCCAATATTAGATAATATTATTAAGGAGGCTATAATGATTGCTCAGGGCCCATTACTAATTTTAGGAGATTTTAATGCAGTGTCGGATGGTGCTCTGGATAGACATGGGAATATTTCTGATTCCCGCCATATTTTATCCTCATGGTTGGAGAGTTATGCGCTTACTGATGTATGGAGGCAGAGAAACCCTGGAGTCAGGGAGTACTCGTGTCACTCTGAGACCCATAAGACACTTTCTAGAATAGACTTAGTGCTATCTTTCATGGATGGTCTTCCTTATATATCCAATGTCAGACATCTCCCTAGAGCTATATCAGACCATTCTCCTCTGGAGGTTACCTTGAATCTGAACGCTCCACAGGGAAGGAGACAATGGTGGATGAATACAAACTGGCTCCAAGAGGAATATATTACTATAAAATGCAAAGAGAGTATTGATCACTATTGAAAGGAGAATGGAATGGAAACACCATTGGCCAATCAATGGGATGCCTTTAAAGCAACTATGAGAGGGGTGTTTGCCTCGGAGACATGGAGTTTCTCCAAGGCACTCAACTCTGATATGAAAGATGCAGAGGTCAAGGCCTCTAAAGCTGAAAGGGAATATATACATAATTCGTCTCCTGGTAGCTACAAATCTTGGCAAGACAAAACACGACAATATAACTTACTTTTAACTGAGCACACTGTTAAAAAACAACTACGTCAGACTAGATCCTTTTTTGAGTTTGGCGACAAGAGTGGTTGCCTCCTGTCCTTCCTAGCGAGTCCACTTTATACCCCGGTTTCGATAGTGAAGATCAGAAAACTAACTGGTGAGGTGGTAGTGGAACCTCAGGAGAATCTAAACACCTTTCTGAATTTTTACGAAAATCTATACCAGACACAGACCCAACACACTAATCAGGAATTGGCACTTTATATAGAGAATTTAACTCTACCTTCACTAGATCAGGAAGATAGTGCAATTTTGGAGCAACCAATATCACTAGAGGAAATTAGTGGCGCAATCTCCTCCTTCAAGCCGGGCAAATCACCTGGCTTGGATGGGAGCCTGGCTGAGTGGTACCAGTTACATAAAGAGAAACTGACACCAACTCTACAAAAAGTTTTTATAGCAGCAGAAAGGGAAGGTGTATTACCAGAATCTATGTGGGAGGCTTTAATTATAGTGATACCCAAACCAGGGAAGGAACTGCAGTAATGCGAGTCATACAGGCCAATCTCTTTGATAAACTCTGATGTCAAGATATTGGCCAAAATCTTGGCCGGTAGATTGAAGTCGGTGATCCTTAAATTAATTAATTCAGATCAGACTGGATTTATAGCCAGCCACTCTACCCAAATGAACTTGCGTAGATTATATGTCAATCTGCAGACCCATCACCTGAATAAGGGCAAACGACTAGTAGTGTCTTTAGCCACAAACAAGCGCTCGATTCAGTAGAATGGAATTATTTATTTTCCCTTCTAGGCAAATTGGGTTTTGGACCTAAATTTATCTCATGGATTAGACTTTTATATAACAACCCCCGAGCAAGTATTAGAGTGAATGGGTTCATATCTGGCTCATTCCGGATCCATAGGGGAACGAGACAGGGATGACCCCTGTCTCCTCTCCTATTTGCTCTGGCCATTGAGCCACTGGCTGCTAAACTCAGAACTAATGACATTTTACAGGGATTTCTGGTTGGGGACCTATATGCTCCTATATTTAAGAGATTCTGACACATCACTAGCCATGGCAGTCTCCTTGATTCGGGAGATTGGAGATTTTTCTGTCTTCCGGATCAATTGGACCAAGTCAGTCCTTTTTCCACTGGATCCACAGCCGGACATAATCCTTCCAGCCCAGTGCCCTCTGGCCATTGTAGAGAAGTTTAAATACTTGCGAATAATGAGCCAATTACCGGTAGATTCATTCACTGAGGCCAATTTGTGGCCTATAATTAGAACGTTTAGTGATAGGATACAGAAATGGAAAGATCTCCCACTTACACTCTATGGTAGGGCCAATTTATTTAAAATGATCTTCCTCCCAAAATTTTTGTATGTACTTTCCAATGCCCCAACATATATCCTGAAGAAGATATTCAAACATATTAATTCCCTATTGACATCTTTCCTATGGGGTAATAAGGCTGCTAGGGTCTCTCTGGAAATACTACAATTGCCAGTTTGGAGGGGTGGATTGGCAATACCTGACCTGCGCCTATACTATTTAGCATCTCAGTTAGTATTTATCCACTGGAGAATGTTCCCACAGTTAAATAATGCTGCGGTTGCAGTGGAAGTAGCAGCAGTAACTTCATCTGAAACCTTACTGAACTTCTTTTTTAGGGGAGAAGTCCCCACTGAAGGGGGCAAAGAGATACTCAAATCTTCTAAACGGATTTTGGAGATCTGTATAAAACATATACTTGATAATCCTCTTCACTTGTCCCCCAATGCTCCGCTATGGTTTAACCCTAACCTAAAGGAATTTTTCTGTTTAGAAGATGGATTCCGATGGGCCAGGTATAGGCTCACATACCTACATCAGTTATATGTTATTGGGGAACTAAAATCCTTTTCACAGTTGAGAAGAGAATTGAATGTTCCAGAGACATGGGAATACCAGTTCACTAGATGGAGACATGCTGCTCATGCTCAGTTTGGAGTTGGACTGGTGTCACTGGTGAACTCTAAGCTAGAAAAATTACTTGCAGACCCAGACCATCCAAAACGAATATCTACATACTACAATACACTAGCAGAGAAAGTGAATTCTAAAGAAAGTAAACTTAGAGAAAAATGGGTGGAGATCATACCAGAAATTACAGAGGACCAATGGGAGGGAGTCTTTGCATCATACTTGCCTATGCTTATTTCTGCCAGAGACAAACTGATACAACTTAGATACTTGCATCAAATGTATTATACCCCTCTTAGACTCTATAAAATGGGACGAAGGGAGGACCCCATTTGTCATAAGTGACGGACAGCAGAAGGATCTTTTATACATATGGTATGGGAATGTGACAGAGTGAGACCATTATGGTCACAGGTGACCCAATTTAGAAGATGAAGTCATGAGCAATAACATGAGAACACTATTAAGACTACTGTTTTACTATGTAAGAAAACTAATTGCACTCCACTGGATTAGAAGAGACTGTCTTACATTGAATGCCTGGAAAGGATTAGTTAATGCTAACATCACCATGTATAAAATGACATAAGAATCTAGAGGATCGACCAAAGAATTTAATAAAATTTTGGGAAAATGGAATAACTCTGAAAACACGCTACAATCTGACATGTAACTGCACAAGCTAACTTTATATATCTCATATGATAATTAAGAGATCTCGTGGGGAGATGAATCACAGCACACGGCACAAATGGTTTACGAGGGACACTTCCCTCCGGTTCTTGGAGTACTGTATGAACAATATAGATTTTATCTATAATAACGTAAGTTTTCCTCTCTACTGTGCTTCTGTTTAGACAAAGTTTAGTTTTGATTGGCTTTAAATGTATAAAGAGCAAGACAAACTATAGAGCGGTATAATAAATATATTAACGTTTTGTGTATATGCAATTATTGGCAATCTGGATATAATTTAGATTGTACCATATGCATTTTGATAATAACCTGTATGAACATTTGGCAAAAAAAAAAAAAAGTAAAACGCTAAGCCCGCCAGCTTCTTCTCTATGGCGGACACAGACACACCCTGCTCCATGTTCCTAGAGATGAAGTAAAGGACCATCAGCCTTACCCCTGAATCTACCTGATCTACCCCATCTAGCCACCACATCTCCAACCACTCCTGCCATACCTTGGTGTAGGCTGTCCACGTATCCACACTCACCAACCTCCTGATCCATCCATCCATCGACGGCTCTAAGGCAATCTCCCACAGCCACCCGGGACAAGGAACCCCCTGTTGCTCAGCCACTGGTGCAGCTCTCAGAACCTGTCCCACTGAAACTGAGACCAAGGGGTCAGCTAGAGTATTGTCTACCCCAGGGAGGTGAACAGCATACAAAAAAATGTTTAATTGTAGACAGCGAAGCACCATATGGAGCAACAGCCATAGAACAGGTTGTGACGATGCTGAGATGCGGTTAATGACTTGAACCACTCCCATGTTGTTGCAATTCAACCAAATTTACAAGTTTGGAAATGACTCTCCCCAGATTTCCATGGCCAGCACTACTGTAAAAAGCTCCAGGAGCACCATGTTACAGAGAAAACCCCTGACTAACCAGGAATGCACTCCAAGGACCCTGGTAGAAGGCCCCGTAACCTGATGACCCTGCAGCATCCGTAAAAAGTCAAAGTTGCTCACCGGCCCTGACATCCAAATCGATCTCCCATTATACTCTTTCAAAAACGTGTTCCACACCCTCAAGTCCTCTTGCTGTTCCCGATAAAGACGGATAATGTCAGAGACTTAAAGCGGAAGTAAACCTATCCACAAAACAGTTTAATTTTTGGCATGTGCCGGAAATGTAACACTCCCATTGGTTGTGCTTTCAACCAAACTGTCAAACCATCCAATGGCTGGTGTCATAACTGATCACATGTGCAGCACCATGGCAGTTGTAGAATAAACAGAGGCAAAGATGGCAGCTTCCTTGGCTGAAAACGATAGGGGGGTTTACTTACACTTTAACCCCTGCCGTAGCAGCCGATAGCCATCTGCAAAATACCCTGCCCATGGGGATAATGCGACATGCAAAGTTAAACTTACCCAAGAGGGATTGAAGCTTCCTAAGCTGGATCTTGCGCAGTCCAAATGTCCCAAGGATCTCCGCCTTGAGGGCCAACAATTTATCCGCCGGCAACCAACACTCCATAGTGTCCGAATAGATCACTATGCCTAAAAAACTAAGCATGGCAGTCCGGCCATCCTTCTTATCCTCCGCCAAGGGAAAACCAAATCTGCCCACAATTTGCTGTAATATAGACAAAAGTATTCCACGCACCTTAGCAGAAGGAAGCCTCACGCAAAGGAAATCATCCAAGTAATGGATGACGGAATTTATCCCTGATACATCACGGACCGCCCATTCAACCAAGGAACTGAATATCTCGATTAAAGCGCAGGAAACTGAGCAGCCCATGGGTAAGCAGTGATCTACATAAAATTAATCCTGCCAGCAGCACCCCAGCAGGTAGAAACTGTCTGGATGGACAGGGAGCAAACGAAAAGCGGGTTCAATGCCCACTTTCGCCTTCAGAGCCCCTTTGCCGTAGCGCCGAACCCAGCCAACCGCTGCATCAAAAGAAGTGTACGAAACTGTACATGCCTCCGGATCAATGGCGTCATTGACCGAACCTCCTTTAGGGAGGGTGTCATGAACAGGTGTGACCAGAACCGTGTGATCTGCGACAGAGGACACCCAAACGTATATATGTGAAAATATAATAATTTATTAAAGAAAGTGAGTAATATAGTACAACCGACTCTAATATGACACAGTGCAATAACCAACCACAGACAGAGACCCACAAATAACAACAGACAGATAAGTGTAATAAATGGGAAATACCAGGATTATAAACAATAGCCAGGCCAGGGTCATACACAGCAGATCAGCAGATGGACAGGGGATGTTCCAGAGACATAAACGTAAGCCAGGCCAAGGTCATACACAGGGAGGTCAGCAGATGGGGTTGAACACAGGACAGGGAGAGGATGGATGGATATATCAGACTGCAGGCAGGGATGCAAGGTAACAGGTGGGGCAGGATAGGGATCTGGACAGGGAGACAGGTTCAGGTTCAGGGCACATGATCAGATCGCTAACAGGTCAGGAGGCAATGAAGAAATCAAGGCAAACATGTGAATGCTTGCCGGGTATTTATAGGCCTGTGATTGGCCTCAAGTGACACCTGATTGTAGGAGGTACTGTCTGCTCCACACTGCCAGGATCCATCCGCTGGTGGATGCCAGTACTGCGGCCCAAAGATGATATAATATTAACAGGGAAAAGTTCTCCTGACAGTTCCAAACTGCCAGGAGACACCTGCTGGTGGACCTCAGTACTGCATGCCAAATAACAGGAATTACCAGTGGATGGAACATTTCCTGACAGTACCCCCCCTCAAAGGAGCGGCCTCCGGACGCTCCAATTGGTTGTAATTGTCCATAGTCTATGGCATCAAGCAGAACAACAGATGGGGGCACGTCAGGCTGGGCAACAGGCACTTCAGACTGGGCAGCAGACACAGGCGCTGGCACATCAGGCAGAACAACAGGCGGTGGCACAAGAGGCAGAACAACAGGTGGTGGCACAACAGGCAGAACAACAGGTGGTGGTACATCAGGCTGGGCAGCGGACGGTGGCTCATCAGGCTGGGCAGCAGAAGGTGGCACATCAGGCTTGACAGCAGAAGGTGGAACATCAGGCTTGGCAGCAGAAGGTGGCACATCAGGCTGGGCAGCAGAAGGTGGCACATCAGGCTGGGCAGAGGGCACTCCAAGCTGGGCAGCAGGCACTTCAAGCTGGGCAGCAGGCATGGGCACTTCAAGCTGGGCAGCAGGCATGGGCACTTCAAGCTGGGCAGCAGGCATGGGCACTTCAAGCTGGGCAGCAGGCATGGGCACTTCAAGCTGAGCAGCAGGCATGGGCACTTCAAGCTGGGCAGCAGGCATGGGCACTTCAAGCTGGGCAGCAGGCATGGGCACTTTAGGCTGGGCAGCGGGCTCATCAGTCTGGGCAGCGGGCTCATCAAGCTGGGCAGTGGGCTAATCAAGCTGGGCAGCGGGCTCATCAAGCTGGGCAGCAGGCACTGATACTTCCAGCTGGAACAATGGCACCTCAGGCTGGAACACTGGCACCGAGACATCAGGCTGGAAGGCAGACACGAGACATCAGGCTGGAGGGCTGGCACCGAGACGTCAGGCTGGAGGGCAGGCACGGAGACGTCAGGCTGGAGGGCAGGCACGGAGACGTCAGGCTGGAGGGAAGGCACCGAGACGTCAGGCTGGAGGGCAGGCACGGAGACGTCAGGCTGGAGGGCAGGCACAGAGACGTCAGGCTGGAGGGCAGGCACCGAGACGTCAAGCTGGAGGGCAGGCACCGAGATGTCAGGCTGGAGGGCAGGCACCGAGACGTCAGGCTGGAGGGCAGGCACCGAGATTTCAGGCTGGAGGGCAGGCACCGAGACGTCAGGCTGGAGGGAAGGCACCGAGACGTCAGGCTGAAAGGCAGGCACCGAGACGTCAGGCTGGAAGGCAGGCACCAAGGCGTCAGGCTGGAGGGCAGGCACCGAGACATCAGGCTGGAGGGCAGGCACCGAGACGTCAGGCTAGAAGGCAGGCACTGAGACGTCAGGCTGGAGGGCAGGCACCGAGATGTCAGGCTGGAGGGCAGGCACCGAGACGTCAGGCTGGAGGGCAGGCACCGAGACGTCAGGCTGGAAGGCAGGCACCGAGACGTCAGGCTGGAGGGCAGGCACCGAGACGTCAGGCTGGAGGGCAGGCACCGAGACATCAGGCTGGAGGGCTGGCACCGAGACATCAGGCTGGAGGGCAGGCACAGAGACGTCAGGCTGGAAGGCAGGCACCGAGATGTCAGGCTGGAAGGCAGGCACTGAGACGTCAGGCTGGAAGGCAGGCACCGAGACGTCAGGCTGGTAGGCAGGCACCGAGACGTCAGGCTGGAAGGCAGGCACCGAGACGTCAGGCTGGAAGGCAGGCACCGAGACGTCAGGCTGGAAGGCAGGCACCAAGACGTCAGGCTGGAAGGCAGGCACCGAAATGTCAGGCTGGAAGGCAGGCACCGAAACGTCAGGCTGGAAGGCATGCACATAGACATCAGGCTGGAGGGCAGGCACAGAGACATCAGGCTGGAAGGCAGGCACCGGGATGTCAGACTGGGTTGGATTAGCTGGTGCGGAGGCAGGTTGGGTTACTGGCAGGATCGTCTTGGTTAGAAAAAAACTTTCGTTTTTTCTTTGGCTTAGCCACTGAAGCTCTGTAGGTGAGGGGTGCAGCAGACTGGAAAGGAGGATTGGAATATGGCAGAGAAGAGGTAACAGTAGCTGGAGGAAGTTCCTGTGGGTTTGTGGATAGCTGAGAAGAGGCAGGTGGGTTGAATGCAGGATAGGTGCAGTGGGTAGGGACAGAGTATTGATATTTGGTGGGGTGCAGGGTATATTGGGCTGAAACGGAGGTTGCCATGGGTAAAGGGGAAAAAGACTCCTGGGCAGGCAGGTGAAAGTATTCAGCATCATCCTCCAACAGCCACACCAGAGACTCCACCTGATCACTACTGAAGGGGGAGAAAAATCATCACTTCCTTTAGGACTGCTAGACAAGACTAGCTCAGCACACACCTGTATCAGGGGCTGAACGTTCTCAAACAGTAATCTACCCTGATCAACCAGAGAATGGGCCAGACAGATACACTCCAGGAGCTGATCGCTGGCCCACTCTTTCAATACCAGACGACAGTAATTGTTATCCTCCAACACCAGTGAGGCAAGGAGAACAACTGTTTCTGATTGCATTTTAATAGCACTACAATGGTTCCTCTGCGCAGTCACTTCTGGTCAGAGATGGCCTTGATTTACTGTCAAGAACAGGTGTGACCAGAACCGTGTGATCTGCGACAGAGGACACCCAAATGTATATACGTGAAAATATAATAATTTATTAAAGAAAGTGAGTAATATAGTACAACGGACTCTAATATGACACAGTGCAATAACCAACCACAGACAGAGACCTACAAATAACAACAGACAGATAAGTGTAATAAATGGGAAATGCCAGGATCATAAACAATAGCCAGGCCAGGGTCATACACAGCAGATCAGCAGATGGACAGGGGATGTTCCAGAGACATAAACGTAAGCCAGGCCAAGGTCATACACAGGGAGGTCAGCAGATGGGGTTGAATACAGGACAGGGAGAGGATGGATGGATAGATCAGACTGCAGGCAGGGATGCCAGGTAACATGTGGGGCAGGATAGGGATCTGGACAGGGAGACAGGTTCAGATTCAGGGCACATGATCAGATCGCTAGCAGGTCAGGAGGCAATGAAGAAATCAAGGCAAACATGTGAATGCTTGCCGGGTATTTATAGGCCTGTGATTGGCCTCAAGTGACACCTGATTGTAGGAGGTACTGTCTGCTCCACACTGCCAGGATCCATCCGCTGGTGGACGCCAGTACTGCGGCCCAAAGATGATATAATATTAACAGGGAAAAGCTCTCCTGACAGTTCCAAACTGCCAGGAGACACCTGCTGGTGGACCTCAGTACTGCATGCCAAATAACAGGTATTACTAGCGGATGGAACATTTCCTGACAGAGGGATAGGAGATGGATAAGGCGAAACCTGTTTGGCTCCTTCCTAGGCACCACCCCTAGAGGCGAGATCACTAAATCTGGCAAAGGCTTAACTGTGAAAAGCCCGCCCAGTTCCTTACCCAGGTTTTCAGAGACCACCCCAGGATGTTGTAAAGTGGAACGCAAATTCCGCGCCATAGGCAGAATCGCACTCAAGGAACAAGAGGTCCTAAAACCCTCCAGGAACCCATCCCGCAGCAACTGGTCCAGATAACTATTTATAAAAGTTTGAATACTTTCCCCCCTCACCGGGGTCTTTCTTCTTGTTTGCAGACTCACCAGCACGTCCCCTGCCATTTTTAAAACATCGGGACTCGGGACGAAAACCTACACACCCAGAGCACTTGTGTTTAAAACAACAGGAGCTCGCAAACTTGCAAGAGCCCTCGTTATACTGCCAACAGAGACCCCACTTCTTAGTGGCCGGTTGTCCAGGGGAAGCTGCACCAACAGCCCCTCCTGGAAAAAACTGGTTTGGAGCCCGCGTTGAGGACATGAGCCGCATCCAGAGGCTGATGTCCTTGTGGTCCCACTGAAGGGAAGGCCGGACGGCCCTCCGCTGTCGGAACTGTTCATCGTATAACAGCCAAGCAGATCTGCCGTATACTCTATGGGCCTCCCCGACAGCATCCATATAACAAAAGAGTGCTGAACAGTGCTCTGGGTTCTTCTACCCTGTGACGCTCGCCATAATGCCAAACGCCTGTAGCCAATTGGTGAAAAGCCTCAGTTTCAGTCTGTACCACCGCCTTTCCTCATACTCCTGCTTCGAGTCAGCGGGCTTAACCCTATCCAAGTTAAACTCCTCAAGAGGTAGCAGGGAAAAAATCTCCACATACTCACCCTTGCAAATCTCATCCCGGACATTCTGCTTTAAGTGTGCCCCTAACGGCCCTTCAAAGCACACATAAACCTCGCATTTAACTGCATCCGCAATCCGCACAGCGTCCACTATTCCCGGGACCTCCTGCGACGTTCTGGCCTTCTCCCCTGATGCTGCAACAGCAGCCACCGGATCCATGGTAGATACTATGGGCCCCGTGGTAGTGGGTGCTACCGCCGTAACCAGGGGGAGGGGGGTACCACACTGGGTTCCATCCCTATCCCGTTCACGACTACTCCTCCCGGCTGAACCCACGGCGCCACCTGTGGGGAATTGCCCCCATTTCCCCCGCAAACTGGTGCACCAAATCTCGCAGCCATCCTAACAAATCACACAACTGTGCGTCCATCCTGGACGTGACAGGTGCAACACCCGCCACCTGTGGGCCGGACCCCACCCATGACGTGGCACCGTGAGGGGCTACCACGCTCCCATCAGCTACCCCCAACAAGCAACCTAATACATTGACAACAAAGCTGTTAATTAAATTAGTCAACTTACCAGGCTTACCAGGGGGACCCCCAACAGCCGCCGCTCCAGAACCCCCCCGATTTTCCTGTGATTCGTCTTCTTTAGAGCAGGATAGTTCACCCTTTCACCGCACATCTGGAATCTGTGATTCCTCACCTTGAAGCAGGAAGCCTGCACATGCTTCCTGATGCCCTGCCCGCTGAGTTCCGCCTATGCCGAGGATTCTGTCCAGGCCCACCACCCATGGAAGCTGGTGATCACTTTGCCGGTGGTCCTAACGGGTCCCGGGTGGGTCTCCTACACTGGCGCAAAGCTCGGGGGAGGTTCCGGGTGAAAAACACTCCGGTGGCCGAGACCGTCGGGCATGTGGGATGTCCTGCCCCCGCTGCTAAGCCCGACGCTTGGTCCTCTAGCAGGGCAGATACTGGCCTCTGAAGCCACTCTGGCCCCTTGGAAGCTGCCTCAGCCTGCAGCTGTGCCAGGATCCTGTCCACCTCGGCCATGCTCCGATATTTCGTGACAAGCAGCAGCGTGGAATAAACTGCCTGCTTGTCACCTGTCCCTCCTCTGCTGCCCAGGAGACCCCACCTATCCCTTAAATAAACTACACAAACCCCTCCTTATACTGTTGCTTCAACCAACCCTACTTCTCCCCTATTCTCCACCTACAATGCTTAACCCCATAGTTGCTTCCCCTTCTCACCCTGTCATGCCGGCCCTGCACTGTCTTTCATTTTATTTCTCTCGCTCCGGGCCTTACTTTCTTATTCTCTGCTGATTCTCTATTGATCACACAGAGATAATCCAACATCTTACACATGACTAATCCAACAAACACTATATTTGCTGGTATGCATGTAAAAGGTCTATTTCTCAAGGTCTTGATTTTTACAATAGACTGACCAAAATCCCCTACTAGGATGTTACCAAATGGACCACAGCTTCTAAAAGCTTGCCTTGACATACTTTTTAATAGGTAATCATTACAGCATCACATCAATGCTACTTTTTTTTTCATTATATACCAAAATATGTTTTAATAGCATGACAAAAATATTCAGAAAACAGACATGAGTTATTTTGTAATGAATTAAAATAAATTGTTTATTATAAAGTACCTTATAAAGAAAAGCACATTACAGTTTTGAAAAAAAACCAATGTTCTTGATGTTTGTAATTTGCGAAGAACATAATTTGGTATTTCCAGCATGTCCTGTTAGCTGGAAGCAAACAAGAAATTCGAAGCACTATCAGTCTAAGCCCACAGCATTTTGGCTCACATATTTCTATATACCAGGAAAATGTTTGCTTTAGAAATTGTCAGTGTAGGTATTTCTCTCTGCGTATGGGCAGGTGTAATGCAGACTGAATGCCTGTGATACTGCAGTTTTCCTTTATTAATACTGTATTTCACTCTTGAGACAATACAAAGAACAACATGTATTTTTTCTAAACAAACCAGGGGAATCCAATACAAACCCTTGTTGACAAATGCTTGTCAAGGAGATCTTGTAAAATCAATAGTCAGCACTTGCATTAAATCCCTTCTCTTATTTACAGCTAACGTAAATTTTAGAGACAACATTTTCTCTGTATATTTTAGAAGGATGCCCTTCTGATTAATGCAGAGTAAACCTAGAACAAGTGCTTTACAAGTATTCAAATGAAGAGAAAGTTTACAGCCACCCCCTTTTCCTCATCTTTTGTGGTTGTTCAAGAGGAAAACATCCCTCTCAGCTTTTTCCTTTTCTTCTGATATCATTTTAGTTTAGAAGATCTCAAACTACAAGTGAATACATGACATCCGCATTGTCTCCAGTGTACACATTTTACGTTTGATTTATGACATTACTATATAGGTGCACTTGACAGCTTTCAGATTGAAGAAGAGACAAGAGTGCTTTAATGTGCGATGGGTTATCTGGGTAAATCTATCAAGGCTTCGTCCTGGGAGAACAAGGAGAGAGGCTTTGTAGAGCCCCGCTGTGTAGCAAGATTCCATGCTGTGCACATCCCAAGCTCTCTGACAGTTATGCTCAGCATTCACTGTAATAACGAATAAAAGGGAGCTCCCTGTAGATTACAGATCTTCCGTGTTTTGACATTGACCTTAATACATAATTTAAGCACAAAGCCTGAGAAGTGTGGAACAAGATAAGAAAAGACCAGAGAGCTGGCAGATAAAGTGATGTTCAATCAGAAATCAGATTTGTTCCTGATCGAGGAGATGTGGGCATTAAAAGAAGAGGCACTGCAGTACAGGGAGTCGAGTAGCTGAGAAGGCGTGGGGGAGTCAGAGTGCTAGAAGTGCCTGCATTACATCCTATAACAGGGGCAAATTATATGGATAAAGGCCTGTCAAAATACTGTCCAATAAAAGTCAATATGCCCCACTGAAAAGAGCTTCAAACAGATATATTACTTGGAAGTACTGGTTCATTCTTATTTGACATGGCTGAGAAAATAAAGAAAATCTTGAGAAGTCTCTGTTGCTCTAAATATGGATTTTCTGTTCGTATTGCTAGTATTTGTTCCTAGTAGATTATTAATATAATTAATTTAAAAGGTTTTTTTTAACCACAGTCATATGAATTATAATTCTTTTTTAATGCTAGTAATTTTTTTGACTTTTTGTATTAAAAGATACACTTTTCAAAAAGTTATTAGTCTTAGAAAAACACCTTCTACGTATTCTTTGTACTGAATACATAGGGAGGATTTCAGTTAAAATGATGTTAAACCCTTCTAGTAAAAATAAATGAATAAATATAGCTGCATACCTTCCAATATAGAAAGGATAACTTGCCACAAATTTGTGGCAGTGTTGAATTTTAAATCTATTAACTTGCTGCACTGGCAAGTTGTACATTTGAAGCACAAATTGTAGTTGACACTTTTCCAAATTGTACCAAATTTGCGTGGCAAGTCTCTAACAAGAGCAAAGTTGCAGTGGTGAGTCTACAGCAAGAGCTCTGCAAGTGTACAGCATGAAAATTCAACCACAGTGACCCCTGTGGTAGGATGACTATTGCACAACATAACTGAACCAGAACTTGCAGCAGACTTGCAGAATGTTTGCAAAAAAAGTTGATCTGGAGTCTTGTAATGCAGACTTGCTGCAATTGTGCAACAAACTTGCGAACCCTGGCAAGTCTAGCAATAGCTTAGCAACTCATTTTCAAACTTGCAGAACAATTGCTTGTTATCTGGGTCATCTATGTCACCATTGCTTCCTGTTTTCAGTTTTGTGTACTGCATTGCTAAGCTATGAAAGTTTTCTCTGTTGAGTTTTGTCCTATAGTGTGCATCTTTAGTTTCCAATGTCTCTCTAGTGCCACCCCAATATGCAGGCTCCCACTTCCTGGTGCCTTGCATGTATGACACACACACACACAGTAGGAGCTTCTGGCGGTGTTCCCTGTCAGCACACACATAGTAGGGGCAACTGCTTTCAGTGCTCTAGCCCTGTGTGAGGCCAGGGCATGTTTAATAGGGCCCAGTAATGATGTACCTGGTGGGCGCAATAGGGGCTGCTGTCTTTCTGAGCCCCTATTGAAGTACTGGGCTTGGAAATCTCAGCACAGTACTGGACATACACTGGCCAGGCACAGCATCAGCAAGCCCTACTACACATGTGCTAGCCAGCTCCAGATCTCAGAAAGACAATGGCCTCTACTGTGCCTGTGTCAGCCAGACAGTGCCTGGGGCCCCTAATGCACAAGTGCCGGTCCCACACAGTTGTGAATGGGGTATGCCCCCAAGGGGAAAACAGCATCAAAATGTAAGAATTGGCACAAAAAATAAAGACATTTATTGACACTATTTGGACTTAATGTAAAGGGCAGTTTAAAATTAAGATTGGATCCTTATGTAAAGCAAAAACCTTTTTTAATTGTTTTGTATTGAGTAAGGATGTGTTGAAATCCCTGTCAGGTTTTTATTGCTGTTTGTATCACTGCTGGGGAGATTCATCCTTCCCAATGTCTCCAGTACAGAAAGTTATGGGAAATCCAAACTTTTAAAATTTCACAGGAACTGAAAGAAATCTTTCAAGCAAGACACCTGTTCCAATGACAACAGATTTTCTTTCGCTTCAGAGGGATTCCATTTAATGCCCCCGTTGAGCCTCTAGGGCAAAGGACACAGACAGCTAAACAATAAATAAACATAAAAACAAAAAAAGACATCCCAAAAACTGAGGTCTTAAATCTTACCTACCCCTACATTTTTGACACCATTAAAATGTCATGTTCAGTTTCAAATCTCAGGGAACCCCAGCTAAAAAATGACATCTATAGCTCGCAGTCCTTTAGTGTGATCTGTAAGTTGCAAATAAAATAATAAATAACTGCAAATGAATGAGGCATACCTAGAGTATTTGACACCCAGGCTAGATAGTTTTTAAAACCCACTGTACCTCCTCTAAATAAAAAAATATTTTCAGTAATAATCATGAAATTAAACAAATAATAATAATGACCAGAAAAGAAACACAGACAGAAAAGTTGTAGTGTCCCCTTATATTAGTGCTCAGTGCAGGAATTCCCCTTTACATTGCTGGTCAGTGGAAAAGTACTTATTTTTACTAGGGGTGAGCTTAATGTACCCAGGTTTGATTTGACACAGGTTTAGCGAGTGCTACTGAAGTTCAAATCCCAAATCTGAACGCTGTTGGAGTTAATGAGCTGAATGTCAAACAAAGGGCATGGTGAGCTGGGCACCAATAAAAAAAACAAATTTAATCTATCGTCCAGTGAGGAGAGGTTTTTTTCAGATGGCTTTAAAGGCAACACTTAAATTACAAAAATACTTCAAAATACATATCTAGGGGATGACCTAAAGGTGTACATGGCTTCAAAAAACATCATTATTCTCAGGTATGGTATCAGTTACACCATATTGTGGCATCACATGAATTGCATATGTACGGTAATAATTTAATTTTACATTGTTCAGTGGCTTACATACAGCAACAGCAGAAATCCAATGTGGTTGATTTAAAAAAAAGGCTTTATTAGGTAGATTTTTTCAAAGACAATGTTTTATTCCACAGTCAGCAACCAGAAATATCTCATGGATAATCTGCACACTATATCGTTATTTTTATTAAGCCACGGTGGAAGATAGAGAGACTTGGCAGGTGTTATATGTACTAAAGTAGAGTGACATTTTCCAGAGTCACAAGTAAGAAAAACAATAGATTTGTCGTGCAGTATTTACAAGTTTAAGTTAAGATACTATATAAGAGGGAGAGAGAATGCAGATTTCATCCTGAATAAACAATAACTGCATTTTTTGAGACTGAACACTGAAAAAAAATACATATTTACAGCACATTTTTAAAGACTTTGGATTGTCTGTTATTTTATTTTTCAATTTGTCTTTATTGAGAAGTTACCATAAAAGCTATGGTCAGTCATGATTATTATTATTATTATTATTATACACGATTTATATAGCGCCAACAGTTTACGGAGAGCTTTACAATGTAGAGGGGGGACGGCACAATTACAGTACAGTTCAATACAGAAGGGACAGGAGGGCCCTGCTCGTGGAGCTTACATTCTAAAGGGAGGGGGTGGAGGTATAAAAAGTAATAGATGCAGGGAATGATTTGATGAGGGGTGGCTCGGGGACAGTTGTTAGGTGGGTGTGGGATAGGCTTCCCTGAATAAGTGAGTTTTCAGGGATCTCCTAAAGGTGGACAGGTTAGGGACTGATTGGATATACCGGGGCAGTTAGTTCCAGAAGATGGGATAGGCTCTGGAGAAGTCCTGAAGGTGAGCATGAGAGGAGATAACAAGGGAGCTAGAGAGCAGGAGGTCCTGGGAGGAGCGGATGGGATGATTTGGGCGATATCTGCAGATGAGGTTGGTGATGTAGCTGGGGGAATGTTGTGGATGGCCTTGTATGTTGTGGTTAGCATTTTGAATTTAACGATTGGGTAGGGGAAGCCATTGAAGGGATTGGCAGAGAAGGGCAGCAGCCACGGATCAATTAGTGAGGTGAATTAGTCTAGCAGCAGCATTCATAATAGACTGAAGGGGGGTAGCCTGCATAGGCCATTAAGGAGAGAGTTTCAGTAGTCAAGGCGGGAAATAATCAAGGAGTGAATACGTTGCTTTGTGGTGTCATTAGTCAGGAAGGGTCGAATTCTGGAGATGTTGCGGAGATTAAGGTGGCAGGATTTAGCCAGTGATTGGATGTGGGGGCTGAAGGAGAGGTCAGAGTCAAGGATTACACCCAGCACCCTGGCATGTGTGGAGGGACCAATGGTTGTGCTGTTGATCTTAATGGTAAAGTCATGGGGGGGGGACCAGGAAGGAGGAAATATTACAAGCTCAGTTTTAGAAAGATTGAGTTTGAGAAAGTGGTGTAACATCCATACCGATATGTCATTCAGTAAGTTTGAGATCCGTGAGGAGATCGAGGGGGTGAGTTGAGAAGTGGAATGCACATCCATTATGGGACAAACCATTTGTGCCAATGTGCACAACATCGAAGTTGCACTCTTAACTAGCTTTCTTGACAATATTTAAAAAGTGTCTTTCATCTTTCCTAACAGTAGCACATGGTAGACATCTAAATTCCTTTGACACTTCCACATGATTTCCTAAAGAAATACCTCTTACAACTGAATCACCAACAAGAAGATGCCTTCTCCTTTCAGGAGCCTGGTTTGTAACATCAGATACAACAGTTATTTGGCAAAGCAGTTTTTTTCATGGACCTCCTTCCTATGCAGAGAAGAGTTGCCATTCACACAAGCAGCTATGTTTTCAACCATTGTATCTGCTTATAGCTCAGGAAGAACTCTATAAGGGTTATGCAGTGTTACACCAAAAGCTACTTGTTTACTCTTCCAGACACAACATTTGTCCACACTGCTTTTCTCCTGCACAGACTTTGAGGAAGAGCTGGCTTTTTGCAAGGCAGCTCAACAGAGCTAAATGGCTTAGACAGCCTCCTGATCTCAAACTAAAGGGTACAAACCAAGGAATTCAGACAAGCAATATCACCACGGAGACTAGACATCTGCATACAAATGGAACCACAACCCAGCTTCCAAAGAGTACCTTGAAAAACAAATGCCAAGCAAGATTTACATTAAACTAAACCAGACATTTAAAAAATAAATACTTACACTCAAATACAGACACTAACCAAAATTAGTTGGCTGTCTCCAAACTCCTGCTGTTTTCAAACTCCTGCTGTTCAAACTATGCACTTTTTTTCCTTCTGCACTTCTGCCCTGATGCACTCCCAAAGAGCAAACTCCACAGAGTAAACTCCACTCCTCTTAAATACCACACTAATTACGCACCAATTAAGATAATAGCTCACCTCTCTTATATTTGCTAATTAATAACACTCAATACTCAAGAAAAGACACTGTCAGACACAGCACATCCCGGTCATGACAGTACTCCTCTCCTTCCAGGATGTTCCCTGGATGTCTTTTAAGCCAAGTTTGTAAATAAAAACCTCTGGTGGAATTCTCTTGGTTGTCTAGAGGCATGAATGTTCTCCTCAGGTTCCCAAGAATTTTCTTCTGGCCCATATCTCTTCAATTGAACCAGATACTGAAATTTGTTCATAAAGAACACAAAATTTCTCAACCAGAAACGCTTCTTTACCTTGCACCTGAACAGGTGGAGGGGTGGTAGAATTCTCCCAGTGAAGGGGTTTTTATTTAATGGTCTGAGCAAGGATACTAAAAACATGGGGTGAATCCTCATACTGTGAGGATGTGAAAAGTTTTTGGGTAATTTGAGCTGCAATCTGGGAAGGTCCCGCAAACATTTTGCTCATTTTTGTACGTGGAACTTATACCTTAAAAGTTTTGGTTAATACCCAAATTTTGTCACATACATGAAAGGTAGTGTAAGAAAACACTGGAACCTTCATGGGAAACTTCCTCCAATGTGTAATGCTCCACGATTGATTAAAGCCTATCTTCATCTCCACCCTGAGTTCCTTAGCAGGCATCCGGAAAATGCCCATAAGGGGGGATTTAAAAAAAATATTAGCATATGCCCGGCACGCACTTGTGTGCATGTGTGCCCTCACTGGTGACAGCAGATACCAATAGGCACCAATGCGCATGCATGCGCGTGATGGGCTGCGTGCACGCGCGAGAGCGCGTCCCTAGTCCCAATTGGCACCAGACGGCCTATTTAAAGGGTGCCCTGACCCCTGATCAATGCTGACTGGTCTTCAGCTGTTTCCTGATACCCCGAATCCTGCTGATATCCTGCTTGATACCTGTTGCTGAACTTGGCTTGACCCTGCTGTTGGACTCTGCTACATTCCTGACTACTGGTCCTTTACCGACTTCCTTCTGATGTTGCTTCTGCCTAATGCCTTGGTACCCTGCTGTCTGCCTGCTACCAAACTCAGCTATCATAGTGACCTCGCTCCTGTTCCCTGCTTGGCTTAACACTGCCATCCGAGTGTCTGCGACTATGGTCCTGCGACCTGCTGCGATTTCCTGCTGAAAGCCTGCCAGAAACTCTACATGGCCAGATGTTCCAGTTCTGCAGTACAAGCAGAGTGCCTCTTTATCCCAGCTGACCTACGGTGAACGGCTGCCCTTCTAATCTGATGGTTCTTCTGCCTTCCCAAGGTCACATCCTCTGCTGCAAGTTTCTGGGTCTACACCTGCAGGCACTCGTGTTCCTCCTGTCCCTCTGCTCCCTCTGTTCCACTCTCAGCGGGACCTGGGTTGGAGATACAAGAGACCTCAACCTCGTCATCTCAGTCTCCCTTCAGGTATATGACAGTACCAGTCAGCCAATGATGGAGTCTGAAAGGGAGGTCTGTCTTCTAACAACCCTCTGCCGGACTGTTACCGCACTTTCTCATGTAGTGCAAGAGTTGCATATGAACTTTGCTCAATTACATTACCAACTGCAGTCTGCATCCAGCTTGGCTTCCACTTCTGATTTTTCAAGAATCAAGGATTCTGCTGCTCAAACCATGACTTGAACCCATGTTGAACTATCTTTTCCTCCTGAGCCCAGAGTACCAATGCCTGAACATTTTTCTGGGGACCATAGGAAATTCAGGACTTTTCAGAATGCCTGTGAACATTATTTTTCTCTGCTGCCTCGCACATTTTCCACTGAGGAAGTGAAGGTGGGGTTCCTCTCTGCTACTGGAGGAACCCCAGGCCTGGGCACACCAGCTTCAGGAGCAACATGACCCTGTCCTGGCTTCAGTAAACTCCTTTTTCACTGCCATGGCTCAACTGTATGCTGATTCTTTCTGTCACCAGACAGCTGAAACCATGCTGAGCCACTTGCAACAGGGCTCAAGGCCTGTGGAGGATTATGTATCGGACTTTCGATTGAGGAGTGCTGATACTAAGTGGAATAACTCAGCATTACGTTTCCAATTTCATCTCGGCCTGTCTGAAGCTATCAAAGATGAACTTGCCAGGGTATGAACACCCACCTCCCTGAATGACTTAATTCATCTCTGTATACAGATTGACCACCGCCTGCGCAAAAGACAGTCCGAAAGAGCTGGAAACCTCCATCCGATGCCTGCTCGTTCCGGGACCCCATTGTCTGCCTCCTTTTCGGCCATGCCAAAGAATGCCGCTGACATTAAGGAGGCTCTACACACCAGCTTTCCTAGACCTCCTCTGTCCACCGTAGGAGACCCTCTCCTCCACCTCATACTTTTGTTGCACTAAATTCCGGCCAAAACCACACTTTGCTGCCAGTCTCCTTCCAGCTAGCAGAAAAGACTCTTGCTGTTTCTGCCATTATGGACTCTGTGGCCTGCAGTTATTTTGTGGACTCTTCCTTCGCAGCCATGCATGAACTGCCCCTATATGCCAAAAGAAACAGCTTCTCGGTTCACCTGGCGGATGGTTCAGGCATCAAATCTGGACCTGTCACTCTAGAGACTACACCTATCCTGTATCTTACAACTTCTGGTCATCAGGAATTCTTACGTTTGGATGTCATTACGTCCCCTCTGTTCCCTGTTATCCTTGGGCAACCCTGGTTGAAGGCTCATAACCCCCTCATCAATTGGTCCACTGTGGAAGTAACTTTCCATTCCGATTATTGCAGGAAATTCTGTCTTCTTCTTACACCAAGTCCTGGAGAACCACTCCTCTGTATCAATGTGGACTCTGAAACTGCTAAACTTGTGCTCTCTGTCTGTCATGAGTATCTGGACGTTTTCAACAAAAAGAATGCTGACACTCTTCCCCCTCACAGATTTTACGATTGTCCTACCAAACTTTTACCTGGCGCAGAGATCCCCTTTGGAAGAATCTACCCACTCTCTGAACTTGAACTAGAGGAGTTACGAAAATACATCGATGAGAATCTTGACAAGGGGTTTATACGGCCATCTTCATCACCTGCTGGAGCAGGAATATTCTTTGTTGAGAAGATAGATCGCACACTCTGGCCTTGTATTGACTATCGGGACTTAAACAAAGTAACCATTAAAAATCTGTACCCCTTACCACTCATCCCTTAACTGTTCCAGAGACTATGAGAAGTACGTGTATTCTTCGAATTAGACTTAAGGGGAGCTTATAACTTGATCAGTATCAGAGAGGGTGATAAATGGAAGATGGCCTTTAGGTCTCAATTTGGGCACCTTGAATACCTGGTGATGCCCTTTGGACTCTGTAACGCACCATCTACCTTCCAGCATTTTGTGAATGATGTGTTTCGAGACTTTCTTGACTTAATTACTATTGTCTATTTAGATGATATTCTCATTTTTTCTACTTCACTAGAGTTACGTCGGGTCCATGTGAAGAAAGTATTAAGCAGACTGAGACAACATCATCTCTATGCCAAATCGGAGAAATGTGGATTCGGGAAGCTCACCATCCAGGTCTTGGGTCTTATTATCTCTGCAGAAGGGATTGCCATGGATTCACAGAAGGTATCTGCAGTACTCAATTGGCCTGCCCCTACTGATAAAAAAATCTGTGCAGCGGTTTGTGGGGTTCGCAAATTTTTACAGAAAATTCATCAAGGACTTTTCTGGTATCATTTCCCCTATCACACAGTTAATAAGATTACGCACAACTTTCACATGCCCTTGGAAGCTCAAACATCATTTGAGAGACTGAAGGGTCCTTTTGCACACCTCTGAGATTGCTGTGGGAGCCATACTGTCTCAACGGCAAGGGACAAAATCCCTACTTCACCCTGTTGCTTTTTTCTCCAGGAAGCTAAGTGCCCTAGAAAAGAACAATGATGTTGGTGTTCGAGAGTTACTTGCCATTAAATCAGCCCTGGAGGAATGGCGTTATTTGCTTGAAGGAGCGGCACATCCTATTCTTGTGTTCACTGATCACAAAAATTTAGATGGGCCCTCTTTTTTGCAAGATTCTGCTTTCATTTTTCCTATCGGCCTGAATCTAAGAACGGGAAGCCTGATGCTCTTTCTCATATGTTTCAAGATACTGAGGTGCCCCCTGAACCTGATACCATTTTACCTGCAAAAAACTTTCTGTTATTACAGACTGATCTCATCTCTCAAATCAAGACAGCATTCCTGGATTATCCTCCATCTCAGGAACTTCACCTTCAGCTGAAGGAGGGTCTCTATTTCCATGATGAGCAGATCTTTGTGCTAGATAAGTTACAGACAGCAGTTCTCTACATGTGCCACGATCATCCCCTGCCAGGACATTTTGGCGTACATAAAACGTCAAAACTTCTAGTTCTTCGCTACTTCTGGTGGCCAGACTTGGTACAAAATTGTAGGGACTATGTTAAATCTTGCACAGCATGTTTACGAAACAAGTCTGATAGAGCTAAAAATTGTGTTTGTCAGAACCTCTTCCTGTACCTGATAAATTATGGAGCATGATCTCTATGGACTTTATTGTCGAATTACCCCGTCTGAATGATTTACCACCATTTTCGTAATTGTGGAGCATTTGTCCAAGGTGGCCCACTTTGTGCCCCTGAAAGGTACCCCTTCAGCTACAGAAACTGCCTCTTTTTTCATCAAGGAAGTAGTATGACTTCAAGATATTCCTGTTAACATCACTTCAGACCATGGGGTACAATTTACTTCCAGACTCTGGAAGTCCTTATGTAAAGTCTGAGGCATTAAACACTGTTTATCATCAGTATTACCTGCAGACGAACGGTCAAACGGAGAGAACAAACCAGACCCTGGAACAATATTTACGTTGTTTTTCTTCTTTTAGTAGAGTTCGCTTATAACAACTTCATACATTCTGCTATCAAACAAACACCTTTCTTTGCAATCTACGGATTTTACCCATCTTTCTTGCCTGATGTTCCCCAAGAATCTTCAGTACCAGCAGTACAGGATAGTCTGGAGTTCTGGAGGTCCAATAACCCGTTCTTGCAAGAAGCTATTACCAAATCTCAGGCAAATAATAAAAGGTTCTATGATAGAAGAGGAGGGGCAATCTAGACCTGAAACCTGGGGATAAGGTATGGCTATCTACTGCATACTTAAAGCTGGCTTGCCCCTCAAAGAAATTAGGACCAAGGTACATTGGCCCATTTCTAGTAAAGAAGAGGATTAATGCTGTAGCCTACGAGCTAAGCTTGCTGGAGAGTTTTTAGAATTCATCCAGTGTTTCATGTGCCCCTCTTAAAACAGTCTGTTGCTGATCCTTTTCCTGATCGGGAACCTGAGACTCCTGCTCCAATGCTTGTCATAGGAAATGAAGAATTTGAGGTTGAATCTATCCTGGATTGCAGTAAGAGAAGGGGCCAAACTTAGTTCCTCATTACGTGGAAGGGCTATAGCCCTGAAGATAATTCATGGGAACCTTCCTCCAATGTGCATGCTCCACGATTGATTCAAGCTTATCTTCATATCCACCCTGAAAAGAGTTCATTAGTGGGCATCCGGAGGTTACCCATAATGGGGGGGCAATGTAAGACAACTATTAGAATACGCCCGGCGCGCACTTGTGCCCATGCGCACGCTCATGGGCGACATCAGATGCCCATAGGCACCAATGTGCATATGCGTGTGCGATGGGCTGCGTGCACTTGGGGGATCGCATCCCTAGTCCCAATTGGCACCAGACGGCCTATTTAAAGGGTGTCCTGACCCCTAATCAATGCTGACTGGTCTTCAGCTGTTTCCCGATACCCTGAATCCTGCTGATATACTGCTTGATGCCGTTGCTGAACTTGGCTGTCCTTGACCCTGATGTTGGACTCTGCTACATTCCTGACTACTGGTTTTTGATCCTGGCTTCCTTCTGACCTTGCTTCTGCCTAATGCCTTGGTACCCTGCTGTCTGCCTGCTATCAAACCTGGCTATCCAATGGGCATGTACACTTTTCTACAGCATTCCCAAAAGGCTTCTACAGCAATACCAAAACGCTTAAAGCCAACCTGGGCATAACATTATACAAACCCCAAGCTGCTACAACAAGTAATCTACCAATACCATTCAGCAATCACAAGTTATCTTATTACTTCTATGCAACAGAAAGAGAAGCAAAGATTTAGCGGGCGCTGTTGGTTACCTAAATACCCTTTCCAAAAGGATACTGAACTGAGTCTTAAATAAAGACTCGGGTCTCCCAAAGACCCTACAATGTTATACTCCTGTGAGTGTGTCTATTAAGGCGTGGTCCGTCCTTCCTCGGACCGAGTCCGACGGTCAATTCGACCGTGTGTGGGCTTTATCGGACCTGCAGCTGACTTTTTCAAATCTTTACGATGGACTCGAGTCAAAAAGGCTGCTCGTCTGTATGCTAGTTCGACGGACGAAAACCGATGCTAGGGCAGCTATTGGCTACTGGCTATCAACTTCCTTATTTTAGTCCAGTCGTACGTCATAACGTACGAATCCGTTGAACTTTGGTGTGATCGTGTGTAGGCAAGTTCGTTTGTTTGGAAAGTCTGTCGGAAGTCCACCAAAAATACATCGGATAGACCATCGGACCAGTCCAGTCGAAAAGTCGGCTCATCTGTATGCGGCATAAGACTTTATCAGAGCCAGGGTAAGAAAGAATTTGGCAAAATAGACAAAGGTCCATCCCACCGCAGATGATTGTCTTACCTGGACACGAGCCCCCATCTGAAAGGAAATAGTAGGTATTCTTGAGGACCACCCATCTATTAGGTACACCAACAACAGGCCATCTGGTCATGAGTCATAAGTCATGCATTCTGTCCCATGGCCTACCAACCCACAATGATGTATATAGAGCACAGTGCTTTTGCAAGCATCTTTCTAAACATTCTTTTTAGTTGCAGATTTAAGCCATCTTGTATACTGAAATGGCAGAGCATGTTTTGGGCATATTACAACATTAGTGACCTCGCTCCTGCTCCTGCTTGGCTCAACACTGCCATCCGAGTGTCTGCGACTATGGTCCTGTGACCTGCTGCGACTTCCTGCTGCAAGCTTGCCAAAAACTCTACATCGCCAGAGGTTTCAGTTCCACAGTACAAGCAGAGTGCCTCTTTAACCCTAGCTAACCTATGGTGCATGGCTGCCCTTGCTAATCTGATGGTTCTCCTTTCTTCCCAAGGTGGCATCCTCTGCTGCAAGTTTCTGGGTCTACATCTGCAGGCACTTGTGTTCCTCCTGTCCCTCGGCTCCCTCTGTTCCACTCTCAGCGGGACCTGGGTTGGAGATACAAGAGAGGCTGACCTCGTCATCTCAGTCTCCCTTCAGGTACATGACTGGTAGGAAGTGATCTACGATGTCTGTCAGCAGCAATTTTGTAGCATTCCTGAGAGATCTTCAAATTCTTGATCAGTTTCTCCTGCATTTCCTTCAATGTTGTTAATCTTTTGGTAACAGCAGGAATTGGAGTTGAGATAGGAAAAACAAAAAACTGGATGATACCTGATGTGTAAGAAAAGAAGGACTTACCTCTCATTTTTTTTCCTCCTACCTAAGATCACTTTTTCTTATATCTTCTTTCTCTCTTCTACATTTTCCTCCTATTCTCTCTCTCTCCTCTTTCAATTTACTCCTTTACTCATTATACCAAATGTACATAGTTTCAATATGTAGTATAAGATTTTAGATTCTATAATAAATTATTTCTTTTTTCTTTAATTTAAAAACTATACTCTTGATAATAATTAAGACCTTTTTTTTATGAGGTCATCTTATAATAACCTATATAACAACTTATGGTCTAAGTTGGTTTTATCCCTCCTTATACAATGTATGACGTAATCTTTTGAGTAGTTAGATCCATGCTAAAATTGTTTTAGTTAAACTACTTTTAGTTTAATTTGGAGCTACAACTCAATATTATTACCATATCTGTGATATTTTCTTTTGCTGCCACCATATGTACTTATGTTTGCTAATTTCAAAATTCAGTAAACAAATTTGACAAGAAAAAAAGAGCTTTGAGCAGTGGAGATATGTTTAGAATTGTTATAAGTAAATTCTGCTGTAGCCATCCTGAAGATAACTGATGAAACCTTGAAGGTACTGCTTCAGAGTTTGATTGGTCCTCTCAGTCTGACCATTTGACACTACATCATCAGGCTTTCCATGTAGTTTAACCTGTTGCCGCCCACCCACCGTCATATGACGGCGGAGCAGTGCGGCTCTTGTTTTAGGCCGCCGTCATATGACGGTGGGCCATTCACACAGGGCATGCGCGCGATCGCAGGCGCACAGCCCTGCACTGTCGGTGGCGGTGTCCCCGAGATACAGTGCATCACCGACAGGGGTGAACAGCCATTGGGCATGGCTGTTCACCATGTGATCAGGCGCAATTACGTCATGGCTAATCACAAATGGGTATTCCCCGCTTAAGATCGCGCATGCGCGCGATCGGGAGTGCTCAACACGGTAATGCGTTTCCAGGAACACTGCTCGTCACTGACAAGGCTAAACAGATAATGGCTGGTGGCTGTTTACCACGTGATCGGCTGTGATCCATTTACAGCCGATCACTAAATGTAAACATAGACCGGTTACTAGCTGTTACCAGCTCTTCTCTCCTTACACACCGTTTCCAATGTGAGGAGAGAAGAGCCAGGAGCAGTGAGTTACTGATCTATGTGTGTATTGTAGTGTACTGCACCAACACCACAAAAAAGGGAACCTGTCACATCCCTCCCCCCATTACAGCTGTCACCCAACAGTCACCACATCAGTGCTTATAAAAGTGCACCTGTTACCCATCAGTGCCCACAAAGTGCACCTGTCATCGTCAGAGACTGCCGTCAGCGGTGCACCTGTCACCCATCAGTAACCATCGCCAGTGACCATCATCAGTGACCGCCATCAGTGACCGTCATCAGTGACCCATCCGTGACTCTCATCTGTCACCTATCAGTCCCATAAAGTGCACCAGTCACCATCAGAGATTGCCATGAGTGACTGTCACCCATAACCTTTCACCCACCAGTGACCGTCACCCGTCACCTGTCATGACTGTCACACGTCACCTTTCACCCACCAATGACCGTCACACATCACCTGTCACCCACCAGTGACCGTCACCTGTCACCCATCAGTGACCGCCAACCATCGCCTGTCACCCATCAGTGACCGTTACCTGTCACCCATCACCTGTCGCCCATCAGTGACCGTTATTTGTCACTCGTCGCACAGCCCATAAGAAAAAATGTCCAAAAGATTCTATATAAGTGAGGAGGCATTCCAGATCCACTCCATGACTGAGCAGCGGGGAGTTCTCATCAGATTCAAATGCCAATTCCGGATGTAAATCAAATTCAGCATTTGAACCGATCAATAGTAGTGGATCGGCAAATGAATCAGAGGAAGAATGGATCACTCCTAAAAGAGCACGGCGCTCTGGAAACCAGGCAGCCACCAGCAATATACCCCAGGATCAAATTCGCAGGCCCAGTACCAGCGCTGCCGCCATCGATAGATGCCAAAACCAAAGGCCCACTACCAGCGCTGCTGCCAGCGAAAGGCCACAAGAAATGCCCAGGCCCAGTACCAGCACTGCCGCAGCATAACACCCAAATGCCAGCACAGAAACTTCAAATCCCCCATCTACCAGCACTGGAGTGCCACGTCCCCCAAGAGCCAGGGCCGCTACACTTTTTCCAGCTGGTCTTGCCAATCCAACATGGCTGCCTTCTGACTCAGGATCAGCAAGAATTCCCCCTTTCACTGCACCAGGTGTGCAGGCCAATACCTAAAAATTTTCTGAAATTGATTGTTTTTATTTATTTTTGCCCCACACTTTGCTGCAACTCATCGTGCCAACAACCCCCAATTATCATACGACCGTCTCTTTGAGTGGAAGGATTTTACTCTGGAGGAGTTCAAATTGTTTATGGGCCTCAAAATAAACATGGGGCTTACAAAAAAAAATGAAGGACATGCCTATTGGTCCGCCAACCCCCTCCACCACATGCCCATTTATTCTTCCATAATGTCCAGGTCCCGATACAAGATGATAATGCGCTTTCTTCATTTCAGTGACAACACCCAGTGCCCTCCCCGCAATCATCCAAATTATGATAAATTATATAAAATTCGCCTACTCATTAATTTCTTTTCCCAACGATTTGCAGAACTCTATGTCCCTGATAAGCATATATGTGTAGATGAGTCCCTGGTACCCTTTTCAGGCCGGCTAGGAATAAAACAATACATTCTTAGCAAAAGGGCCAAATACGGAATAAAATTTTATAAGCTTTGCGAGAGAGTCAAGGGATATCTGTATGCGTTCCGCATATACGAAGGAAGAGATTCCCAGCTCCAGCCCCCTGAGTGCCCAGCCTACATGGGCACAACTGGTAAAATTGTATGGGACCTGGCCTACCCACTGCTTCAGAAAGGTTACCACATATACCTGGATAAACTTCTACACCAGCCTGCCCCTTTTCAAACACCTATACCTCGCAGAAACCCTGGCCTGTGGAACCTCCAGAAAGAATAGGAAGGGCTTCCCACAAACCATAGCGAATAAGAAATTGTGAAGGGGAGAAAGAGCAACTTTGAGATGCAACGAAGTGCTGGCCTTGAGGTGGAAGGATTCCAGGAATGTGTGCATGATGTCCACCATCCATGATGACACTGCAGTTGAAGTTCAGAGAAGACAAGGTCCCATTGTAAAGCCAACATGTGTACAAGATTACAATGTGTGTACATGGGGTGTGAATTTCAACGACCAAATGCTTCAGCCCTATTTATCAATAAGGAGGTCCCGTTTCTGGTACAAGAAAGTAGCACTCTATTTAATTCATTTGGCCATTTATAATTCCTACATAATTCACACCAAATCCACAGAAAGCACTGCCCACTTCCTAAAATTCATAGAAGAAGTTGTCACTTCCCTCATCTACCATCAAAGACCCCCCCTCAGAAAACTTTTGCTCTGATGCTGTTAGCCGACTTCATGAACGCCACTTCCCAGACCACATTCCACCATCTGAACCAGGCCGAAGATGCCAAAAAAGATGTCGAGTATGCAGCAACAAAGGATTTCGAAGAGATACCAGCTACCATTGTCCCCAGTGTCCCTCCGAACCCAGCCTTTGCATTGATGAATGCTTCAGACTATATCACACATCCCTAAAATATTAGCCCATATTCTTAACCATTTCCCCATTTTCATCATCTGTGCTGACCATTTCCCATGCTTCCTCAAATAACCATGCCACTGCCTTCCACGTGAACTGACCCTGGCCTGTTTTTTGACTATGCCTCTGCCAACCGTTTGGACTGCTTCCACGTGAACTGACCCTGACCTGTTTTATCAACTACGCTTCTGCCTACTGCTTGGACTGCTTCCATGTGAACTGACCCTGGCATGTTTTATCAACTATGCTTCTGCCCACCACTTGGACTGCTTGCACGTGAACTGACCCTGGCCTGTTTTATGGACTATGCTTTTGCCTACCGCTTGGACTGATCTGTTGCCCTGCTACTGTAGTACACAGGGGTCTCACATGTGAGGGGGCTCCAGAAATGTTGTTCCGGATGAAGAAAACAATTTTTTTGTTGCCTCCGGGTTTCGTAATTTCCAGATTAGGGTCTGGAGTTCCGGAGGCTTCATAGAGATTTGGGTGGGTCGAAGCCTCTACCCTTGTGCCCCTGTGCACAGGTTTTACCTAACTGGGCCTTCAGCCTGCTACTGACTTACTGCCGCCATCCCCCTGCCTGCAGCATAAACTGACCACACCTCTGCCTGCTACCTGGACTATGGAAATAATTAGCTGTAGCAAGAGGCAGTATGTTTATGAAGGGCTGGGGAGCAGTAAAATAATGAGTGCAGGCAGGTAACGATGTACCGGGACCAATATTAGGGCTGTGCTGGCTGTCTCTGCCTGGACAATTTCTATGGACAAATGCTTTGGCTGTGCTGACGATATCCTTGTGCTGACTATAGACAATATTCCTGCCTGCTGCCTGAACAATTACTATTGTTGCTAAGCAAATCCCTGCCTGCTGCCTGCTGCCTGGACCAATTCTCTCCTCTGGGGACACTACTAAAATCACAGGTAATACTTTTTTTTTACCCTTTCCTCAATAGAATTTATTTTGGAGTGTAATTTTTGGTATGTAAGTGCTATGTGTTAGAAATATAAGGGCCTTCAAAAATAATAGGTTGTCAGGAAATTAGACGTGTAATTTATGCTTGTAGAATGCCTGAAGGTGCTACTTCAATAGTGGACCTCTGTATGTGGTCAGGCTGTGTAAAAGTCTCATGCATGTGGTATTGCCATACTCAGGAGGAGTATCAGAATGTATTTTGGGCTGTCATTTTTGCTACGTACATGCTATTGTTGGAGTTATCCTAAAAATGGACCACTTTGTGGAAAAGAAAGGCGTTTTCATTTTTTTTCCACATTTTCCAAAAACTTCTGGAAAACAATGAACCGTTCAAAAGACTCATTATGCCTAAAAGATTATATGTTGGGGTGCCTACTTTCCAAAATGGGGTAATTTTGTGGGCGTTTCCATTATCCTGGTGCTCCAGGGCCTTCAAAAGTGTAATAGGTGGTTGAGAAATGAGATGTATAATTTATGCATGTAGAACGCCTGAAGGTGCTACTTCACTGGTAGGCCTCTGTATGTGGCCAGGCTGTGTAAAAGTCTCACCCATGTGGTATCGCTATACTTACGAGGAGTAATAGAATGTATTTTGGGGTGTCATTTTTGCTATGTACATGCTATGTGTTGGAAATATCTTAAAAATGGACAACTTTGTGGGAAAAAAGGCGTTTTCATTTTTTTTCAGAATTTTCTAAAAACTTCTGGAAAAAAAATGAACAGTTCAAAAGACTCATTATGCCACATAGATTATACGTTGGGGTGTCTTCTTTCCAAAATGGGGTAATTTTGTGGGCGTTTCCATTGCCCTGGTGCTCCAGGGCCTTCAAAATTGTAATAGGTGGTTGAGAAATGAGATGTGTAACTTATGCTTGTGGAACGCCTGAAGGTGCTACTTCACTGGTGGGCCTCTGTATGTGGTCAGGCTGTGTAAAAGTCTCACACATGTGGTATCGCCATATTCAGGAGGAGTAGCAGAATGTATTTTGGGTTGTCATTTTTGCTATGTACATGCTATGTGTTGGAAATATCTTAAAAATGGACAACTTTGTGGGAAAAAAATGCGTTTTCATTTTTTTTCCACATTTTCCAAAAACTTCTGGAAAAAATGAACTGTTCAAAAGACTCATTATGCCTCATAGATTATACATTGGGAGGTCTGCTTTCCAAAATCGGGTCATTTTGTGGGTATTTGTACTTTCCTGGCTTGTTAGTGTCTCAAGAAATGAGAGGTCTTTAGTACATCAGGTGTGATCAATTTTCAATGATTGGCACCATAGATGGTAGACTCTATAACTTTCACAAAGACCAAATAATATACACTAATTTGGCTTATTTTTACCAAAGATATGTAGCCGTATAAATTTTGGCCAAAATTCATGAAGAAATATTACTAATTTGCAAAATTTTGACAGAAAGAAAGAAAAAAGCATTTTTTCACCAAATTGTCAGTCTTTTTTTATTTATAGCACAAAAAATAAAAAACCCTCTAGTGATTAAATACCACTAAAAGAAAACTCTATTTGTGTGAAAAAAAGGATGCAAATTTCATTTGGGTTCAGTATTGTATGACTAATTGTATGAGTATGAGTAATTGTCATTCAAAGTGTGAGAGCCCTGAAAGCTGAAAATTGGTCTGGGCAGGAAGGGGGTGAAAGAGGTTGCGGTTAAGTGGTTAAAGACTTCCTGAACCATCAAATTCTCAGTTTGTTCAGCAGTACTCCCTTAACTGGAATAAAATGAGCCTTAGTGAGACAGGTGCCTCAGGTGACCACACATAGGGCACACCTTTCTTTGTCAACTGCGTAATTGTGCTATCACCTTAGAGAAGTTTCTTATAAATTCTCTATAGAAGTTAGCAATTCCAACAAATCACTGTATTTCCTTAAATTTTCTAGGAGCAGGCCAATCCACCACTGCTTTGATCTTCCCGGGATCCATGCTTACTTCTTCTGGAGAAATAATGTATTCCGATAACTGGATCAGGGTTTGTTCAAACTCACATTTCTCCAGTTTGATATAAAGTCAGTTCTTCCTCAATCTCTCAAAGACAGCGCAAAACATGCTTGCAAACCTCCTCCAGGTTATCAGAAAATATGAGAAATTCATCCAGTTATGTAATCACAAACTGGTCCAACAGGTTTTGAAAAACATTATTGATGAAGTGCTGAAAAGTTGTAGGAGCATTGCAAAGCCCAAAAGGCAAAACCAAGGACTCGAAATCCCCATATCTGTTTCTGAAGGCAGCCTTCCATTTGTTTCCTTGAAGAATGCGGACAAGATTATATGCCCCCGGTTTTCTCTAGTTTAGTCTAGTTTTGTAAAGCCTTTGGCAGAATGGAGTCTTTCCAACATTTCGGCAATTAGGGCAAGTGGATAACAGTTTTTAATAGTGATTTTATTTAAATACCTGTAATTGATGCAAAAATGCAAGATGGAGTCCTTATTTTTGATGAATAACAGGGCTGCCCCTGCAGGAGACATTACATGTCTGAAAAAGCTCTTCTCTAAATTTTCATCAAGTTACTACCTGAGCACCTTTATTTCAGTTTATGAAAGATTGAAAAGGCGACCAAAAGGTATTTCTGCCATTGGGAGTATCTAAATGGGAGAAATGTAGGGGTGATGAGGAGGTAATTGATCAGAATTCTTTTTATCACAGACAACCCGGAACTCATGATACTGTGGAGGCAGGTTGTCCTATGATTGGGTAGTTACCACATCAACTTGTGATTCCTTGATCGGTGAAGGACTTGTTTGACAAGGTTCACTACAATGTTCCTTGCAATAGAGAAGATGTAAAATATTATAATATGTGCTCCCAATTTAATGGAGGGAATATGGATAGAATACCAAAGAATAGCAAACATTGCAACCAGAAACTGTAAACAGCGGCGTGACAGCAGCACGTAAGGCTGGAGGGGCTTTGCTTGCTGATGTCACGCCACCATTTCCAGTTTCTGGTTTGGCAGCCATCCTAGTAAGTCCGGGCGTGATTGTCTGTTTTATATTGTATAATTTATGGATGCTGCAGCTTTATGTTACTTTTTATGGATATCGAGTGCAATAAATACTACACTATATACAACTTCTGTGGCTCCGTGTGGTGAGCTTGTTTATTACAGCACTCTGGAACGTACTGTGGTGCCCTAGATTGGATAATTTGGAGATCTGGAGGACCAATTTACTAAGTGATGATTGTGACATGCATAGCACCATTGTTTCTCATGTGGTGAATATTATACATACAATACATGTGTTTATGTCATTGAATTCTGGTGAGAGTATAGGCATGGTGGATTGGTAGCACCCTTTTCATCACATGCTGGATTCTTCTCACTTCTGAATATTTTCTAACTGAACTCATATATAGACTTGTTTTGTTGGAGTATTGTACACTATTTTCATTATTATTATTTTTGAGAGACTGTATTAAAGTTTACTACCGTATGCTCCTTTAAGTGTTGCACTTTTGTTTGCTTGCTCTTTTGTATACAAGGTTTGTGGATTCACCTTGCGTGCTAGCTGCTGGGACCCTCGTGTGCTCACTTATTATTTTTAATTTTGGTAGAAAACTAAGGAATGCCTGGGATGATAGGAACTTTGGGTGACGTAATCAGCTGAAAGCTAATAGTCTCACAATGATCAGCCTTACATTGGAGTTCAAGAGGAACTGTATAATTAGTAATGGGTCCTGATGATAAAGTTTGGCAATTTTTTCTTGGTAGGTAACACAAAACTCTTGTAGCACTGCAATTTGCTGTCTGAAAGGAGCCACAGCAGTTACTTTAGTGGCCTCCGGGTTTAGTCCAAATTATTCAGTCACGGTCAAAGGTCAGAGACCAGTTTGGCAAATGGTGTGTCCCCTAAGCCGCACATCCATGCAGACACGCTTGTGATGAAGTGAATGGCAGTTTGAGCCTGGCCATGCCTCTAATGTGTTTCACTTCGCCCCACGTTTGTGGCCTGAGAGGAGCACAGGCTGAGACTGCGAGACTGCAATTCACTTCATCATAAGTGGGTCTGCATTGATGTGAGGCTTAGGGGACACACCCTTTGAGACCAGTAGCACACACCATTTGAGACCAGTAGCTATAGCAGTACAGAGGATCCCACCAACCAGCAGGATAAGTATTCAAGCTGGTCACTATGACAGGTGATACAGGCTCACTAGAGATGCAGGATCTGAGCACTAACATGTATTCACGAGAGTTCCTGATGGTAAGGACCTGTGTGTTAGTACCAGGTCTCGCTTCTCAGAATCGCCCCACCAAGAGGTGAGCTGGGAATCAAGAAAAAGGGTTGTCAGTAAACAAGCCAAAGGTTGGTAACAAGTGGTTGCAGGTTGTGATCAAGCAGAAGCGTAGTTGAGGAACAAGCCAAAGGTTGATAGTGAGTGTTAACAAAGATACGAACAGTAGCATTAGAAAAAGTGCGAGATATTGGTTAGAGAGAGCACAATAATCTGGACGTGCAAACAGGAAGTGCAAAGGCAAAGGGGGAGGTAAGTGGAAGGTGTGTAGGAGGAAGAGGCGAGGCGGGAGGAGGTAAGGAAGAAGAGGAGGTCACATAAGCAATGCTTTGATATACAAATTATAAGATGAAACAATCAGCGCCACAAGTAAAAAATATTGTGATGTTTAAATAAGATAACCTAATAATAAACATGCACAGCTGCTAAACATTCCAAGTGGTACTCCGCACTAATTTCAAAATAGTAAATAAATAAATGTAGCGCTATGTGTAAAAATATATATAAATATAAAGTGCAAAAAAATAAATAAATCCTACATATAAATGAATAGTCCATAAATCCCCTTCCCGCCGAGTGTACGCAGATGTGCGTACTCGGCTTTCGGGGATTATACCAGGATGATGCCCGCAGTTGCAGGCATCATGCCACTTTTTTAGAGCCGGCGATTGGCTTTCCAGGTATAACAACCGATGTGGCTAAAAGCCGCTCGGCTGTTATGCCGGGGGAGCGGGAGGGGACATTACCCCATCCCGCCGCCTCCCGCCGCTCTTACCAGGCCTCCCGTTCCACCGGGAGGCCCGATTAACAATTCACCGCCTCCGGTGGCTAGTGACAGTCTGGAACGAAGTCGTAAGTGGCTTCCTTCCAGCCTCCTAATTGTAAACACGGAAGCAACGTCATGATGTCACTTCCCGTTTACTCGGCTGCCAATGGCACCGGTTTTAAAAAAATATTCAGCATTGAGAATCACCGAAAACAGCGATCTGAATACTTTGAAGTGCAAAGGAGGGATCGGGGGTCTTTTAGACCCCGATCCCTCCATAAAGAGTACCTGTCACCACCTATTACTGTCACAAGGGATGTTTACATTGTGACAGCAATAAAAGTGATCAAATTTTTTTTTTAGAACACAATTGATTAATATAAAAATAAATTAAATAAATAAGAAAAAAAAAGTTTTTTTTTAAAGCGCCCCCATCCCCGCGAGCTCGCGCAGCAAAGAAAACGCATACGGGAGTCGCGTCCGCATATGTAAACGGTGTTCAAATCACACATGTGAGGTATCGCCGCAACCATGAGAGCAAGAGCAATAATTCTAGCACTAGAACCCCTCTTTAACTCTAACCTGGTAACCGTAAAAAAATTTTAAGCGTCGCCTATGGAGATTTTTAGGTACCGTAGTTTGTCGCCATTCCATGAGTGCATGCAATTATAAAGCGTGACATGTTTGGTATCTATTTACTTGGCGTAACATCATCTTTCACATTATACAAAAAAATGGGCTAAATTTACTGTTTGTTTTTTTTCAAATTCATGAAAGTGTCCCTTTTCCCAAAAAGTTGTGTTTAAAACACCGCTGCACAAATACCGTGTGATATAAAATATTGCAACAATCGCCATTTTATTCTCTAGATTCTCTGCTAAAAATATATATATATATAATGTTTGGGGGCTCTAAGTAGTTTTCTAGCAAAAAATACGGATTGTAAACACCAAATGTCAAAAATAGGCTTAGTCATGAAAGGGTTAAACTGAAAAAAATGAAGAAATGAAACATGAAAAACTCTTCTTGTGACCAGTGTATCCAAACAATTCCACCACAGTGATTGTTAGTCCTCAAAAGAAGTGCACACCACCACCAGTAAAAATGCACGCTCACCTCCCAGATGAGTCAAAACTCATATGCGGATCTCCCCATGAGCTCTTTGCTCTCACTTCCTCTTCCTAATCAATGGTGGGTAATCCAGATGGCTCTTTTCTTAATGGTAACTCAGCTCATTAGCATCCAAAGAAACGAATCACCTCCCAGCTTGGCTCAAGATTCCATGAGTTCAGGACATGTAAATAATAAGTATAGAGACCATAGTGTTCTCTGTATACAAATTTATTCAAAGCCCCCAAACAGACAAGTTGCACTTACAAGATAAAAACTTTTAAAATCACATATAAACCTCCAGAGTAGCACCGCCGTGTCCACATACACAGTGCCTGGCTGAACGTCACTATCAGCACCTCCCTTCTAGACGCGTATCGGCCAATCACAGGCCTTCCTCAGTAGATCAGATCAGAGTTCCTGATGGTAAGGACCTGTGTGTTAGTATCAGGTCTCGCTTCTCAGAATTGCCCCACCAAGAGGTGAGCAACTGGGAATCAAGAAAAAGGGTCGTCAATAAACAAGCCAAAGGTTGGTAACAAGTGGTTCCAGGTTGTGATCAAGCAGAAGCGTAGTTGAGGAACAAGCCAATGGTTGCTAGTGAGTGTTAGCAAAGATACGAACAGCAGCATTAGAAAAAGAGCGAGATATTGGTTAGAGAGAGCAAAATAATCTGGCAAACAGGAAGTGCAAAGGCAAAGGGGGAGGTAAGTGGAAGGGGTGTAGGAGGAAGAGCTGAGGGGGGAGGAGTTAAGGAAGAAGAGGAGGTCACATAAGCAATGCTTTGCTATACACCTACTACCTTAATGTGACAGCACCTTTACCTTGTTGCTTCCTGCTCCCCCCAGCTGTAGGATTTCCCTCCTCCTTTTGTTTTTTATGGACCTACTACCTCCATGTGGTAGCAGCTTTAAATTTCATTTTAAGCTTGACTTTTTTTTTGCGTGGATGCCCTCTTAATTTTTGTATTCTGCCCTCCTCCCTGGCTGTAGGATTGCACTCCTCCTCCATTTGCTTCTGCCTCCACTCCCTTTTGCATTGTGGAAGGGTGGGCAGGCTAGGACCTAGGTTTTCCTCTGCAGCTATTTTTCCAGTTCCCTGACTATAAATAATTAAATAAATATATAAAATGCAACTGCTTGCCCTGTGTCTGGAAGGTGAAACATTGTGCTGGCAAAGCAGTGGAATTGCAGAAGCACCATCCCAACCACATTAATACCAAAAAATAGATAAAAAATGGAAATACATATGAAAATAAAAAATATAAAAATAATATGAAACTAAAAAATAACAAGTAACAAAAAAAAATTGAGCTAGGAATCTGCTACTCTTGGGCAACCCAGGCCAGGAAATTTCCACTGAGTTATATAAGGTAAGTTACAGTGCAAAGAGCTTGGACAAAGTGTGGCTTCAACAGATGATTTTGGGGTGGTTATAGTTTAGTATATTTGTGGCTATTGCCTCTAAAAAAACTTAATAATAGACTCTAGTATTATTTCAAGATAAAACCTGCCTTCAGCCTAACCAAACTGCTTACATACTGTCCAGTCACTGAACAAAATTTGTGGTGTAAGAGAGACAGGCCCAACTGGTAGTGACAATGGTAACCATGTGTGAGACAGGGATACCCACAGGTAGCCCAAGCAGGTTTTTCCTGCAATTGTATTAAACAAGTTTATTAAACAAACATGGTTTAATACATGAGGGTTTTGTATAGCAAGTCCAAAGCAAAAAGCAAACAAAACACCTGCTTGTACTCAGAGTCAATCTGTGGATAGTATAGGAAAGGAACAAAGAGAAACAGAGAACATTGACCTGAGGTATGCCGAGGTGACGTGGTCAGCACACCTAAAAGGGGGCATACCCAAATATGAAATGAAATGAAATGAAAAGTATGAAACGAAAAGTAAAAGAAAAATGGAATGGGTGGGATACGAGAGCCTACGACCACAAAGGGAGGAGGCAAAGGAGGGCAGGCTTTATGTTGCCTGACTCCTCCTACAAACACAGGCTGACCTGCGGTCAGCCTTACACTTGTCCTCGGAGTCAATCAGTGAATAGTATAGGAAAGGAACAAAGAGAAACAGAGAACATTGACTTGAGGTGTGCCGAGGTCACGTGGTCAGAATGCCTAAAAGGGGGCAAAAATAACACAGTAGGATGAAAAGCTTAACAAAAAGATTTATTACGCACAAAATTAACATTCAATCCGCCAAATTGACAAATACTTGTGACATCTCAAAAAGTAGCTCTGGGATATACCTACAGAAACAAGACAACCTCCACCTACCAAATTTCTTAATAATATGAGCCAAAACCCCTTGGCGCGAAGCCGCGGAAGCCGCTCCTATCTTGAATAAATGGCCAGAGTATGCTTTAGGGTCCAGACCCAGATTGGCCAATAGGGTAAGGCAATGAAGTGTGAATTGAGCTGCGGAGAGGGGAGCACTAGGAAAAGGCAATAGAGGACCATCCCTGGGCTTATCAGATGTAGCACTGATGAGCTGGTCTAAAACCAATACTGGGCACAACACCTTGCCAGTCTCAAAAAACCCGATGTCCGTGCTGACTCCCATTTGCTGCATCTTGAAGTGGCCGGGGTGTCTAACCAGTTGATTGTTCAAAAGTATGCAAGACCCTGGGCCAGAAACCGTAAACTCCCCTGGCCTCAAAAAAACACAAAAGGCCAGATATATCGCTGCTTTGAGCACCAAGCTGGGCAACAACCCAAAAGGAGACCCCGTGAGCAAGTCAGACATGTCACGAAAAATATGACCCATGATGGGAAGTCTGCCGACCACCGCAGGAGGGCTACTCTTCTGGATCCGTTTGAGGATGGCTTTAATAGGGTGCGCAGAAAACATAGAGGGCCTATTGGGGTTTTCCAAAAACATGAAATGCTGAATCCCAGCCAGACATGTCCTGATGGTGCTGTGGGCCAATTTGAGTTGGGAGTGGCAAAAAGCAGTAAAAGCTAGTAGGTACTGTCTTAATGGTCAAGACTAGAAAAACCTTGACTGGAAAGCCTGGAAAACATTCCAAGCAGTGTCATAAGCTTTCCTAGTATTCAAAGATAAAGACTTATCGATCAGGGTTGCTGCGTCAGCAAAATGGGAATCTAATCCATCACTAATTGCTGGAACCGTAGAGAAGGCTGGGCACAGGCATCTGCGTCTGGGACCTGCTGGAAAAACAGTGGGAAAGGAAAATGGGACAGAGCATGAGCCGCTACATTATCTGCACCATTGACGAGCATACAATGTAAGTGAAAATTGAAATGGAGGGACAACCAAACGAGCCTACGCACAAAACCCATGATCAGCGAGGACTTAGATCTGCCATTGTTGATGACTTCAGAGGTCTCCTGGTTATCTGAGGAGAAAATCATCTAAATAATGAATCACCTTGTGACAATTTTCCCTGTTGGTGAGGATCCAGCTAAGGGCCCGGGCAAATAAGTCGAACAACCAACGACTACTTTTGGACCCAAAAGTAAGTTTGGTGGCAAAATAGAAACCTCCCTTCCACCTGATACCATACCACTGCCAGAGTGATGGCAGAAATGGCAGAAGCTTAAAAGCGTCCGCAATGTCTGCTTTGGACAACCAGGTGCCACCCTGATGATAGACTGAATCGCCTGATCTACCGAAGCATATTTGAGAGAAATTTCTTCCAAAGAAATCAAAGAGTTAAGGCTAGCTATGTGTAAACAATGAGGGGCAGATAAGTCATAGATCAAACGTAGTTTATTGGAAAACTTCCCTCTAACAAGCCCCAGGGGGTTGCCCTCCAAACCCAGAAAGGTGGTGCGGTAAATGGCCCGATGATGAAGCCCTTCTCAAGTTCTGTTTGCAGTAACAGATCCACCACTTCTGTGTCTATGGAAGGAGATTTTGGCATTCAAAACTATCCAACGGCAAGGAGACAAACCCCGTATGGAACCCCTCCGAGAAACCCTTTACCAAAAAGTTGCTCAAAGAAGGTGGATAATGGATAAACACTCCTACAAAAAAGGCACGTTGATGCGGCTTAGTCACGAGGCTTTGTTCTGCCTTAGTGAATAGGTCGACTTAGGGTGAGCCCTGAAACACCCGGTACAAATGTGTAACAGACCGCATTAACTATAATTGCATGTCCCAAGATTGTAATTGTTACAAATCTGGGATTTACCCAGAAAATGAATGGGCCGGCCTAACTTATCCAAAGTTGCCAGATGGCCTGAGGATGGGAGAGAGGCACCTGACCCCCTGGATGTGCTAGGCAGAGCAGGAACCTCTGAATTGGGGCACCAGTATGCCATGTGTGTGGACGATTGGCAAGTCGCACACGCCAGAGATCTGAGCCCAGCGAAATGCCGGCAAAACAACTCAGTATCTATGTTGCTCCAAACTGTCACAACCTAGAATTGAGCAAAACAGGCCGCAGCCTTGGTGGAAAAAGACCTGTGGTAGTCATAAAAATTGGACCCCCCATACTTGTGGCCTAACTCGACCACTGTATATAGGTAAAGGTCCAACTCTTCCCTTCTACGTGGACTTACATAGTTACATAGTTACATAGTAGGTGAGGTTGAAAAAAGACACAAGTCCATCAAGTCCAACCTATGTGTGTGATTATGTGTCAGTATTACATTACATATCCCTGTATATTGCGGTCATTCAGGTGATTATCTAATAGTTTCTTGAAGCTATCAATGCTCCCCGCTGAGACCACCGCCTGTGGAAGGGAATTCCACATCCTTGCCGCTCTTACAGTAAAGAACCCTCTACGTAGTTTAAGGTTAAACCTCTTTTCTTCTAATTGTATTGAGTGGCCACAAGTCTTATTAAACTCTCTTCTGCGAAAAAGTTTTATCCCTATTGTGGGGTCACCAGTACAGTATTTGTAAATTGAAATCATATCCCCTCTCAAGCGTCTCTTCTCCAGAGAGAATAAGTTCAGTACTCGTAACCTTTCCTCATAACTAAGATCCTCCAGACCCTTTATTAGCTTTGTTGCCCTTCTTTGTACTCGCTCCATTTCCAGTACATCCTTCCTGAGGACTGGTGCCCAGAACTGGACAGCATACTCCAGGTGCGGGCGGACCAGAGTCTTGTAGAGCGGGAGAATTATCGTTTTATTTCTGCAGTTGATCCCCCTTTTAATGCATGCCAATATTCTGTTTGCTTTATTAGCAGCAGCTTGGCATTGCATGCCATTGCTGAGCCTATCATCCACTAGGACCCCCAAGTCCTTTTCCATCCTAGATTCCCCCCAGAGGTTCTCCCCCCAGTGTATAGATTGCATTCATATTTTTGCCACCCAAATGCATTATTTTACATTTTTCTACATTGAACCTCATTTGCCATGTAGTCGCCCACCCCATTAATTTGTTCAGGTCTTTTTGCAAGATTTCCACATCCTGCGGAGAAGTTATTGCCCTGCTTAGCTTAGTATCGTCTGCAAATACAGAGATTGAACTGTTTATCCCATCCTCCAGGTCGTTTCTGAACAAATTAAATAGGATTGGTCCCAGCACAGAACCCTGGGGGACCCCACTACCCACCCCTGACCATTCCGAGTACTCCCCATTTATCACCACCCTCTGAACTCGCCCTTGTAGCCAGTTTTCAATCCATGTACTCACCCTATGGTCCATGCCAACGCACCTTATTTTGTACAGTAAACGTTTATGGGGAACTGTGTCAAATGCTTTTGCAAAATCCAGATACACCACATCTACGGGCCTTCCTTTATCTAGATGGCAACTCACCTCCTCATAGAAGGTTAATAGATTGGTTTGGCAAGAACGATTCTTCATGAATCCATGCTGATTACTGCTAATGATATCATTCTTATTACTAAAATCTTGTATATAGTCCCTTATCATCCCCTCCAAGAGTTTACATACTATTGATGTTAGGCTAACTGGTCTGTAATTCCCAGGGATGTTTTTTGGGCCCTTTTTAAATATTGGTGCTACATTGGCTTTTCTCCAATCAGCTGGTACCATTCCAGTCAATAGACTGTCTGTAAAAATTAGGAACAACGGTCTGGCAATCACCTGACTGAGTTCCCTAAGTACCCTCGGATGCAAGCCATCTGGTCCCGGTGATTTATTCATGTTAAGTTTCTCAAGTCTAATTTTAATTCCGTCCTCTGTTAACCATGCAGGTGCTTCCTGTGTTGTGTCATGAGGATAAACACTGCAGTTTTGGTTACTGAAGCCCCCCGATTCACTCGTGAAGACTGAGGAGAAGAATAAATTCAATACCTCTGCCATCTCCCCATCCTTTGTAACCAGATGTCCTTCCTCATTCTTTATGGGGCCAATATGGTCTGTCCTCCCTTTTTTACTGTTTACATACTTAAAGAATTTCTTGGGATTTTTTTTGCTCTCCTCCGCTATGTGTCTTTCATGTTCTATCTTAGCCGTCCTAATTGCACCCTTACATTTCTTATTGCATTCTTTATAAATTCTAAATGCTGTGGATGATCCCTCAACCTTGTATTTTTTGAAGGCCTTCTCCTTTGCTTTTATATGCATTTTTACATTGGAGTTAAGCCATCCAGGATGTTTGTTCGCTCTTTTAAATTTATTACCCAATGGGATACATTGGCTAATGCCCTTATTTAATATGCTCTTAAAGCAAACCCATCTCTCCTCCGTATTCTTTGTTCCTAATATTTTATCCCAATTTATGCCTTTTAGCAAGGTTTGTAGTTTAGGGAAGTTGGCTCTTTTGAAATTCAGTGTCTTTGTGTTCCCTTCATGTCTCCTATTTGTGTGATTTATACTGAAACTAATTGACCTGTGATCGCTGTTACCTAAATTGCCCCATATTTCCACATCTGTTATCAGGTCTGTATTGTTGGTAATCAGTAGATCTAGTAATGTTTTATTTCTAGTTGGTGCGTCTACCATCTGACCCATAAAATTGTCCTGCAAGACACTAAGGAACTGGCGAGCCTTAAATGAATGCGCGGTTCCCTCCGCCCAGTCTATGTCTGGATAATTAAAATCCCCCATTATGATAACACTTCCCATCCTTGCTGCTAATCCAATTTGTGATAGGAGATCCGTCTCCACTTCCTCCCTCAGGTTAGGGGGCCTATAGCATACTCCCAGTATTATTTTCCCCTTAGCTTCATCCCTTTGGAGCTCTACCCATAAAGATTCCACCTCCTCCCTAGCCCCCTCAGTGATGTCATCTCTCACATTCACTTGTACATTATTCTTGATATATAGGCATGCCCCTCCCCCTTTTTTACCCTCTTTCCTTGCGGTATAGGGTATACCCTTGAATGTTTGCCAGCCAATCATGAGAGCTGTTGAACCAGGTCTCTGAAATTCCCACAAAATCCAAATCCTCCTTGTACAACAGTATCTCTAGTTCACCCATCTTGTCCGCCAGGCTCCTGGCATTGGTGAACATGCCACATAGTTTAGACCGGTCTCGTATTGGGTGTTTCAAGATTACAGAACAAATGATATCTCTGTAAAGACTAAAGGCCAGGACAAACTCAGGGATGGACAACTTACAAGTGAGCCTGTGATCCCTGGTCTTAACCACCACCAAAACGTCCCAGCACGCGTAAGACCTGTTATCTGCCACATCATGAGCAGCAATTAACAGGGACACAAGGTTGACATCCTTGCCCTCCAAGATGTCCTTTTTGATATTCCACGGGATAAAATGTGCCGGAGCAATGGGGGGAGCACACAAGTTATTACCTGGGACTACCGGTACTGGCCTAAGCACTGAGGGGGTACCGGAATCTGCTAAAGCCCCATGGCCAGTAGAAGTTCCTGGAGCTGCATTAGGCTGACTTTCCAACACCTCCACTCTATTACGCAACTCCTGGCAGGATGTAGGTAGGGAATTTAGGGTAGTGTGGATCTGGGACAGAGAAGGACAGAGAAGAAACCACAGTCCACAGGGTAACTTGATCCGCACTTGCGTCTGACGCACAAGAGAACAGCAACCTAAATAGCTGGGCTTTCTGAGCCGAAGCCAGGAAAGCAATCCCCCTGCATTGTAGTTCTGCCATCAGCCTTGGGATGGTCCAGGTTCTGAGAGAGGGTGAGCTACCGTGCTCCGACCTCCTAGCCGGAGAAGGAGGGATAGAAGCGAATTCCCCAATATCTGCTGCTGGAGACATGACCTGCATAAACCGAAAAATAAACTTGACATAAACAAGAATGTAACAAACCGCCCCCCATGACTTACCTGCGACCAACCGCCCCCCCACCTGAAAAACACAATGTAAGAATGGGAGCGACACATGACAGTCTTGTGTAATTACCAGGCCGAGTTACCTGAGGCGTAACAGGCAAATTAAAAATGTAAACTCAGGCCTTGAAACCTGAAAGGCTACTGTAGTAAGTGGTAACATGTAAATCATGAAACAGAAACCGAGATGTAACATATGTAACACAGATGGGGAGACTTGCCACTGCACAAGCCAATTAAAAATGACCCACTCAATCCGTGCATACCTGACAAACGAGACAGGCAACTGTAGTGGAAACGCCATGACTTAACCTTGAAGATGTGAACTCAATATGGTGCAAACATATGAACGGCACCCAGAAAAATGATGAAAAGAGTAAGCACGTACTGAGTGAAAACGACACGTAACTGAGTGAGGAACATGAACAGCGTGAGAAACGTGAGCAGACTGAGAAAAGTAACCTGCGACAGAAATGAAAGCTGCGTGAAGGAACATAACTGAACGAGAATGGTGAGCAGCATGAGAACCACGCCTGCATGAGAAAAGCAACCTGCATGAGAAATGCAAGTTGCACAAGAAATGTAAGTTGCATGAGCAATGTGAGATACATGAGAAACGTGAGATACATGAGACACGTAAGATACATGGGAAACGAGAGATACATGGGAAAAGTGAGATAAATAGGAAACATGAATAACCTGGGAAACGTGAGTAACCTGGGAAATGTGAGTAACCTGGGAAACGTGAGTAACAAGAGAACCCTGAGTAACATGGGAAACCTGAGTAACATGTGAAATGTGAGTAACATGGCAAACGAAACGTGAGTGACATGGGAAACAATGGCATAAGTTGCATGAGAAATGTAAATTGCATGAAAAACGAGAATAGCATGAGAAATGTAAAATGCATGAGAAACATAAATTGCATGAGAAACGTAAATTGCATGAGAAACGTAAATTGCATGAGAAATGAAAATTTGCATGAGAAACAAAAAGTTGTGTGAGAAAACGTGAGTTCGTATGAGATACGTAAGCTGCGTAATAACAGATGAGGAGATTTGCCACTGAACAAGCCAATTAAAAATGATCACCTCAATCAGCTGAAAACCCATAGACATGATGGGTAACCTGCAGTGGAAGAACGTAGACAGCCCTGCAGTGTGAAAATGTGTCACAACCTGAAATACATGCCTGAACTGCCTGATAATCACCAAACAGACTCCTGATAATCCTGCTGCAACGTAGAAAGACCACCACTATGAAAAGAAACAATACACACAGCCACTTACCCAGAATAATGCGTATGTGCCTACGTCAGCTTTGAATAAAAAAAAATAAAACCACCCCTGAAAAAAACGGTGTGAGAAAAACCAAATAATACCTACTTGAAATAGACGGGAAAACAAAAGGAAAAAACGCAAAGAATGCAACTTCGTGCCTCCAGTAGATGCGTAGAAAAAAACAACTAAAGAAAAAAAGGAACATAAACATACAAACTACCACTCAGAAACAAACATCAAGAACGTGAAGTTTAGATAACAGAAACTGAAGCGATACACATGCCCTGAAACATACCAGAGAATGGCTGGTGGAATGCCTACATGGAACCCCCCCTCCCTAACAAAAGTGGGGTGCTACGAAGCTGAGCACATGGGGAGGGTCCCTGCTGAACTGCCCCAGAGTGACCAGCACCCCCACTGGCCTGATACTAAGCCCCCACCTGGCCCTCAAAACACACTTCCCCCACTAAGCAGCCCTGAATGCAGCCACCTGACCCCTGAGCCTGTCCTGTCGCCAACCTAACCAGCCCACCCAGCATCAGACCAAACCAACCAGGCCAGTAGGACCAACCAAATGGTGGGAAGACGAACTCCCCCTTACCTGCGCCCGCAGCGCACAAGATCCACAGAATGATCGCCGCAAAGAAAATGCTGAGCTGAGCCTTGCCACGAGCAAGGAGAGTGACACCGCCGAACGTCTTCCTCGCTTGTCCCGCAATCCGGAAATGATGTCAGAGTCGCCTGGAAATGATCACAATATGAGAGCCTACGACCACAATGGGAGGAGGCAAAGGAGGGCAGGCTTTATGTGGCTTGACTCCTCCTACAAACACAGGCTGACCTGCAGTCAGCCTTACACTTGTTCAAGTCACTAACTAAAACTTATGTCAGTTCCTGCCTAACAGGGTGCTCCCTTATGGGTTTTCTGAGCCTAGAAGCACATGTACTTTTTTTAGCGTTTTGTTAGTAGTCAGCCTTTTACCCAGCATATCAAAGAGAGGCACTGAGCGTCAGTCAGCTCACATCTATAAAGGCCTGTGGCTAACTGACTAATTAATGAGGTCTGGCTAACAGTTAAAATGTGGGCTTAGGACTGAAGGCTTCATCCCACCCATAATTCTACAAAGTCTCAGAGCTCCGGAACCAAGACCAGACTTAAGATCTTAGAATACAAAATTTTTCTCTAGCAGATACAAACCCTGGAGCCCCTCATTACATGTAGGTAAAAAAACCTAGGTGACACATATACAGTGTCCACAACTCTGCCTGCCAGTGCCTCACAATGGCTATTGTCTCTCAGATACTACACTCTAATCTTTATTACAAGGTATGACCTATCCTTTCTTTTTCTATTTTCTACCTATTCCAGTGCTCCCATACTGTCCTGATTCTAGCCAGTTTCTACCAAACAGATATATAAAGTCTATATTTTGAATATTTTGGGAATAATTGAAAACAGGAGGAATGAGAGTGAATTCGGAGAACGTGCTGTTGTGGGTTTGATGTGTTTCTGTGCACTCTGTTTAGACCTTTTATAAAACATTTTTTAAGTGTGTTTTCTCAGAGTGGTACTGTGAAAAAAAATCCTCAAAAATAAGCCCTTTTCAAGTTGACATGAATCTGATTGGTGTGCTGTTGTTTTTTAAACAAGCTAAATATAAAAATTTAAAATTACATATCCTAAATATGTGATGCTAGAATATAGTATTGCTAATGCTGTCTGTAACTACACATACAGCCCAAAGGTATCGCTCAAGCACATAGTTTAAAGGATTGGTGTTTTTTCTTTGTTGCCTTCAAATTTGCATTAAAAAGACCCTCTCCCCACTGTATGGCATTATTTTTCAAATTTGCTTTGTTAAATGTCTTCCATGGCCATGCCAGGCTCCCCATGCTGTTTTTTTGCCAAAAAAAGGCAAGCTATTGTTAAAAGCCTTGAAAATGGCCAGAATTTAGTATCAAGGTTTTCCCCTAAAAGGCTTCAATGGCATTTTCTGCTAAGTTCCAGTTCTGCATATTTTAAACAGGACTGCATAAATGCCCTAAAAATTTGACCCAGGTAGATTCTTCTTACAAATGACCACCAATGTAAAATGGATGGTTGTCAGTGGGAAGAAGAATTATCCTTGATAATAGCCAATGGAAGTTAGAATGATCTTTACATTGGTGGACAATTGTATGAAGAATGGCCCCCATCTTACAATGTGTACATTGGTGGTTGGCAAGAGGAAGATTCAGGACAGGAAGTAAAGGCATTGGTGTCAGCTTAGTTGCTTACCTCAGAAGGGAGAAACTTTTGTCAGGCCCTGTCACTGGGTCTACTTTATAACATCGGCACTGAAACTATGGGGCCACCACCAGGTAGAGATTACCCAAAAACACTACCACTTTGGATGCTGGCCATGTCCCAAGGACAGATGGGTAGGTTAGGAGATCCATACAAGATTTCATCAGCCACCCCCTCACTCCAAGGGACCACTCTGAGCCATAGCCATTCCAGTCTGAAAAACAGCCCCAGATAGCAAAAGTTGCCAAAAATTTGTGGCAGTGTTGTATTGTAGGTCTGTAAACTTGCTGCACATTTTCACTGGCAAGTTGTACACTTGCAGAGCACTTGGAGCACATGCTCTATTTGACACTTCCAATTTGTAGCAAATTTGTGTGGTAAGTCTCTAGCAAGAGCAAAGTTGCCATGGTGAGTCTACAGCAAGAGCTCTGCAAGTCACAGTGACCCCTGTGGTGGGATGATTATTTCACAACATAACTGAACCAGAACTTGCAGTAGACTTGCAGAATTTTTGCAAAGAAAGTTGATCTGGAGTCATGCAATGCGGACTTGTTGCAATTGTGCAACAAACTTGTGAAGCCTGGCGAGGCTAGCAATAGCTTAGCAAGTCATTTTTAAAACTTGCAGCACAATTCCTTGCTATCTGGGGCTGCGTTTGTGGTTATAGTAGCAGTCAAGTCAGTAGATAACAATGCATTTAAAACTGCAGATATACAGTATCTCACAATATTAAGTACAGCCCTCACATTTTTGTAAATACTTTATTATATCTTTTCATGTGACAACACTGAAGAAATGACACTTTGCTAAAATGCAAAGTAGTGAGTGTACAGCTTGTATAACAGTGTAAATTTGCTGACCCCTAAAAATAATTCAGCACACAGCCATTAATGTCTAAACCGGTGGCAACAAAAGTGAGTACACCCCTAAGTGAAAATGTCCAAATTGGGCCCAATTAGCCATTTTCCCTCCCCGGTGTCATGTGACTCGTTAGTGTTGCAAGGTCTCAGGTGTGAATGGGGAGCAGGTGTGTTAAATTTGGTGTTATCGTTCTCACTCTGTCATACTGGTCACTGGGAGTTCAACATGGCACTTCATGGCAAACAACTCTCTGAGGATCTGAAAAAAAGAATTGTTGCTTTACATAAAGCTGGCCTAGGCTATAAGAAGATTGCCAAGACCCTGAAACTGAGCTGCAGCACGGTGGCCAAGACCATACAATGATTTACCAGGACAGGTTCCACTCAGAACAGGCCTCGCTATGGTCGACCAAAAAAGTTGAGTGCACGTGGTCAGCTTCATATCCAGAGGTTGTCTTTGGGAAATAGATGTATGAGTACTGCCAGCATTGCTGCAGAGGTTGAAGAGGTGGGAGGTCAACCTGTCGGTGTTCAGACCATACGCTGCACACTGCATCAAATTGGTCTGCATGGCTGTCGTCCCAGAAGGAAGCCTCTTCTAAAGATGATGCACAAGAAAGCCCGTAAACAGTTTGCTGAAGACAAGCAGACTAAGGACATGGATTACTGGAACCATGTCCTGTGGTTTGATGAGACCAAGATAAACTTATTTGGTTCAGATAGTGTCAAGCGTGTGAGGCGGCAACCAGGTGAGGAGTACAAAAACAAGTGTGTCTTGCCTACAGTCAAAAATGGTGGTGGGAGTGTCATGATCTGGGGCTGCACGAGTGCTGCCAGCACTGGGGAGCCACAGTTCATTGAGAGAAACATCAATGCCAACATGTACTGTGACATACTGAAGCAGAGCATGATTCCCTCCCTTCATAGACTGGGCCGCAATGCAGTATTCCAACATGATAAAAACCCCAAACACACTTTCAAGATGACCCCTGCCTTGCTAAAGAAGCTGAGGGTAAAGGTGATGGACTGGCCAAGCATGTTTCCAGACCTAAACCCTATTGAGCATCTGTGGGGCATCCTCAAACGGAAGCTGGAGGAGCTCCACCAGCTTCGTGATGTCGTCATGAGGAAGTGGAAGAGGACTCCAGTGGCAACCTGTAAAGCTCTGGTGAACTCCATGCCCAAGAGGTCCAAGACAGTGCTGGAAAATAATGGTGGCCACACAACATATTGACACGTTGGGCCCAATTTGGACATTTTCACTTAGGGGCTTACTCACTTTTGTTGACAGCAGTTTAGACATTAATGGCTGTGTGTTGAGTTATTTTGAGGGGACAACAAATTTACACTGTTATACAAGCTGTACACTCGCTACTTTGCATTGTAGCAAAGTGTCATTACTTCAATGTTGTCACATGAAAAGATATAATAAAATATTTACAAAAATGTGAGGGGTGTACTCACTTTTGTGAGATACTGTATATTACAGACTCTCATATGAACTGTCATTGATAGAAAATTTCCTCTTTCCTTGAGAGCTTCAACTGGTCAAAACAATTTTACAGTGATGCAGGCGACATAAGCACAGAGCTGCACCTAATTTGTACATGTCGAATATAATAAATATGCAGAAAAGTTGCACCTTAATAAATGTGATAAACAGCAAGGTTCATCTGCTTTAACATCTTTACAATCACTTAAATTTATATTGACTACATTTATTATAACAACCAAGTGCAGAGTGTACGGTGCTGAAAAAGATCTCCTGCTGACAAGACTGTAATTCTCTAATGAGTGTGCTGGTGGATTGTACACTCCTCTTATGCCATTCCTTTACATTTCCCATGTGGGCGATTACTAGAACTTTCCATCTAGAAGCAAATTTATATTAACACAGCTACTTAGGATATAAACTAGATTTTATATAAATAGTGAATGTTAACATTTCACACCAGTGCATAATTTCTACAACAAACACTGTTAGGTTACTCAGCCACACTTGATCATACTACAAAGAGAACCAGGAAGGCTTCTGGCTCACACAGTCCCACTGTTTGTTTTTCTTCTTCTATAGCAACTTTCTTAGCTATCTGTTAGCTAAGTGCAGTGGGCAATTGCAGAGAATGAGATAGGTGTATAGTGTTACTAAAGATTAATCTTAACTTTAGTCACTAGGTGGCAGGTGGTTATTTAAAGTTGCTGAAATGTCAAAGGCAATCAGCTTAATATATGGAACTTGGGAAAGTTATATGAGTAACCGTATGATGATGGATAAAGGGGCCTTAGTTAGCATTAACTAACAAATCTATGCACATGGTCTTGGCATTTAAATTTATAGCTCCACTTAAAAGACCCTGTAATTTTTAATACAATAAATTACTTTTCAATCCCAGTGACATCATTATGTAATTCTGTCTCCGCTTATTTGCATTCAAAAAATAATAAATCACATTGTGATACTTTTATGTTCTATAAATGCTAACATCGTCAATCCCAGCATCTACAAGGTGTTTTTAGGAGACATTTATATAATTTTCTGAATCAAGATGCATCTGTAAATGATTATTCCTGGTTCAGAGTTAAAGTATAAAAAGCAGTGTAATGTAATATGCTATGAAAAGGATTATAATAAAGTGAACAGTAGAAATATTATCTATCCACATAAAACCTCAGGTTAAAAGCTGATATAAAATTAAAATGTATGGATAGTGTCAAAAACCACCAACAGCAAGACTTCATACCCATGGTTGAGGCAAGTAACCAATAAAGTTGAACTTTAACTATTATTTACATTTTCTCTCAGTTTTTATATTGTTTGTGTGTATATTCTTTGGAGAACTTTCACTTTAGCTTGTGTCCCACAGTGACACCCAGGACATAGCTCAGATTCCTGTGTTCCTTGTCTATCACTTTATTAGGTGCACCTACAGTATCTAGTGCCAGTTATAACCTAGAGCCTAGAGAACCTATATTCTTTGAGGCATCAATTAACCAAGGAGTTAAGGCAACCATACATGGATCAAAATTCGGCCAGTTCAGCAGGAACTTGCAGAATTTTGATCCACGTATGGGTAGACTGGTTGTACAGAAGTCGATCTGGGTTTTCCCCAAATAATCAGTGGCTCAGGCTATAGCCGGAAACACTGATCAGTCTGTTCTGATGGCAGGGAAGGTTCCCCACTGTCAGAACACAATAGCACAGCAGGAGAGATTCCCCCATTCACATCAAGTGTGTGGATGGGGGAATTGGGTAATTGTTTTTCATTCAACTCACTGGTTGAACAAAAAAAAAAGATTGGTGTATGGCCAGCTTTAGTAACATTCTGTGGGAATTTTGTTCCATTCTTCCAGATGTTCTGGTCACGTGTTTTGAAATCTGAGTACTGTGCAGGCTAATGAAATTCACCAAAATCAATGCCATGGTCTGGTAAATGGCTTTCTGATTATATTTATATTACATTAAATGTTTTCTTGCTGGGTGTAGCTAACGAAACATTTGTGGATTGTGGTCAAAAAGAGATGCAGATATTCAACAGCAACACAGTCAGTGGCGTACCAAGTGGGGGGCAGGCCGCCCCGGGTGTCACAGCGGTCAGGCTGTCAGGCCAGTGCCCCCCCTCCGCTACTGAGGCGGTGACAGTGGGGTGGGTTTAGGCAGCGGCGCAGTGACAGGGCAGGTTAGAGCACGGAGAGGCAAGCTGCAGTGGCGTTGCAAGGGGGGGCAGGGGGTGAGGGGTGCAAGCCGCACCTGGGTGACACCCGCCAGAGGGGTGACACCTGTCGGCAGGGCCCAGGGCAACACCACTGCACTAACAATCCCCTTCTCTCATGGACGCAGGCTGTCTGAGTGGCTCTGAACAGTCCCGGCTGTCTCACACAGCCCAGCAGAGTGAAGGCACCTCTCCCTCCTCTCTGTTTATGTCTACACAGGAGGAGGGGGCCTGCTGTGCATGTCCCATGCTGATCTGATGTACATTATGGGTCTGACTGCACTGAAGGGGGGTCTGTACTGAAAGGGATGTTTGCACTGAATGGGGGGTCTGTACTAAAGGGGGTCTGTACTGAATGGGGGGTCTGCACTGAAGGGGACTCTGCACTGAAGGGGGTCTGTACTAAATGGGGGGTCTGCAATGAATGGGGGGTCTGTATCGAATGGGGGGTCTGTACTGAAGGGGGTCTATACTTAAGGGGGGTCTGCACTGAATGGGGGGGTCTGTACTGAATGGGGTCTGCACTGAAGGGGGTCTGTACTGAAGGGGGGTCTGCATGAAGGGGGTCTGTACTGAATGGGGGGTCTGTACTGAAGGGGGGTCTGCACTAAAGGGGGTCTTTACTGAAGGGGGGTCTGTACCGAAGGGGTGGTCTGTACTAAATGGGGGTCTGCACTGAAGGGGGGTCTGTACTGAAAGGGGGGTCTGCACTGAATGGGGGGTCTGCACTGAATGGGGGGTCTTTACTGAAGCGGGGTCTGTACTGTAGGGGTGGGTTGTACTGAATGGGGGTAAGCACTGTAGGGGGGTCTGCACTGAGGGGGTGGTCTGTACTGAATGGGAGGTCTGCACTGTAGGGGGGTCTGTACTGAATGAGGGGGTCTGCACTGAAGGGGGGTCTATACTTAATGGGGGGTCTTCACTGAATAGAGGGGTCTTCACTGAAGGGCGAGTATACTGAATGGGGGGGTCTGTTCTGAAAGGGCGTCTGTACTGAAAGGGGGGGTCTGTACTGAAAGGGGGTCTGTACTGAATGAGGGGACTGTACTAAATGGGGGTCTGTACTGAAAAGGGGTGTCTATTCTGAGGTAGGGGGTCTGTACTTAGGGAGGGGGCCTGAACTGATCAGAGGGGTCTGTACTGATGAAAGGGGTCTGTACTGAGGGAGGGGGTCTGTACTGATGGAGGGGTGTCTGTACTGAAAGGGCGTCTGTACTGAAAGGGGGTCTGTACAGAAAGAGGGGTCCGTACAGAAAGTGGGTCTGTACTGAAAGGGGGTGTCTATTCTGAAGTAGAGTGGTCTGTACTGATGCAAGGGGTCTGTACTAAGGGAGGGGCGTCTGTACTGATGAGAGGGATCTGTACTTAGGGAGGGGGGTGTAAACTGATCAGAAGGGTCTGAACTGATCAGAGGGGTCTGTACTGATGGGAGGGGTCTGTTTTGAGGGAGGGGGTCTGTACTGATGGAGGGATGTCTGTATTGAGGGGAAACTATAGTTGGTGGAGGGGGGTGACGCCATGTTTTTACACACCCGGTGACACCAACCCTAGTGACGCCACTGCCGAGCTGTGACAGTGCGCGGGGGGTGCCCGGGCCACTACCAGGGTGACACCCAGAGCAGGTCGCTGGATTCACAGAGCGGAGCAGGGTAAGCAAAACACTCTCTCTCCTCCTGTACCGCAGGGGAGGGAGAGACAGTGAGCAGTGCTGAGTAGAGAACTGCTGGAGTTAAATTTTTAAGTAAACCAGCAGGTGGTCCTAGCAACCAATCAATAGCTTGTTAATATGAAAAAAATAACTCCAGCAGTTCCTGCCCTCTGTTCAGCGCTGCTCACTGTCTCTCCATCTGCATGATTAAGGTAAGAAATGACAGAGCTGGGGGGTCTGTGTATCATGCAGGGGGTCCAGAACTGTTAGGGGGTCTGTGTAACATGCAGGGGGTCCATAACTGTTAGGGGGGTCCGTGTAACCAGCAGGGGGCCCAGAACTGTTAGGGGGGTTTCTGTGTAATGTGCAGGGGTCCAGAGCTGCGGGGGGCTGTGTAATTTAAATGGGTCCAGAGGTGCAGGGTGCTGTGTAATGTAAAGGGGTCCAGAGATGCAGGGTGCTGTGTAATGTAAAGGGGTCCAGAGGTGCAGAGTGCTGTTTAATGTAAAGGGGTCCAGAGGTGCAGGGTGCTGTGTAATGTAAAGGGGTCCAAAGGTGCGGTGCTGTGTAATGTAAAGGGGTCCAGAGGTGCAGTTGTAGAGAGGGGGTACACAGTAGTGACAAAGAGATATTGAAGGATGCAGAGGTATGCAGGGGGCACAGTGGGGTGTTTTTACTTTTTAACGTGGGCGGGGGTGCCAGATATAGGATCCGCCCCAGGTGCCAAATGCTCTATGTACACCCCTGAATACAGTACTTAGATATTGCTGCATAATTGACATTAAAACAGAACTAAACCTTCCTATTTTTTACAGACAAGGAAGCTCATATCTTAGCCTCTATTTTATTTGCAGTTGTTATGGTGCTCTATGTATGAACAGTTATGACATCAGCTATGTGATGGCTTGACTGTTTGGTTGAGAGCACAAGCAACTGTGACAGTTGTCATTCCTAGCATGAGTTGAATGTGAGTGTGCTGGGAAACCATTAAACTGAGTTTGATTACATGTAGAAGTGTCTAATGTATGCTAATAAACATTGCCCACACCAATACATAACTGTTACCAGGCTGGACCATTGGCACAAAAAAAGAGAACCAAATCATGACCCTGTATGACAGAGATGAAATTAAGATTCTTAATTTCTGACAACATTTTTTCAATGTCATTTCTGGTTTGGGGTATTCTGTACACACTAACAAGAGTAGAACCCATTATGTTTTGTTGATGTAGTCAATATCTTTAGATGTTGTCATGCTTTATGTTTTCAGCCGCTGATAGCCTGAGCCAGCCGACCCCTCCCCATCCACAGCCCAGCGCTCCAGTGAGCATAGGGGGTGGGGCAGAGCAGAGAGCTGTGAATGACAGTCTTCAGCTCTCTGCTCGCGAAGCTGTGAGAACAAAATGATCAGAGGTGTTTGATCGCTCGGTTCTCAGTGTAGAGGTGTCAGGGAACAGATGCAGCATCAGACTGATGCTACATCCACCTAGGTAAGTAAGAATCTTAACCCCCCCTCCATACTTCTCTTTAAAGTGGTGTTCCACCCTAAAAAAAAAAATTCATGACTGTGCCTAAAAAAAACAACACATTTGGAATTTTTTCTTTTTTACTTACCTCTAAATGCCTGTTGCTAGGGGATCCCTCGTAGTCTGCCTCTTCCAGTGCCTGGGCTAGTGACATCACTTCCCCCTCGGCACAGGAAGGAATCGGCTCTGCTCCCTCCCTCTTGTCAATCATCTGGGACCCATTACAGTTCCCAGGTGACTGAGCGACCAATCACAGCGCGCGGCTCCGCTCGCGCATGCGCAGTGGGTGCCAAGTGGTGTGAAGCCACAGCCCGGCGCACACAGTTGCAATGCCGGCACCGCCGAACGGAGGGGGAAACGAGCGGGGCTTCGATCCCCCGCATCGCTGAACCCTGGGACAGGTAAGTGTCCAATTAAAAGTCAGCAGCTGCAGTATTTGTAGCTGCTGACTTTTAATTTTTTTTTTTTTCATGGGCCCTCCTCTTTAAACACATTGGGGTTGGTTTACTTACTGTAAGACAAATAGACTGTGCACTTTGCAAGTGCAGTTGCACTCATTTTCGACAGAGCTTAGTAAAACTTCACTTTCCAAAGAATACCCAATCAGGTGCAAGAAAAAAAACATCAAATTTGCTTACACATGATTGGAAAGCAGTAGACTTTCCCCACATTCAATAAGCTCTGGTGAAAATGAGTGCAACCGCACTTGAAAAAACGTTTTGCCTTTTGTAAATCCACCTCATTGTTTGTATAGAATCTTGTTTTTAAAAAGTGTGTATCTTGGATGAAAGCTGTGTAAATCTTGGGGGCAGTGGCGTCTCATCCATGGGTGCAGGTTGTTCACTGCACACAGGCCTGAAGGGAGCCCACTGTGGTCTGATCCACTCTGCACCCATGGATGATGAAATATGGATGGTTAAATATGAGAGTCATGGGGGATCGGTGGTGCTGGGGGCAGTTACAAGCACCGATTTCCCTGTGTGGCTTTTAATGAAGCAGCTGACAGCTGCTTCTCCTCCTTCTCCTTCCCCCTGTCCATTGGATTGCCCTTCCTCTCTGGGCTCCCCTCTATGCCCCTCCGGCTCCCCTCTGTGCTACTATGGTCCCCATTTGTGCTTTTTTTGCCCCCCTATGTGCTCCTCTGCCCCCCCCACACGCTCTTCTGGTCTCCCTCTGTATGTTCTACGCCTCCCTCACCTTGTTCTGGATCTGTCAGGATGGAGAGTGTAGAAAGGGGACTGGTAAATATGTCGATTAACGGCCCCTTCATTTTCTGAATGAGCAGAGTCACTGATCACTGATGATGTTTGTTTATGAAATAACAGGAGCCTCTGTCTCCTGTTCATTCATATTAGTGCTGAAGCTGCAGGGAATGGGACTGGGGAATCTGTGTTCTTAGTCCCTTTTCTCTGTCTCAAGGGGGAGACAGAGAAACAGGGGGAGACAGAGAAAAATTGTGAAAAATAATAAAAAATAAAATAAAAAACTACTGTCACCATCCACCCCCCCCCCCCTAAAAAAAAGCATTATGGAAAAGAAAGACTAAAAATAAATTGTAAAAAGGAATGAAAAAGTAAGTGTAAAAATAACATTGTAAAAATATAAAATCAAATAAAAATAAAAAAGTTACTGACACCATCCACTGCTCTACTGACACATTCCACTGCCCCATTGATAATATTCACTGCCCCAACCCCCTCCCCCAAAAAAAGAATTGTGAAAAAAAATTGAAAAACATGTAATTGTAAAAAATAAATAAATAAGTTTGTTATTGATAAATAAATAAATAAAAATGAAAAACTACTGACAATATCCACTGCTCTACTGACACTGTCCACTGCCCTAATGACACCGCCCACTGCCCTCCCCCAGCCAAAGTACTGTGAAAAAAATGATCAAAAAAAAATATTATAAAATAAAATTGAGTAAAAAATAATAGAAAATAAAATATTAAAAACAAAAAACTACTGACACCGTCCACTGCTCTACTGACAACATCCTGCACATACTATCCACTCCTCTCCTGCATATACTGCCCACCTCTATACACTCTGCACTCCTCTTCTGCACACACTACCCAATGCCATACACTCCGCACTCTTTTCCTACACATACTACCCACCGTCATATATTCCACACTCTTCTCTAGCACATACTACCCACCTCCATACACTCCGCACTCTTCTGCACATACTACCCACCACCATACACTCTGCACTCTTTCCTTGCACATACTACCCACTGCCGCACACTCCGCACTGTACATTCCCTACTTAACATTACCATATTCTGCACTATGTAAGTAATGTTAGGCTCTATTAAACCACACCCCCTCTAAGCCACGCCCAATATTTTGTGTAATTTAATCCGTGCTCACTTTTTACAGCAGCGCGCTTTGCATGCCGCATTACTATTTTTGTTGCTGCCTAGGACCCACTTTAGATCTTGCACATGAGCCCACTGATCTCCTGATACTGATTGGGGGAAAAAAATTTATACATAGACCACAAAGTTCACCTTTCCAATAATGCTATAGTGGTCACTGGGGCAGGAAGTGGTGTGAAAGACGATATTAATGCCCTGATTAAGAGTTTTACCTTTCCCTACTCTATCCGATACAAAAAAGTTTTCCAAAATTAGTTGCTAGCACCAGGTTCTGTCTGTCTGCTTGCTTCTGGAATCTTGGCATCTAATGCCAGGTCCATAGAAATTAATGGAAATGTAGTAGTTTATATAAAAAAAAAAGAAAAAGAAACAGGGAGATGTTGGTGAAATCTGTGAGTCTCAGCACTGGATAGGAATGGAGGAAAGACGTAGGTATCATTCATACACATCACTCTCCTACCTTTACATCAGTATTTGCTGCTTGAAGAAAGCTGAAGAAAGTGAACATGTGCATTGCCATGCAGAGCAAATTAATGCATAGCAATGCAGCCACCTTCTGCATATACTAACCTTCATTAATGCGTTTGCAAACAAATTTCCACACCTATGTCAATTTGATACAATAAGTTTGCCTTTTGGAAAAAGAAGAAAATACACATACTGTATGTGCAGTGACCAGAGCATGCAAGGTCCTAAATATAACAACTTTGTCTCAATTAAGTTTTACTAGTTTCATTTTATCTTTACAGTGTATGTAGAGACAAAGATTTTTTTTAGTATTGGATAGAGAAGGGACATTTTGATTGCTGCCTGTGTTCCCACTAGGGGGGGATTCATCCCTCTATTGGCCCTGGAGATCATTGACAGTGAGTCAGAAAGTGAGAGGAAACACATACATTTTAGAGTTGTTACTAGAGAAAGGGGTGAGGATAAATCATCCACTGTGGACAAATGTTCAGGTACTGTTGCTTCTCTGGGACAGGACATTAAAGAGGAACTGCAGTCTGCTCACATAATTTGTAATAAAAAACATCTTTGCCATTCTGAAGCTTCCATCCAACCACTTTGCATATTATTTTATATATACTGTGATTCTGTACTTGCCAAATATGCTGCAGAAATCTCCCTCCACTGAGTCTGGCTGCAGCCATTTTAACTGTGGGCAGCTGAAGCTGCTGCCTGTTCACTTCCTGGATTTACACAGACACACGACTCCAGCTCTGCAGCTCTTTTTGGCCCTCTTATGACTCATCCTCCCTCCCTTCCTAGCAAACTCTCACGAGCGTGAGAGAGAGAGAGAGCTGTGCATGATATCATAAGCCTAGGCTTTTTACCAGACCTTTTTGCCACTGAGCGCCACCAGAATTCACTGAGCCATCATCTTCTGTATAAACAGCTCTCACTCGGCTCTGACGTCACACACACAGTCCCGCCTCCGCCACCGGCATTGGACCAGTGTTCTGTCAATCACAGGAGCTGGTCCAATGCCGATGGCGATGGCGGGACTGTGTATGTGACTGCCGACTAAGAGCTGAGTAAACAGAGTATCAGCTCTCATTTCCTACATGAGAGCTGGTGAGTCTGCAGATGGGCATCAGGCTGCATAGATGGGGGATGGGCGCAGATCAGGCTGAAGATGGGCACATATCAGGCTGCATTGAGGCTGCAAATGGGTGTATATCAGGCTGCATTGAGGCTGCAGATGGGCACAGATCAGGCTGCATTGAGGCTGCAGATGAGCACAGATCAGGCTGCATTGAGGCTGCAGATGGGCACAGATCAGGCTGCATTGAGGCTGCAGATGGGCACAGATCAGGCTGCATTGAGGCTGCAGATGGGCACAGATCAGGCTGCATTGAGGCTGCAGATGGGCACAGATCAGGCTGTATTGAGGCTGCAGATGGGCACAGAGCAGGATCCATGGAGGCTGCAGATGGGCACAGATCAGACTACATTGAGGCTGCAGATGGGCACAGATAAGGCTGCATTGAGGCTGCAGATAGGCACAGATCAGGCTGCAGTGAGGCTGCAGATGAGCACAGATCAGGCTGCATATGGGCACTAATCAGGCTGCATTGATGGGCATTGATCATTATTTTGCTTCAAAGTGGTTTATTTTGAAAAAAAAGTTTTTTTCCTGAAACTTCTCTCTTAAATTGAAGGTGCGTGCATGCGTGTTATACGCGGATAAATACGGTATTTACTGGCAGAAAAAAAATGTTTTACTATCCAAAGTAAAAAAAACAAGGGCAGAGGACTTAATAGATGGAAAGATGAAAGAATTACTGAAGTTCCGCTTTAAGGGAACTATCTTCAGCCAAACACAAAGAGCAAAAAAAACCCTGATATTTTAACACTTCTCTGCTCTGTTCAAATATTTTGACTCTACATAATCCTAACTCTTGGAAGTATTTGCCCAGCTAATGCTGGATGCCATTAGTGACACGTTTGGAATGTTTAGGTTCACAACTCAATAACCTAGACATAAAATAAAAATGCAAACCCATATGGGAAGCAAGAGGACATCTGTATTTGTTGAAATAATCCTCCAAATATGAACTGGTATATTCAGTAAATCATTAACAGACAGACACATCTGTTGTTAAACCTAAACTCTGGGACAATATAAAAAGAACAAATTAATGAATATCTTTAATCATTGATACATCATTGATAATATTTTTTAAATAAAAGCAGTGTAAGTATCAAAATATGACCTGGTATAAGCCGTGCATTTCCCCTAGAGCAAGGCTGGAGTGTAAGATGAACCAGCAGTAACAGGAGCCACTCAGTCTGAAAACAAGCATGGTAATAGAAAAAGATAGCAGAATGACTGAGAGCTGAGTTCATCACTGTGCTGCTTCTCATTTCACTGTTCATTCATAGGCCGAGGTAGGTCTAGGATGACCTGGGTTCATAGGAAGTGGGTTAAATGACGCTGGCCATAAGACTGAGGACATCTAGCAGCAGAAGATAAATATTGCCGCAAATTTGGCTTTTGTTATTTTATCTTTTAATGAACTATACATTTTTATCTTGTTTTTTATTGGAGTTTTGTTTTAAGAAATTGCTATATTGCTATTAGTATAACAATTTTTTCTACATACAGAGCATAGAAACCTGAAGTGCAGTAAACTGCTGGTAAAATATTAATGGTCACTTTAGACATTAACATTAACATTTTGCAATAATTTTGCCAGCAAACCTTTATTTTTTCCCCCACACAGGGCTAAGCAACAGGCACACTCTTACCACAGCAGAGCATTCACACATTTCCTTTGACTGCAAAGAAAATGCTGCCAAAGGTTTTGGACTAGAGCACCATAGAGCTTTATTTACTGCTGGAGGGGGTGGGAGGCATTAAGGTAAACGTTGCTTTGCCCTGATTGGGAAATATACAGGTTTTCTTTAGAGCTTCAACGTGTTGACTGCACTAACAACCCCAAACACATATGAATATTGCTTTTTTTTAAAAGGGCCAATATAAACCGATACCCGTTCCTTACAAAGAATACTGCTTTAATAACAAGGCCAATAAAAACCAATACCTGGCCCTCACTAAGAACTTACCAAACCTCAATGTCCACATACCACATACCATCCTTTGGTTTATACTTAAAAACTTTCTAGAGCCAAACTATCATGTGTCTTTGAATTTTTTACCATAAATATAGTCTTTGCAATAGTATTTTTCTTTTTACCACAATTATTTGTTGTTATTTTATATAAAGGAATAATAGCAGGTTGCAGAATTAAGCAACATAATTCAAAACTGCTTATTAAGAAATTTTAACAGGTTTCAAGAGGATTAGCAGCAAAGGAGAAGCAAAGCCTGAAGGTTCAGAAGGTGAGGACTGAACCAATAGAAGCTATATCATATTTAGTGAGAATAAACACAGAGTAGGCAGAGAGGTCAGGAAATAAAAGAAAGAAGTAATAGTAGCAAGAGCAGCACGTCTATCTATATAATTACAAGCAATCTTGGTGGCGGCAATGAGGAAAAAAAAAGGGGGGAAGGGATGAGTGTGAAGTTTAAAGTAGACAAGGAAGCTATATTGAGTCTTGTTGAGTCTGGAGACAGCCCATTTAGTCAGGAAAAAAAAGTAAGTTATAGTAAAGTTAGACTTTTATGATCGTTAATCCAAAGAGCCCATTGGGTACAAAATTCAGATGTTGTTAGAAGGGCTTTTGCAAGTATGCAATAGTAAAATTTTGCAGTGCACAGCAGTTGTAACATGTAATTGTCAAACAAGCATGTAACATGTAATTGTTTTCTTGTTTTCCTTTTGTTTGTAATGCAATGGTTGGAAATGATACATTGTGCAAGTGCACATATTACTGTTTTGAGCCAATGGGAAGTCTTGCTGCTTAATAAGAAAGTTGTAATGCGTTTTAGCAGGTTTCAAAAAAGCATAACTGTATAAATTAATAGACAAATTTCATTCCTCTAAATATTCTGATGCCTAGATGCTGGTGATATCAAGCCCATGTAAGTACATAGAAATATATAGTATAGTAATATAGAAATAAGTATATAGCTAGGACATGCAGTGAGTTTTATGTTTAGGTAAACGCTATATCATTTTTATGCTTGTGGAAGTGGTCCACTTTAATACTTAATAGGATTTTAACAGAATTCATTTGGGTGAGTTTGCTGACTATTCAGTTAGTAAATTTACTTAACCCTTTCATGACTAAGCCTATTTTTGAAATTTGGTGTTTACAAGTTACAATCCGTATTTTTGCTAGAAAATTACTTAGAACCCCCAAACATTATATATATTTTTTGTAGCAGAGAATCTAGAGAATAAAATGGAGATTGTTGCAATATTTTATATCACACGGTAATTGTGTAGCGGTGTTTTAAACGCAATTTTTTGGGAAAAGGGACACTTTCATGAATTTTAAAAAATCCAAACAGTAAATTTACCCCAATTTTTGTATAATGTAAAGGATGATGTTACGCCGAGTAAATAGATACCAAACATGTCACGCTTTATAATTGCACGCACTCGTGGAATGGTGACATACTACGGTATCTAAGAATTTCCTTAGAATTTCATTAAAATTTTTTTATGGTTACCAGGTTAGAGCTACAGAGAAGATCTAGTGCTAGAATTATTGCACTCGCTCTGACGATCGTGGCGATACCCTGCATGTGTGATTTGAACACTGTTTACATATGCGGGTGCGACTTCCATATGCGTTTTCTTTGCTGCGCGAGCTCTCGGGGACGGGGGCGCTTTAAAAAAAATTTTTTTTTTTTTCTTATTTATTTTATTTATTTTTATATTTATAAATTGTGTTTAAAAAAAAAAATTTTTGATGACTTTTATTGCTGTCATAAGGAATGTAAACATCCCTTGTGACAATAATAGGTGGTGACAGGTACTCTTTATGGAGGGATCGGGGGTCTAAAAGACCCCCAATCCCTCCTTTGCACTTCAAAGTATTCAGATTGCCAAAAACGGCGACTCTGAATACTGTGTATTTTTTTTTAAACCGGCGCCATTGGCAGCCGAGTAAACAGGAAGTGACATCATGACGTCGCTTCTGTGTTTACGATTAGGAGGCTGGAACGAAGCCGCCCACGGCTTTGTTCCAGCCCGCCCCCAGCCGTCGGAGGCAGCTGATTGGTCACCGGGCTTCCCGATCGAACGGGAGGCCCGGTAAGAGCGGCGGGAGGCGGCGGGGGGCGGCAGGAGGGGCTTACGTCCCCTTCCGCTCCTCCGGTATAACAGTCAAGCGGCTTTTAGCCGCATCGGTTGTTATACTCGGATAGCCGATCGCCCACTCTAAATAGCGGTACCAGGATGATGCCTGCAGCTGCGGGCATCATCCCGGTATAACCCCGGAAAACCGAGTACGCACATCTGCGTACGCTCAGCGGGACTTCTTACATCACCAATATTTTAAAGATTGAGCATTTGGCTAAATGTTTGCAAAACCAAATAAAGGTCTCTTTCTATTCATGAACAATGATCTTAAAGTGATAATAAACCCAAAATGTGTTATATTGCAGCTCACCAGTCAATAAATGTGGTGACTGCATACGTTTTCTTTTCTTTGGCTTTTTTGCCTCTGTTTTCCCCTGGGGATCTGGCCCAGAACACACCTCCTGTATCAATGAGATGCAATTCTGGAGGATGGAGCAAAGGAGGCACAATAGACAGCAACATTGCCAGTCTAAAGACGAAGGTAGTGTTAAATATATTAGTAAATTTAGAACCACTAACAAATTGAAGCCTGTACCTCAAGCTACACCAGAGAGTCAGCAGGAAATTAGGGTAATTAACAACTGGCTGAGGAACTGGTGCAGGAAGGTGGGTTTGGGTTCCTGGAGAACTGGGCTGACTTTCAGTGAGTTATCAGCTCTTCAGCAGGGACAGACTGCACCTAAATGGTGCAGCTCTGCTGGGAGAGAAGATGGCCAAAAAGTTTAAGGGACTTTTAAACTAAGTGGTGGTGGCTGGGGCGTGGCTGGGGCGGGGCTGGGGGGGGGGGGGGGAATCAGAGGAAGTGATAGCCAGCAATGTGCAAGGATCAGCGGGTGCTATTGGGGGTCTTAGTGGTAGGGTGGCTAGGACACCTAAACTCAAGCTAAATAGGTTGCCAAAACCTAATACCAGTTTCTTAATTACTAACGAGGAAATAATATGTGACCAGACAAAATCAAGAGGCATGTACCCAAATGCTGAAAGTATAGTTAATATAATATAAGAATTGGAGCTGCTAATATGTGAGGAGAATACCAGATACTTGCTTTGACAGCTACCATGATTGGCTGGCAATTGTTCAGGGATATTCCCTAAATCAGAGGGTTTACCTGTATATCAAGAATGATTTGTGAGTGAACGTGAGAGACGACATTGCTAATGGAGCTAGGGAAGAGGTGGAATCTTTGTGACTGGAGCTCCAAAGGGAGGAAACTAATAGGAAAGTAATTTTGGGCGTATGCTACAGACCCCTTAACTTGAAGGATGAGGAGGAGTCTGACCTCCTATCACAGTTAGGAATGGCGGAGAGGTAGGGCAATGTTATTTATAATGGGGGATTTCAATAACCCAGATATCGACTGGGCCGAAGGAACTGCTCACTCATCTAAGGCTCACCATTTCTTGAATGTCTTGCAGGACAATTTCATAGGTCAGTTGGTGGATGCACCAACAAGAGTTAATACTTTGCTAAATCTACTTATTACAAATAGGGAATTTGGCTCAATGCCAGTTGAGGATTCAAAGTTTAATTCAAGCAGAACTGAGCTAAAAAAAAAACTAAAGATTGATAGGAAACATTTGGAAATGTTAATTGTGCCTAAGCAGTACCTTGGAAGATTTACTGTTTTGAATTCTTATTTAAAAAATAGCATTGCGCTTCCTGTATCTTGAGCCTCCTAGTTGTTTATCTGCAGTGTGATCTCTAAGGCACTGAGGGGTTGATTTACTAAAGGCAAATAGGCTGTGCACTTTGTATAGTTCAGTTGCACTCCGCAAGTGCAGTTGCTCCAGAGCTTAGTAAATTAAAGTATAGTAAATTAGTGAAGCTTCACTTTGCAAAGAATACCCAATCAAGTGCAAGGAAAAAAAACAAAAAAACTGAATTTCTGCCTGCACATGATCAGATAATGGAAGTCAGCAGAGCTTCGGTTTAGTTAGTAGGCCCAGGATAACTGCTCTTGTAGGGTGCAACTGCACTTTGCAAAAAGCACGGTCTATTTGTCTTTAGTAAATCAACCCCTGTGCCTCCTATTGGCAATCTTAAGAACTTTAGTGATATCACCACTGTGCTGCTCACAGTTGTCCTTTCTGGAGGGAAGAGGGGAATTCGCAGATGCATGTATTATAGCCAGCAATAGCAGGAACTTTGTAGCCAGCTAGAAGTTGCCATGCAAAATAGGAGAGATTTCTGGCTAGTAAATATTCTGCTGCAAGATTGCCTGTGTAATATCTTGTACTTGGAGGGGAGAGAAAGTTTAAAAAACTGCTATAGGCTACAATCAGACCTGTGTTTTTCCTTGACAACATGTAGATGCAAGAAAATCAGAAGGTGGTCCTTAGCTGCAGATGGCAGCCCTATTGAAAGCAATGGGAGGCCGGTGGCTCCGGAAGTGAATTTCAGCCACTGCCATGTAATTGCTATGTGGTCCCAAAGCAATTGCATGCAAGTGGTTGCAATTATCTGTGGAAGGCAGCAGCCTCCCATTGCTTTCAATGGGGCTGCTTCCTGCAGGTAATTTCAAGAATCCTCAATTTATTTTCTCACATCTACACACTTATAGGCAAAAACGCAATTGTGAATGTGGCCTTAACCTTACCTTGAGCAGAAAAATTGAAAATCACAATACAGGATTAATAGGCCATATATTAATAAAGGCATTTTCTAGAGGGTACAGGACACAGGACCACACTCCAAATGCATGCTAATAGAAATTATTTTAAGTAGTAGTATATTTGCTATTAATAAACAGTGATATGTCAATGACTTTAAATCAAGAGGATCAGCATGAGAGTCAGACAGCTAGCATTTTTAAAAGAATAGGTTAAAGTAGTTGTAAATCCTAACTGGAAGACATTTAGTTTGCATCCGGACTGTGAATGATAAACAGTTGCTATGCTTTTTTCTTCTTTCTTGTTTTCACCTTTTTTCATAATTTTTGCACTGCAGTGCTGCTGATCTACCATAGCGTCTTTACATCCACTTTATGGCTACATATACTGTATACTTCAGTGATTACTATATGGCATTTCTCATAACAGGTTTTTTATGGTGACAATGGCAAAATATTCCTGCCCAATGAGTGTTGGCACAGCCATTTATAGATCCCACTGGAAGCCCTTGTAATATGGTGATTATGCAGGTGCATAGTTTGAGAACAGGGACAGAGTTGTTATCCTACAACAGAAAGTGCCTGGATGTGAATCTTCTCTTTTTTTTTTTTGGTGACAGGTTCTCTTTAACTATCATGTAGCCAGCCTTCTGCAATAACTGCAGAAACTAAAAATGAAATCTTAAAATCAAAGTAAAGACCACAATGCCCACAGTATATTATAGTATAGACACAAACAGAACAAATGTGCTCACATTGATTTAGATAAAATACTTATTTCCATGATAAAGTGATGGGTATAGTAAAGGAGGTTTGATGCAGGCATTGGTCAGGGTACCAGTATTGATAGGAGAAGTCAGAGTACAGTGGCAAAAATTCTTGAACTAAAATAAATGAATTATAATCTGTCACTTTACTAACTTAGGAAAAAAGTGACAGTATTAGCCCCCCCACCCCCCACCCATTTATGCTAACTTCCTTGCCCTCCTTCATTGCTCCTTTACCCAAGAGTCAACACTTGCTTTAGTTCCCTGTTAGATGTCAAGGGCTCCTCTGTACTGTATGTTTAATGGTGTGACAGAGGATGGTGAAGGTGGGTTGGGGGGTAAGAGACTACCTTTGTAGATACAGATACTCTAAGTAATGTGGTCACTGTGACATAGCAAATCCTTTTCCGACCTTTGCGTAGTGGTGACAAATATTTTTTGGTGTAAAGCAGTTCAGTTTAAGTTTCAGTTAATTTTAGGTGAAGATACTGCCACAAACACAAATGCTTTGATTGGAAAACCTTTAGAATCTAATACATACTTTTGGAGTAGGGTGGATTATTTACTAGAGCTCGACCAGCAATTGCTCTGTTATAGTTGTTTGCAGGAATGGGTGAAGTATGAACTTTCAGATCATGTATGGTTTGAAATAAGAGAATCTGGATGCCGCACACTGGATAAAGTTGAAAATTCTTCTTTATTGTAAAAATAGGATCATCAAAAATACAGGACAATCAGGCAGATGGTACAGACACAGCTGATGCGTTTCACACTCTAGTTTGAGTACTTACTCATATGTGTCTCTACCATCTGCCTGATTGCCCTGTATTTTTGATGATCCTATTTTTACAATAAAGAAGAATTTTCAACTTTATCCAGTGTGCGGCATCCAGATTCTCTTATTTCAATTCTTGCTTCAATTTGCATTTAGCCAGCACCTGGGACTCCCCTCCTCTGAAGGATCCACTCAACACACACCTGGGAGCAAGTCTACCTGAGCGGTGAATCACCTTCCCTGTTTCAGATCATGTATGTCAAGTTTAAAAATCGTTGGATCTTTTTTATAAGTGGCACCATCATCTGGCACCATATGACAAACCTGAATTTAACAATGCTATTTGAAAAGCAGCACCTTCATCTGCGATTATTAAGTCTTTTATTTCCCCCATACCAACATAAGCCCATCCTTTTTTTTTCTATTCTTCTTATCCCCATCTTCTCTTTTTCTCTGCTTCTTCTCCACCCCTACCCGTTACCTTGGCCTTCCCTCATTCTTTCCCCTGGTTTTTCCTAGATACTGCACATATTTTGTTCCCTGACTGCCTACTACAAGTTTTTATTGTCATTTAAAAAATGTTCTTAAATTCAGTACTGGGATGAAATACCCCTGCGACTGTTTTTTCTAGTGCAAATTCTAAATGCTAAAACAGATTATTAACTAACCTCTTTGTACTAAATATAGTCGTGTGCAGCTTTCTATTTAGTGTTATTCTGAGTGTGACATAATGATTACTTACAACTCTGTTCCAATGTTTTCCTACCTGAAAATTGTCGTAAACTAAAAACTATTGAAAAAGATTATTGATTCTGGAACTTTGGCATAACTCTCCAGTTGGGTTTCCCATACAAGATATTTTTATGGCAATTATATCTAATGATCCATTATATGCACATAGATTATATGTTGCATCCATACATACTGTAGCTGGTCCTTAGGCTGTTTATACAGCCATGAAAGGGTACCACTTCAATGGGCCTTACAATAAGGAGCAGCACATTGTCGGGCCAACATTTGGTCCTTCATTTGATGGTAAATTCATGACATGTTGACTGTCAACATACAAAATTAATAAACTACATATATTTAAATGTTTTATCACCTGGATTCAACTGAGTTACAAGCAGGGCATTTATACTGCATAGACTTTGAGCTAATATACTACAGGCGTTGTAAATATATGCTGATGCTTCAGGAAGGATGTATATCCCTATGGAACCTTTCTGATCAGTCCATCATAAACTATCTACTTGTCTACCCTGCTATTGTGCCCTCTGTGATCTATTAGTGTGCATAATAGCATATTACATTTAAATTCTGGCATAACAGATACGTGGCAGCAACTGTAGGCTGTGATGCATTTTGCCTGACATTAATTCTTCCTTGTTTCCTATATGCTTACTTGCTTTGCAAATATGCTTTGTATGTGTTATGGATTAACATACAGTATATCTACTGAGGCAGTGAACATAAAGTTACTTGTTTATGAGTTATGAAATATACGTCAAGCACTTTACTGCTCAACGACAAGAGAATGCTGTTACTTTAGCTTTGGTTGGCTCATGTCATACATACCTGCTTTGCAACTCTGTAGATGTATAGCTTATGCCTAAATATGCATGTATCCACATTAATCTACTTCCATCTGAAAAAATTGCTTAGCTTTCCCCCTGCCTCACATGCTTGTTTTGATACTGCAATATATATCTTTAATTAATCAGACTTTATCATTTAGAGATATACAGTATTTGAAGGGATATGATCTATCTTAGCTTTGGGTATGTAAGAACACGTAAAGTGATTTATGTTTATGATAGTGTGTGTATTTTGGAGTGGGAGTTGATGTGCCCTTAGATGTGCCCTAAGATGAGTGTGATGAAATATGTCATTAATACTCTTTTTTTGTTTATTTGATTTTTTGCCTTTCAGATATGTCCTTAAAGTGTTTGTTACCCCAGGATTTCATATTCCTGATATGTGCCTGCTGTACCATGTACTTGTACGATAGAGTATCCTGTTCTCTTTGTATTGTTTCCTTGATGTGCAATACCTGGTGTACCTGCCGACTGCCCCTGCTTTCCTATTAAACACTGACCATACTAAGTAGCATAACACACAGTGGTCAGTTCACTAGCTGTGCTGGGAACTCAGCCAGCCCTCCTCCAGTGATCAGACTTGTCCTGACTTGCCTCCCCCTGCACAGCCATTCACTGGGAAGCTCAATGTACTGTTGCTTCTCTTCCACCCAGCTCTTATGCAGCTGAGAACAGAGGAAACAGAGGGAATATGTGATCACTTATAAAAAGGGGGAAAATGGTATTTATGTATTTTTTTATATATCTATACACAAATGTTTTGCCTTTTGTTTCAGTTTTAAACTAAATTACTCCCTTTCAGATGTTTTTCTTCTCCGGAGGGGGACCAGGCAGGGATGCCCACTGTCCCCCAGTTTGTTTGCCTTGGCCTTAGAACCCCTGGCGACGCTTGTTCGTGAATCTAGCCGTATTGTGGGACTGCGGGTTGGCCCTCTGGAGGAGAAGATATCCCTATATGCCGACAACACCCTACTCTATTTACATGATGCAGATTTTTCGCTGCAGGCGGCCCTGGAAATTTTTGATGAGTTTGGGCATTTCTCAGGGGTCCGTATCAATTGGTCTAAATCTGTTCTCTTTCCCCTAGATGCAAGGGCCAGGGATCTAGCGACCCAACCTGTGTTGAAGTGGGCGGAGGAATTCAAATACCTGGGAATAAAAATATTGCGAGACCCTAGGTCCTTTCAGCGCCTCAATCTACAGCCTATAGTCGCACGCCTTAAAGACCACTGCTCCAGGTGGGCCAATCTTACTCTTAATTTGCTAGGGCGTATAAATGTATTGAAAATGATTTACCTACCTAAGTTTAATTATATCTTTCGGAACTGCCCTACATGGATACCCCAGGCATTTTTCAAAGAAATAGACGGCTGCATTGGATCCTTTTTATGGAGGGGATCCTCCCCTCGGATAGCCAGATCAACTCTGTCCCTGTCAGTTGTGGGGGTTTGGCCTTACCTAACCTGCTGGTGTATTATTGGGCGGTCGTGCTAGTCACAGTTAGGTGGTGGTTTGAACAGTCTAGGGCCAATGCAGCGGTCTGTTTGGAGGCGGCTATGGTGGGTTCCCTTAAGGAGCTTGGTAATCTGGTATATATCGTGGAGCCTCCTCCAGTTCTGCCCTCTCGGGTCCCACTAAGACCACTTTACGCGTATGGGGGGTGGCTAGGAGACGATTTTTGTCTCCCAATAGGTGGTCCCCCTATTGTCCGTTATGCGGTAATCCTACCCTCCCACATTTCAGGACTATTCCTGACCCACAATTCTGGGCCTGGTATGGAATTAAACTTCTGAAGGATGTTGGGGTCATGGTTTCCTTTCAGGACCTTGTAGGGAGATGTGGCCTTCCTGCAGGAATGCTGTTTCATTACTATCAGTTGCGGCACGCGTTCCGTGCTCAGTTCCCGACACCACCTGACCTTGAGACGGATGTGGTCGAGGAATTATTGGCACAGGAATCCCTGACTAAGCCCCTTTCAGTATTATATTTGACGTTACTTAGAACAGACTAAAAAAAAATGGATGTATTGTGGGACAAATGGAGGGCTGATATCCCATCCCTAGATAGAGAGACTTGGGAGGAATGTTTTGACAATAGCTCCCAACTGGTGATATCCTCCAGGGACAAATTAATACAAACCAAATTCCTGCATAGGATTTACTTCACACCTCAGAGACTAAACAGAATTTACCCGCAGAGGTCCCCGAACTGTCCAAGATGTCAATCTCCAGATAGCACCTATATACACATGTTCTGGTTATGTCCTAGACTCTCCCACTATTGGGCTGATATCTTTGAATTTATTAACGTACGTCTCCAGCTGGAGTTGCCCCTAACGGCAGAGTTGGCCCTACTGGGTATACAAGAGGATGACCAAAGGCCTCGGTATACTAAACTTCTGCTTTCATTGCTGCTCTTTTATGCCAAAAAAGAGATCCTCCTTAAGTGGACTTCCCCCTTGCCACCTACGATAAGGTCATGGGAAAACTCAGTTAATGCTATTCTGCCAATGTATAAACTAAGCGATATAAGTAGAGGCTGTCCTCAGAAATTTGAGAGGGTCTGGCAGCCATGGACCGACCCCCTGTGATTTGTAATGGCCTTCTTGGTGTCCTTGCCTTAGCTGTCTATAATGTACTGTATTTGATTGCGCTTCGGCACCCCCCCCTTCTGACACTAGATGATGGATAACTCCTTATGCTCCTGCCTTGAGTAATGTATACCTACAATGTCCTATGGTTATACTGTATACTGCGTATTGCATATATACTGTTCTTCCATTGATGTGATCATTGCAATAATTTCATGTCTTATAATGTACTGTGATCCATTTTTTTCAAATAAAGACCAACCTTGTTGTAAAAAAAACAAAAAAAAAAACTGAATGCACTGTTTTACAAGATGATTGTTTACAATCACTTTAAAGTGGAATTCCACCCAAAAATGGAACTTCCATTTTTTGGATTCCTCCCCTCCTCCAGTGTCACATTTGGCACCTTTCAGGGGGGAGGAGGGAGCAGATACTTGTCTAATAAAGGTATTTGCTCCAACTTCCTGGCATAGCTCACCACCGTGATTGCGGTGATCTCTGCCGCCTACCCTGTACTCCCCCGCCTTATATCCTAAGATATAGAATACAGCAGGGACCTGAAAGGACGTGCAGCGCAACTCGCGCATGCAAAGTAGGGAACCAGGAAGTGAAGCCGCACGGCTTCACTCTCTTATTCCCTTACCGAGGATGTCGGCGGCAGCAGCCGAGAGCCGAAGGACGAATCGGCTTCGGCTGCCAACACTGCGGGCTCCCTGGACAGGTAAGTGTCCACATAGTAAAAGTCAGCAGCTGAAGTATTTGTAGCTGCTGGCTTTTAATATTTTTTTTTTAGCAAACCTCCACTTTAAGCTTTTTGTTCTATACTTTTATGACCCACTCTAAAAAAAATACAGCCTAATATCATATATTCTTTACTTGTGTTTTTTATCATAACTGGAGTTATCTGTTGAGGAATGAGTTATTCATGCCTATAATATACAGATAGATCTGTTCATGTAAGAGCAAACCACTTTGTCATATGTTTTATAGCCCTCATGTAAATATTTTAAGCTTCAAGTAACATACACTACTCTCCCTAATAGCCTACATGTAATTTAATAACTTTGTTAACAAGATGACAGTGTCACAGTCAACTAAGTCCTTAAAGTTTGATTACAGCAGGATATATTGTGTCAGCTTAAATTTGTATTGGACGGTATTGCCTGCCTAGCATCTCAGACTTTATAAACCCAGTATTGAATATCAACTTGAAATTAAAAAAGTGATATTAATTGTAACTTTTTTTTTCTAGCACTTTTAAATACTTGCATGTATTTCAACTAAAACTCTGTAATGAAGAAGTTTTTTTTTTTCCTGGCCATGGGGTAAATTTATCAATGTTGGTCAAACTCAGTGATCTCATATTTACCAAAGGCTGATTTCTTTTTTAATAATAGTTATTTTGCATTCAGTGTCACTTTTTTTTATAACAAAACGTCCCTTATTATATACAGTGTTACAGAGACAACGAAAACAAAAAATACTACTGCAGGTAGTGCCTGAGCCTCTAGCAGCCTCAAAAATCCTGCCCTTATGTTTGAATACCAGGCCATCCTAAAAGACAAAGCTCCAAAACTTTTGAGTATACAAAAAAAGAACCACTGTTCCAGGTGTATAAAGGTAAGGCTGATTGGAGTATCTTGCAGAGTGCTTGCCCCGGCCCGCCGCTGTGGGAAACTTGGAAAAAGAAAGAAATGGCTGCACATCCAGAACTTCCGATTGCCTTTTATTTTGTTTCACAAAGATAACACCAAAGACACCAAACTGTGGTCACGTAGACGCATTTCACACATACATCTTGTGCCCTAATCATTACAATGACTGAGACAACATGGTAGATCTTAAATAGACCGCCCCAATAGCTACAGGTGTTCTGGGGACGGGGATAATCAGTGATGAGAACACAGCTCGATCAATCACCAAACCTCAGCCCCAAAGAGCATGCGGCTATAAACTTAGATAAAATCTCAAACTGAAGGTATGCATACCAAAGCATCCTGCATACACATGTATGTAAACATTTATAAATAATACCATTAACCAATAAACCCATAAAAACATTTGAAAAAGGACCAAACAAAAAATAAATATACATACATAAAACGTGAAAAACGATCAACTTAATGAAAAATAATGATATACACATATGCACATATATAACAATAAACCAATCATTCCATATAAAAGTGTATGCATGTGCAGGCGCACATATCCATGTACCCCCACACATGCACACAAGGGACGTGCATATAAAATCATTTACTAATCCATAAACAAAATGCATGTGTGTCCACATATATAAGCATGCATATATACATCAAAGAAAGCTGCCTCCATTATAGGATCCATAAAAACGCACCATGTCCCAGGATAAATGCAGACACCCGACCATTGGATCCATACATATGTGACATGCATTCACCAAGATGAATCCAGATACAATGCATCTACATAAAAACACTTGCAATAGGAGATGGTGAGGACTACTCTTAAATGCACATAGAAAATTAATCATAATAATCATATATATATATATATATATATATATAGATAAAATGAAAAAAAAAAAAAAAAAATATATATATATATATATATATATATATATATATATATATATATATATATATATATATATATATGTGCCATCTCGAAAGTAGAACCCACCCAAAGCATGGAGTCTGCTATAAAGTTGGCGAACCAAAGTAAAGCGGCCCACAAACAGCCCAACAACCAATCCGACAGAATCCATACATAAGCCGATAGCGATCGCACAGCGATCTCACGATAGCACAATAACCACGCTATGTTATGTATGAGAGGGTCAATGTATATCTCACATGGGGGTCATAAAGATAGAAGGTACTTGGCACAATAAAAAGATGACAAGGCGAATAATGGAATATAGGGACATATATTGAAAAATATATAACAAATATATATATAAAATATATAACAAATATATATAAAAATATAACAAATATATAACAAATAATATATAACAAATCAAGTATATAAATAAATAAATAAATAAACAAAACAGGCTGTTCGGTCTCAATGTATGGAGAGAAGTACAGTATCTCACAAAAGTGAGTACACCCCTCACATTTTTGTAAATATTTTATTATATCTTTTCATGTGACAACACTGAAGAAATTACAGTAGTGAGTGTACAGTTTGTATAACAGTGTAAATTTGCTGCCCCCTCAAAATTACTCAACACACAGCCATTAATGTCTAAACCACTGGCAACAAAAGTGAGTACACCCCTAAGTGAAAATGTCCAAACTGGGCCCAAAGTGCCAATATTTTGTGTGGCCACCATTATTTTCCAGCACTGCCTTAACCCTCTTGGGCATGGAGTTCACCAGAGCTTCACAGGTTGCCACTGGAGTACTCTTCCACTCCTCCATGATGACATCACGGAGCTGGCCAATGTAAGAGACCTTGCATTCCTCCACCTTCCATTTGAGGATGCCCCATAGATGCTCAATAAGGTTTAGGTCTACAGACATGCTTGGTCAGTCCATCACCTTCACTCTCAGTTATACAAAAAGAAGGGGGTTGTGACCTGTCTATACCGATATTTAGAACACTGACATGTCTCCATCCCAATTAATATGAAAACAGAAAAGGAGAGCAAAAAGCTGGACTTTGCGTGAGACATGTCAGCGCATAAATAATAATTAATTGGTCAGGCTCATATAGAGTTGGCCTGTATCCAATGCAAGTAAATAATCCAGACATCAATAATAATAATAATAAAAAAAAGAACAATGGGCGTAATCACAAAGGATTTACATCAGATATTCATATAAAGTATCATTTTAATTCATCATTCAACATAGAGGAATTACCAGTAATATAAAATCAATCAATGGACATAATAAGTACAAAAAATACAGTTACAGTACAGGTAGTTGTTAAAATGTGGGCATCCATAAGTTGTTAACTCAACGCGTTTCTTGGCTTACAACCAATCATGAGGAGTTCAGATGCATAATAACTAAAAAGTAATGGGGCAGCCATTAGTCTAATGATTGACACATAAATATCGAAAAAACAAAAACTACAATAGTACTCACAGAGTGATGGATAACTAATAAAATGGGAAGGTGGTCTGGGTCTGCAAAGTCTCACCCGGGGTTGAGGCAAGGACCAGCCCCCCAAAAGGAACCCAAGGGACAGAGGCCGCCATCCGGGCCGGGACACCCCACATAACCGTTTCCCAGTGAGAAGGGAGGAACCTGGCAAAACGCATGTGGAATGCTGTGGAGGAAAAGGAAGGAATGTGAGTGAAAGTGAAGGTGAAATGAGGAAGCCATCCATGGCTAGGCAAGATAGAAGGAGTGGGGTATGTGATAAGGGAAACATGAAACATAGAGGGGATGTGAAGTACAAGGTGAACAGTGAGAAAGGTATATGCGTGTCACATAAGTGGTGTTGGAAGTGTGGAGGCATGGATGGCTATAAGGAGGTGGAGGGGATTTACCTGTGAAGTGCGAGTGGTGCGCAAGCCGGTCATCCCTGCACAGGTTGAGGCGGTGTGTGGAGCAAGCCAGGCAGAGGCCGCCGCCATATACCCCAGGCTGGGGGCGTGTCCCTGCCAACGTCATGAAGGGGTGTCAATGCAGCGTGCAGGGAGGAGGGAAGAGTCCATCGACGATCAGGGCAATCGGGATGGAGTCCCATCCCCCTGCCGACATGACCCCCGGCGGAATGGATCACAGATGCCCGCAGTGCAGCGTCGTAGGATGCCGCACACCGGGCGTGAAACCATGACGCCGATGCGTCAAGGTCACGGCCCGCCCCCACCGTGGTGTGGGGCAGGTGAGGGGCCGCGAACTGGGCGCATCGCAACCCCGGAAATGGGACCCAACAAGACCTTCACTCTCAGCTTCTTTGGCAAGGCAGTGGTCATCTTGGAGGTGTGTTTGGGGTCATTATCAAGTTTGAATACTGCCCTGCAGCCCAGTCTCCGAAGGGAGAGAATCATGCTCTGCTTCTGTATGTCACAGTACATGTTGGCATTCATGTTTCCCTCAATGAACTGTAGCTCCCCAGTGCCGGCAGCACTCATGCAGCCGCCCCAAACCATGACACTTCCACCATTATGCTTGACTGTAGGCAAGAAACACTTGTCTTTGTACTCCTCACCTGGTTGCCGCCACACACGCTTGACACCATCTGAACCAAATAAGTTTATCTTGGTCTCATCAGACCACAGGACATGGATCCAGTAATCCATGTCTTTAGTCTGCTTGTCTTCAGCCAACTGTTTGCAGGCTTTCTTGTGCATCAACTTTTGAAGAGGCTTCCTTCTGGGACGACAGCAATGCAGGCCAATTTGATGCAGTGTGCGGCATATGGTCTAAGCACTGACAGGCTGACCACCCACCCCTTCAACCTCTGCAGCAATGCTGGCAGCACTCATACGTCTATTTCCCAAAGACAACCTCTGGATATGACGCTGAGCACATGCACTCAAGCACCCAACTTCTTTGGTCAACCATGACAAGGCCTGTTCTGAGTGGATTCTGTCCTGGTAAACTGCTGTATGGTCTTGGCCACCATGCTGAAGCTCAGTTTCAGGGTCTTTCAATCGTCTTATAGCCTAGGCCATCTTTATGTAAAGCAACAATTCTTTTTTTCAGATCCTCAGAGAGTTCTTTGCCATTAGGTGCCACATTGAACTTCCAGTGACCAGTATGAGAGTGTGACAGCGAGAACACCAAATTTAACACACCTGCTCCCCATTCACACCTGAGACCTTGTAACACTAACGAGTCACATGACACCGGGAAAGGAAAATGGCTAATTGGGCCCAATTTGGACATTTTCACTTAGGGGTGTACTCACTTTTGTTTACAGTGGTTTAGACATTAATGGCTGTGTGTTGAGTTAATAATGTAGCAAAGTGTAATTTCTTCCGTGTTGTCACGTGAAAAGATATAATAACATATTTACAAAAATGTGAGATGTGTACTTACTCTTGTGAGATACTGTATCAATAAATCACTCATAAAATGACTAACATCTCACTCAAAGTTGAGCCCGAGTGGGATGCGAATCTGGAGGTGAAAAATCCAGAAAACTTCCCTCAGACAAAAGGACTGAATGCATCACCCCCTCATCTTGATATTTTGACCTTTTCTATAACCTGAACCTGCATAGCTGTTTTGTCCCAATGATGATACCTGTTAAAATGTTTGCCCACATTAGTGGACAAATCCTTGTCCACACTGTAAATGTGTTCCTGGAACCGATCTCTCAGCCGTCTTGTAGTCCTTCCCACATATTGCATGTTACAAATCGCACATGTGATTAAATAAACTATGTTGCTAGTAATGCAACTGAAAAAGGATCCAATGTTGTATATTTTGTGATTAACAGAAGAGCTGAAGACAGGGCCATCTTAAGAGCATTATAGGCCCCCGGGCAATACAGTGCACTGGGACCCTGTCTACACTACACTATATCCACTGACCACTATACTACACTACACACCACACTAACCTACCTGATTCCTATACACACCATTACACGACACACTGACCTCTACACACCACACCACCCTACCTGATTTCTATACTCACCATTACTACACAAACTACACTACCCACAGACCACTAGACAATACACTACATACTGACCGCTACACAATACTCTACCCACAGACCAATACACCACACACACACTACACATAACACTACACACAATACACTACACACCACACACAATACACTATACACAACACATTACATTATACACTGACTTTATGGCTGCTTCCTCTCCCCAGACCATATCTACTCCCCCCCAGCAACAAAACTCACGAGTGAGTCTCTTACCTTTTTTTTTCTTTCATGATCTGCTCTGCCTCTGCGCCGCTGCCCGTCACACTGCCCGTCACACTGCCAGACTTCCTGCCCCGGTGGGGACATGATCGGTGACCCGGAGAGGAGGAAAAGAAGATATCGGCCACAGCTCACAGTGAAGGCCAGCCCCGCTCTCCCGCGATTGAAGACAGGCCAGCCCCGCCTGCCGCACATGACCCCTTTCGCCCAATCACAGGGCGCCAGGGGCCGGCTTGAGACTGGACATGGCGGCTGGAGTGTGGGGTCACAGAAAATTGGAGCAAGGGTGATACATAGATGCTTGGCTGGGGTCGCTGGGCAGGTGGGGCCCCCCAGGCAAATGGGAACCCCGGGCAACTGCCCAGCGTGCCCAATGGAAAAGATGGCCCTGGCTGAAGATGGTACCACCCTGGATGTGGCTGCAGCAGTTGCATCCCGCTGCACCACATGTGTAGTTACCCTTACAGTGTAACCAAGTAACCCACCTGGGAGCTTTGCTGTGAAAAAAGCTAACACCCCAGAGAGGGGGCTCTATGTGAGACAATGTTGACACCCCCCTTTAATATCTCAGAACAAATATCATCCGAGAATAAAGAAGGCAGATGTGTATTAAAGATCTGTTTAATCATATTAAATTCACTGCTTAAGGGGGTGGACAGTGTTAGTTGATTACTTATTTTGTTACTACTGTTTCCTCAGAGGGGTCACTCTACTTAAAAGTTCAGATCTACTTTTATGTCTGGCTATAGTGAGTGCTCTGTCGAGCATCCACCTGAGATACCCCCGCTGTAAAAACCTCCCATATAGCAACCTTGCCTCCCTTTCGAATTGGTTGTTATCACTACAAATGCGCCTCACACATAAAAATTGGCCAACATGGATGCCCCTGATAGTGTGTCTTGGATGGCCAGACTGGGCAAGTAAGAGAGAGTTTCCTGTAGAGGGTAGAACATACCTTGCCATCAATGCCTGTCAGACTGACATCTAGAAAACACATGGAGCTGTTGTCAGCAGCACTGGTGAATGACAGATTAAAAACATTATCATTGAGGTATGTAAGCATAGATGGCATGAGATCCACTCCCCCACATACAACCAGCAAGAGGTCATCAATGAATCTTAGGTAAACGACAATCCTAGCTCTATAGGGATTTCCACCCTCACCAACCCATGTAAAGGTTGGCTAAAGAGGGCGAATAATTAAGCACAAGATGTATGTGTGAAACGTGTGTCTACGTGACCACAGTTTGGTGTCTTTGGTGTTATCTTTGTGAAACAAAATAAAAGGCAATCGAAAATTCTGGATGTGCAGCCATTTCTTTCTTCTTTCCAACACTTTTGAGTAGTTGCCCTCCACTATGATGAGCGTACTTACTGGGCAATAGAAATGTGCATTAGGCAGGTAAAAAAAAAAGCGTTGGTACTATCTGGAAGTTATGAAAGTTTGCCTGTCAAAACAGCCTGGAACTTGGCTCTATAGACAAAATTTTCCACAGTGCTACAGGTTTGTGCAAATACCTGTAGGTATTCATTTTTTGTTGTTTTTTTTTTACTGCCGGAGTCTTTTTAGAGGGATATCACACAGTAAAAAAAATGGCCCAGTAGAAATCCACTGAAACCACAGTGCTCCACAAAGCAGTCCCTGAATAGGTGAAAACAAAATGGTAAAACGAAAGGGTTATATAAAATCATACAATACAGCGCTCGCAAATATATAATCTGTGATCTCAAAATATAAGAAAGAACTATGTTGCAGCTGCAGAGTGAAAGTACTGTACTTTTAGTATTATATAACCAAGTGAACTGCGCTAGCAACTGTGAATGAAACTAAACATATGCAAAAACTCAAAAAATATATATAAAGTGACACATTGATAGTGCATAGAAAGGGTATTGTAGAAAACTGGGCATACACCCTGCAAACCTAGCCCAACAATTAATGGGAATACGCTGGGCTATACTACCAGAACCACAAACCCTACATATGCATGTGAAAAATCAATTTGTGTGCATGATAAATGCAAAATAACAGGAATGAGCAAAAAACGATCCCCTCAGGGAATTGTAGATTAATGCAAACATAAAATGTCAATAATAGGAAGAACGTGGCTGATGGTAAAAACCCCCTTCATAGGAAGACAATGAGCAGGCTTCCAGCTCTCACATCCTTAGAAACAAACAGGGCTGATAATGTAACGAAGCAGAGATTGCTTGGAGGAGACCACAAAACACACGTTCCACCGGAGGAGAAAAAGAAAAGCATATAGCATAAAACCCTATGTCACCAAGGGTCACCTGCGCAAAAATGCGCTACTCACGAGACCGGTAGACAAAACAGGCATTCAGATGTTATGGTCGGTTCGCCGCTCTCCGGCGTGCGTTCCACCGCCAGGAAGTGATGTCACTGGTATCAGATCAGACGGACGTGGACAGGATGTTGCGTCGACGCGTTTCGCCCCTCCCCCAGGGCGTTATCAAAGACTCTTTGATAACGCCCTGGGGGAGGGGCGAAACGCGTCGACGCAACATCCTGTCCACGTCCGTCTGATCTGATACCAGTGACATCACTTCCTGGCGGTGGAACGCACGCCGGAGAGCGGCGAACCGACCATAACATCTGAATGCCTGTTTTGTCTACCGGTCTCGTGAGTAGCGCATTTTTGCGCAGGTGACCCTTGGTGACATAGGGTTTTATGCTATATGCTTTTCTTTTTCTCCTCCGGTGGAACGTGTGTTTTGTGGTCTCCTCCAAGCAATCTCTGCTTCGTTACATTATCAGCCCTGTTTGTTTCTAAGGATGTGAGAGCTGGAAGCCTGCTCATTGTCTTCCTATGAAGGGGGTTTTTACCATCAGCCACGTTCTTCCTATTATTGACATTTTATGTTTGCATTAATCTACAATTCCCTGAGGGGATCGTTTTTTGCTCATTCCTGTTATTTTGCATTTATCATGCACACAAATTGATTTTTCACATGCATATGTAGGGTTTGTGGTTCTGGTAGTATAGCCCAGCGTATTCCCATTAATTGTTGGGCTAGGTTTGCAGGGTGTATGCCCAGTTTTCTACAATACCCTTTCTATGCACTATCAATGTGTCACTTTATATATATTTTTTGAGTTTTTGCATATGTTTAGTTTCATTCACAGTTGCTAGCGCAGTTCACTTGGTTATATAAAACGAAAGGGTTAACGTGTAATTTCAAAGTGGCAGTATGCCACTTATTAATCTCAAAAGGAAATGTGATACCACAAATCAAGATATAGTTAATACACAAATGGAATCCATTAAGTGGGTAGCCAACACTATACAAATAAATGCTACACTGACAGGTGGGTGCTGCAGCCCGCAAATCAGGAGGGGATACTCCGTCTAGGATGCACACAAGGGGAAACTGAAAAAACAGGCGCAAGGACCACCATAGTGTAGCTTTCTAATTAGATGGATGAATCTTGGTTTCTATACAGCGACACCTGGCACCCTACACCATTTCTTTGGCTGTTACCTGTCGGCTTCACCCATGGTTGGACACTAAGCCCCGATGCTGGAAATCTTGTCATTTTTGCCTGTCTCCAAATTGCTCTTGTGAGTGCAACTTAGAATGTTTTAATAAAGTGTTTGTTTTCAACAATACACTATAGTGGCCTTTGTGCCTGTTTTTTTCTCTCTCCTCTTTGTAGGGGGGGCATTATTATAGAGTTTGCTTTCCTGTTTTATAAAGGTTTTCCTTCAAAATGCTCAAGTTAGATGCCTTTACTTAGCAGACATATTCCCCAAAACAACATTTCTAAGTACTCTTCAATTTAATTCTTACAGGTTTTATAAATATAGGGTTCCCCTGAAGCCAAAAACCTTTTTTATAACTGTTTTTAATATGGACCTTACAGCCAGTTTAAGAACATTTGGCACTGATCAAGAACTAGAGATAAATACAGGAATGGTCAGGAACTAGAGATAAATTGAGGAATGATGAAGAGACCACGTTTAGAAGACTAAAGCCAAACACAGAAACTAGGACAGCATTATTCAGAAAAATAGAAGCCTGAAAGTAGACTATGTTATACTCTAGTCTCAAAATAAATTAGCAACTCCTGAAGGTGTGGAGTCACTTAAACCCTGAGGGAATGCTCACACTAGGTACAAGTGGGTAGGAGCAGATATGCTGACTGCGAAATGAATTGCTTGACTCTTTTATCAATTATGGATAGAGTATGGACTATATGGTTCCCTATGGAGAGATTTCTGCCTGGAGACAATGTTGCAAAGCGAGGAGAAATTTGCTTTGGGGAGACAGACAACTAACAGAGGTTCAGGCCTTCCTCAACTCGAATTAAGTGTAACTAAAGAAATATTTTTTTTCTCATTAGATTTGAGTGATTTATTGCTGTCTATGTCTCTATTATGGAGATTCACCCTCTCTGTCCTGTTTACCATTATCACTAATGCCCGTACACACGGTCGGACATTGATCGGACATTCCGACAACAAAATCCTAGGATTTTTTCCGACGAATGTTGGCTCAAACTTGCCTTGCATACACTCGGTCACACAAAGTTGTCGGAAAATCCGATCGTTCTGAATGCGGTGACGTAAAACACATATGTCGGGACTATAAATGGGGCAGTAGCCAATAGCTTTCATCTCTTTATTTATTCTGAGCATGCGTGGCACTTTGTGTGTCGGATTTGTGTACACACGATCGGAAATTCTGACAACGGATTTTGTTGTCGGAAAATTTTATAGCCTGCTCTCAAACTTTGTGTGTCGGAATATCCGATGGAAAATGTGTGATGAAGCCTACACATGGTCGGAATTTCCGACAACAAGGTTCTATCACACATTTTCCGTCGGAAAATCCGACCGTGTGTACGGGGCATTAGAGTGAAAGAAAATTCCAAATTTTGAACAGGAAAAGAGGGGAAATCTTCAATGGGGGTACTAATTCTAGTGGCATTATGCATTAAGATGAAAAACCTTCTGTAGTGCTGCAGCCCTCCATTTTACTTACCTGAGCGCTGTCTTTCTCCAGCTGGGAAGGAGCACACTAGATCTAGCTGGTGTCTCGTATCCTGATTGGGTAGATTAATAGCAGCGCAGTCATTGACTCCTGCTGCTGTCAATCAAATCTAATGACGCGGGTGCCGGGGGAGCGTGGCTGAGTCCTGCTTTCTGTGTGAATACACGCAAAAGCAGGACTCGGGAACGCACCACAATCAACAATTCTGTTCTTATTTTTAGGAATAAAAAGCCAATCATCCTATATTAGGTAGTGTGAGTCCAATACAGAAAGTAATGTTTTGCACACAGACATGAGGTGTGTTAAACATTCACGTATGTAGATGGGCTTTAGGAATTAACTTCACATGATACACCTTATCCCTTTAATCATCAGGTGAATGTGAGAATCACCATAAGCAAAAAGATTGCATTCTTCGTCTTCAACTAGGGTAGTTAACTTAGAGTTAGGGATCACACCAGGGATGGCCTGTCCTTTAAGGGCGCAGGGGTGCCTCCCCCTCTATCCACGCCACCCCCTATATGGTTAGTGGATAGATTCATCTGGCCCCTTTAAGAACACCGGGCACCTGAATTACAAATGTTTTTTTGAAGCACTGATTAAAGCCATAGGCTCTAATAGGCTTCAAAACAGGGTGGACTCGGAGTGCAGAGAATTGCACTCGGAGCCCACCCAGGTGTATTAGAAAAGCAAATGAATATTCACTTTTCTAACACTGAATCGCCTCCCCCCCAATCAGGAAGCATGGGTCTGTTACCCGTTTTCCGATTGACTGAAAGGTCAGGCGATCCTTTGGACACCTAGGAGGAGGGGAGGAGACACACGGCGGAAGCCACCATGATTTCAGAAGAGAAGAGGACACAGGAGACGCTGCCAGATGCCCGCCGCAGCCTGTCCTCCTGCCCCATGTGCCCGCCAATATGCCCGCTGATCCCCAATGTGCCCGCCGATCCCCGATGTGCCCACTGATCCTTGCTGCCGATGGGGTAAGTGCTGGTGGACCGGCAGACAGCGGGAGGCTTGAGGTGACACGGGGGTGGTTGTTTGCCGCCCCCCCAGACAAAAAGACACCAGCCGCCACTGGATCACACTTATCACAGGTGCCATAATGTGGAAGTGTGGCTTTGCTTACATGTTTGAAAGTTTGCTGGGGGACCCCTTTGTAGTGTTTGGAGTCACAACACAGGAATTGCAAGCAAGCAATATAACACAAATTAAAAATTGTAACTATCCCCAGACAGCGTCTCTCTTAGTCTGTCAGTAGAGCTGTCTGTTGTCTGTAAAATCTATTCCTATATAAAAGATGGTAGAAATGTTTCAGTAACAAAGACTTGAATCAGTGTCAGGGAAAAATTTGGATAAGACTTGGCAAATATGGCAATATCCAATATGGCCACGCTAATTTGCATATGCGCATTAGCTAACAGCACGCAATGGCGAATTTGCGTGCATGACTAAAGCGTGCTAATTGCCAGCATTCACTGGCCTATAAAAGGACAGCAGCTCCTCTCACAAATTGCTGTATTATTGTCAGCCACCGTGTTCCTGTGACTTGAGTATCCTGATCTTGGACTTCCTGTTAGTGACCTGGCTTGCCTTTTGACCTGCTTCATCTTGATTCCTGGCTCTGACCCCTGGCTTGAACTACTGACTTCACTCCTGCTTGATCCATTGTGTTTGACCTCAGCTTGGCTCACCGACTCTGCTACTATCTGCCTACCTGTGCATGACCCCTGGCCTGGCTTTTAGTTCTGCTTCCTGCTTGCCCTGCTGCGAAGTACTCTAGGAACTGTGAAGGACACCTGCCCTGCAGCGCATCCTGCTTGTTTCTGCTACCATCAGGTGATTAGCTCTGCAGACTACTACAACTGGCAACTCGTGCTTCTTTGGGCACTGCATACCCTGTACCACCTCCAGTGGTGTTCTGCATTTAGCTGCAAGTGAAGCCATCTCAGCACTTCAGCTTCCGACCAGGAACATGACCATTAGAATTTATAAATAGATACAAAGTTGGTATATAAAATGGTATATAAAATGTGTTTTGTTTATGGTAATGGTTCAAAAAAAGATATTACAATAATATATGACTAGCTAGCTTGAGTTTCATTTTTTAAATGCCCTGGAATGTTCATAGGTCCATGATTAAGAACTGTATGTACCTTCCAGCCACACTTCTGCTGATATGTATAGTCAGGGCTTTTTTTTCAAACAATAGGTGCTGGAACTCAACCCCCCAAAACCCCTCCCCCCACACACACCCTCCAAATCACATCAAATAGTGGGTGTAGTCATATTTCACAAACAGTAGAAGGGTCTTAAAGGGGCATTAAATATCAGGATTGCATTATATACAGAGTGCAGAGTTCAGGGGAGTTACACACAGAGTGCAGAGCTGTCACTTGTAAACACAAGTGATTGTGGTGAGCAGGCACCAAAGGGTCTGAGCCAGAGGTGGTGGAACTGAGTTCCACCAAGTTCCCCCTGAAAAAAAGCCCTGTGTATAGTTCTTGGTTGTATCGCCATGTACAGTGGCCTTAAGTTGGCCTCTGTTGGTGCAGTGGATCACATGATCAACAAGGAGAGGCAGACCTTCCGATGGCACTGTGAGGGGGCCAGCCGTGTCTGTGTCCACAGGCAAAGGTGGATGGGGTCTGTCCTTAGGCAGGACATCATTTCCTCTGTTTAGTGATGTTGCCCGTGCTATCCAGCCACAGCATACAGAGAAGGTGGTGGACTGGCTTACTAAATCATCCTTATCCTCCATCACCCAAGCAGAGACTAGTGCACAGTCCACCACAGCTGCCAGAGTGGCTTATTCTGCCTCCCTGTCCACAGCTACCCCCGCCATAGCCCCAGCATCAAGCATGGAAGAGTCAGCTGGATTCTTTTAACACAGCATCAGCCACTTGCTCCTTGATGATGCACAGATATTACTTGATTCATATCTTGGTTCAGAGGTTAAGGAAGGAAGGATCATGAGCCTACAGAGTGGGGAGAAGACTGGCAAACAACAAACTGGTAGTCATGTTCCCCCAGCCACAGCATATTGCCAAGTTGGCTCCAGTGATAATGAAGGAGGGGATGATGATGAGGAGGTCACTGACATAACTTGGGTGCTGGATAGAGTAGAGGAGGAGAGTGAGGGTGAGGCACAACCCCAACGAGGCAGCCATCATGGAAGAGTAAACAGCAGCCCTATTACACCAGATTGTGGAGCTGTTATCTCTTGGCCCACTTCCCACAGCTCAGCTGTCTGGGCCTTTTTTAGCACATGTGCAGCTGATCGCACAGTTGCAATTTGCAAACTTTGCCTCAAGCAGATGAAGCATGGCAAAAACACTAGCCATTTGAGTACCACATGCTTGACAAGGCATTTAACCACCCACCACTCAGCACCTGAAAGCAACACAAAAGGGATGCAATTCTGCTCCTCCTCACTTCTCACTTTTCCTACCTCCGTCTGCTATACCTCATGACCTCTCAGCAGCCTCCACTGATATGGATCATGGTATAGCGAAGGGTATCACAGGTCCTTGCAGCATGTCTGCCAGTAGCACATAACCAGCTGTAGAGTACAACAAATTGGGGGCAAATTTCTCTGCCCCATCTGCTATGGTAAAAAAAGAAATACAGGCACTGCCACCCAAAGCTGCTGGTTTTAAAACTTCTGCCTTTCCGTCTGGTGGATTCTGCCCCCTTCTGTGAATTTGCAGAATGTGCTGTACCACAATGGTAGGTTCCCAGTTGCTATTTCTTTGTATCCAAACAAAAGAACTCGCTGCTCCAGGTGAGACAGGAAGCCTAATGATATCACAGGTGCCCGCTTCGGCTCGCCTCCGCATACGAAAAAATGGCTGCACTCCAATATCCATCAAAATTCTTATTTAATGAATGAACATCCTAAGTGTTACAGATAGTTCAAATGCTAGACGAGGAACAGAACTGCATCCCATTTGATGGATCTTGGAGTGCAGCCATTTCTTCAGTGTTGATCGCTATTTCTTTGCAAGTAAGGCCATTCCATATATGTACCATCACGTAAAAGGCAATGTTGTGGCATCGTTGGGCAAGGCAGTCAGCCGCAAGGTCCACATTACTGCTAACATGTGGTCCAGCAAGCATTGTCAGGGACGATATATTTAGTTCAAAGCACACTGGGTAACTTTGCAGGCAACTTGGAAGGATACAGGACAGGGCTCAGTGCTGCACCTTGTTCTGTTGCCACCTTTTCATACAGCTAGTGATGATGATTTGAGATTTGTCAGCTCCATGCCATTCCCCTCCTCTTCCATGCCCTCCTCTACTGAATTGTCCTATGAACCACCAGTACCCCCTAAGGGTTCAAGGGGCTATTCAATGAGTCAGGCTAAAAGGTGCCATGCAGTTCTTCAGCTGGTCTGTGTAGGGGACAGGAGCCACACCGGAGCAGAAATTCTTAAAGCTCTGCAGGGGCAGGCCCGGAAGTGGTTCATGCTATGCCAGCTGGAGCCAACAATGGTGGTGTGCGATAATGGCACAAACCTCCTGTCCGCCCTTAGACAGGGAAAGTTGACACATGTGCCATGCTTGGCACATGTCCTCAATTTGGTGGTGCAGCATTTCTTAAATAGGTACCCAGGGTTGGAAGGTCTGCTAAAGCAGGCCAGAAGAGTCTATATGACCGCCATTTCAGGTGGTCATACACAGCCAGTGCTTGGTTGGCTAAAATTCTGCAGGAATTCCACCTGCCTGTAAACCTCCTGACTTGTGCCATATCCACTAGGTACAACTTGACTTAGGCAATGCTGCAGCGGCTGCATATGCAGCAGGGGGCCGTCAACGAGTACCTGTGTGAGTATGGCACAATGACAGGCTCAGGCTGGCTTGGCTTTTTTTTCTCCACGCCAATGGCTGCTGATAAAGAATACATGCACTATACTGTCACTATTTGAGGAGGCAACAAGGATGGTGAGCCGTGAAAATGCATGCATCAGTGACATGATCCCTGTTGTGTTTCTGCTGGAGCAGACTCTACCTGACATTATGGACAGGGCACTTGAGACAGAACAGTGGAAGGAAGAGGAAGACTTCCTTTCCTCTCATGGCCCACTTTATGCAGACACCATTCTTGCAATGCTACACAACACACAAAAGGGGAGGGAGGAGGAGGATTCTGGCAGTTTTGGAGGCATTGAAGCAGAGGAAGGCAAACTGAATATCAACCCTCAACAGATGGTTTTCCCAGAACCCTTTGGAGTAGTACGTGGCTGTGAGGAGGCAGTTCCAGATACTGTAATCCTCAGTGACCCTGAGAATACGTGGCAACAAGGAGAAGGATAACTCTATTGGTTGGCAACCCTCCTTGACCACCGTTACAAGGGGAAAGTTTTGTAATTCATCCCTTCCCCACAGAGGTAGCAGAAAATGAAATCTCTTGAGGACACCTTAAAAAAGAAGTTTATGTAACGCCTTTCTAGAGTCTGGTAGGTTACAGTCTCATGGAAAACTTAGTTTTGAGGCTTATGTTGGTCAAGAGAGGAGCGGTGGAGAAGGGGGTCACCTCAGTGATGCATTTCAAAATTTTTTTAGTCCTCGGCGCCCAGAGTTGTTAGTTTCCACATCCCATCGGCAGCATCTGCATCATATGATGGGACATTATGTAGAGCTTAAAACAGACATGGAGAGCTTTCCAGTTGATGATCCACTGGGTTATTGGGTCATGAGAATAGACCACTGGCCAGAACTTGCCCAGTATGCAATTGAGCTGCTAGGCTGCCTGCATCCAGCATGCTTTTCGAATGGGCATTCAGTGCTGCCAGAGGTTTTCTGACAGATAAGAGTGCGTCTGTTCACAGACTCTGTGGACCGGCTGACATTTATCAAATTGAATCAATCCTGGATTAGCAGCAGCTATCAAGGCCCTGATGCTGATGTCGCTGATTAAGTACTTTCTGGATCTGGAATCTCTGAAAGACTGTCCAGGTTGCCTTTGTGGGTTTTAATTTCATCTGGCAGTTTCATGGTCACAATTAACATCCAAGGGCCAATTTTTGCTTTCATCAAGAGTACCTCTATAGGGTTACAGTGTGAAGGCACCATCAACACCCAATTATTCCACACCTTTTACTTCTATACAAAGTCTGCGAAAGAGACACCAGGATTTATCCAAAAAATCTCTAATCTTGTTCCGAGTGGACTAAATTGTGGCCTCATCATACAGGCTGGCTCCTCAAGCCATTATTTACAAAATAAAGAAAGCCTGCAGGGAAAATGTCATTTTTTTGGCTTTAAAAATATCGTTATTGCTGCAGCAGGTGCTATACATGGTACAGATGTGCCATTTTACAGGGAGACTAAGGAGACCCCCCTGGCACTATATTTAAACAACTTCAATACAGGGCACTTCCCCCCTTTCTGCCCACACTTTAAATGACAATTGCACGGTCATACAACACTGTACCAAAAACTAAATTTTTATCATTTTCTTCCCACAAATATAGTTTTATTTTGGTGGTATTTGATCACCACTGGGTTTTTTATTTTTTGCTAAACAAACTAAAAAAGACCTAAATTTTTAATAACAAAAATTTTTTTCTCCGTTTCTGTTTTAAAATGTTGTTTTTTCCTTCACTGACGGGGACTGATGAGGCTGCACTAATGGGAACTGATGAGGTGGCACTGATAAGGTGGCACTGATGGGCACTGGTGAGGAGGCACTAATATGTAGAATTGATGGGCACTGATAGGCGGCATTGATATGCAGCACTGATGGGCACCGATAGGCTACAGTGATATGCAGCACTGATGGGCACTGATAGGCAGCACATATGGGCACTGATAGGCAGCACCGATGGATACTAATGGGCACTGATAGGTGGCACTGATAAGTGGCACTGATGGGCACTGATAGGCGGCACTTATGAGCACTAATAGATGGCACTGATAGGCAGCACTGATGAGGAGGTACTGACAGGTGTTACTGATGGGCATCTGTGAAGGGCACTGACAGGTTTTACTGATGGGCACTGATTGGCACTTTGATGGGCACTGATTGACAATTTGGGTGGGCACTGACTGGCAGCTGATGGGCACTGATTGGTATTGTGGTGGGCACCTCTGATGGGGGCTGCGCTGATAATCAATATGCTGATAATCATGTAAACATCCCGTCTGACAGGCAAACCGCAGATCGGCTCTCCCTGTCAGCGCGAACCATGGAAAGCCGATTACCGGCACTTCCTGGTTCACGCTGTGATCACCTGTGATTGGTAACAGCTGATTTCATGGTAAAGAGCCTCCATCAGAAGCTCTTTACCACGATCGGAGATGCGGTGTGTCAGAGTGACACACCAAACCACCAATCGCCGCACTGCACACCCCCGCGGGCACATGCTGGACTGTTATCCTGCTGGACATCATATGACGCCCAGTCAGAATTACTGTAACACTTCCCAGCTGTCATTTTGCTATAGGATGGGCAGGAAGTGGTTAAGGGAATTTCTATTTTTTTTTTCTCATTTTTATGGTTTCACTTGAAACATCGGTAAATCACTGCTCATTTAATAATGATATTTTTTACAAACTTTTTTTTCATTAATACATGTTCCCCAGGGCAGTACCCAGACCCCCATAACTATTGTATGCCCAATTGTTTGAATATACGCCTTTAAAATGGGCACTTTTCTGCTGCAAAACCGAACCTGGGGGGGGGGGTGTTCGGCCCATGTCTAGTAACCAATCAGCCTCTTACTTCAGCTTGTTCAATTAGCTTTGACAGTAAGGCTGGCCATAGTTAAGCAGGAACTGGCCAAGATTCAAACCATGTATGGGCAGGGTGACTGGTCGATCAACTTGGGTACAACCAGCCTACTAGATTTACTTGCGATTATCTATAGAGGCTGCTATAGCTTGTAGCAATAATCACTGTCTTCCCCCCAGTGGGTTTCCCCATGATCCCCCCGCCCCCCTGCACAGAGAATGACAATGCCTCAGCAGGAGGGATTCCCCTGTCAACCCTGTCTATGCTGATGGGGAAAATGTGTGCGAAATATGCATTGTCTATGGCCTGCCCAAAACCTGGAAGCTGATTTGTGATGCACAGCTGCACTAGATCCTGTTTTAGTAAATCTCCCCCTTATTGTGCGATTGCATTTGATGTTTGTTTACATTTTGTAGAAATTAATGGCAATCCATAACTGAGCAAACAATAAAGATATAATTTATTTTGCATAACTAACTGCCCCTGATATTTAAAGCATCATGTTTGGGAAAACAAAAAAAAACTATTTTTCATTATTTCTGCTTAGCTCATTTCCAACAGTCCTAAAATGCAACTTTAAGTGACTGTATTTCAGATTGCACATTTCCTAGTCAGTATGGAAGCGAATTAGTTTCCAAGTATAAAAGACTGTGACATGTGTGGCTTCAGGCATTTGACCTTTTCAACTTGATCCCCTGACAAAATATACACCCTGAACTGTCTAAATTTAAAGACATCTGCTAATATACTTTTTTTGTATTCCAAGGTAATAGGACAATACAATAAAATATTGTGCCAGAGAGCACGAGTATGAGAGAATCCCAGTACAATGAATGAACCATCATAAGGTATATTCATTATCTTGTCATGATAATATATAGGCTATAACTCTATTTTATTACAGGTAACTAACTTTTGCCTCTCGATTGTTAGCCTCATAATATGACAACAATACTTCCTATGTCTACGTGGAAGAAAAATAAATTATTACACAATGACCCCTCTCCCACACACTGTAATTTTCTACATAATTTTAGGAGAAAGGATTGGAGACCTGCATTTTTCTTGCAACATGGTTAAATTATTTAGAAAAAAAAGAATATTTTTTATTAAGTTGTGGAAGAAACTGCACAGATGTATTGTGGAGAGTGTGCATTTTAGATTCTATTATTGCAAAATTTCCCACTTTTTTATGAATGTCCAAGGAGATTTAGCTGCTAAGCCCATCATAAGAAAAGCTATCAGAGGAAACTTTGAGGAATATACTGTATAACCAATTATAATGTGATTATAAAATTGGTCTATAAACACTTTTTTCTTCAGTGTTTCTTGCCAATATATAATTCACTTACAAATAATTTGTATAAATGCATGCATGTGTAATTATTAATACAAATCAAATATCTGTAAAGCCATGTGTTCTTCTTTTTTATGAAAACAGAGCACAGTGGTGTATAGAACACTAATGCCCCGTACACACGATCGGACATTGATCGGACATTCCGACAACAAAATCCATGGATTTTTTCCGAGGGATGTTGGCTCAAACTTTTTTTGCGTACACACAGTCGGAATTTCCGATCGTCAAGAAAGCGGTGACGTACACCACGTACGACAAGATTAGAAAAGGCCAGTTCAGAACCAAGCGTGGCACCCTTTGGGCTCCTTTAGCTAATCTCGTGTTAGTAAAAGTTTGGTGAGAGACGATTCGTGCTTTTTCAGACTCGTGGTTTTCAGATCGTTTTCTGCTGTTCAGTTTGTGCTTGTGGGTTTGTATCTGGTCTTCAGTGCGTGCAGCGAGTTACACGTGACTCCTGTCATTGTGTTCCTGTTCGTTCGTTACTGTTTTTCAGGTCGCTCTTCACAGGCCTTGCTGTTCTTCAGTGCGTTCTGTTACTTCGTTCTGAGCAGCCGACCGTTTTCTAGCCATGTTGCGTATACGTACTCCTCGTAGAGTTCGTGCTGTGCGGGGGCTTGGTGTTGGGGTCCTTACCTTGACACAAGTCCAGTCCATGAACAGGGTGGGGAGGAGTTCATGGACCAAGAATTGGTTGCTTCAGCGTGACCAGTTCTGTCATGTGCCTTTGCTCCGTGAGATCCTTGACAATAATCCTGATGATTTCAGGAACTTTCTCCGGATGACGGATTCCGTATTTCACCGTTTGTTGGCTTTGCTGACCTCTTATATTAGCAGGCAGGATACCTGCATGAGGCAAGTCATCACTCCAGGGCAGAGGCTTGTTGCCACCCTGCGGTACTTGGCGATGGGGAGAAGCCTGCAGGACCTTAAGTTCTCGACAGGCATCTCCCCCCAGGCTCTGGGGATCATTATCCCAGAGACCTGTTCTGCCATCATCCAGGTCCTGCAGAAGGAGTATATGAAGGTAAGATTTTTATCCTTTAATATCACATTTTATTGTATTTAATGTTTGATAATATATTGTATTTCTTTCCTCATTCCCTAATTACCATGATTGTAACATGCTGTGAATGTCCCCTTTGTCCTCATGCATGCTGGAATTTTCTTTTGTCCTTCATACATATTTTCATTTTGTAATTTTTTTTTGTCCTTCATACATATTTGCCTTCACTTACCTCCCCAGCAATGTCTCCTGGCCCTATATTCACCTCATGTAGTCACTTAACAATGTGTTTTATCAGCTCCATAGTATTGCTTTACCCTAAAACCCTCCTAAAATGTTTAAAAATGTGATTTGTGCTTTAAATTCAGGCAGAGTGCCAGAAGCTTTTTTTGGGGGGTCCCCAAATCATTTGGAACCCTCCCTCCCCCCAACTGCTAAGTCAGCTGATACCAATTTTCTATCTATCCTCAATCATCTTTCTGCTGACTTTGCCAAACCCATACACACTATACCCACCTCTTTAGTGGTCAGATGTATGGATAAATTGAAGCATGTAGTGCAAGGGCCTGCCTGAATACTTTCAAATGGTACTATTTCAAGTTTTGGTATCCTATTATTATCTTGATAGGTAATAGCAGAATTTCCAAATGTGCTAAAATGTGTACAATGTGTATTTATATCTTTCTATTTTGACACTTCTTATCTGTCCAGTGGGCTGTCAATAGTGTAACTAAGGAGGGGCTGGCCAAAGTAATCCACATTATTTAGGCATTCATCTCTCAATGAAGTGGAGAGGGTTACCTGTCCAAGATCTCCCCCCCTAAAATGTAAGAAATGGCCCATGAGAAAAGCCAAATTTTGAAGATGCACACAAATTGCCGAATGTCAACATGTGCTAGCTGCCATCACGGGGGATCAAGGGATGTGTTTTGTGGGTGCAACCCCTTCCTCACAGCTACTTTAATATTGAGGAAGGGGTTGCACCCCCAAAACGTATACATTGATCTCCCGTGATGGCAGATAGCACATGTTGACACACTGTGTGCATCTTCAAAATTTGGCTTTTCGCAAATATGTCAAAAAATTGTAAAAATTTTTAGCTCACAAAAAGCCCAAAAAGACAAAGTGATTTTGCTTGGTTTTAAACTCTCCCTAAAACATTAATGATGTTCTTCATTTTTTTTTTAACATCATTGATGCTTTTCTGGATGTTTTCCAAGTCCCTATTACACCCCATGATCTCCCCAATCAGGATCTGTGCACTTTCAGAGGTGAAATTATCTGAATCCACAACATCACGATCACCTAAAAAGATAGAAACAAAAACACACCATGTATTATAAATCTGCCGGCATCCATCTCTTACCTGAGCCTATGGTCGCAGACACTCACCTGTTGTGGTGACAATTTCCACCACATCTCCTTCCTCCTCCTGCTCTGCTTGGCTTGGGTGGGTCTCCACTTCTTCATGAGGTGGGGGGTCTCTGGTCTCCTCGGATGAGGGGTGTCCTCCGAGTCTTTTATCCCCTATGTAAAAAAAAATAGGTATACTTAGCACACAGATATTTGATGGCAGAAATAGGAATATGAAACATTGCTTGGAAGTGGGGTACAATTGTCTGTTTTGGCAGAGTTCCAAGATGTTGAAATTTTATTGTCCTTTGTCAAGCTTCAATACTTTACCTGTTTAGTACAAGCTTCACAAATGGAGTCACCCCTATAGTATACACTGGAGCACCTGTGTGGACCCCCTAATAAAAAGGGTGTTCTTGTGTCCCACACTAGTGCTCCAGGATCCAGAAGTGAAAACTGCTGAGTGTCCTCTCCTTACACAGAATCTAGTTTGCATTTCATTCTAGTTACAAACCCATCTACACAAAAAAATTATTTTCAGACAAGTAGGCCATAAAAAATGTTGGCAAATGCATATGGCCAAAACAATGGTGTTTTCTAGGCCGAACGAACAATGTTTTATACGAACGAATGATGTGCCCATGAACATGAAAGTTGCCATTTTAAAGTGTACAACAGTTAAGAAAAGCACATGGAGCAGCACGAACATAAGAAAAAGAAACAATAGGAACACAGGACAACTACTTACTTTTTTGCAGCACTCTCCGGATCCTTCTGTACTGCTCATGCTCTCTTAATTTGAGGTCCGACCACCGCTTCCTGAGCTGATCTTTCAATCGTCGTACCCCGAAATTCCGGTGCAGACTCTTGACCACTTTCGCCATTATCTTGGCCTTTCTGACATTGGGGTTGGGGTAAGGTCCATACTTCCCATCATAGTCGGCCCTCTTCAGGATGTCGACCAACTCCAACATCCCCCCAAAGGACATATTTGATGCCTTAAATCGTCTCTTTCTGGATCGGGACGTTTCAGGCTCCGGGCTTTCCTCCTCCTCGTTGGTGTAATTATCTGACACCTGCTGTGTCTCCGCCATGTGCTCTTCCCCACTGCACCGAACAAGAAGGGGCGGGGAATAGACTAGAAAGAACGTCAGGGGCGGGTGGAGTTTCACGCATGCGCAGTATCTATAAAGTGTAACACGCGTCCGTAGTACGTACGATCTGTGAGCGGAGGAAGGAGTAACGGAGGCGCTGATCGTGATAGCAAAGGTAAGATTTAACATTGGGCCTATGCTACTTCTAGATTGAGGCCTGTATTTGCACAAGTTTAGAAGACTTTAGACTGACATTAGGGTTTGTCTTGTGTTGTGTCTTGCAGTGAAAATGGATATCTTGAAGGATCAGGACTTTATGGCAATCTTCATAGATATGTTCAGGGAGCTGCCCTGTCTGTGGCAGATAAACCACCCTGAATATAAGAACCAAACAAAGAGGAAGGCAGCGCTGGATAAATTGCTGCAATTTGTGAAGTCGGTGATCCCCACGGCAGACATCATCTATTTGAAGATCCTAATTGGTGGCCTGAGGGGTACATATCTAAGGGAGCACAAGATGGTCCAGGATTCCCAGAGATCAGGAGCTGCAGATGACATTAATGTCCCCAGGCTGTGGTACTATTTTCTGGCAGGTCAGACTGAACCCAGGCCATCACTCTCCACTCTTTCTTCCACGCTTCCTTTCCCCCAGCTGAGGCTTCTGATGCCCAACCTGGGCCTTCCAGGCAGCAACATGTGGAGGAGCCAAGCTTGAGCCAGGTATAGCATTCTTCTAAATATTTCTGGTTGTCCAATCAATGATGTTAAAGGATAGTTAGGAGTACTAATTTATGATTGTGATTGATGATGCAAAAACTAAAACCATGTCCCTTTTTCATACACAGGGAAGTCTCAGCCAGGAGGTGGCCGGGCCAAGCAGGCTGCCTGATATCCAGGTCCCTACCCTCCACCTTCAAAGACAAAGTGGCAGGAAGAGGAGTAACCTAGTTTGTAAGGCTACAGAGGCCCTCAGGACACCCCACAGTGTGGAGGAGGACTTTTCTGGCCTAACTGCATGCAAAATGATGCAGATGGAGGAGGGCCAATGACTCCTGAGTTCTTAATCTTGAAAGCTCTAAATAAGGGGTTGAGGGGCCAAATCACATGTGCAACCCACATTTGTGACCTCACACATAGTCCTCCTCCTCCAGGTCCTACTCCTCCTCCTCCTCCTCCAGGTCCTACTCCTCCTCCTGACACATCTCCAACACCAGAGCCACAGCGTGGAAGGAAACGTGAAAGGAAGACCAGAGAGTGATGGCCCTGGGCTCAGTCTGGTCTGGCAAAATATGCAGCCTCTTGTAGTACCACAGCCTGGGGACATACATGTCATCTGCTGCTTTAAGGATCTCTTGGACTTCTGGACCAGACTGCACTCCCTTACATATGGACTCCTCAGGCCACCAATTTTGTTGTAAAATAATTGATGTGTGCCCTGGGGTCAAAGGCTTCGCCAATTTATAATGTTTATCCAGCGTTGTCTCCCTCTTTGTTTGGTTCTGAGCCCTTAATAAAGGAATTTTTGTTTCAATTATACTCGCCTATATGTGTTTCCTTTCAAAAAGCACAGTTTGTTTGTGAGGATTCAGGTACATTTCAAAAATACAATGTGAAATTAACAAGGGACACCAACACCAAGCAATCTCCTTGAGATTAAAATATACAAGATAATAATGGTGTTGTGGCAACTTGACACACAAAACACACACAAAAATATTCTGGAGTATATTAAAAAAAAAACATCAGCCTTGAAAAAAATACAAAACAAAAATAAAAAAACAAAAAAAAATTTTGTCAGATGTGACAAATCAAAATATATTGAGGGAATCACGATAAATAATAAAGAAATAAGTTTGTGAGAAGTCTGTGTGAATATGAGCAGCAAAACTACTTAATTCTTCTAGCATTATAGAGAAGAGAGTGCGCTGTATTAAACAATTTTAAACATTGCAGCCTGACGAAAGTGCTCTATCCATTACGAACAATAATTTTAGCAGACCGAGCTGTTCCGTCTCGGAATTTCTTCTGAGCATGCGTGGCACTTTGTGCGTCGGAATTGACCACACACGGTCGGAATTGACGCGATCGAATTTTGTTGTCGAAAAATTTTATAGCCTGCTCTCAAACTTTGTGTGTCGGAAAATCCGATGGAAAAAGTCCGATGGAGCCCACACACGGTTTTCCGACAACACGCTCCGATCGCACATTTTCCGTTGGAAAATCCGACCGTGTGTACAGTGCGAAAAAAGCATGCGTTATTTAAATGTATGATGTAATTGGTCTGCATTCAGTGATTTTATGGCATTTTATTCTGCAAGAGCTGCATAGAGTTATTCTTCACAAAATATTTATGTATCTGGCCACTGAGGATTCATATTCACCACAGCTGTGCCCAGAGCAAAATTTATATTACATTGGAGTGCAGCTGACCTTACCCAAAACAATTTAAACTTAGCAACAATTCTGAAGTCTTGACTTCAGCCTAAGGTTCAAAGTGTACCATGTTTTGCAGCATTGGAGTGACTTCAGCAGTGTAGCTTCAGGCTTGCTCCAGAGCTTAATAAAACCCCCAGCTTCAGCTCCAGACAGCTTTAGAGACCCCATTTTCAGAGCTGCTTCAACACCCCCAGGTCATACTTAAAAGCTGCTTTGTAAACTACTTCAGCAGCTTAAAAATTATTCAGAGTTGCATTGTTCAGCTTCAATTACCAAAAATACAAAAACATTACTATTTCTTTATTCTTTTGGAAATACTAAAATCTAAATTTGCTTTGGTGCTTAGGCAGCACTTGTAGGGTTGCCATATAAAAGTAAAGGTTATTCCTTGCACCATTTGAAATGTACTGTAACAACTTTATTTTAGAATATTTAATTTCACCACAGACTTACTGTAATTAAGCAAAATCGTTTTAATTTGAATCAAACTACTTTTTTGAGCTTTAGTGAAAGGAAGCCCTAGCTTATAGACGCAAGACATGTGTTGTAGGAAAAGCTTCCTAGGCTCAACTGAAGAATAATTTAAACAAAGGAATGTAATGGTTATTCCTACCTAAGGGGGTGGGGATTGAGGTCCTACTTAATTATGGCTTGGGGTAGCAACAACTGACCTTGAGCGTTTTCTCTCCTCTCTCCTCTACCCTCCATATTTGTTTATTGTCAGGGTTTACCTTACTAACTTTTCGGGAAAGTGATGGTGGCGGGGTAGGGGGTGTTGGTAACAGCAGTGTAGTTGTGGGGTTGTGAGCACAGAAGTACATTTTAAGACAGGAAAAAATATTAGAGGTGTGATTTGAAAGTGACAGACTTGAAGGGAATTTAATTATAATATTATGGCCCTCAAAACAAACAGTACTGGCTTGACAATTCATAGGCAATAAGCTTTAATACATATCCTAAGAATACATGAATAGCAAATGGACAAATGAGACAATACTTAGGCTGCTGAGCCTGTGCCTGTCACTATATCTAATCTCCGTCCGAGTGGTGTTGCTGCCACTGCACACTGTGGGGTTTATTTACTAAAGGCAAATCTGCTTTACATTACAAGTGCACTGCAAGTGCACTTAAAAGTGCACTTGGAAGTGCAGTTGCTGTAGATGCGAGGGGGACATGCAAGGAAAATAAAAAACAGCATTTTTGCTTGTGCATGATTGGATGACAAAATCAGCAGAGCTTCCCCTGAATTCAGATCTTCCCCTAAGATCTACAGCGACTGCACTTCCAAGTGCACTTGCAGAGCACTTGTAGTGCAAAGTGGATTTGCCTTTAGTAAATCAACCCCTGTGTGTCCTCTCCAGCTGCCCTTAAGCTGGTACGGTAACGGGCAGCAGGGTGTCGGCTTGCTATGGGGGTGTCCTCTGCCGCCCGAGCCCGAGGTGAGCTGTTGTGAGGGGGAGGGGGGAGGGTATGTTGGCATGGTGTCCACCACCCAGTTACACCTGAGCCGCCCAGAGCTGGTGTGATAAGAGGGAGGAGTGTTTGCATCTGGTGCCCTGTGCTGGTCTGATAAGGGGGGTTGCTGCTGGACACAGCTATTTTATATATAATTTATATACCTATTTATAATATAGCTGTGTCCAGCAGCATACCCCCCCCTCCCCAGCTCAGCCACTATAACTATATATAACATAGTTGTGTCCAGTAGCATGAACCCTCTCCCTCGTTATCACATGATATTTAGGTTTAGTAGCTGGGCTGCCCACCCTCAGCTGGTCTGATGACCAGGGAAGAGGGGTGACACCATGTTTTACCACACCAAGTGTTCATTCATATGGTTTTATCCTTTTTTCCAAATGAAAAAACTGTTCCTGGAACTGCTCAAAATGGTGTTAGATGGAGTGAGGCTGTAATTTATTTGTATCTTACTTAAAGTCCATGAAAAACTATATGTCTATCAAAGATTACCCTGTCCACAATCCCCAGTTCTCCTTGTATGATTTCACTGCAGGATGGACAGCATTTTCATTTTATTGCAGGAAGTGGAAAAATAGCAGGTGTACTTGCAGGATCAACAGCTAATACAACTACTTGAGAGACTCAGAAAAACAAATATTACTGTGCAACTAAAACCTGGGTAGATTGCATCTAATATGTCATTTTAGATTTTGTAATTGTCTTTTTTATGGCGGGAATCAAGAACCTAGAGAGCACTATTTACAGAAACTGCAGTATCTTTCGATAGATATTCCTACAGTATACATTTAGAAGCTGCTTGACAAACTCAACCCCTATAGGGTCCATTTACACTGTATGCATTGGGCTGTGCTGGACAGTCTTGCCCAATGTAGTCCACTCCCAATGCATAGAGCAAGCAAAACATTGCAAAATGTTGTAACAAAGCATTGCACCAACCAACCATAGGCCTTAAGATTGCATAGTCAAAAATGTATACTACAAAGTACATTTAAGTAATAGTGTGACTATTCAGACATCTCTTTTGCTACTACAAAATTAATTACCGTATTTATTTGCGTATAACACGCACAGGCATATAGCATGCACCTTAATTTTAAAAAGTTTCAGGAAAAAAAAATAATTTTAAATAAAGAATTTTGAAGCAAAATAAGGGTCAGTGCCAATCAATGCAGCCTTATCAGTGCCCATCTGCAGCCTCGCCATTGCCCATTAATGAAGCCTGATCAGTGCCCATCTGCAGCCTTGCCATTGCCCATCATTGCAGCCTTATCAGTGCCAATCTGCAGCCTCGCCCATGATTGCAGCCTGACCAGTGCCCATCTGCAGCCTTGCCCATCATTGCAGCCTAACCAGTGCCCACCTGCAGCCTTGCCCATTATTGAAGCCTGATCAGTGACCATCTACAGCCTTGCCCATCATTGCAGCCTGATCACTGCCCATCTGCAGGCTTTCCCATCATTGCAGCCTAATCAGTGCCCATCTGCAGCCTTGCCATCATTGCAGCCTGATCAGTGCCCACCTGCAACCTTGCCCATCATTGCAGCCTGATCACTGCTCAACTGCAGCCTTGCCCATCAATGCAGTCTGATCACTGCCCATCTGCAGCCTTGCCCATCATTGCAGCCTAATCAGTGCCCATCTGCAGCCGTGCCATTGCCGGAATAGACAGAACGGGATCTCCTGTGTGTTTGGCTTGGCTCGCAATCACATCCCGTCCCGCCCCTTGGACCGGTTCCTGTGATGGACATAACACCAGCCCAACGCTAGCCGTCAATGCTTGGAGTCATCCAGGAGGCGGGACTAGGTGTGACTGAGAGCCGAGCCGAGTACACAGAAGAACCAGCTCTGTCAACAGTGCTTGTTCCCTCCTCCCCCTCTGATGCAGCCCTATTTCGGCATATATCACACACACACGATTTTCTCCCTATTTTAAGGGGAGAAAAGTGCATGTTATACGTCGATAAATACAGCATTTATTAAACTATATTGTTTTCAAAGTATGACAGGTATGTGAAGTAGCACTGAAAAGGTCAGCTGCAGAATATAGGCTTCAGATTTAAATTCCTGAGCTCAGCTATGTTCTAACTTCAGCTCTGCATCAGCGCCAGAGGTTATCCAAAAATGTGATTAGCTTTTCTCCAGCTCCAGGCAATGAAGCCAGCTCCAAGTTCGAGAGCCAGAGCCCTGCCATCCCTACTTCATCCCTAGTTGAGATTAGGCTCTGTCCCTTTACAACCCTAAGCCTCATCCTCTGTGAAATATTAAAACCTTTACTACCAACTGAAATTATGATATTGAACAGTTTGAATGATAGGGGCAGAGCTTGGAACCAGCAGGGTAAGGGCTTAATCTTGAATTTTACAGACATAAAGACTCCATGTACATCCTTGGCCTAGAATCCAAGGGGGCTGCAAAGGGATGCAGGGCTTAGTTTACAGATGCCATATCATGACTGTACTACATTGTGACTTTAGGGCTATTTTAGGGTAGGTCAGGTTTACCTTAAGGTACATTAACCTGGATACAGACAGACTCAATAGTAGAATTATGCTTCAACTGGTTAAAGACCTGCCGCAAACTATTCTTTTGGTGACAAGTTCTCTTTAAAGTGGAACTCCATCCGACAATTTGTTTCTAAACAGATCCCTGATATTCACGTTTTGAGTTAATGTAAAGACTGCATCATTCTCCCTTTCAGCTCTGTACTTACTAATGAGTAGGGAAATGCTCAGCACAGAGAACTTCTCTGTTCATTCACAAATTGGAGTGATAGTAAACATGAGTCATGTGTTTACTATCACTTCATTTATGGATGAAGACAGGCATGGTCAGTACATTGTGTTTGTTCACAAAAGAGACATGTTTACTGCCCCAGTTCTGTATCCATGTTTACTGACTGCTAGTTCTCATATAACTGCAAGGTAATATGAAGTTTTCAGCAATGGGGATTGTCAATTGGGAATATTAGTATTGGTTTTAATGCAAAAAAGACTACAGGAAAATGGCCGTTGCCCATCCTCCTTTTGGAGACTACAAAAAGATGGGTGCTAGGGAGTCAAGTTTTGTATACAAAACATACCATATATAATAGTTTTTTAGTATGTCGTGTAGGGAGGGTCCTAACCGCTATAAAACCAAATTTGTGACAGTCACAAAAGAACTCTTCTATGAGAACAGATAGGTAATAAAGGTATTGATCTTTAATAAAGACTATCCAAATATAAATATACACTTGCAATTACAAAAATTACAAAAAGAATATATATATCCCTCTTCCCAATCATATTAAAAGACCTAATGTTTAAAGGGGACATAGGTGGCCACCATTTTCACACACTACCTCACATTCCTCTCATACTCACATGCACATACATAGACCAATCTCAATCGATCATAGGATCGACAGAGATGATAAATACACTGATCAGCTGACCAAATAGAATGTCTTTAGGTAGATATATATGGTTCTGTAATTATAGGATCAATTGATCATGGGTAGTTGGATGGGCAGATAAAGTTTATATAATATGCAGGTGCAGTGATGCTATTCCTTATAATGTCCGTAGCCTAACTGGTGACGGTAGCAACTTCAATGCTGAATGAATATTCACACTGATATAAATTGTCAGTAGTAGAACAACAGCATAGCAGGTGTAGTGAATCACTTAGACTGTACATAGAAGATGAAACTGACTTTACCAGCATCCGGATCGGTACAGCATTCAGCAGTTTCGTGTCAGATAGTGATGTGGAGCCCGCAGTATTTAACATCCAAACCGGATCACAGACGTTCTATGATGTGTCATCACAGGCGCTGCTGGCGCTGTGGGAACGGACCCCCCCGCGCTGGTGGCAGGGCAGCTTCCTTAGTCCCGACTTCAGTCAGCTGTTTAAGCAGATGTACAGTCTCGTTAGTGTTATCCGGAGGGCACCCGTTATGAAGTCTGCTAGAGTCAAGCTCAAACGTTGGCTGATGGACCAATGGATCGTTCAGAGATTGAAGGGGTAGTTTGAGTGGGTTGGTGGGTGGCCGGTCCAATGTCCTCCTCACTGATACCAGATTGTCCTGCTGCTTACATGTTTCGCTAACAAATTAGCTTCTTCAGAGCATGCGCTGTGTTGTGTCGGTCAAATTTAAATAGCCCGCTTCATCAACTTTCAATTGGTAACATCGGGTCAGTAACCGCAGCGCTTGGTTCAATGGTGGTAACATACACCCGTGCACAGTCACTCACACTAAGGAGGAGCAATCAAAACTTAACCCTATGCTAGATAGGCATTCTCCCTGATTAGAGGTAAAAAGACTTAATTGAATTAAGATTGTATTGAATACCGTAGATGTATATATACAGCTTGCTAAAAGGAAGAAAGGACCAAGAACCAAAAATATATAATAAACTGGTACCTCCTAAACCCAAAACGACTGACAAAACAAGACACACAAAGCAAACCAAAAAGGCACTACAACAACAAAAGACAGAAAATAAAATAAAAGACAAAACCCAAAACCCAAACACCAAGAGGTAGCATAAAGCACATCGCTTAGCATGGGGGATCTTCACGTTTACCGCTGAACAGAAAATATCACCATTCAGAACGTTACAAATAGCAAATGTGAATGAAACTTATGCTACATATATCACCTCTCAGGGTTCACTCTAGTGCTATCAAGTGGAGAAATGTCCAAAGCTATTACAAATGGCCATATAGAGCGGTAGATATCTAAAATATTAACATTATAACAACCCTCTCAGTCCATCTAGGATGTACAAAGGTTGTATATTGGAATATTTACATTTCCAGATGGTAGCCCTTCCCTGATTCTAAGATGTAGCTATATGAAGGGATAAGTATCCTAAGTGCTAACAATGTAACAGTCCCATTCATCCATACTGAAGGTGCATATATGCAAGAGGAAGATTCATTATACAGGATCATGACATCTAAGACATCCCCATATTCAGATCCACGGGCCATTATGAAAACGTACCAATCAGAAAATAGGGGAGAAAGTATATTTACCAATCTTCCATAAATGACAATAGTAAAATAGAATAGAATAGTGGATAGTGTGTAGAATAGAAAATATGTTTACTATTGTTCCAAGAAGACAGACAGATTACATTCGTTATTTAAACCTCGTGGCTGCATGGATTTTAACGTAAATATCCACATCTTTTTCTTTTGATACAACACTTTATCGAAATCACCTCTACGTGGAGGCAAATTTAGTTTATAGATGCCTTTACATGTAAGGCCACTAGGATTTCCGTCATGTTTTTCCAAAAAGTGTAATGATAATGGTCTATCATCATCCTTATTGAGAATACTCTGGACATGCTCACCAACTCTGATCCTAAGTTGTCTTTTGGTCTTGCCCACGTAGATTAGACCACATGGGCATGTTATCATGTATATAACACGTGTTGACCGACAATTTATGAAGTGATGAATTTTGAATTGTTTTGTACCGTCAGAGTTGGTGAACATGTCCGTCCTCTCAACAAATTTGCAAATATGGCACCTGCCATACTTAAACATACCCTTCAGGGGAGGGAGACAGGTTAGCCAATCTCGTCTAGTTGGTCTCGTATATTCCGAATGGACCAAGTTGTCTCTCAGATTGGTGGCCCTTCTAGCAGTAAGTAATGGTCTATTCCCTACTATCCTCCCAAGTATGGGTGACTCAGATAATATGTGCCAGTGGCAGTTGAGTATTTTACAAACTTGTCCCCATTGGGCTCCAAATTTAGTGATGATCCTTATTGGAGCAGGTGTGGTTTTGTCCAATTTTTGTTTGGTTTTAGAGAGTAGGGATAATCGTTCAGTGAGGCAGGCTCGCTTTTTGGCTTTCCTGATGCAGCCATGGGAATACCCTTGTTCACGGAAGCGCCCATATAGTTCTTGAGATTCTCTTATGAATTCATTATCATTCGAACAGTTTCTTCTAGTACGCAGAAACTGTCCTACAGGGATTCCGTGAATGAGCGATTTTGGGTGATGGCTGGTGGCCAGGAGCAGGGTATTAGCTGCCGTCTATTTTCTAAAAGTTTTTGTGGAAATTAAGCCATCTCTGATCTCAATAGTAAGGTCAAGAAATGGCAAGGATACAGAATTAAAGGAAAAAGTGAGTTTTATATTCTTGTTGTTCTGATTAAGTTCTTCAATAAAGGACTCCAGTTCTTGGGGTGTACCCACCCAGAGCATGATCACGTCATCAATGTACCTCAGGCACAGTTTACAGTGGCTGAGGTACAGAGACGAGGAATATACACACTCCAATTCCCATAACCCCAGATGTAGACATGCATAAGCTGGGGCCCACGGGGCCCCCATGGAAGTGCCTCTGATCTGTCTATAGTATTGGTTGAGGAACTGAAAGCAGTTGTTGTCCAACATAAACTGTAATAAGTCTACAATAAACTCATTCTGAGCTGCCTGTTGTGGAAACTTAGAATCAAGAAAATACTGTACTGCTTCTAGGCCACATTGGTGTGGGATTGACGTGTACAGCGATTCAACGTCAATCCCAACCAATAGGGCATCCGTGGATACACTGAGTCCATCCAATTTCTTGAGAACATCGCGTGTGTCTTGTACAAAGGAAGGAAGTCCACTCACCAATTCATTTATCATTGCATCAACGAATTTGCCCACTCTCTCCAGGGGTCCTTTAATAGCGGACACTATGGGTCTTCCTGGGGGGTTAGTGATCGACTTATGAAGCTTTGGGATGATATAGAAAGTTGGTGTATTGAACTCGTTGACACAAAGATACTTGGTCTCTTTACTGGAGAGCAAGTTACTGTCAAGGGCCATCCTCAATTTAAAATTGAGAGCATCTATGATTTCAGGGAAGGGATTATATGGTAGTTTCTTATAGGTGGTTTCATCCCTTAAAAGACGCATGGTTTCCTTTACATACAGTTCTTGTGATAGCAGTACCATATTGCCCCCTTTATCACTCCTTTTTTAATGACCTCTTTCGCTTCCATAAGTTCTCTAAGTGCCTTTCTCTCTGCTAAACTCTGTGTCTGTGATGCCATTCTCCTGGCAGAATTTCAAAGTTCTCTCAAAGTCAGAGAAAAGAGAATGGGTGGCATCACAGACACAGAAACCTGCACTTTACAGCTAAAGTAGTTAATGCTGTTCAAAGAGAACACACTAACAAGTGAAGTGGGGAGTCGCACTGAGGACTCCAGGAATCCGGTACCATTAAAGAGCCCAGAGGTGGTTCACAAGCGTGCATTGGCTGAGCTTAGTCGCTAAGTCACAGAAGACTAAGCATTAATCACCAGCACAGTTCAGCACACATGAATATAGATGAAATGTTTCATTGATTTTGGATTTTAGATGTTTTTTTCTCCGTAAAATTGTATTTACAATTGTATTTACAATACAAAGAAGAAATTCCGAGACGGGACAGCTCATTCTGGTAAACTTAGCGTTCGCAATGGATACAGCACTTTCGTCATGCTGCAATGTTAAAAATGGTTTAATAGAGCGCACTCTCTTCTTCTTTATAATGTGACAAGAATTAAGTAGTTTTGCTGCTCATATTCACACACACTTCTCACAAAGTTTTATTTGTGTTTTTTTAGTGGGATTCCCTGAATATATTGTTATTAGTTGTCACATCTGACAGTTTTATATTATTTTTTTTTTTTTTTTTTTGGATTTTCAGCCTTTTTTTTTCTTTAATGTTTGGATTTTTTCCAAGGCTGATCTTTGTTCAATGTTATTTTTATTTTTACTCCAGAATATTTTTGTGTGTGTTTTGTGTGTCAAGTTACCCCAACGCCATTGATATCTTGTATTATTGTTTGATTGTTTGGTGTTGGTGTCCCTTGTTCATTTCACATTGTATATTTGAAATGTACCTGAACCCTCACAAACAAACTGTCCTTTTTGAAGTAAAACACATAGGAGAGTATAATTCAAAACAAAAATTCCTTTATTAAGGGATCAGAACCAAACAAAGAGGAAGGCAACACTGGATCAACAAGAGAAATTAGTGAAGCCTGGGACCCCCACGGCAGACATCAATTCTTGAACATCAAAATTGGTGGCCTGAGGAGTCCATATGTAAGGGAGGGCAGTCTGGTCCAGAATTCGCAGAGATCCGGATAGCAGCAGATGACATCTGTGTCCCCAGGCTGTGGTACCACAAGAGGCTGCATCTTTTGGCTGACCAGACTGAACCCAGGGCAATCACTGTCTGGTCTTCCTTCCACACTTCCTTCTGGGCTATGGCTGTGCAGTTGGAGATGTGGCAGGAGGAGGAGTAGGACCTGGAGGAGGAGGAGTACTGGGAGGACCTGGAGGAGGACTTGGGGGACCTGGAGGAGGACTGGGGGGACCTGGAGGAGAGGGAGGAGGAGGAGGAGGACCTGCAGGAGGAGGAGGAGGACCATCACAAAGGTGTGTCTGAGATGTCATTTGGCCCCTCATACCTTTCTCAAGAGCCTCCAATATGAGGGCCTCACACATGACTTGTTGGCCCTCCTCCATCCTCTGAATTTTATATGCAATGAAGGCAGCAATGTTCTCCTCCATGGTGTGGGGTGCTCCCAGGACCTCTGTAGCCCTCCAAAAGAATCCTATAGCAGCCTCCTCTAGGGCACTCCTCCTACTGCCACTTTCTCTTTTCAGGGGGGGGTGGAGGGACCTGCAGATCAGCCAGCCGGCTCGGCCCGGCCACCTCCTGTCTGCGACTTCCCTGTGTATGAAAAAGGGACATGGTTTTAGTTGTTGCTTCATCAATCACAATCCTAAATTAGTACTCCCAACTAACATCTAGTTAACATCATTGATTGGACAAGCAGAAATATTTAGAGGAATGCTATACCTGGCTCAATCTGGGCTCCTCCACATGTTGCCTGGAAGGCCCAGGTTGGGCGTCAGAAGCCTCAGCCGGGGGGGAAGGAAGCGTGGAAGGAAGACTGGAGAGGGATGGCCTGGGTTCAGTCTGGCCTGCCAGAAAGTGCAGCCTGTCGTAGTACAACATCCTGGGGACATAGATGTCATCTGCTGCTCCAGATCTCTGTGAATCCAGGACTTTCTTGCGCTCCCTCAGATATGTACTCTTCAGGCAACCAATTAATATCTTTAAATAGGTGATGTTTGCCGTGGGGATCACCTGCTTCACAATTTCACACAATTGCACCAGTGCTGCTTCCTCTTTGCTTGGTTCTTGAAATGGGGGTGGTTAATCTCCCACAGACAGGGCAGCTCCCTTAGCATCTCTAGGAATACTGACATGAAGTCATTATCTTTGAGTAGCATATCCATGTTCACTGCAAGACACAACACAAGACAAAGCCTAATGTCAGACAAAACTCTCCTAATCGTGTTACAATATAGGCCTCAATCTAGAAGCAGTATAGGCACAAGTTTGTCTCTTACCTTCGTTCTTACGATCGGCGCGTCCAATGCTCCTTCCTCCGCTCACAGATCGTACGTAATACGCACGCGTGTTACGCTTTATACACACTGCGCATGCGTGTAACTCCGCCCGCCCCTGACGTTCTTTCTAGTCTATTCCCCCCCCCTTTTCGTTCGGCGCAGTGGGTGAAGAGCATGATGGCAGAGTTAGAGCAGGTGTGTGCTAATTATAGCAACGAGGAGGAGGAGGAGGAGGAAAGCCCGGATCCGGACACATCCCGATCCAGAAGGAGACGTTTTAAGGCCACAAATATGTCCTTTGGGGAGATGTTGGAGATGGTCGACATCATGAGGAAGTCCGATTATGACGGGAAGTATGGGCCTTACCCCAACCCCAACATCAGAAAGGCCAAGATCATGGCGAAAGTGATCAAAAGCCTTCACAGGAATTTCGGGGTCCGAAGATCGAAAGATCAGCTCAGGAAGCAGTGGTCGGAACTGAAGTTGAGAGAGCCAGAGCAGTACCGAAAGATCCGGAGAGTGCTGCAAAAAAGTAAGTAGTTGTGTTGTGTTCCTATTCTTTCTGTCTTTATTACGTTCGTGCTGCTCCATGTGCTTTTATTAATTGTAACGTTTAAAAGGGCAACTTGAATGTTCATGGGCCCATTATTCGTTCGTATCAAACATTTTTCTTTCGGCCTCTAGAACACCATTGTTTAGGCCATATGCATTTTTTTTTTGGGCCTACTTGGATGCCAAATATTTGTTTGTGTAGATGGGTTTGTTACTAGAATGAAATGCCAACTAGATTGTGTGTAAGGAGAGGACACTGAGCAGCTGTTTTCACATCTGGACACTGGAGCACTAGTGTGGGACACCAGAACAACATTTTTATTAGGGGGGCACACAGGTGCTCCAGTGTATACTATAGGGGGGCTACATCTGTGAAGCTTGTACAAAACAGGTAAAGTATTGCAGCTTGACAAAGGGCAATAAAAAAAATACATCTTGGAACTCGGCTAAAATAAACAATTGTACCCCACTTCCAAGCAATGTTTCCTATTTATAGTTCGACCATCAAATATCTGTGTGCTAAGTATACCATTTTTGTTTTACATAGGGGAGAAAAGACTCGGAGGACACTCCTCATCCGAGGAGAGCAGAGACCCCCCACCTCTGGAAGAAGGTGAAATACCCCAAACCCAAGCTGAGCAGGAGGAAGAAGAAGATGTGGTGGAGATTGGCACCACACCAGGTGAGTGTCTGCGACCACAGACTCAGGTAAAAGAGATGGATGGTGGCAGATTTTTGAGACCTGTTTTTTTTTTCTTCATTTCTTTTTAGGTGATCGTGATGTGAGGGATAGAGAACGCTTTACTTCAGAAAGTGCCCAGATCCTGATCGGGGAGATCATGGGGTGTAATGCTGAACTGCAAAACATCCAGCAAAAAATCCATGATGTTATTAAAAAAAATAATAACATCATTGATGTTTTGGGGTGAATTTAAAACCCCACAAAATCACTTTTTGTATTGTGGTCCAATCTTTTAAATTTTTTTGCAATGTTTTGAAAAGCCAAATTTGGAGGATGCACACAGTGTGCCAACATGTGCTATCTGCCATCACGGGAGATCAATGGACGCGTTTTGGGGGTGCAACCCCTTCCTCAATTATAAAGTCGCGTTGAGGAAGGGCTTGCTCCCCCAAAACACGTCCCTTGATCCCCCCTGATGGCAGATAGCACATGTTGACATTCGTAAATTGGTGTGCATCTTCCAAATTTGGCTTTTCCTGGGGTGATTTCCCCCCATCTGAACGCTATATCAAACCCAGTTCCTAAATACTGATGTCTGATATAGCCTTCAGGTTTTACCTAATGTGAACTTTGTAAGTTCAAGTTTTTTGTCTTTCTTGTTGGTTTTACACAGGCCTGTTTTATCTGAAATGGACATTTCGAATTTTGATAATGCTACTGCAAAAATTGTTATATAACAAACATGTTGGTTTGTTTTAAAAACCTTTGGTAAATGCACATGTGATTGTGCAGGTATAAAAAAGTGGCTTACTCAAGAATGTGTGGATTATTGTCTCAACACTACAACACTTTTGGGGTGATGTAATAGCTGTTTATTGCAAAAATGGGGGTTATTTCCTAAGGGCAAATCCTCTTTGCACTACAAGTGCAAATTCAGTGCAGTTGCAAGTGCACTTGTAGTGAAATGTGTTTTTGCATTTAGGAAATACCAGCCAACAGTGCTTTGTATAAGGTTACCCAATCACGACATTTTCTGCACTCAAAACATTTATGTCAGGGTCAGCTAAAACAAACACAAGCAGTAAATGTCCACAAAGAATCTCTTTTTTTTTTTATTATAAAAAGGCTTCACATATTGTCTGGCATATTGATAGCCCCCCTACCCGCAAAGAACTCCAGGTAGCGTAACCGGACATCACGGGCACTCAGGGAGGGCAAGCCAGGACGGCCACTTTCAAGCGCCGCCAGTGTGGTTTGATGTAGGATTCCGGCCTCAGGCCCAACTGAGCCAGCATAGTTGGCCGAATGTTTCCATAAAAAGTTATGGAGAACACAGCACGCAAGTATTATATGGTTCAGTTTATACTCCACCATATGGATAGGTATCAGAAATAGGCTGAACCGGCTGGCCAGGATTCCAAATGTGTTCTCCACCACTCTTCGGGCTCTGGCCAGCCGGTCATTAAAAACCCTCCGTTCCGGGGTGAGGGTCCTCATTGGGAATGGCCGCATCAGGTGGTCCCCCAGCGCAAATGCTTCATCAGCAACGAAAACAAATGGGAGTCCTTCCACATTGTCCTCTGGATCTGGCAAGTCCAAGCTGCCATTCTGGAGACGCCTGTAGAACTCCGTCTAGGTGATGACTCCACCATCGGACATCCGGCCATTCTTCCCCACGTCCACATACAAGGAGTCGTAATTAGCCGACACCACCGCCAACATCACTATACTATTAAACCCCTTGTAATTATAATAGTATGACCCCAAGTTGGGTGGTGGGACGATGTGGACGTGTTTCCCATCAATTTCCCCTCCGCAGTTAGGAAAGTCCCACCGCTCGGCAAAGTGGGAGGCCACAGTCTGCCATTCCTGTGGCGTGGAAGGAAACTGTTGAGGAAAAAACAATAAACATTACTATTTTTACTCTGAAACATGGCAAGCAGATTAGACACAAACATTATGGGGCAACCTCCAGATAGCATTTATTAAGGGGAATTTAACAAGGCCAAAGTATAAGGTACACCTATCGTATCCCCCCCCCCCCCTCATGGGCCATTTCTAACTATATGGGGTGTGTGGAAATCTTGGACAGGTAACCCTCTTCACTTCATTGAGAGATGAATGCCTAAATAATGGGTATTACTTGGAACAGACCCTCCTTAGTTACAATATTGGCATACCACTGGACAGGTAAGAAGTGTCATAATACAAAGATATAAATACACACTGTACACATTTGAGGACATTTGGACATTCTGCTATTACCTGTCAAGATAATAATAGGATATAAAAACTTTAAACAGTGCCATTGGAAAGTATACAGGCAGGCCCTTGCACTACATGCTTTGGGGAATTCATCCATAAATCTGAGCACAAAAGAGATGGGTATAGTGTGTATGGGTTTGGCAAAGTCAGCAGATAGATGATTGAGGATAGATAGAGAATTGGGATCAGCTGACTTAGCAGTTGGGGGAGGGAGGGTTACTAAAAATGATTTGGGGACACCACAAAAAAAAGCCTCTGGCACTCTGCCTGAATTTAAAGCTAAAATAACATTTCCAAACATTTTAGGGGTTGTTTGGGGTAAAGCACTACTATGGAGCTGATAAAATACATTGTTAAGTGACTACATGAGGTGAATATAGGGCAGGAGACACCATGCTGGGGAGGTTATTGAAGGGCAATCTGTATGAAGGACCTAAAATAATAATTACATAAAAATCCAGCATGCATGAGAACAAAGGGGACATTCACGGCATATTACAAGCATGGTAATTAGGGAATGAGGAAAGAAATGCAAGATATTATCAAACATTCAATACAATAAAATGTGATATAAAAGGATAAAAATCTTACCTTCATATACTCCTTCTGCAGGACCTGGATGATGGCAGAACAGGTCTCTGGGATAATGATCCCCAGAGCCTGGAGGGAGATGCCTGTCGAGAACTTTAAGTCCTGCAGACTTCTCCCTGTGGTCAAATACCGCAAGGTAGCGACCAACCTCTGCTCCGGAGTGATGGCTTGCCTCATGCAGGTATCCTGCCTGCTAATATAAGGGGTCAGCGAAGCCAACAAACGGTGAAACACGGGGTCCATCATCCTGAGAAAGTTCCTGAAATCATCAGGATTATTCTCACGGATCTCACGGAGCAAAGGCATATGAGAGAACTGGTCACGCTGAAGAAACCAATTCTTGGTCCATGAACTCCTCCCCACCCTGTTCATGGACTGGACTTGTGTCAAAGTCAGGACCCCAACACCAAGCCCCCGCACAGCACGAACTCTACGAGGAGAACGCATATGAAACATGGCTAGAAAACGGTCGGCTGCTCAGAACGAAGTAACAGAACGCACTGAAGAACAGCAAGGCCTGTGAAGAGCGACCTGAAAAACAGTAACAAACGAACAAGAATACAATGACTACCTAAAGTCACGTGGAACTTGCTGCACGCACTGAAGAGCAGATACAAACCCACAAGCACAAACTGAACGGCAGAAAACGATCTGAAAGCCACGAGTCTGAAAAGCGCGAATCGTCTCTCACCAAACTTTTACTAACACGAGATTAGCAAAAGGAGCCCAAAGGGTGCCGCGCTTGGTTCTGAACCTGCCTTTTCTAGTCTTGTCGTACGTGGTGTACGTGACTGTGTGGTTGGCGATCGGAAATTCCGACAACTTTGTGCGACCGTGTGTAGGCAAAACAAGTTTGAGCCAACGTCCGTCGGAAAAAATAGTAGGATTTTGTTGTCGGAATGTCCGAACAAAGTCCGACCGTGTGTACGCCCTATTAGAGTAGCTCAAGGTAGTTGCTGCCATTTGGAGATGCAACCATTCTGTGAAAATAGTGATGTGATCCAGGCAGCAGGGGTGACCTTCTTAAGAGATGAGACCCTATGTTAGGGGAACTCCTTGCCCACAGGATTGGGAGAGTCAGGACAGCTATGTGGGTTTGGAGAGAATAAGAAAGCTGAGGTAAATAGCAAATTGTCAGGGCTGGGCTCAGCCCTTCCTTCTCTGAGCTAGCAGCTCAGCTGACGGCTAATTGACAGCTCCTATCTCTCCATAGTGATTCACCTGTTGATGATATCCTGCTCATCAGTCATGCCTACTTAAGCCGTCCAGTCCAGATGATCTCTGCCTTCACCTTGGCCACATCTCTAGAGATGCTCTCCTGTGTTCCTGTTAAAGACTTGCTTGGCTGACATTCCTTCTGGCTCCAGATCCTGCTTGCTGTTCTACTATGCTGTTGTCTGTCTCCCTGACATTTTGGCTTGTCTGACTATCCGTTCCGCTTCCTGAACTCTGGCTATGTTTTGACTACGTTTACTCTGTTTACTTTTTTATTATTATTATTAAACAAGTGTGATTTAACTGTACTTCTGTCTGTCTGATACATGGTTTCTGACACTAGGTGAAGGCCATGAATTCAGAAGATGCAGTCAATCCACTTGTTGGTAATATTTTTTCCAGATTGGATGAGCAGGATCACCGCATGGATCAGTTCGCCATGGCGATATACAAAGGCACCCGAGTCGCACGGCTCACCTGGAATTTCCCACTGTGGCTGCTCCGGTACAACCTGTGTTGCAGACCGTTCCTACTGCTGCTGCAGTCTCTGTGCAGGCAGGTGATTTCCTCTCCTAAGTTTCAGCTGGTTATTGGTTATCCTTGGTTACAGAGGCACAACCCCTCTTTTGATTAGCTCCGTGCTGAGGTTCTCTCCTGGTCGCCACAATGCAGTATGACATGCTTCCAGAAGTTAGCCAAGGTCCTTTGCACCTCTTCACTCTCCTCCCTGCCGGAGGAGTACTGCAATTTTAGCAATGTCTATGACAAAGGTCAAGCCGGTAGTTTGTCTCCACACCGGTCGTATGATTGCACCATTGACCTGCAACCTGGTGCCATTCCCCCTCATGGCCGCGTTTACCCTTTGTCTTGGAGGATAAGGCCATTGAGGAATATTTTGCAGACGCACTTTCTCGAAGTTTCATCCGCAAATCCTCATCTCCTGCTGGTGCTGGTTTCTTCTTTGTGAAGAAGAAGAGTGGTGAACTGAGACCTTGTATTGATTATAGGGGTCTCAGTCATTTCACGATGAAGAATGCTTATCCAATTCCCTTGATTACAGAGTTATTTGACCTCCTCAAGGGAGCAACGGTTTTCACAAAGCTTGATTTGAAAGGGGCATATAATCTTGTGAGGATTAAGGAGGGTGACGAGTGGAAAATTGCATTTAATCGCAGAACAGGCAGGAATTTATTAACAATGTCCTCTGAGATTTCTTGCAGTTATGTGTGGTGGTTTATCTCAACGATATCCTCATATTTTCTAAGTCCCTGGAGACACATCCTGATCCTACATTACCTTTTATCCTTGAGGTTGATGCTTCCGAGACTGGAGTTGGCGCCCTTCTGTCTCAACTTCCTACCTCTGAGAGCGCTATGCATCCTTGTGGCTACTTTTCCAAAAAATTGCCACCTGCAGAGTGCAATTACGAGATTGGTGACAGAGTGCTGTTAGCAATCATTTTAGCCCTAAAAGAATGGAGACATCTCCTCAAAGGTACCACTGTGCCAGTTCTCATTCTTACTGACCATAAGAATCTCACATTCTTGTCTGAGGCTAAACACTTCTCTCCCAGAAGGGCGCAATGGGCTCAAGTTTCAATTAAATTGTCTCATTCTTACTCGGTACTAAGAATGTAAGGGCTGACGCTTTGTCACGTCAATTTTCCTCCATTTCCAAGATGGACTCGGTTCTGGTTCCTGTGATTCCTCCTGATCGTATTCTGGCTACAGTTCGCACCAGTCTCACTGTTCCTTTGGGTGACAAAATTCTTGCTGCTCAGGTCCATGCTCCTCCTGAGAAACCTTGTGACCGCTGCTTTGTCCCAGAGAGTCTCCGTACTGCCATGCTCCTTACTTACCATTCTCCCGAGGTTGCTGGCCACCCTGGGAAGAATCAACTCTTTTGAGCCATTTCCCAACAATTCTGGTGGCTTAGTCTACGTGCTGATATAACCTCCTTCGTAGCTGCCTGTTCCATGTGTGCTCACAGTAAGACTCCACAACAATTTCCAGTGGGCCTCCTACAACCCATACCCAATGGAGAGAGGCCTTGGACCCAACTGTCTATGGATTTCATTGTGGAGTTACCCAACTCGCAGGGCAACACAGTTATCCTTATGGTGGTTGACCGGTTCTCAAAAATGTCTCATTGTATTCCACTTAAGAAGTTACCCACTTCTAAAGAACTGGCTTCCATTTTTGCTCGGGAGATCTTTCGCTTACATGGGCTACCCAAAGTGATTCTCTCGGACAGGGGTAGTCAGTTTGTGTCCCAGTTCTGGTAGGCCTTTTGTGCGCAGTTGGGAATTCAGCTTGCTTTCTCCTCTGTGTATCACCCGCAGTCTAATGGTGCTGCAGAATTAGCCAATCAGTCCTTGGAGAAATTCCTACGTTGCTATATTTCTGACCATCCTAACAACTGGTCGGACCTCTTATTGTGGGCGGAGTTCGCTCACAATAGTGCCTTGAATTCTGCTTCCCGATTGTCCCTGTTTATGACGAACTATGGTTTCCAACCTTTCATGTTGCCTAACTCATTTGTTCCGCAGAGTATTACTGCATTAGAGGAATATCTCTGTGGTCTTCATTCCACTTGGGCACAAGTCCAGGAGGCTTTGCAACATGCTAATGATAGGTACAGACTCCATGCTGACCGCAGACGCCTGCCTGCGCCTTCCTACCAGGTTGGGGACAGGGTCTGGCTGTCATCTCGCCACCTCTGACTTCGTGTTCCCTCTCTGAAGTTTGCACCTCAGTTTATTGTGCCTTTCTGTATTTTTTGCAGGATTAACTCAGTGGCTTACGTATTAGATCTTCCTTCTAATATGCGTATCTCAAATATATTTCATGTCTCCTTATTAAAACCTTTTGTCTGCAACCTCTTTACCACCTTGATGCCTTGTCCTCACCCTGTACAGGTTGAAAACCATGAGGAGTATGAAGTACAGTCCATTGTTGACTCCCGTAGGTCCTGTGGGAGCATAAAGTACCTGGTGCATTGGAAAGGGTACGGTCCGGAGGAATGCTTTTGGGTCTCATCCTCGGACGTACATGCCCCTGTCCTCCTCCATGATTTCCATACACATTTTCCCCTCAAGCCTGATGGTCCTCCGAGGGGGAGGGGTCAATGAGGAGGGGGTACTGTCAGGGCTGGGCTCAGCCCTTCTTTCTCAGAGCTGGCCGCTTAGCTGTCGGCTAATTGCCAGCTCCTATCTCTTCACAGTGGCTCAGCTGTTGATGATATCCTGCTCGTCAGTCCTGCCTACTTAAGCCGCCTAGTCCAGACGATCTCTGCCTTAGCCTTGATCACATCTCTAGAGACTGTTAAAGATTTGCGTGGCTGACATTCCTTCTGGCTCCAGATTCAGCTTGCTGTTCTACTACGCTCCCTGACGTTTTGGCTTGTCTGACTATCCGTTCCAGTTCCTGAACTCTGGCTATGTTTTGACTAGGTTTACTCTGTTTACCTTTTTTTATTATTATTTTACAAGTGTGATTTAACTGTACCTCTGTCACAAATCCACAGAGGGGACTGGAGAGAATATGAGTTCCTGGGAAGTGTGTGAGAACCCCAGATGCTGAGAGAAACCTATCTGGAGGCCAGGAGTGGGCCTATACAATGAGGTGGTGTGACAAAAGGCTAAGTGAGTATAGCAATGCACAAATAGAGAACAGGCTTACTTGGAGGCAGCCATTTCTTCTTTAAAGGTATAGAAACAAACCAAAAGTCCAGACTTTGCCATTGCAAGACAAAAAGGGTTCCCAGCGCACATTAAAGCTAGCCCGCAAAAAAACTGGCTTGCTTAGAAGTGTGCCGGGGACCTTTAAGGGGAAGTTTGGGCTTCTAGTTTGTTACTGCACCTTTAAAGAGAGAAAGACTGCTTTCAGGTAAGCCTGCTCTCTGCTTGTGCATTGAAACTTGGTTTGAATATATATCATTTGTAGTCAACAAATAGCTGTCATCTCTGTTAAAAGTAAACAGAGTGCAGAATCGATATGTGTTTTGTTCTTGTGACGTGCTAAGATACAAGATTCTAAAATGCAGAATTCCACAGAAATGAAACCTATAGGCAAATGGTGGTCACATGTTCCTAGGGTGACCTCTGTATACCAGGGAATTGCTTATTTAAGGCTCATGGGGGTAATGGGACATCAGGGCCTCACCCACTATTATACTTCTCTAAAGGGAATACCCTAATAAATAGGTATAATATGTCCCTTAAGGGTGCTCACTGAGTGACAACCTAGCCCTAAAAAAGGACTATACTTATTAGGTTAGCAATAATAAATACATAAGCTATTTTATTATTAGTTTGTTGTTATTATCTTGGAGTTTCTCACTTAATGAACTTCAGTGACAGTAAAAGTTGCAGTTGCCATTGTGGACATTGAACAGTCCTATACTCTACTTTAACTTTCTTTAGGTAAAAACACAGTTGGGGACCACTAGTTTTTAATGTAATTTGTGTTTATATCACATATATGCTTTAAGTATGTCTCAAAATAATCAATATACATATTTGTAAATAGGTGGGACGGTTCCCTGCACTGATAACTTTACAGTAATCAAAAAATGCTTATCTGGATATTATTTTGATTTACTTGATAACTCTAGCTATGTGTTTATGTAATCGATTTAGTAAAAGTAATGTTACCTGAACATGTCATTTAATATTACGTAATGTAAGAATGGATGAAATAATTTACACTTTTACATGTTTGTGAACCTTTAGAAATCATGCATTTTTGCATAAATAACTTCTAAAATACAAATTGATTGTCATATAAACCATAATAATAAAAAACAGCCTTATTTAGCCATCAACAAACACATTCTGGGGGTTATTTACGAAAGGCAAATCTACTTTGCACTACAAGTGCAAAGTGCGCTTGAAATTGCACTGAAAGTGCGCTTGGAAGTGCATTCGCTGTAAATAGAGGGGTAGATCTGAAATGAGGAGAAGCTCTGCTGATTTTATTATCCAATCATGTGCAAGCTAAAATGCTGTTTTTTTTTCCTTGCATGTCCCCCTGGGATCTACAGTGACTGCACTTCCAAGTGCACTTTCAGTGCAATTTCAAGTGCACTTTGCACTTGTAGTTTACACTTGTAGTGCAACGTGGATTTGCCTTTTGTAAATAACCCCCCGTATGTGTTTGTTGATGGCTAAATAAGGTTGTTTTTTATTATTATAGTTTATATGACAATCAATTTGTATTTTAGAAGTTATTTATGCAAAAATGCATGATTTCCAAAGGTTCACAAACATGCAAAAGTGTAAATTATTTCACCCATTCTTACATAATGGTAATATTTTAAATGTCATGTTCAGGTAACATTATTTTTACTAAATCGATTACATAAAGTAAAGTACATTGATTATTATATATAGTATATTATAAGTATGGGTTTATTAAATGCATTTCTAAACAATTAACATACTTTATGTAAAGGATGTGTGACCTGTTAAGTTTGGAAGTATTTTAATCCATTCCTATCCACCCAGTTGCTTTAGTTTGTATATTTTTGGGACTTGCTTGAAAACGCTGTTTTAGATTACACTGCAGCATTTCTCTGGGACTGAGATCAAGACTTTAAAATGCTAATACTAAACCATTGGATTTTTTTGTATTTGATCCCCTGTTGTAGATGTATTCCCATATTTTGCACTATTATCTATTTTCCTGATAATTTTCTTTTTTGCATTTAGATTAGGAACAGACACTATGGGGGTTATTTACAAAAGGCAAATCCACTTTGCACTACATGTTTACGAAAGGCAAATCCATTTTGCACTACATGTGCAATTTCAAGTGCAGTCACTGTAGATCTGAGGGGGACTTGCAAGGTAAATAAAAAACAGCATTTTAGCTTGCACATGATTGTATGATAAAATCAGCAGAGCTTACCCTCATTTCAGATCTTCCCCCCAGATCTACAGCAACTGCACTTCCAAGTGCATTTTAAGTGTACTTCCAAGTGCACTTGTAGTGCAACGTGGATTTGCCTTTCGTAAACAACCCCCTATGCCATTTGTCTGTATAATTATCTAATACAGTTGGAATATGTTGGTAGATCAATGATTGCAAGCTGTCCTGGCCTTGAAGCAGCAACCCTGATCAATTAAAATACTAGTCCAATAGGCATAAATGCTAAGTATGTTGATTATTAAACACTACACTAATATTTATTATTACAACCTAGATCCAATCACCGTACATGTAGAAAAATAATAAGATCCTAAGATTTACAAAGTCAAACATTGGAATTAAGTTAGAAATGTATCTGGTCTCATATAAAGATGGGTAAAATCAAGAAAGGTTTAGATCAGTTTATAGTACTAATGTTCTAGTAGATATCACCATCTAGAAAATACCCCTGTTCAAACATCTAGCAAAATAATGCTGATCTGCCTGCTCAGTAAAAGATTGCTTAATTATTAGAGAGCTCAACAGGCCAAAGCATGTCACAGTTGAAGCTTTCAATAGTGTTCTTCTTTTCTGTACACATGGCCAAGTGTATGTTCTTCTACCAAATTCATTCTAACACCCAGTTATAACCAGATTGGACCTTTTGAATTCCTTTGTTCATGAAAGCTCTGGGAAAACTTAACATGTTAAAGACTGTATGGGCATTTAAATAAAGACAATCTAACCTCCATTTTAATTAAACAAAATGTAACCTTTTTTGTAATTTAATGATGTTTCCATAGTTAAAAAACAAAAATATCATAAAAGTAACCAAAAGACTGCTCAAGTTAGTAATGTCTGGAAAATTTTGTGCGCATAAAAGAATAAAGGACTTTTAGTTAAATAACAATTTTGTAAGACTGCTTTTTCAGTGTCAAAATGTGGGTGTCAAGTAAAAGGATGTACAATGTACAAATAAAGACACTTTAGGCCATACTTCCTGGACAATGAATGCCAATTTACTTAGAGGATTTAGAGGATTTTTATTATATGTATTTTTCAACAAACAGTGTTGACCAAGTAATGCAAACCTAAAATTCTTCTAATTATGTATACCAAATACAATAATCTATTTTAGATCACACAATTCCTGCTTTAAAGACCTGTACCAGCATGAAAGCTTGCAGTTGCCACTATGTTTTTATCTTCCTTCTTTTATCGAGGTTAACATTGCACAGTGCTCTAAAACTTTAGGCCAGCTGAGAAAACAACTGCTTTAATTGTGCGCATACTCACAATAAGTTTTATTTAAAGCAGTCTTCCATTCCTATGTTCATTTAAAAAAAAATTAGATCACACAATTCCTGCTTTAAAGACCTGTACCAGCATGAAAGCTTGCAGTTGCCACTATGTTTTTATCTTCCTTCTTTTATCGAGGTTAACATTGCACAGTGCTCTAAAACTTTAGGCCAGCTGAGAAAACAACTGCTTTAATTGTGCGCATACTCACAATAAGTTTTATTTAAAGCAGTCTTCCATTCCTATGTCCATTTAAATAAATATTACAGGCATACAATAGTATATTATTTATATAACACCTGAACCTTATTAAGAAATGTTATGGTATCTGCACCTAAGATTATTATAATGGGCCAGTTCGTATTCTGCTAAATTATTATTTATTCAAAGATTAAAATGAATACAAACCAAATATAATGCAATATAAATGTTCCCCTTATTAATAGTTGAACTTTTTAATAACAGTTTCATTTATTAGATTAATATTGTTTAAAGAAAACTCAGTGACTAATGTCAAAACCCATCTCCTAAAAAATAAACACATTTAACATGCAAATTAAAATTAATAATCAGTATGTTTATAGTGTACTGAAAACACTGTTAATCTGAAAAAACTAGCTCCTTAATAAAGAACAGCATGTGAACATTTTATCATGTCTTTTTTAGTATTTTCTCTGGGTGTCTTGCATGTATGCCCCTTGAGAGGCTCCTTTTTTTAGTTATTGGTTTCTAGTAGAGAGGGTGCCTTAAAATGTCTAGAACATCCTTGAAGGGATCCATTCTAGTTTGGGCACACTTTAAAATCCTCAGAAACAGCTGGTGTAAAAGGACAGGCAAAGGATGACCTGGTTTGCTCACCCTAATGCCCCCACAACCCTTAAACATTTAAACAGCTTAAACATTATGATGAATGTGAAGAAGTATGCTTATACAGCTGAAAGAATACTCTGATTTGTTAAGAAAACAGAAATTATCTACTCATTTACCTTTAATATGTATCACGTTGCAGGTATAATACTTGATATTAAAAGTCCCAATTTTTGTTGTTGTTGAGCTCCATGTACACTGATATATTGATCAGAATAATAGAGTGGAATAAAAAAAAGAAAACCTATGATCAAGCCATTGCATCACAGTAAGCATTTCATAGTTATGGAGGTATATTTGCTTCCAACTAGCTTAGGTAACCAATATTATTTTTAAAACCAAAAAATTACACCCGTTATCAATGTAGTAGTCACGAAAATAAACCTGCTACTTCCATGCTTACACTTTCTGTTTAACTGTAAGGCAGAACAATTGTTTTATTGCTGCAGTTAAAACATTTATAACATAAATATAGATTTCACCATACCTGAGGATGGGTTAGTATTTTGTGTTAGGTGTACAGATGGTTAACATTTAAAGGGTATTGTGAGAACTGCTTAAAAGCTGATTTGGTATTGTTCATGGTGAATGCCTTCAATGACCATCCATTCCATTTCACTGTTGCCAGACTTAAGTTGGCTTTAAAGGTGTCCTTGCAGTCCATGCAGTCAGTAACATTCTATGATAGCAATATGTGACAAGAAATCAAAATTGGAATGTATTTTAGGATTTCTGCTTCTATAAACCAAATATGAAGAGGTCCTTGAACAAATAGAAAAACATAAACACTTACAGCTTTTTTGTAAACAAACAAATTATGAAAGTCAGTTGTTGGGTGTTTTTAGACACAGCAACATGTGTTATACATATATTTTTAGAAGTGTATATGTCACTCTCATTCAATTGTTTTGTCTTTTATCATGGCCTTCTTTTGTACTTGACCCATATGTTGTTAATTTTCTGTGTATTCACTTTACCAACTTTTTACCAATTAGGCAACACCTTAAAATAAGCTTTTTTATACTTCTAACTCAAGAACCATGTTTTTTTTGGAAAACAATTTAAAAATACAACATAGCTTTAAACATGTATGAATAAATAGCCGTGTATCTATGTGAAGTTATATGCTAACTGAAATTTCCCAACTATGTTGGTTAGCACAGAACCCAAATGATGTGCTATCCTAAAAAATAATAATACAAGATTACTAATACTTCAATTTGTGTTAACACACAAAATTTATTTAACACAGATTCTTACAGTAGGAACAAAATTAACTTTAGTAATGACATTAACATGATGCACAATGACTAAGTAAAGTCATAACTTTCTATACATGGCCACAGATGGATTTGAAAAATTGCACTGTGTGACATTTAAGTTTGTTTAACAGCTGGAACAACTATCACAACAACTTTCATTCAATTTAAGCTTTAGGTAAATATATACCTCAATACAGAAAAAGTTTCCTTACTGTTTTTGATATAGCACTTTTGTTATCATCGTATTAATAATCTCAGAGATGCTGTGGAAGACTGTACTAAGCTGTTGCCGTGTCAATTACACAGGGCTATATTTTTGTGCTCATTATTATTCTTGGATGTCCCAATTTACATCTAAATGTACTGACTAATTTTGATCCAATCATGTCAAAAATGATAGGTAATGTGTGGGAGGAGATGACAGTCCTACCGCCAGGAATTGCCAGAATGAGAATTCCTCGGGGCAATGATTTAATGCCCAACTCAAGCACTGCTGTCAGAATGGAAGGCCAAATTATGACACATTATGCTGTACTATGGACTCACACATACAATACCTATGAAAAAAAGTGACTGAGATAGGAAATATTAAACTGTGCTTTAACCCCGTTACAATGCTTTCTCTCTTTTTTCCTTTGGCTCATTGCATTTGTTCAGAGACACTAATCGTACAGAAATTTCTTCTATAGCAACCTACATTTCGATTCTTTCAGAGTGTGAGCTCGTGATTAAAGCAGGAAGAAGAATAATGTCACTTGATGTATACCTTGGCTTAGGTCTTTCAATCATTTACAGTCTTTTTTTTTAACAAACTACATGTCAGCTCACACTTCACTGGGGTGAAGGTTATATTTATTCCTTCCTTTACACCCTCCTTTTTCCATGTTATTAAGTTAATATTCCTTTGTTTCTTCAGCTTATACTCTGGTACTAGAGGGATCTTAAAGTGTAACCTTCAGCAAATTGAAAGCTAATTTACATATTGGATAACTATACCTAATTACAAAGCAACATCATGTTTTCTAGCTTCAGGGTCTTTGTCTGTCAAATGTAAGATTTTTGGCATATGGAAATATTCTTGGGTGTGCATTAGGCATTTTATTGTATGTTCTTACTTGACAAATAATAGTAAGGTCATTGTTCTGTTGATCATAGTGTCTGTTCATAGGTAGCAGGTGAACCAGCTACTGTTTTACAGAAAAATATTGGAACTCTATTTTAAATGTTCTACCACTATAAGATATTTTGTCAAGAATAAGGATCTATTTAATGTAGACAGTTAAAGAAACAGGTCCTGGTAGCAATTTAAATATAATATAACTTTATAAATGATACCATTCTAAACTATTTTGTAGAGCTTTATGTGGAGGGTACATTGTTTACTAGAAAAAATATACATTGCAAATCTACTTCTAACCTTAAAGGTCCGTTGCTTTAAGTAGTCATAGTAAATAAATTAGTATTTAATTCTGCCTTTTCTGTATTAGAAGACTATATTAGGGTAAGGTAAGAAGAACCTTCTATAACCACTGTGGTTGTGACAACAGGAAAGCGATTCTGTCTTTGGTTTTAAAGACAACAAATTCTCTGTCATAAAACAGCACATTATTTCCAACTTGGTAAGCACAGACACTCTCTATGTCCCTAGAAACTCAAGTTTCTGTTGGCAGAATAATCTCCAACATCACTTTTTGATAACTTACCATGTTTTGCTGCATGGGAAAATTGAATTTAAGGAACATAGGGTCTGATTTGCCAAATTCACCTCACATAATTTACATTTGTTCTGTTTGATTAAAGGGAAGGGGTTATTAAGTAAAAAAAATATATAAATATGATAGAATGATGTTTAGAATTCTTTACTATAGTAGGGAACTTTACAACCTGTTTCAATAAACTATAGATATTCTTAAATACTATTACCATTACTACTTTTAAATGATTAGATTATTGCTTAAAAAAACTGTTTTAAACATGGTAGTCAACACTAATTGACAAGTAAAGAAGAGGTTCAGTTTAAAGTTTAGCTATATAGGTAAAAAATATCAGGTAGGAACTTCCTAAAAATAGAATGATTTTAAAGGAACTTTACTGTTAGAAAAAAACTTTTCTTATTGAATGAAAGTATATTACCTTAAATTATATCAGTATTAGTTTAGGTATATATTATGAGCGTTATCACTGCAGAATTTCCTAATAACCTATGAAATGCTCAACTTAAATAGATGCTGAGCTTTGGCTATTTGTTCTAGATAGAAAAAATGTTAAAGAAAACAGAAGACTTTTTTAACCTTAAAATGCTCTAACAGAGTTCTTTAGACCTATAAATACTTTATACTTTAAGTAAAATATAAAACATTTTTGTCCCTAACTTATATTAAATGTAACTGAGTATTTGAGGTAATTACCTTTCAGTTTTTTTAATTTTGCATTGCTTAGTGAACCATACTGTTTATCGCTCTTCTTTCTTCTCCAGGCTTTGTCCAAAACTTTTTAATAACCAGTTGTGGCTTTTTCCACCTTGGATGTGCAGTGTGGACTTTAGTTCATGACTGGGAGTGGCTAGAAAGCTGTGGGACCAGAGTTATAATATTACTTCTTTTATATTTGTCATACTAAAAATGAGTTTAAATAATAAACTGCAAGATATTCAAACATTGTTCATTTGGCACAACACACAATTTGCTTAACAAACTCAAAAGAAGTTTGAAGACAAAAATGTTAAAAATACAAATTTTCTCAAAAATATCAAAAACAAATCCATTATTAATAAAAGAATGATCATCATTTATTTTATTTGTATCATCTCTTTGTAATGCAATAGAAATGGATCCCTGATTAACTTGCACAATAATGCAGTGTGAATGAATTTATCACTGCTATATTGCTTAAAAAAGTCAAGGAGATATTCCTGTGATTATTTTTAGTTTTATAAATATATTATAAATCGTAAACTAAAAATCCTACATTAAGCCTATATCTAAAAGCTTGATGATGGCATTTAATTTAAGAAGATAGCTATTGTACCTTTAACTTAAAATAATCAGTTTATTTGATTTGTTGTTAATTCTACACAAACCACTAAATGTATTTTAATATAAGCAAACGTGTTAGTTAGGAAAAGCCAGGGGTTATAAATATAGTACATATAACAAAGTATGATTTTGCAAGCTAGTGTTTACCTTATCTGCCCTGGAGAACGCTATTTTAAAGTAACATATTTGAGGTCAATTGTAGGTATGTGAAATTGAGCTTGTAAACAGCATATTTGTAAATATAGAATCGTTCTATTTGGCCTATGAATGCCCCATGGATGGGAGATGTTTTCTTTTGGTTTTAAATTATATCAAAGAGATGTCTTGTAGCTGAAGCAAATGCCCAGGGGAAGACAGATACTCAACCAGTAGTTCTTCTGATGCAGTTGTATGTTCAAGGGATAGAACCAATAATGATATGCTTATAGTTTGGAGCGATTCTTATATATGAAAAGAGCTGTCATGTTTCCCATACAAGAATGTCAACTTTCCCTGTAGCATCTCCTTTTCCTACTATCCTTATAATTTGGGCAATAGTTATTGACATCAAAAAATGGCAGCAGGACAAAGCATTTATAGGCAAGCCTTTCCAGTGCAATTTATGAACAGCCATGTTTTTGCAAGGTTTTTTTTTTTTATCATCAGTTGAATCATCTATAGTAAAAGCAATGCATCATAAGTATAACAAAGTGTTCTAAACTTATATTAAATTTATATTTTTTTGTTAAACCATAGTGTAGGAATGCCCCAGAATTTTCTAACGGTACCTGGATCTACTGTGGGTATAGGATTGTGTATATCGGATTGTATGGTTGTTTTCTTTTTTTTTTTTTTATTGGTTGAACTAGATGGGCTTGTGTCTTTTTTCAACCTGACTAACTATGTAACGAAATACCTGCTGATGTAGATTTAAATGGTATCTTAACTAGGTGTTAAAAACAGGCAAACATTTTTGTATGTAACTCTGCTAGACATCTGCTAGACAAGGTTGAGACAGACTCAGCCTTGTAGCAAATAAAGCTTAGCACACAAGTCTAGACCATTAAACATGTTTTTGATACCTTATTTTCATACTTGAATCATCTTCACTGAATTCTGAAGTTTTAAGGATATCAAATAAAAATGTAGATTACTATATATTATAATACTATTGCAAATTAAATTGTATTCTAACTACTTAATTTGGTCAATACATATAATAATAGCTTTAAGTATATTAATTCCTTTTTATTAGATCACATTCCTTTGTTGATATTTTTCCTTACTTCAGAAGTGGCAGAGGTTCTTCAGCATTTACAACACTGCCAGGGGTTTTTAAGAAGTTACAACATCTGAGTAATGTGAAATTAAAAAATATAAAGAATGATATTATTACAAGTGTTGCCATGTAAGGTTTCCAGAAAATAATATATTTTAATGTAATTAATAATGGTCCATGATCCCCTATCCTCCCAATCTGTTTATTCACATTCCCTAGCATGATGCCCCATGCTGGGAATATGCTAGTAAATATCCCCCTTTCATAGCTACCAGTCATCAATTTGCATAAATGCTGGCTCTCAATTTTGGCTGTCACTGCAATGAGATACCAATCAAAGTGGTTCTGAATCATATGATAACTAATGGAGAAATCACCTATTTCCTTCCAATCGCTGCAAAAATATACACAAGAGGGCGCAAACACCTAGCGCATTACCAAATATACCATTTATTGAAAGCACATAATAGTGTTATACTCAAAAAAGTAGGAATAAAATCAAGCTTGTCATGTACAACTCTCCAACTGGTGCGGCGGGTAACTCTTTGGCCACATGGCCAAATAAATTTTATTTATTTATTGTTTTTAAGGTTGAACTGGATGGACTTGTGTCTTTTTTCAACCTGACTAACTATGTAACTATGGTGGAAAAGCTTATGCGTTTCAGGGGACAGACCCCCTTCTTCAGAGCTAACCCCCACCAAACAGTAAGCCACTATTTGAGCGTTCACATACTGAGGACACACCCCACCCAACAAGCAGCTGGGAAGGGACAATCTTAACCCTCTCATCGGTGTCCCTGAAAACTGTCAAAAAAAAAAGATAGATAAAAAATAAATAAAGAAATGAAGAATGGATGAATAAAACATCTATGTGTCTATGCATGGGCGCCTATGCATGATCAGGATTTGATCAGCTCAAATGGCCGAGTTGAGTCAGATACAAGGAAGGCAAGGCCTATGATCTCCAGGAGACAAATGTGGATTGATTTACTTAAGGTAGGGGTCCCTAGAGAGGAAATAGATGGGATTCCTACACCAACATTGCTTAAGAAGTGAAAGTAAGTGGTTGGGAATGGTAGATTCAGTCACATTAAGTGTTTCTGTTGCCATAAAATGGAGCACTTTGCAAAAATGTGCCACGCTGTGAAGACTGGACAACAGCAGGCCTGTGTTCTTCCCAGGACAGCACGGAGAAACATGCAAGTTTATTCAATATGTTAGAAGTCAATGCCTTTCCATGATTCAAGGCACCCTACAATAGTTTTGCAGTTAGAAATGGGCAGATAGAGAAATGTGAGCAGTGAGCTATGTTTTTGGCACAGTTGGAAGGAACATATAATCTGCTTTGTCTCTTACTCTTTTTAGGTACTGAGCATCGAGTGGTGAAGCAGGCAGAGCAGATGACCATGTGAACACTGTGCAGAGGTCGCACTACACTAACTCGTAGTTTTAGCTGTACACTGTGCAGAGGTCGCACTACACTAACTCGTAGCTTTAGCTGAACACTGTGCAGAGGATGCACTACACTTTTGTTTAAATAATGTAGCTGTCTGCGGTAGTGATAGGATCAGGAAAACACCACCAACCTTCTACAGGTAGCTTTAGCTGAACACTGTGCAGAGGATGCACTACACTAACGTTTAAATAATGTAACTGCCTGCGGTAGTGATAGGATCAGGAAAACACCACCAACCTTCTCCAGGTAGCTTTAGCTGAACACTGTGCAGAGGTCGCACTACACTAACGTGTAAATAATGTAGCTGCCTGCGGTAGTGATAGGATCAGAAAAACACCACCAATCTTCTACAGGTAGCTTTAGCTGAACACTGTGCAGAGGTGACACTGCACTAACTTGTAGCTTTAGCTGAACACTGTGTAGGGGTCGCACTACACTAACTTGTAACTTTAGCTGAACACTGTGCAGAGGTCGCACTACACTAACTTGTAGCTTTAACTGAACACTGTGCAGAGGTTGCACTACGCTAACTCGTAGCTTTAGCTGAACACTGTGCAGAGGATGCATTACAGTAATGTTTAAATAATGTAGTAGCCTGCGGTAGTGATAGGATCAGGAAAACACCACCAACCTTCTACAGGTAGCTTTAGCTAAACACTGTGCAGAGATCGCACTACACTAACGTATAACCCTTTCATGACTAAGCCTATTTTTGAAATTTGGTGTTTACAAGTTAAAATCCATATTTTTTGCTAGAAAATTACTTAGAACCCCCCAAAATTATATATATATTTTTAGCAGAGAATCTAGAGAATAAAATGGAGATTGTTGCAATATTTTATATCACACGGTATTTGTGCAGCAGTGTTTTAAACGCAAATTTTTGGAAAAGGGACACTTCCATGAATTTTAAAAAATCCAAACAGTAAAGTTACCCCAATTTTTTTGTATAATGTGAAAGATGATGTTACGCCGAGTTAATAGATACCAAACATGTCACGCTTTATAATTGCACGCACTCGTGGAATGGCGACAAACTATGGTAGCTATGAATTTCCATAGGTGGCGCTTTAAATTTTTTTTACGGTTACCAGGTTAGAGTTACAGAGGAGGTCTAGGGCTAGAATTATTGCCCTCGCTCTGACAATCGCAGCGATACCTCACATGTGTGATTTGAACACCGTTTACATATGCGGGCGCGACTTCCGTATGCGTTTTCTTCGCTGCGCAAGCTCGCGGGGACGGGGGCGCTTTAAATTTTTTTTGTTTGTTTATTTTATTTATTTTTATACTAATAAATGGTGTTTAAAAAAAAATGTTTTTTTTTACTTTTATTGCTGTCACAAGGAATGTAAACATCTAAAAGATACCCCATCCCTCCTTTACACTTCAAAGTATTCAGATCACCGAAAACGGCGATTCTGAATACTGTGTATTTTTTTAAATTCGGCGCCATTGGCAGCCAAGTAAACAGGAAGTGACGTCATGACGTCGCTTCCGCGTTTACATTAAGAAGGCTGGAACAAAGCCGCCCACAGCTTCGTTCCAGCCCGCCCCCAGCCGCCGAAGGTACCCGATTTATATATATATATATATATATATATATATATATATATATATATATATATATACACAACACCTGGGATGCATTTATATACACAATACACTGTAAGTGCAGCTAACTGACTGACTGTCCTGCCTAATCTATCTAACTTAAATCAAATGACACTGTCTCTCTGTCTCTCAATGCCGGAACACACTACACAGGGCCGACGTGCAGGCGGCCTTATGTAGTGTTGGGCGTGTACTAAACCCCCTGAGCCATAATTGGCCAAAGCCACCCTGGCTTTGGCCAATTTCAGCTCTCTGTACAGACGGCGCTGTGATTGGCCAAGCATGCTGGTCATAGTGCATGCTTGGCCAATCATCAGCCAGCAATGCACTGCTATGCCGCAGTGAAATATGGGCCGTGACGCGCCACTCGAATTTGGTGCAAACGGCCCATATCATTCGCAATTCAGCTCATCCCTATTAGCAAGGAACCATGAAGGACAATACAACTTAAACCCTAAGTTGAGTAATGGTTTAGTTTAGATTATATAGATCAGTGTTTCTCAACTCCAGTCCTCAAGGCGCCCCAACAGGTCAGGTTTTCAGGATTTCCCTCAGATTAAACAGCTGTGGTAATTACTAAGGCAGTGAAACTGATCAAATCACCTGTGCAAAGTAATGGAAAGCCTGAAAACATGACCTGTTGGGGCGCCTTGAGGACTGGAGTTGAGAAACACTGATATAGATTATATTAGGTATATATAGGTATAGATTATATTTGTAGGCATATTTTTGTAAGCTATGAGTTTTGTTGTATTGTGTATTCTACTGTTGTTTGTGCAGCTTTACTCTTTAGTAAAGCATTGATACACTACAGAAGTCTAAGCTTCCTTGTTTTTACCGCAAGAACTTTAAGAAATAGATGCAAAGCATAACATTAGCTAAAACTAAAAAAGAGGCATTAGTACAAGAGACATAACTTACAGTTAGTATGATATGTCCCTTGTCCACATTCTTCTGCTTTAGGTAGAACTTGCTGTGTCCTACCCCTCCCCTGACCCCGCAGCTGTAATTTTCCAGTGTGGTGGGGGTTAATGCAACTAGTGGGTTGTCAGAGGCTCTCTTAAACAGAGCTCAACTATGTCTGCCCTTTCCTGTCACAATCACAGAAGCTGTACTACAGTTTCTTTGAGTGACAGCGACACGGGAGCTCTAAATTAAGGGGGCAGAGCCATCATTTATCTGCCCATCCCCCATTTAAAGATCTTCTTCCATTTGTTAACGAATGGTGGATTTGGCAGGAAATGGTGGGCATAGTTAATCTCGCTTGAGCTTCTGACAGCCCACTAGTTATAATAAACTCCACCACACAGAAGATTATGGTGGTGGGGGAGGGAATAGGACACAGCAAAATTTCTACTGAAAGAAGAAGAAGCTGAACAAGGGACACATCATGCTTACTGTAAGTTATGTTCCTTGTGCTGATTCCTCTCTTTTTATTTTTAAATAAACTTAGGCTTTAAAAGGGTGAAATCTTTATGATTGGGACATAACAGCAACATAAATAACTTTCTGGTGGAAAGGGTAAGGCAAGAATGTCAATTTGTTTCTTCTTTAATAGATTTCTGTGTTCCTTTTGAAGATTTCTTCTCACTACTTACTGCACTGGTGACATCACTGTCACTGGGACAAAAAAGGAACAAAAAAAATGCTCCACTATATCTAACACAAAAAAACGTGTTTGCTTACGTTATACTTTTTCATCTAGCAAAGTACTGAGGCAGGCAGCAGGGACATGAGCTGAGACCTGGTTGTCACTCAAAGGGAAGAATAGCAAGTAAAAATGAATTCTGAAGCATAAGTTAAGAAGTCAACAACAACTGCTAGCTGTCCACAAGAGATGTGTTGCAGCTGTTAGTCCCTTACTTAGGGTTTGTAATATACTCTGTAATATGCTGGGGTAAAATTAAAGCAGAAAGAGGCAACATTGAAGCAGGAGGAACAAGGAAGAGGCATACATAAATTGGTGCAAACAGAGCCTGGGGAATGACCAGCAAAAAATTCCAAGCCTACTTACCACCAGCTCGCAGACAACCAAATTGACCTGTCTAACAGTATGCGCTAAAAACAGGGGTTTAGCCCACACGCATTTGCAAATGCATGCATAAGCCACAGAGCCTCATCACAGCACCCTGATATCTGTGGTCCTAACACTAAAATATGAGTGTCCCCACAGTGGAGGCACATGCATTCTGATGGATAAAGACAGGCAGGTGGACTGAAGGGCAGCCCACCCCTTCTTAAAGGTACAGGAGCACACCAAACACCCAGCAGATAGCACTATGGCTGCAAAGGTGCTGGTGAGTTGCTGGACCAATACACACACCAACATGATCTCAAAAAACTTGCTACTGCCTACATTTATAGCTGGCTATCGCAGTAAGCGGCTTTGGAGGGCTACAAACAGGTGCAAACAAAGCCTGGGGAATGCCCAGAAAAAAATTCCAAGCCTACTTACCACAAGCTCGCAGACAACCAAATTGACCTGTTTAATGCCCTGTACACACAGTCGGATTTTCCGACGGAAAATGTGTGATAGGACCTTGTTGTCGGAAATTCCGACCGTGTGTGGCCTCCATCACACATTTTCCATCGGAATTTCCGACACACAAAGTTTGAGAGCTTGCTATAAAATTTTCCGACAACAAAGTCCAATGTCGGAAATTCCGATCGTGTGTACACAAATCCAACGCACAAAGTGCCACCCATGCTCAGAATAAATTAAGAGACGAAAGCTATTGGCTACTGCCCCGTTTATAGTCCCGACGTACATGTTTTACGTCACCGTGTTTAGAACGATCGGATTTTCCGAGAACTTTGTGTAACCGTGTGTATGCAAGACAAGTTTGAGCCAACATCCGTTGGAAAAAATCCATGGATTTTGTTATCGGAATGTACAGGGCATGACAGTATGCGTTAAAAACAGGGGTTTAGTCCGCAAACGCATGCGTAAGCCACAGAGCCTCGTCACGGCACCCTGATATCGCCTTCATTTATAGCTGGCTATCGCAGTAAGTGGCTTTGGAGGGCTACAAACAGATGCAAACAAAGCCTGGGGAATGCCCAGGAAAAAATTCCAAGCCTGCTTACCACCAGCTCGCAGACAACCAAATTGACCTGTCTAACAGTATGCGTTAAAAACAGGGGTTTAGTCCGCACGCATTTGCAAACGCATGCGTAAGCCACAGAGCCTTGTCACGGCACCCTGATTTCTGTGGTCCTAACACTAAAATATGAGTGTCCCCACAGTGGAGGCACATGCATTCTGATGGATAAATGCAGGTAGGTGGATTGAAGGGCAGCCCACCCCTTCTTAAAGGTACAGGAGCACACCAAACACCCAGCAGATAGCACTATGGCTGCAAAGGTGTTGGTGTGTTGCTGGACCAATACACACACCAACGTGATCTCTAAAAACTTGCCACCGCCTTCATTTATAGCTGGCTATCGCAGTAAGTGGCTTTGGAGGGCTACAAACAGGTGCAAACAAAGCCTGGGGAATGCCCAGAAAAAAAATCCAAGCCTGCTTACCACCAGCTCGCAGACAACTAGGGATGAGCTTCGAGTTCGAGTCGAACTCATGTTCGACTCGAACATTGGCTGTTCGCAAGTTCGCCGAACAGCGAACAATTTGGGGTGTTCGCAGCAAATTCGAATGCCGCGGAACACCCTTTAAAAGTCTATGGGAGAAATCAAAAGTGCTAATTTTAAAGGCTAATATGCAAGTTATTGTCATAAAAAGCTTTTGGGGACCTGGGTCCTGCCCCAGGGGACATGGATCAATGCAAAAAAAAGTTTTAAAAACTGCCGTTTTTTCAGGAGCAGTGATTTTAATAATGCTTAAAGTCAAACAATAAAAGTGTAATATCCCTTTAAATTTAGTACCTGGGGGGTGTCTATAGTATGCCTGTAAAGAGGCGCATGTTTCCTGTGTTTAGAACAGTCTGACAGCAAAATGACATTTCGAAGGAAAAAAAGCCATTTAAAACTACCCGCGGCTATTGCATTGCCGACAATACACATAGAAGTTCATTGATAAAAAACAGCATGGGAATTCCCCACAGGGCAACCCCGAACCAAAATTTAAAAAAAAAAAGATGTGGGGGTCCCCCTAAATTCCATACCAGGCCCTTCAGGTCTGGCATGGATATTAAGGGGAACCCCGGCCAAAATTTAAAAAAAAAATGACGTGGGGTTCCCCCTAAATTCCATACCAGACCCTTCAGGTCTGGTATGGATTTTAAGGGGAACCCCGCCCCCCCCCAAAAAAAAAAAACGGCGTGGGGTCCCCCCAAAAATCCATACCAGACCCTTATCCGAGCACGCAACCTGGCAGGCCGCAGGAAAAGAGGGGGGGACGAGAGTGCGGCCCCCCCTCCTGAACCGTACCAGGCCACATGCCCTCAACATTGGGAGGGTGCTTTGGGGTAGCCCCCCAAAACACCTTGTCCCCATGTTGATGAGGACAAGGGCCTCATCCCCACAACCCTGGCCGGTGGTTGTGGGGGTCTGCGGGCGGGGGGCTTATCGGAATCTGGAAGCCCCCTTTAACAAGGGGACCCCCAGATCCCGGCCCCCCCCTGTGTGAAATGGTAAGGGGGTACTTACCCCTACCATTTCACTAAAAAAAAATGTCAGTTTTTTTAGTGAAAAGGCTTTGCAGGATCAGGGAGGCCATGCAGCGTAGGTTTGCTGAGGTATTCAGTCTGGAGTCCTCTGGGTCACTAAGGATGACATGATCCGCAGCCACCTCCTCCCAGCCACGTACAAGTCCATGTGTTTCTTGGGACTGATCCCTTAAAGACTGCTGCTGATGCTGAGTGCCAGGCTCCACCTCCATACTGACACAATCCTCCTCCCCCTTGTCCTCTTATTGTGTGATCGGCGGGCATGCAGGAACACTGTCTGGATAAAGGGGGCCTTGAGAGCTAAGGAAGTCCTCCTCTTCCTGCCTCTGTTCTGCCTCAAGTGCCCTGTCCATTTTTCCACGCAGCATGTGCTCCAACAGGTGGACAAGGGGGACAGTGTCACTGATGCATGCACTGTCACTGCTTACCATCCCCGTGGCCTCCTCAAACGGTGACAGGACATTGCATGCATCCCTGATCATGGCCCACTGGCGTGGGGAAAAAAAACAAGCTCCCCTGACCCTGTCCTGGTGCCATAGTCACACAGGTACTCATTGATGGCCCTCTGCTGTGTGTGCAGCAGCTGCAGCATGGCCAACGTTGAGTTCCACCTGGTGGGCATGTCACAGATTAGGTGGTCCTTGGGCTGGTTAAATTCCTTTTGGAGGTCTGCCAGCCGAGCACTGGCATTATATGACTGGCGGAAATGCACACAGACTTTCCTGGCCTGCCTCACGACATCCTGTAAGCCCGTGTACCTGCCCAAGAAGCGCTGCACCACCGAGTTAAGGACGTGAGCCAAACAGGGCACATGGGTCAGTTGTCCCTGTCGGAGGGAGGAGAGGAGAGCTGACAGAACCTCTGCCCCAGTGTGGCTCCTGTCCCCAAGCACACCAGCTCAAGCACCGCATGGCATCTTTTGGCCTGCATACTTGCGTAGCCCCTTGAATGCCTACGAAGCACTGCTGGTTCAGAGGACAAAGCATAGGAAGAGGCCATGGAAGAAGAAGAAGAGGAGGGGGGTGGAGGAGAGAGGTGTGTCAGAATCATTAGTAGTGGCATTTTGGAGGCGTGGTGGCAGAACAACCTCCAACACTACTGTTCTACTACTAATGTAGCTGCCCGTGGTAGTGATGGGATCAGGAAAACACCACCAACCTTCTACAGGTAGCTTTAGCTGAACACTGTGCAGAGGTCGCACTAGACTAATGTTTAAATAATGTAGCTGCCTGCGGTAGTGATAGGATCAGGAAAACACCACCAACCTTCTACAGGTAGCTTTAGCTGAACACTGTGCAGAGGTCGCACTACACTAACTTGTAGCTTTAGCTGAACACTGTGAGGAGGACGCACTACACTAACTTGTAGCTTTAGCTAAACACTGTGAGGAGGACACACTACACTAACTTGTAGCTTTAGCTGAACACTGTGCAGAGGTCGCACTACACTAACTTGTAGCTTTAGCTGAACACTGTGAGGAGGACGCACTACACTAACTTGTAGCTTTAGCTGAACACTGTGCACTACACTAACTTGTAGCTTTAGATGAACACTGTTCAGAGGATGCACTACACTAACTTGTAGCTTTAGCTAAACACTGTGAGGAGGATGCACTACACTAACTTGTAGCTTTAGCTGAGCACTGTGCAGAGGTCGCACTACACTAACTTGTAGCTTTAGCTGAACACTGTGAGGAGGACGCACTACACTAACTTGTAGCTTTAGCTGAACACTGTGCACTACACTAACTTGTAGCTTTAGCTGAACACTGTTCAGAGAACGCACTACACTAACTTGTAGCTTTAGCTGAACATCAGCAGGTCATGAGAGTGATAAAGGCTTAGTTTGGGAATAGCCAGGCATGGTTTAGGCACTAACTTTCTCTGAGCCATTAGACTGGGCAGAGCCACCAGTTCTTCTCATTCAGAATGGCCTCAGAAGGAACCAGATAATTAGGGAAAATTAATGACAAAGCATCAGGTTTCATTGTCTTTAACCAGGGTCAGAAAGCCAAGTGAAGACCAAGTCTAGAGAATAAAAAAATCTCATCTGCCCTGGTTTTGTTTGAGGCCCTTGGCTGATATGCAACATTTTTGTGATCAGTAAGAATGAGAATAGGATGGGCTGCTCCTTTTAATAAATAATGTCATTCTTCCTAGACAGCTTTGATTGCCAGCAATTACCTGTCAATAATGTCATAATTCTTCTCAGACAAATTCAGTTTTCCTGAGAAATAAGCAACTGACTGTGAAAATGCATTGGGACTTAATCGCTGATATATTATTATGCCTACTGCTTTCTCCAGTGCGTCTACCTTTAGAACAAAGGGCAAGGAGGGGTCTAGATGCTTCAGAACTGGTGCTCAAATAAACAAAGTCTTATTAAAGGCAGACTAGTCTTCTGGTGACCATAAAAAGGAGATGTGAAAATTGGTAAGCTTGGTCAGTGGGGTAACAGTGAAGGAACTAGAACCACTGGACACCTCTCTTGTCTAAGGTAGCTGGTCATTCATGGACTGCAGAAACCTTCTAGGGGCCCATAGTGATACATTTAGTTGAAATGACCAAAAAAAGTAACTAGATGGTGTTTTTTTTTCAGACTTACATTTCTCCAGTTTGACATACAATCTGTGGATTTGGGGGCTCTACCAGGAAGGAGGGGAAAATTTGGATGTCATCCAGATACATTACCATATACACATTGATAAATGTCCCCATATTTATTTAAAAAAAATTGGTGGGAGTTTTGGGACTTTAAATTATGTCTATGGACAATGTGGAGGTTGATGGAATAAGAATACATATTTATTGATCATAAAAAACTGTATCAAGTATATCAATAACAGAAACCACATGAGAAAAAAACATTATAATAAATGTCATTCCATAAATATTCATACACACATATGTATGTGCGGATGCAATATAGACATCAAGAATACATCAAATATGTCAACTAGACCCCACATAGTGGTCTCAACTGATTGGTTAATACATGCAATGAATACATGTATATACACATAAGAGCAGCACTTAGCGGTGGGAATAAAAATTGTGTAAAACAGTGGAACCATAATTGATTGAAGGAAGATATTCTAAGTGGATGGTATGATGTAAGCATGAGTCTGCATCACAAATTGTCCGACGCGTTTCGTGTAAACCACTCATCAGGGGAGGATGCTCAGAAATATCTATAAGGTGTAGTAAAATAAAAATGAATCTGTTTGTAACTAATTGAAGTTTAAGTGAAAAACTCTGCACCAAACTATTAGAAAATACTAAGAAAAATATATATAAATATATAAATAGATTGCTGCTTCCCTCAAAGAATGGTGTGCTCCTAATGGTATGTCAAAAATTGAGTATAGGGGGCGCTATATATAAATAGTGCTTGTTAACTAATTAATCATTTTTGTACCAAACAATTAAAAAGTGTAAATTTATAACGTAAGCAAAAAAAATTCCGCGCTAGAAGCACAAAAGAATAAGCAGCAGTAAACAGTGCGACAACACCAAAAGCAGAAAAAATATATATAAACTGCGCTAAACAAAAGTTATATGTGTTGAGGTAGATAAATAATGCAATCTATCACCAAAAAAAAGTTATCAAAATACACAAATCAAATGAATAAAGTCCAAATTTCCCACGTGGTAGGTATTCAGTATAAATGTAAAATGCTGATCCAAATGAGCTATGATTGCTCTTACCAGAACTCCAAAGAAATATGCGGATGGCATCCGCATATTTCTTTGGAGTTCTGGTAAGAGCAATCATAGCTCATTTGGATCAGCATTTTACATTTATACTGAATACCTACCACGTGGGAAATTTGGAATTTATTCATTTGATTTGTGTATTTTGATAACTTTTTTTTGGTGATAGATTGCATTATTTATCTACCTCAACACATATAACTTTTGTTTAGCGCAGTTTATGTAAATTTATAACCGTCTTCTAGGATATAAATGAGTAATGGATACAATCCCAAAAAAATGACAAGTGTAAACACATAAATATGTGAAAGAGAAATCCACAAGAAAGTCCACAATAAAAAAATAAATATGAAGAAGCTTCAATCTTCCAAATGTAGCAGTGTCTTCCAACAAAGATTTGTAATCCTCCACCAAACTTTTACAGAGATACGAACACCAATATGTGAAGTAGAGAAGTGATCTGCTTACCAGACCAATTTGACTTCTTTCCTAGGAAAGATAGTCAAACTGAGCTTGTGCAGGATAGTGCCTGCTCACATGGATGGGATGGATAAGATAAGGACCTTCTTTCTTAATGGCAAAGGCAGGATATACAGATAAAGCAAGAGAACATCCATAGCATAATTCCGTTTTTTTATTGTTAAAATCAAAGTATAAAAAAGTGGCCAAATGGCCCCTTACATTTAAAAGTGCCTATCCCGGCACTAGGGCTGCTGGCTTGTCAGGGGAATGCTGTGTGGAGTCACCTCCATCTCGCCTCCATGGATGGCGTGCGTTCCACAAGCTTACACCGACAACCAGCCGGACCGGATATTGCGTAAGTAAAAACGTGACCAGGTACCGCCTCGACGTATGTTTCATTGTTTACGTCTTCAGGAAGTGTACCTGGTCACTAATTGTCACGTTTTTTATAGTAAGAGTAATTAATAGGGAGAACTTTGTGCGTAGCCGCGCAGCCGTGCAGCGTCAGTCCCGGTCTGGGAACATTAATATAATATAATAATATAATAAATGTCATTCCATGTTTTTTTCTCATGTGGTTTCTGTTATTGATATGCTTGATACAGTTTTTTATGATCAATAAATATGTATTCTTATTCCATTAACCTCCAAGTTGTCCATAGACCTCATTTAAAGTCCCAAAACTCCCACTCATTTTTCTGAACACGCGATGGAGGCAAACTACCTCATTCAAAGTCCCAAAACTCCCCCCTCTCTTTCTGCAATAAGGATGGAGGTCTACTGACAGGGTTGGCAGTGTTCTCCTGCCACCCATGTGTGAGGTTTTCAAGCCCTGGATGGTATTGTACCATGTCCAGGTCTTGCACACTTAATGGACACAACCATTTTGTGTCCATGAGGTTATTCAGCACAGTTGTCATATACAGTGGGGACGGAAAGTATTCAGACCCCCTTAAATTTTTCACTCTTTGTTCAATTGCAGGCATTTGATAAAATCATTTAAGTTCATTTTTTTCCTCATTAATGTACACACAGCACCCCATATTGACAGAAAAACACAGAATTGTTGACATTTTTTCAGATTTATTAAAAAAGAAAAACTGAAATATCACATGGTCCTAAGTATTCAGGCTCTTTGCTGTGACACTCATTTATTTAACTCAGGTGCTGTCCATTTCTTCTGATCATCCTTGAGATGGTTCTACACCTTCATTTGAGTCCAGCTGTGTTTGATTATACTGATTGGACTTGATTAGGAAAGCCACACACCTGTCTATATAAGAGCTTACAGCTTACAGCTCACAGTGCATGTCAGAGCAAATGAGAATCATGAGGTTAAAGGAACTGCCTGAATAGATCAGAGACAGAATTGTGGCAGGGCACAGATCTGGCCAAGGTCACAAAAAAATTCTGCTGCACTTAAGGTTCCTAAGAGCACAGTGGCCTCCATAATCCTTAAATGTAAGATGTTTGGGACGACCAGAACCCTTCCTAGAGCTGGCCGTCCGGCCAAACTGAGCTATTGGGGGAGAAGAGCCTTGGTGAGAGAGTTAAAGAAGAACCCAAAGATCACTGTGGCTGAGCTCCAGAGATGCAGTCAAGAGATGGGAGAAAGTTGTAGAAAGTCAACCATCACTGCAGCCCTCCACCAGTCGGGGCTTTATGGCAGAGTGGCCCGACGGAAGCCTCTCCTCAGTGCAAGACACATGAAAGCCCACATGGAGTTTGCTAAAAAAACACCTGAAGGACTCCAAGATGGTGAGAAATAAGATTCTCTGGTCTGATGAGACCAAGATAGAACTTTTTGGCCTTAATTCTAAGCGGTATGTGTGGAAAAAACCAGGCACTGCTCATCACCTTTCCAATACAGTCCCAACAGTGAAACATGGTGGTGGCAGCATCATGCTGTGGGGGTGTTTTTCAGCTGCAGGGACAGGACGACTGGTTGCAATCGAGGGAAAGACGAATGCAACCAAGTACAGGGATATCCTGGATGAAAACCTTCTCCAGAGTGCTCAGGACCTCAGACTGGGCCGAAGGTTTACCTTCCAACAAGACAATGACCCTAAGCACACAGCTAAAATAAAAAGGAGTGGCTTCACAACAACTCAGTGACTGTTCTTGAATGGCCCAGCCAGAGCCCTGACTTAAACCCAATTGAGCATCTCTGGGGAGACCTAATAATGGCTGTCCACCAACGTTTACCATCCAACCTGACAGAATTGGAGAGGATCTGCAAGGAGGAATGGCAGAGGATCCCCAAATCCAGGTGTGAAAAACTTGTTGCATCTTTCCCAAAAAGACTCATGGTTGTATTAGATCAAAATGGTGCTTCTACTAAATACTGAGCAAAGGGTCTGAATACTTAGGACCAGGTGATATTTCAGTTTTTCTTTTTTAATAAATCTGCAAAAATGTGAACAATTCTGTGTTTTTCTGTCAATACGGGGTGCTGTGTGTACATTAATGAGGAAAAAAATTAACTTAAATAATTTTAGCAAATGGCTGCAATATAACAAAGAGTAAAAAATTTAAGGGGGTCTGAATACTTTCCGTCCCCACTGTATCATTACTCTGGGACAGAGATGTGGCTCTTGGAGCACCAGGGCAGTTTATTGTCTGATATCCGGGAGCTGCGATGCGCTCTGAGTGTCCCCTCCCCCCTCCCTTCCACCCCGTCCAGGGTGGGGGGGAGTGTGCACATGTCGGGGGGGTGGCGGGTGCCCACAGCACATCGGCGCCATGCATCCAGTCTGCACGTGTGATGTCACACCTGGCGTCACGACGTGGAGCATGAGATTCTCCATCTCAGCCAGTCAGCTGGGTAATGTGGGCATCTCACATGTGCGGTGCTCATCGTTCATGTCAGAGCCCCTCCCTGCATATGCTGTGCCTGCATGATGCTGAGGGGAGTCAGCGTGCATGTGGTTGGGATGGGTATATATGGCCGCCCCTCACACAGTCTGGGTGCCACAAACTGATGATGTTATATTTCACCACAGTACTCGATCGTTCCTCTGGGATACATGTAAGCTAATACAAGGCTACCCCACTTACTACCACTACAGCCAGTCATTTCTTTTCACCAATTAGTCTTGATGAATTGGGACTGTTTCTGCTGCCTATTTTCTATGCCACATTCTATGGGAACTTGTATGTGGTTTATCTTTTTCATCCTATTTCATTCTTTTGCTCAGACTCTCTTGATCTTTTTTTTCCCACTTGATGCATATTATTTTTTACTCATTTTATCAGCATGATTATGATGATTATGCATCCCTTTTTCATAGATTTCTTTTGGCAGTCATTACTGGCACAGTACTTCAGTACTTAGTTTCATCTTAAAACCCAGTCACCCGGGTTTTGTGTATGTGGGAAGTTCTGTGTATGCGCCCTGCCAGCACGCGGTTCCTCTACTTCAGCTCCTGGTAAAGACTACCATTCTGGCCTTGGCTCCATAATTACCACACCTCTCTGCACTGATTCCATGTAAGTACTTGGGGGAGGGGGGCATATTCAGCTCTCCCTGTTATAATTAGTTACAAACAGATTAATTTGTATTTTACTACACCTTGTAGATATTTCTGAGCATCCTGCCCCTGATGAGTGGTTTATACGAAACACGTCGGGCAATTTGTGATGCAGACACATGCTTACATCATACCATCAACTTAGAACATCTTCCTTCAATCAATTATGATTCCACTGTTTTACACAATTTTTATTCCCACCACTAAGTGCTGCTCTTATGTGTATATACATGTATTCATTGTATGTATTAACCAATCAGTTGAGACCACTATGTGGCATTTAGTTGACATATTTGATGTATTCTTGATGCCTATATTGCATGCACACATACATATGTGTGTATGAATATTTATGGAATGACATTTATTATAATGTTTTTTTCTCATGTGGTTTCTGTTATTGATATGCTTGATACAGTTTTATGATCAATAAATATGTATACTTATTCCATCAACCTCCACATTGTCCATAGACCTCATTTAAAGTCCCAAAACTCCCACTCATTTTTCTGAACCAGGGATGGAGGCACACTACATATGTGCCTCATTCAAAGTCCCAAAATCCCCCCCTCTCTTTCCACATTTATTTTTAGGGTTACAACCACTTTAACTAGATAAATCTGGTGGCAGTAATTTGAAAGAAAGGAAATTTCTCATATACAGTTGTGCTCAAAAGTTTGCATACCTTGGCAGAAAATGTGAAATTTTGGCACTTATATTTAAAATATGACTGATCATGCCAAAAAACTGTATTTTATTTAAGGATAGCAATCACATAAGGCCATTTATTAACACATAGTTTTTTGGATCCTTTTTAAATCATAATGATAACAGAAATCACCCAAATGGCCCTGAAAATTTTTTTACATACCCTGGAATATTTGGTCTTGGTACAGACACATAAGGTTGCACACAAAGGTTAAAATGGCAATTAAAGGTTAATTTCCCACATTTTTAGCTTTTTAAATCAGAATTAGTGTCTGTGTATAAATAGTAAATGAGCTCTCACATGGATGCACTAAGCAGGCTAGACAGTGAGCCATGGGGAGGTAGAAAAGAACAGTCAAAAGACCTGCGTAACAAGGTAATAAAACTTTACAAAGATGGAAAAGGCTAAGTCTTGAATATGCCAGTCAGTACTGTTCAATAACTTAATAAGAAGTGTAAAATTTGGGGATCTCTCGATACCAAGCTAAGGTCAAAATGTGCTTTTCGACGCGTTTCGCGAGAGGAGTCTCGCTTCTTTGGGAGAAGCACAGATAGACGTCTGGAGATCTAAAGCACAAGTAAGAAAATGGAAAAAAAAGTGAAGGGGGCAGAGAAAAGAGGGAAATGGGGAGGGGAGAAAACAAGGAAAGAAATGTGCCAAACATATGCAATACGTTCCACTCACGATTGATGGAGGACTCCTGGCCTGCTAGCTGGTATCGATGATTCTTTTTGAAACAGTGAGAAAATGAGTATTCATAGATTGGTATACTACCCTGAATTTATAAAAGAGACTTCAATATGGAATGTCCATAAAAGATAGATGGATAAATGCATACACTGCCAATCATGCCACCGAGCTTTCCCCCCGGGAGCTGTGTGAGGGCAGGGAGATGGAAACCAGTAGGAAGCTGCAAGAGCCCAGAGCCAGAGCGAAAGGTGTAAATCCTACACCGGGAGTACCCACACCTCTCCAATCAAGGAAATAAACCATAACGGAAACCTAACAGTAGAGTGATCAAATAAAATTATTATAGTCAGATACAATCTAAGAATGTATGATGAGTGCCTGTGTATTCACATATAGCTGCTTATGTGATGAGTAAAAAATGAAAAAATGCAGAGTATTTCTTATATAAAAAATAAATAATACCAAAAAGTGTCTATCCTAACAAATATGTATATTGTTAAAATAAGAGTGCTGAGTGTGTATGTTGTACACTATTAAAGTACAGTGATAGTGTAATATAGTTAAAAAGCCATTTATATAACCACTTGCCGACCGCCTCACGCCTATATACGTGAGCAGAGCGGCACGGGCAGGCAAAATCACGTACCTAGTACGTGATTGCCTTCCCGCGGGTGGGGGGTCCGATCGGACCCCCCCCCTGTGCCAGCTGCGGTCGGCATTTGGTTGGGAGCGATGAGAGACGAGGGGGAGACCATCCGATCGTGGCCCCCCCCTCGCGATCGCTCCCAGCCACTGACAAACATCCCCTGCCTCTGTATAGTACACAGAGGCAGAGGATGTGATGTCATCTCTCCTCGGCTGTCAGTTTCCGTTCCAGCGCCGAGGAGAGATGACATGTAAGTAAGTGCACAACACAAACACACACAGTAGAACATGCCAGGCATACATTACACCCCCGATCCCCCCCCGATCGCCCCCCGATCCCCCCCCAATCACCCCCCCCCTGTCACAAACTGACACCAAGCAGGTTTTTTTTTTTTTTTTCCTGATTACTGCATAGTGTCAGTTTGTGACAGTTAGCAGTGTTAGGACAGTTACTGTAACCCCCCTGTAGGTCTAGGGTACCCCCCTTACCCCCCCTAATAAAGTTTTAACCCCTTGATCACCCCCCCTCACCAGTGTCGCTAAGCGATCATTTTTCTGATCGCTGTATTAGTGTCGCTGGTGACGGTAGTTAGGGACGTAAATATTTAGGTTCGCCGTCAGTGTTTTATAGCGACAGGGACCCCCATATACTATCTAATAAATGTTTTAACCCCTTGATTGCCCCCTAGTTAACCCTTTCACCACTGATCACCGTATAACCGTTACGGTTGACGCTGGTTAGTTAGTTTATTTTTTATAGTGTCAGGGCACCCGCCGTTTATTACCGAATAAAGGTTTAGCCCCCTGATCGCCCGGCGGTGATATGCGTCACCCCAGGCAGCGTCAGATTAGCGCCAGTACCCCCCCTAATAAAGTTTTAACCCCTTGATCACCCCCTGTCGCCAGTGTCGCTAAGCGATCATTTTTCTGATCGCTGTATTAGTGTCACTGGTGACGCTAGTTAGGAACGTAAATATTTAGGTTCGCCGTCAGTGTTTTATAGCGACAGGGACCCCCATATACTATCTAATAAATGTTTTAACCCCTTGATTGCCCCCTAGTTAACCCTTTCACCACTGATCACCGTATAACTGTTACGGGTGACGCTGGTTAGTTAGTTTATTTTTTATAGTGTCAGGGCACCCGCCGTTTATTACCGAATAAAGGTTTAGCCCCCTGATCAGCAAAATGGATAAATGGAATACCGCGCCAATCCAACAAAGGAAGCAGCCAACACTACAAAACGACTGTATTTGTGCACATTAAAAAATAAAAAGTGTAGCGCTATAGTGGTAAAACAGATGTGAGATATAAGAAAGAAGGAAATTTGTTTATATTTGAAGAAACCAATATCTTCATCTAATCCAAAACCTATATGTGCTAGATAGTGTAGTGAATAAGGATATGACATCCAGTGTAATCACTCATGTGAATAAAAGGTACTCTATCTTGCTAGGAAGAGTAAAAAAGCATCAAAAAAAATGAATGTATAAAAAAGATTAATATTGTTTACAACATTCAAACTTGACAGTGATAAAAAAAATATATATAGTGTCTGAAGTGTCCATAATGAATGAAACTCCCAGATAAATAATATAAATGTATTAGTCCATATGTTATACGGTGTGGTTGGCCCAAATTGAATCCCAAGCGGATGGTAACACAGGGAACAATCCAAATTTCAGTAAAAGATGGAATACTCTTACCGACTTTGATGGACTCACAGGCCTTTGGCGGTGAGTCAACTAGGCTTGTACTGTCTCATGATGACAGTGACAGGATGGCTTGTACACCGGAAAGGTTCTCCCTCAGATGGGGGGCCAGGAATCCACCCAAAAAGGTCTCCGCAGTCTCCGTCTTTATCAGCATACATGGACCATATATGAGGAAAAAACAAGGAGCCTCCACATGGTGTAAATCCAAAAAACTATTTTTCAAATAGCATTTATTAGATCACTCAAGATCCTCAAACAGTCCAACAAAGTAAAAATTAGCAGAATCGATTCAAGTAATACAAAGTGATTAAAAGTTGGTAAGCGTGGAAAATGGTGGCTGGGTACAGCAAAGAAACCCGACCGGTTTCGTCTAAAAAGACTTCGGCTGGGGCATATGCCGTCCTGCCACCTCCACGCTTTTATACATACATAGTAATAATCCATTGAAACCAGCTGTTACAGCGTCGTGCACGCTGACTTCCTGAAACACTGGCGTGCGTTCCACCCTAAGTCACGTGTTACCGAGATTAGCCAATGGGGAGACGAAATAGTGGATCCGCCTCTACCCACCAAGCCTCGATGTGGGTAACATCACGCTATGCGCACTCATTGAACAGGGAGGTGCGTTCCTCAGTGAATCACCCAATTAGAGCCGCCGCCGTATGACGCACACACGACCGACATCATGTGGTAACGTCTGACGTGCTGATAGGTGTGCATCATTGTGTCATACCGGAAGTAAAACACACATCACGGAGGCTGTTGGAGCGCAAATGCGTTCCAAGCGGGTCATAGAGGAAGGAAGTAAATAAATGTACAAGTTAAAATAAAATAACGGCTATCATTATAATCTGCCGCAATAATACATATGTGACCCCAGATTTGGAGTGTAATTGGATACCCCGTGGATTATATTAAACTATTAATCCTGGAAGTCAGTAAGCATTCCGGCAGCATTATACTAATTGTTAAATATATACATACATGAATTAAATATGTATACATATATATATACTTCAACGATCATCTTAAATTATGTCAGGTCATGGCACATATGTGATTAATGTCCCAAGAAGGAACAAGGAACCATGCTAGAAACGATACTGTTCTTGGACCAGTGCTCCCGGAACAAGCTGGGGTGATTTACAGAGGGGCTATGTCCCTTAGGGGACAAGTTGCACCCAATGTAACTGACCCCCCAGTTGTCCCTTCATTTTTTCAAAATATGAAGGGCTTTTTTCCATGCCGGAAATGTAGGGTGTGTAAATACAATACACTTAAATCCCGGAAGATTGATACCTTCGGATCAACCATCACGGGGAAAGAATATTTGGTTAAACATTTTGTTACATGTTCCACGAGATATATTGTATATCTCATCACTTGCCCTTGCGGGAAACAGTATGTGGGGCGGACTATTCGTACTTTTGCTATAAGGGTCAATGAACATATTAAATCCATTAAAAAGGGACGCACAAATCATAGTGTTCCCAACCATTATTTAACTTGTCACAATCGAGACCCTACTGGCACTAAGTTCCAAATAATAGACAAATTTACCCCCCACTGGAGAGGAGAGTCATGCATAAGAGGAGTATCAAGGCTTGAAACTTTTTGGATATATCAATTAAGATGTTTCACGCCATATGGGTTGAATGTTGAGTGGGACATCAACTCATTCATTAATCAATCTTAATTTTTTCATTTTTTCATTTATTCCTTTTATTCACTTACTCCTAACTGGACTGACTATTATTGGTTGGTGTCAACCCTATTTAAGTTATGACACTTTTGTGGGTTGTTTCCAACTAATATAAGGTGGCTTCTTATATATAGAGATTAGTTCTACCATTAACATTGTGCTCAGAAAATCAAATTTTTTTTATATAAATTTTTTATATTTTTTTAATTTTATATATATTTTTTAATTAATGAGATAAGTACTGCTATTATGTATTTCTAGCATGGTTCCTTGTTCCTTCTTGGGACATTAATCACATATGTGCCATGACCTGACATAATTTAAGATGATCGTTGAAGTATATATATATGTATACATATTTAATTCATGTATGTATATATTTAACAATTAGTATAATGCTGCCGGAATGCTTACTGACTTCCAGGATTAATAGTTTAATATAATCCACGGGGTATCCAATTACACTCCAAATCTGGGGTCACATATGTATTATTGCGGCAGATTATAATGATAGCCGTTATTTTATTTTAACTTGTACATTTATTTACTTCCTTCCTCTATGACCCGCTTGGAACGCATTTGCGCTCCAACAGCCTCCGTGATGTGTGTTTTACTTCCGGTATGACACAATGATGCACACCTATCAGCACGTCAGACGTTACCACATGATGTCGGTCGTGTGTGCGTCATACGGCCGCGGCTCTAATTGGGTGATTCACTGAGGAACGCACCTCCCTGTTCAATGAGTGCGCATAGCGTGATGTTACCCACATCGAGGCTTGGTGGGTAGAGGCGGATCCACTATTTCGTCTCCCCATTGGCTAATCTCGGTAACACGTGACTTAGGGTGGAACGCACGCCAGTGTTTCAGGAAGTCAGCGTGCACGACGCTGTAACAGCTGGTTTCAATGGATTATTACTATGTATGTATAAAAGCGTGGAGGTGGCAGGACGGCATATGCCCCAGCCGAAGTCTTTTTAGACGAAACCGGTCGGGTTTCTTTGCTGTACCCAGCCACCTTTTACCACGCTTACCAACTTTTAATCACTTTGTATTACTTGAATCGATTCTGCTAATTTTTACTTTGTTGGACTGTTTGAGGATCTTGAGTGATCTAATAAATGCTATTTGAAAAATAGTTTTTTGGATTTACACCATGTGGAGGCTCCTTGTTTTTTCCTCATATATGGTCCATGTATGCTGATAAAGACGGAGACTGCGGAGACCTTTTTGGGTGGATTCCTGGCCCCCCATCTGAGGGAGAACCTTTCCGGTGTACAAGCCATCCTGTCACTGTCATCATGAGACAGTACAAGCCTAGTTGACTCACCGCCAAAGGCCTGTGAGTCCATCAAAGTCGGTAAGAGTATTCCATCTTTTACTGAAATTTGGATTGTTCCCTGTGTTACCATCCGCTTGGGATTCAATTTGGGCCAACCACACCGTATAACATATGGACTAATACATTTATATTATTTATCTGGGAGTTTCATTCATTATGGACACTTCAGACACTATATATATTTTTTTTATCACTGTCAAGTTTGAATGTTGTAAACAATATTAATCTTTTTTATACATTCATTTTTTTTGATGCTTTTTTACTCTTCCTAGCAAGATAGAGTACCTTTTATTCACATGAGTGATTACACTGGATGTCATATCCTTATTCACTACACTATCTAGCACATTAGCCCCCTGATCGCCCGGCGGTGATATGCGTTGCCCCAGGCAGCGTCAGATTAGCGCCAGTACCGCGAACACCCACGCACGCACCGTACACGCACCATACACCTCCCTTAGTGGTATAGTATCTGATCGGATCAATATCTGATCCGATCAGATCTATACTAGCGTCCCCAGCAGTTTAGGGTTCCCAAAAACGCAGTGTTAGCGGGATCAGCCCAGATACCTGCTAGCACCTGCGTTTTGCCCCTCCGCCCGGCCCAGCCCAGCCCACCCAAGTGCAGTATCGATCGATCACTGTCACTTACAAAACACTAAACGCATAACTGCAGCGTTCGCAGAGTCAGGCCTGATCCCTGCGATCGCTAACAGTTTTTTTGGTAGCATTTTGGTGAACTGGCAAGCACCAGCCCCAGGCAGCGTCAGGTTAGCGCCAGTACCGCTAACACCCACGCACGCAGCGTACACCTCCCTTAGTGGTATAGTATCTGAACAGATCAATATCTGATCCGATCAGATCTATACTAGCGTCCCCAGCAGTTTAGGGTTCCCAAAAACGCAGTGTTAGCGGGATCAGCCCAGATACCTGCTAGCACCTGCGTTTTGCCCCTCCGCCCGGCCCGGCCCAGCCCACCCAAGTGCAGTATCGATCGATCACTGTCACTTACAAAACTCTAAACGCATAACTGCAGCGTTCGCAGAGTCAGGCCTGATCCCTGCGATCGCTAACAGTTTTTTTTGTAGCGTCTTGGTGAACTGGCAAGCACCAGTGGCCTAGTACACCCCGGTCGTAGTCAAACCAGCACTGCAGTAACACTTGGTGACGTGGCGAGTCCCATAAGTGCAGTTCAAGCTGGTGAGGTGGCAAGCACAAGTAGTGTCCCGCTGCCACCAAAAAGACAAACACAGGCCCGTCATGCCCATAGTGCCCTTCCTGCTGCATTCGCCAATCCTAATTGGGAACCCACCGCTTCTGCAGCACCCGTACTTCCCCCATTCACATCCCCAACCAAATGCAGTCGGCTGCATGAGAGGCATTTTCTTTATGTCCTCCCGAGTACCCCTACCCAGCGAACCCCCCCAAAAAAGATGTCGTGTCTGCAGCAAGCGCGGATATAGGCGTGACACCCGCTATTATTGTCCCTCCTGTCCTGACAATCCTGGTCTTTGCATTGGTGAATGTTTTGAACGCTACCATGCACTAGTTGAGTATTAGCGTAGGGTACAGCATTGCACAGACTAGGCACACTTTCACAGGGTCTCCCGAGATGCCATCGCATTTTGAGAGACCCGAACCTGGAACCGGTTACAGTTATTATAGTTAGTTACAAAAAAAAGTGTAAAAAAAAAAAAAACACAAACAAAAATATAAAATAAAAATAGTTGTCGTTTTATTGTTCTCTCTCTCTCTATTCTCTCTCTATTGTTCTGCTCTTTTTTACTGTATTCTATTCTGCAATGTTTTATTGTTATTATGTTTTATCATGTTTGCTTTTCAGGTATGCAATTTTTTATACCTTACCGTTTACTGTGCTTTATTGTTAACCATTTTTTTGTCTTCAGGTATGCCATTCACGACTTTGAGTGGTTATACCAGAATGATGCCTGCAGGTTTAGGTATCATCTTGGTATCATTCTTTTCAGCCAGCGGTCGGCTTTCATGTAAAAGCAATCCTAGTGGCTAATTAGCCTCTAGACTGCTTTTACAAGCAGTGGGAGGGAATGCCCCCCCCCCCCAACATCTTCCGTGTTTTTCTCTGGCTCTCCTGTCTCAACAGGGAACCTGAAGATGCAGCCGGTGATTCAGCCAGCTGACCATAGAGCTGATCAGAGACCAGAGTGGCTCCAAACATCTCTATGACCTAAGAAACCGGAAGCTACGAGCATTTTATGACGTAGATTTCGCCGGATGTAAACAGCGCCATTGGGAAATTGGGAAAGCATTTTATCACACCGATCTTGGTGTGATCAGATGCTTTGAGGGCAGAGGAGAAATCTAGGGTCTAATAGACCCCAATTTTTGCAAAAAAGAGTACCTGTCACTACCTATTGCTATCATAGGGGATATTTACATTCCCTGAGATAACAATAAAAATGATTTAAAAAAAAAAAAAATGAAAGGAACAGTTTAAAAATAAGATAAAAAAATAATAATAATAAAGAAAAAAAAAAAAAAGCACCCCTGTCCCCCCTGCTCTCGCGCTAAGGTGAACGCAAGCGTTGGTCTGGCGTCAAATGTAAACAGCAATTGCACCATGCATGTGAGGTATCGCCGCGAAGGTCAGATCGAGGGCAGTAATTTTAGCAGTAGACCTCCTCTGTAAATCTAAAGTGGTAACCTGTAAAGGCTTTTAAAGGCTTTTAAAAATGTATTTAGTTTGTCGCCACTGCACGTTTGTGCGCAATTTTAAAGCATGTCATGTTTGGTATCTATGTACTCGGCCTAAGATCATCTTTTTTATTTCATCAAACATTTGGGCAATATAGTGTGTTTTAGTGCATTAAAATGTAAAAAAGTGTGTTTTTTCCCCAAAAAATGCGTTTGAAAAATCGCTGCGCAAATACTGTGTGAAAAAAAAAAATGAAACACCCACCATTTTAATCTGTAGGGCATTTGCTTTAAAAAAAATATATAATGTTTGGGGGTTCAAAGTAATTTTCTTGCAAAAAAAAATTATTTTTTTATGTAAACAATAAGTGTCAGAAAGGGCTTTGTCTTCAAGTGGTTAGAAGAGTGGGTGATGTGTGACATAAGCTTCTAGATGTTGTGCATAAAATGCCAGGACAGTTCAAACCCCCCCCCAAATGACCCCATTTTGGAAAGTAGACACCCCAAGCTATTTGCTGAGAGTCCATGGAATAATTTATATTGTGACACAAGTTGCGGGAAAGAGACAATTTTTTATTTTTTTTATTTTTTTTTGCGCAAAGTTGTCACTAAATGATATATTGCTCAAACATGCCATGGGAATATGTGAAATTACACCCCAAAATACATTCTGCTGCTTCTCCTGAGTACGGGGATACCACATGTGTGAGACTTTTTGGGAGCCTAGCCGCGTACGGGACCCCGAAAACCAAGCACCGCCTTCAGGCTTTCTAAGGCCGTAAATTTTTGATTTCACTCTTCACCGCCTTTCACAGTTTCGGGGGCCATGGAATGCCCAGGTGGCAAAAAAACCCCCCAAATGACCCCATTTTGGAAAGTAGACACCCCAAGCTATTTGATGAGAGGTATAGTGAGTATTTTGCAGACCTCACTTTTTGTCACAAAGTTTTGAAAATTGAAAAAAGAAAAAAAAAATTTTTTTTTCTCGTCTTTCTTTATTTTCAAAAACAAATGAGAGCTGCAAAATACTCACCATGCCTCTCAGCAAATAGCTTGGGGTGTCTACTTTCCAAAATGGGGTCATTTGGGGGGGGTTTGTGCCACCTGGGCATTCCATGGCCTCCGAAACTGTGATAGGCAGTGAGGAGTAAAATCAAAAATGTACGCCCTTAGAAATCCTGAAGGCGGTGCTTGGTTTTCGGGGTCCCGTACGCGGCTAGGCTCCTAAAAAGTCCCACACATGTGGTATCCCCGTACTCAGGAGAAGCAGCTAAATGTATTTTGGGGTGCAATTCCACATATGCCCATGGCCTGTGTGAGCAATATATCATTTAGTGACAACTTTGTGCAAAGAAAAAAAAAAAAAAAAAAAAATTGTCACTTTCCCGCAACTTGTGTCAAAATATAAAACATTCCATGGACTCAACATGCCTCAAAGCAAATAGCTTGGGGTGTCTACTTTCCAAAATGGGGTCATTTGGGGGGGGGTTATGTCATCTGGGCATTTTATGGCCTTCAAAACCGTGATAGGTAGTGAGGAGTAAAATCAAAAATGTACGCCCTTAGAAATCCTGAAGGCGGTGCTTGGTTTTCGGGGCCCCGTACGCGGCTAGGCTCCCAAAAAGTCCCACACATGTGGTATCCCCGTACTCAGGAGAAGCAGCTAAATGTATTTTGGGGTGCAATTCCACATATGCCCATGGCCTGTGTGAGCAATATATCATTTAGTGACAACTTTTTGTAATTTTTTTTTTTTTTTTGTCATTATTCAATCACTTGGGACAAAAAAAATGAATATTCAATGGGCTCAACATGCCTCTCAGCAAATTCCTTGGGGTGTCTACTTTCCAAAATGGGGTCATTTGTGGGGGTTTTGTACTGCCCTGCCATTTTAGCACCTCAAGAATCGACATAGGCAGTCATAAATTAAAGGCTGTGTAAATTCCAGAAAATGTACCCTAGTTTGTAGACGCTATAACTTTTGCGCAAACCAATAAATATACACTTATTGACATTTTTTTTACCAAAGACATGTGGCCGAATACATTTTGGCCTAAATGTATGACTAAAATTGAGTTTATTGGATTTTTTTTAGAACAAAAAGTAGAAAATATCATTTTTTTTCAAAATTTTCGGTCTTTTTCCGTGTATAGCGCAAAAAATAAAAACGGCAGAGGTGATCAAATACCATCAAAAGAAAGCTCTATTTGTGGGAAGAAAAGGACGCAAATTTCGTTTGGGTACAGCATTGCATGACCGCGCAATTAGCAGTTAAAGCGACGCAGTGCCGAATTGTAAAAAGTGCTCTGGTCAGGAAGGGGGTAAATCCTTCCGGGGCTGAAGTGGATAATTCTGTCAAAAGACAATGAAAATCTTAATAACATGGGATCATAAATGTGTAAACTATACAACCAGTTATCATGAGCGATGTCCGTATTGAAATACAAGACAGCACTCTCTGGTTGTGTAAGTGTATGTGTAAATTTCACCCACAAGGGTGGAAACAACTGAACAGCCAAACAAGCCAAACAAAAACAAAAACCATAAAGCCTTAAACGAGACCAACTGGACCTCTCAAGGAGGGTTGAGCTGGTATCTAGAACCTTCACACATGAAATAACTAGGGATGCGAACAGACCAAAAATTTGTGCGAACACGCGAACCCCGTTAAAGCCTATGGGACTCGAACGTGAAAAATCAAAAGTGCTAATTTTAAAGGCTAATATGCAAGTTATTATCATAAAAAGTGTTTGGGTACCTGGGTCCTGCCCCAGGGGACATGTATCAATGCAAAAAAAGTTTTAAAAACGGCCGTTTTTTCGGGAGCAGTGATTTTAATAATGCTAAAAGTAAAACAATAAAAGTGTAATATTCCTTTAAATATCATGCCTGGGGGGTGTCTATAGTATGCCTGTAAAGTGGCGCATTGTTCCCTTGTTTACAACAGTCCCTGCACAAAATGACATTTCTAAAGGAAAAAAGGTAATTTAAAACGTAAAACTAAGCTTGCGGCCCATTACCGGGCTCTTTGGGTCTGGTATGGATATTAGGGGAACACCGCACCCAAATAAAAAAAAAGGCGTGGGGCCCCCAGGCCCTATATACTCTGAACAGCAGTATACAGGTGGTCCCCGGGTTACAAACAAGATAGGAACTGTAGGTTTGTTATTAAGTTGAATCTGTTTGTAATTTGGAACAGGTACATTTTTTAAGTGTAGCTCCAGCCCAAAAATCTATTTTTAAGCTTTTTGGATAATATAGGGAAGGGTTATCACCCCTGTAACATTTTTTTTTGCTGTCTGTGCCCCTGTTCAGAAGATTTCACCTCACATTCTGTCCCAATGACAATTGGATTTTGAAAATTTTGGGTTATTAGGGCAACAAGGATTGGTGATAAAGCATCAGCGGAGACACCTTTTTCCCATATTAACTCTTACAGGAGAAAATTTCCCTTCCTAGGGGTAGATTTCCTCCCACTTGCTGTTGTCTCCCTCCGTTTGTAAGTAGGAGTCGTTTGTAAGTCGGATGTTTGAAAATAGGGGACTGCCTGTATATACTATAAGGCCTGCCGTATACACTCTGCGGAAAATTGGGCCTTAGGTGTTGGTGGTACCAGAACACTGTAAGCCCTCACAGTTACTCTTGGTGGGTGCTGGAACGGGCCCTGCTGCAAAATATTATATCAAGAATTGTAAATAAATTACATGACAGGGGCAGAAATATTAGGCCTTAGGCGGTGGTGGTGGTGGTGGTGACACAACACTGTAAAGCCTCACAGATACTCTTGTTGAGCGCAGGAACAGGCCCTGCTGTGAAATATTAGATCAAAAATCGTAATTTCAATACACTGCAGCTGTAGTCCAATTGCTACTACTTTTCTGGTGGTGTACACAGTACACAATACAGTGTAGTGCGGTGTTGCAAAACAAAATATACATCATGTCCAGAAGGCCACAAAGGAGAGGCAGACGCTCACAAGCCACTAAAAGAGGGCAAGCAGGCTCTGTGTCTACAGTCAACAGTGCTGGTCATCGACATGGTGCATCCTTTTTGAAGGCTCCGATGTTGGTTCCCAGGTTGAGGAAGGGAGTAACGTGAGCCTAAAGAGAGGGGGTGCCCAAGAAGGACAAGAAACTGGCAGTCATGTTCCCCCAGCTGCAGCATAGTGCCAAGTCTGCTCCAGTGACGAGGAGGGAGGGGATGATGAGGTCACTGATCCTACTTGGATGCCTGATAGAATAGAGGAGGAGGAGGAGGCACAACTCCAATGAGGCAGGATGTCCTCTAGGGGGCAGCTTAAGGGCAGCCAACAACAAAGCCTGGGGAATGCCCAGGAAAAAACCCAAGCCTACTTACCAACCAGCTCGCAGACAACCGAATTAACCTGTCTAACAGTATGCGTTAAAAACAGGGGTTTAGTCCGCACGCATTTGCAAACGCATGCGTAAGCCACACCCTACTGCATCACACTGCAGAGCTGTGCAAGTGCAGGGCACTGCTGACTCCCCGCTGATTTTGAAACGTTCCTTGGTGTGGGCCTTTTTGGACACGTGTGCAGCAGATCGCACCATTGCTGTTTGCAACCTATGTCTGAAGGGGATCAAGCGTGGCCACAACAGCAGCCGCTTGGGCACCACATGCTTGACCAGACATATACCTCCCATGCAGTCTTTTTCCCGTATACTATATTTGAGATTTAATATCTCTCAGATATGATTTGGGTTAAATGAGAGTTTGACCATGAGTGAAAGCTTTAACACAATAACAACATTTATTGGTGAGTAGTTGAAAGTCTAACACACAATCATCTATCTATAGTCTACACCAAGGAAGAAAATATTAGGTTAAAATAAGAGAATTACATGAAGGAATACAGAGTATATTCTGGAAAACATTAATCTGCAAACATATTTAGTTACAAGTAAAATGCAGACCTTTCCCATAATTACCCTTTGCATCAAGGTTCCATTCTGATAGTTGCTCTCCCATAAAAGTGTGTGTTTCCCTCCCATCTAGTCTGTGTATATCATTACATGCTGATGTCTAATTGGTTGGCAAAGCATGGCTATGACTGGTGAACTTCCCTATTCCTGGTTAAGGACTGGCTACATCTCCAATCCCTATACTTTGCATAAGTCAGCCCCCTTTAATGTAAATCCTTGTGACTATTCTGAGTAGGAGCTTAACTTGAATTTTCCCGGGAAGTTAAGTATTGATTACGGGTTGGCCTCGCTTCATTGCATATCCCAGCATGGGATCCTTTGAAGTGAGTATGTGTAAAACAATGAGGTCTGTATGAGTATTGTTGGAGCTTGTTCCTCCACCACGCCTCCAAAATGCTAGCTTTGATTCTGCCACAGCTCTCTGCTCCACCCCCTCCTCTTCTGTTTCCTCTATGGCCTCTTCTGCAGATTTGTTCTCTGAACCAGCGGTGCTCAGTAAGCGTTCAAGGGGCTTTGCAAGCACTCAGGCAAAAAGATGCCATGCAGTGCATGAGTTACATAGTTACATAGTAGGTGAGGTTGAAAAAAGACACAAGACCATCAAGTCCAACCTATGTGTGATTATATCTCAGTATTACATTGTATACATGTTGCGGTCATTCAGGTGCTTATCTAATAGTTTCTTGAAACTATTGATGCCCCCCCGCTGAGACCACCGCCTGTGGAAGGGAATTCCACATCCTTGCCGCTCTTACAGTAAAGAACCCTCTATGTAGAAAATGTAGATAATTGCCTCACATCCAATATAAATATTAGCACCACATCCCTGAAGTATACAATATAAGGAACATACAAGGAACTGGGATTTTAAAGATGCAATGGGTGACACAAAATGTATGTAAAAAATTCACATTTTATTTAGAAAAATTGATAAAAACATGTCTATAAAAAGAGTTTACATTGAATGTAACGATACAATCTTAAATAGTGCACCCGAAGGATTTGTTTCTCAACCTGTTTCACCACATGCCGTGGCTTCTTCAGGAGAGTAATATCTATCAGGCACTGAAGAAAATAATACAAAAATTACACAATGAACAATAACAATAATAGAACAATCAAAAAATCAATATAAGTACAAAACAAGAATAATACCACATATCCGATCTGCCAATGCAATACTTCAGCCAAAGAGGGATTTATTTACCTGTATGTAGGTCTTTCAAAAAATTGAATAGTGAATTGAATATAAACTCTAATATTTGAACCACTTAAGTCAGGAAGCGAACCCAGCCAGAGGATCATCTGATGACCACAGAGAGTAAGTAAGATCGCGTTTTTAACTGATGGAAGAGGTCCTAGAATACAGATGGAGAAAGGAATAAAGACATTTTCAATGATTGCAATCTTTGATTTTTAAATCTCTTAATTCTTTGTTTTTTATTTTTTACTTTTTTATTTTTATTTAAAAAAAAAAAAAAGAATCTGTACCTGTGATAAAGGAAGGACTAATTTTAAACCAAAAGTCCAAGTTACTTTGCTGCGTTAGTTAGTGTCTTTCCCAAAGCAGAGCCCCAAAAGGGGAAGAGACAGCAAGAAACCTAAAAACAACAGAAAAATGTGAAATCAATCAAGAGAACCTGGGCCAAATGAAGGGTCCCTCAATGACTAGCCTAGGATTTCCTCAAAATGGCATTAAATACCTGGGTCAAATGGTGTGTGAAGAAAATAACATCCTCCTCCTCTCAGGCTGGATCTCTATTGAAACCACCACCAGAGTGCTTAAATACCCTCCCCCTCTCCAAATTTGGTGCCAAAAAATGGCACCAAAAGCTAGGGGAGGGGTGAACGCTGCAGGGGCATCTGCCTATAGGCAGTAATACCGGAAGTGACACTTCTGGCCGATCAAACAGATCAGTATAGTCAATGGTGCAAGGCACACCGGAAGTGACACTAGGTGGCGCACCGGAAGTGATGAAACATCACCTCTAAGGACTGTAAGCAGTGATGTAAATGACCATAAAGGCCAAAAAAGGCATAAAAAATAATATATATAAAAATCCATTGATAAAGGAGGAAGTGTAACTGGAAAAGAAGGAAAAATAACTGCAGCCATTTATGTGGACAAATGTTTCTAAAGAAAAAATTTGCGCTAGGTGTACAAACAGTAACTTAGTGAATATCACCCGTGAAGGAAAATCCTGCAGCTATGCACTATACCTTGATAAGGGCACTACTAAATAGATATAACAAAAAGCACAGCGCTGGATATAAATGCAAAAACACAACAAAAATTTATATTACTATTAAAGCACCAACAACTTTCATATGTGGTAAAATAAAAAAATAAAAATGAACAATAACATGGATGCTTCACTATAGTGATATATATGCGTGACTATTCCCAGTTTTTTATCCACACATTTAGAAAAAGTCCAAAGATGCAAAAATTATGTCAAAACAAATGTCCAAAAAAGCAATTAAATGTGACTTTCTATGAATAATAAATCCGTGACTGTCACCGTGTTGAAATCCCGTCACCTGGTATAGATTGAAGGCTTACCAGATAGCCTCTGATCAGAGGCATAAAGCTAACAGCTTGGGGTTTGCCCTCCACAGCGGCTGGAACTTTAGCTGGGATGATGGATGTAGATCCACAAATGATCGCCACAGGCTTCCAGACAGCGGTACAATCAGGGAAGAGAGCTCTCACCGATATGGAAGTGTTTAAAAGAAAAGAGAAAACTCCAATGGTGTAAAACGTTTTATCTCTTGTTTATTAAAAGTCGCCTCACTGGCATCCATAAAAACACTTTTCCTTGCAAGGAACCAATACAGCTTTAAAACGAAACTCCGCGCATGCGCCGTCGGTATGAGCGTGTCAACCCTACGGCCGTTTCGTCAGAAATGACATCATCAGGGGCATCATCTATTGAAACCACCACCAGAGTGCTTAAATACCCTCCCCCTCTCCAAATTTGGTGCCAAAAAATGGCACCAAAAGCTAGGGGAGGGGCGGACGCTGCAGGGGCATCTGCCTATAGGCAGTAATACCGGAAGTGACACTTCTGGCCGAATCAGGAAGAGATATACATCAATCAGATCAGTATAGTCAATGGTGCAAGGCACACCAGAAGTGACACTGGGTGGCGCACCAGAAGTGATGAAACATCACCTCTAAGGACTGTAAGCAGTGATGTAAATGACCATAAAGGCCAAAAAAGGCATAAAAAATAATATATATAAAAATCCATTGATAAAGGAGGAAGTGTAACTGGAAAAGAAGGAAAAATAACTGCAGCCATTTATGTGGACAAAGTCCACATAAAGGTTAGGAAAAGACGCAATTGGCGCCAGCCAGTGGTATCAAGCTTCCCACTGGGATTAGTGCCCTGGGCTTCAGTATGGTCACCTGATCCTGGTAGGTGCTTCCTTATTATACAACATAATTCAAATTCTAGGACTCTTAGGGAGGGATAGGAAAAAAAATATATAAAATTATTATTCTCCTTTTTCTTCTATTTCTGTTTATATATTCAAAATGTCTTAATAGATGAAATCTACATGAATAGAAAGTAATCAAAAAATCCCAATGGCCAGAAATAAAGTGAATGCAGTTCAGATAGGGTGTACATAGGAGCCTGATAAAGGGACCCAACACATATCAAATAACAGTGAAAAACAAAAATAACCACTTAAAGGAGCAACTGAAAAAATGGCCAGACAAAATCCTTAGAGGAAAGGCTTGAAGCTAATGGATTCATTGAGTCCGGGAGACGAGGTGGCAGCCAAAGTGTGGATCCAGTTTGTCTCCTTCTGCAAAAGAATCATATCCACATCTCCCCCTCTCTCATGAGTAGGTATGAATTCCAGGGCAAAAAATGTCATCTTTGTTAGATCAAATGAATGGTATAAACCCATGTGTCGACTAATGGGTATTTCCATCTTTTTCTTTTGGACAAGGGACACATGGTCCCTAATCCTGTGGAAAAAGGGTCTCTTAGTTTTCCCTATATAAAAAGCCTTACAGGTGCACCTCATATAATAGACCACCCCAATAGATTGGCAGTTAGCAAAGAAATTGGGTTGATACAAAGTCCCATCTGGAAGGATTATCTCTTCTGAATCTAAAATGTAACTGCAAAAATCGCACCTGCCACACGGGGCAGTGCCTTTCAGAGTATCTCTCCCGGATCTTTGTGTCAAGTGGCTATGGACCAATTGATCCTTTAAAGACCTGGACCTTCTATAAGTAAGAGAGGGGATTGGTTTGACATATTTGGAGATTACTTTGTCATTGGATAATAAAGGCCAATATTTCTGGATGATTTCACAGACTTTTTTATGTTGTTTAGAATATGTGGTTATCAGCCGTACCTGCTGGTCCAATTTTCGGGGTTTTGATGAATGAATTAATTCAGTTTGACTATGTGATTTGGCCCTATGATATGCCTTTTTGAGAGTGGAGCGACTGTAGCCCCTATCCAACAGGCGTAACTGTAAGGCCCATGCTTCCTTTTCAAAGTCCTGGTCACGACTCCAGTTCCTCCTTATTCATAGATATTGACTATAAGGAATGCTCGCCACCAAAGACTTGGGGTGGGAGCTGGCCGCGTGTAAGATGGTATTCCCTGCTGAGGACTTCTTAAATAGGGAGGAACCAAGTGTGCCATCTGAATTGAGATAGAAATATCCAAGAAATTGATCATATTTTGATCGTAAGTCATAGTGAATTTAAGATTATATGAATTGGCCTTGAGTTTGTCCAAAAAAAGAAGAAGTTCCTCCTTGGAACCAGTCCACACCACAAAAATGTCATTGATGAATCGAAGCCAAATCAAAACATTGTTGAAAAACTTACAGAAATCATCTGAAGAGAAAATCTCCCGCTCCCACCCCCCCAGGTACAGATTGGCGTATGATGGGGCACATTTAGTCCCCATCGCAACACCCTGCACCTGGAGGTAGTGGGAGCTGTTATTAGTTAGAATAAAAAGTAAGAGATCCAAGATGAAACGATTGTACACAAAGGCCCCAGGGCCCCTTTCTGATAGGAGCCCTCCACAACCCCAAGCCCCCCGTGGGGATGGAGTTGTAGAGGGCCTCCACATCAATAGCGACCAACAAAGACACCGGTGGTACACAAATACCATCCAGGGATCTCAAGAGGTCAGCAGTATCCTGTATATAGGAGGTGAGCGAACTGACATGTGGTCGCAAATAGTCGTCCACAAGTTTGCTCACGGGCTCAGTTAAACACCCGTTGCCCGAGATCGGGTGGCCAGGGGGAAATTTATGATGCTTGTGGACTTTGGGAAAGGCGTATAGGGTAGGGGTTCTAGGAGTTTCAACAGTCAAGAAATCAAATGTCTTCTGGTGAATGAGGTCATTATGAAATGCCCGACTGACAAGGATTTTGAACTTAGTCTCTGCATATTTCACTTGAAATGAGGGAACGGGCCGATACCAACTGCGATTCCGCAAGAGATCCAGAACCATTTTCTTGTAAAAATCCCTATTCATAACTACTATATTCCCCCTTTTATCCGAGGGCTTGATGACAATATGATCATTATGTTTTAAGGAGGATAAAGCTCTGCGAAAGGCAGGTTTCAGATTGGAGCGACCAGTAGATTGTTTCCAATCCATGGCCTGAATCTCTTTGGTAACTTGTTGAGTAAAGGCCCAGATGCTTGGATTGGAAAGGAAGGAAGTAGATTTTGGTGTGTAAAAATTGGGTGGAGGGAAAATCCTCTCAGGTGGGGGGTGGGAAGAAAAATTTACAGTTGGGTCCTCCAGGGGGTCATCAAATGGATTGCCTTCCTCCCATAATTCCATCAAGTCCTGTAATGCTTTTACCTCATTAATGGTTTTATTCAGCCAAAGACTCTCTGGATTGACATCTGAGCAACCGGGGTCCTTGTTGAATATAACCTTGAACATTAATTTTCTGGCGAAAAGATGCACATCTTTTATAGTTTCAAAAGTGTCCACCTCCTGGTCAGGACAGGGGTCCTTGTACAGGGCACTTGAGGCAGAACAGTGTGAGAACAGTGTGAGGAAGAGGAGGACTTCCTTACCTTTTAAGGCTCTCTTTATCCAGATATTATTCCTGCAGGCCCGCCAAACACACAGGAAAAAGAAGAAGAGGAGGATTGTGTCAGCATGGACGTGGAGGATAACACTCAGCAGCAGTCTTCAAGGGATAGTGTTCAGTCCCTAGAAACCCAAGGAGTTGTATGTGGCTGGGAGGAGGTTGTTATGGATCATGTGGTCCTTATTGACCCAGAGGACTCAGAAGTGAATGCCTCTGCAAACTTTCACAGAATCAGGGAGGCCATGCAGGGTAAGGACCCTAGGATTCATGGTATCAAAGAGAAGGAATCATTACTGGCTGGCAACCCTTCTTGATACACACTACAAGGGTAAGGTTGCCGAACTCGTCCTGCCTTCGCAGAGGGAGCAGAGGATGAAGCATTTTCAGGAGGCCTTGAAGAAAGGTTTGTGCAATGCATTCCCAGACCCTGTGAGGTTACAATTTCCTGGCGCTGGACAACGTGTTGCTGAGGCTTCTGTCAGGTCACCTGAGGCAAGGTGACAGATGCACACCGTTAGGGTCAGGAGTGCACCGCAGAGGTAATGAACCCTACGGCTGACTGCTGTGGATGGGAGTCCAGGTGGTTAAAGAAGGCAGGTCCGCTGGAACACCAACACGGGTCCCACAGGGGCTAGAGCGTAGGATTCCCCAGGTTGCGGAGTCTAAGAGCCAGCAGGTGTTCACCAAAGCCTCTAGTGGTGAGGATGGACTGGGCTGCAACTGGCTCCAGGTCGCGACCCCCAGGGTCTCCCAGCTCACGCCCACAGTAGGTTACAGGAGGACAGAGATAGTAAGGGAATAAGCCAAAGGTCAGGGCAACTAGCAGACAAGGATAAACATAGAACACGCCAAAGGTCAGGGTCACAAGCAGTCAGGGATAGTCGAGATCAAGCCAAGATCGGTAACTGGAATCAGACATAGAAGACACAGCAAGATGCACAAGGAAGCTAAACACACAAAGGTTGATCAGCAAGGCAGGCTCACAGTGCACAGGTTATTATAGAGTTCCCTGATAGGGGCTGGGGTGGAGCCATGCTTTGAGGAGAGATTATTTAAGTAGCCAGGTGAGAGTGGCTGGCCTCTAAAGGTAAACACATGGAGGAGAGGTAAGCTGACAGACAAAGATTACTGCATAACCATGACAGCTTAGTTCAGTCAGAGGAAGAGCAGTGGAGAAGGTGGCCGGCTGACCGATGCCTTTAGACAATTTTTCAGTCCTCAACGCCAAGGTCTGATCGGTTCAAGCAACCATCGCCAGCGTCTGCATTACATGGTGCAGGAATATCTAGGGGTAAGAGCAGACTTGGAGACCTAAACCTTTCCAACAGAGCATCCACTGGGTTACTGGGTCTTGAGGATGGACCACTGGCCAGAACTAGCTCAATATGCAATTGATCTACTGGCTTGTCCTGCATCCAGCGTTCTTTCTGAACGCACGCTGCAGGACGGTTTTTAACGGATCATAGGCTGGGAGGAAGGGAGTAACGTGAGCCTAAAGAGAGGGGGTGCCCAAGAAGGACAAGAAACTGGCAGTCATGTTCCCCCAGCTGCAGCATAGTGCCAAGTCTGCTCCAGTGACGAGGAGGGAGGGGATGATGAGGTCACTGATCCTACTTGGATGCCTGATAGAATAGAGGAGGAGGAGGAGGCACAACTCCAATGAGGCAGGATGTCCTCTAGGGGGCAGCTTAAGGGCAGCCAACAACAAAGCCTGGGGAATGCCCAGGAAAAAACCCAAGCCTACTTACCAACCAGCTCGCAGACAACCGAATTAACCTGTCTAACAGTATGCGTTAAAAACAGGGGTTTAGTCCGCACGCATTTGCAAACGCATGCGTAAGCCACACCCTACTGCATCACACTGCAGAGCTCTGCAGGTGCAGGGCACTGCTGACTCCCCGCTGATTTTGAAACGTTCCTTGGTGTGGGTCTTTTTGGACACGTGTGCAGCAGATCGCACCATTGCTGTTTGCAACCTATGTCTGAAGGGGATCAAGCGTGGCCACAACAGCAGCCGCTTGGGCACCACATGCTTGACCAGACATATACCTCCCATGCAGTCTTTTTCCCGTATACTATATTTGAGATTTAATATCTCTCAGATATGATTTGGGTTAAATGAGAGTTTGAGTAGTTGAAAGTCACACACAATCTAACACACAACCATCTATCTATAGTCTACACCAAGGAAGAAAATATTAGGTTAAAATAAGAGAATTACATGAAGGAATACAGAGTATATTCTGGAAAACATTAATCTGCAAACATATTTAGTTACAAGTAAAATGCAGACCTTTCCCATAATTACCCTTTGCATCAAGGTTCCATTCTGATAGTTGCTCTCCCATAAAAGTGTGTGTTCCCTCCCATCTAGTCTGTGTATATCATTACATGCTGATGTCTAATTGGTTGGCAAAGCATGGCTATGACTGGTGAACTTCCCTATTCCTGGTTAAGGACTGGCTACATCTCCAATCCCTATACTTTGCATAAGTCAGCCCCTTTTAATGTAAATCCTTGTGACTATTCTGAGTAGGAGCTTAACTTGAATTTTCCCGGGAAGTTAAGTATTGATTTTGGGTTGGCCTCGCTTCATTGCATATCCCAGCATGGGATCCTTTGAAGTGAGTATGTGTAAAACAATGAGGTCTGTATGAGTATTGTTGGAGCTTGTTCCTCCACCACGCCTCCAAAATGCTAGCTTTGATTCTGCCACAGCTCTCTGCTCCACCCCCTCCTCTTCTGTTTCCTCTATGGCCTCTTCTGCAGATTTGTTCTCTGAACCAGCGGTGCTCAGTAAGCGTTCAAGGGGCTTTGCAAGCACTCAGGCAAAAAGATGCCATGCAGTGCATGAGTTACATAGTTACATAGTAGGTGAGGTTGAAAAAAGACACAAGACCATCAAGTCCAACCTATGTGTGATTATATCTCAGTATTACATTGTATATATGTTGCGGTCATTCAGGTGCTTATCTAATAGTTTCTTGAAACTATTGATGCCCCCCCGCTGAGACCACCGCCTGTGGAAGGGAATTCCACATCCTTGCCACTCTTACAGTAAAGAACCCTCTATGTAGAAAATGTAGATAATTGCCACATCCAATATAAATATTAGCACCACATCCCTGAAGTATACAATATAAGGAACATACAAGGAACTGGGATTTTAAAGATGCAATGGGTGACACAAAATGTATGTAAAAAATTCACATTTTATTTAGAAAAATTGATAAAAACATGTCTATAAAAAGAGTTTACATTGAATGTAACGATACAATCTTAAATAGTGCACCCGAAGGATTTGTTTCTCAACCTGTTTCACCACATGCCGTGGCTTCTTCAGGAGAGTAATATCTATCAGGCACTGAAGAAAATAATACAAAAATTACACAATGAACAATAACAATAATAGAACAATCAAAAAATCAATCTAAGTACAAAACAAGAATAATACCACATATCCGATCTGCCAATGCAATACTTCAGCCAAAGAGGGATTTATTTACCTGTATGTAGGTCTTTCAAAAAATTGAATAGTGAATTGAATATAAACTCTAATATTTGAACCACTTAAGTCAGGAAGCGAACCCAGCCAGAGGATCATCTGATGACCACAGAGAGTAAGTAAGATTGCGTTTTTAACTGATGGAAGAGGTCCTAGAATACGGATGGAGAAAGGAATAAAGAAATTTTCAATGATTGCAATCTTTGATTTTTAAATCTCTTAATTCTTTGTTTTTTATTTTTTACTTTTTTATTTTTATTTAAAAAAAAAAAAAAAGAATCTGTACCTGTGATAAAGGACTAATTTTAAACCAAAAGTCCAAGTTACTTTGCTGCGTTAGTTAGTGTCTTTCCCAAAGCAGAGCCCCAAAAGGGGAAGAGACAGCAAGAAACCTAAAAACAACAGAAAAATGTGAAATCAATCAAGAGAACCTGGACCAAATGAAGGGTCCCTCAATGACTAGCCTAGGATTTCCTCAAAATGGCATTAAATACCTGGGTCAAATGGTGTGTGAAGAAAATAACATCCTCCTCTTCTCAGGCTGGATCTCTATTGAAACCACCACCAGAGTGCTTAAATACCCTCCCCCTCTCCAAATTTGGTGCCAAAAAATGGCACCAAAAGCTAGGGGAGGGGCGGACGCTGCAGGGGCATCTGCCTATAGGCAGTAATACCGGAAGTGACACTTCTGGCCGAATCAGGAAGAGATATACATCAATCAGATCAGTATAGTCAATGGTGCAAGGCACACCGGAAGTGACACTAGGTGGCGCACCGGAAGTGATGAAACATCACCTCTAAGGACTGTAAGCAGTGATGTAAATGACCATAAAGGCCGAAAAAGGCATAAAAAATAATATATATAAAAATCCATTGATAAAGGAGGAAGTGTAACTGGAAAAGAAGGAAAAATAACTGCAGCCATTTATGTGGACAAAGTCCACATAAAGGTTAGGAAAAGACGCAATTGGCGCCAGCCAGTGGAAACAAGCTTCCCACTGGGATTAGTGCCCTGGGCTTCAGTATGGTCACCTGATCCTGGTAGGTGCTTCCTTATTATACAACATAATTCAAATTCTAGGACTCTTAGGGAGGGATAGGAAAAAAAAATATATAACATTATTATTCTCCTTTTTCTTCTATTTCTGTTTATATATTCAAAATGTATTAATAGATGAAATCTACATGAATAGAAAGTAATCAAAAAATCCCAATGGCCAGAAATAAAGTGAATGCAGTTCAGATAGGGTGTACAAAGGAGCCTGATAAAGGGACCCAACACATATCAAATAACAGTGAAAAACAAAAATAACCACTTAACCACTTGCCGACCGCCGCACGACGATGTACGTCGACAGAGCGGCACGGGCAGGCAAAAGGGCTTACCTGTACGTCCCTGCCTGCCCGCGGGTGGGGGGTCCGATCGGACCCCCCCCCGGTGCCTGCGGCGGTCGGCAAATGTCCCCCGGCGATCGGTGGTGAGGGGGAGGCCATCCATTCGTGGCCCCCCCCTCGCGATCGCTCCCAGCCAATGGGATCATTTCCCTGCCTCTGTATTGTACACAGAGGCAGAGGAAATGATGTCATCTCTCCTCGGCTCGGTATTTTCCATTCCGGGCCGAGGAGAGAAGACTGCAATGTGAGTGCACCAAACACACACACACAGTAGAACATGCCAGGCACACTAAACACCCCGATCCCCCCCCCGATCGCCCCCCGATCCCCCCCCAATCACCCCCCCCCCTGTCACAAACTGACACCAAGCAGGTTTTTTTTTTTTTTTTTTTTCTGATTACTGCATAGTGTCAGTTTGTGACAGTTAGTGTGTTAGGGCAGTGAGTGTTAGGCCCCCTTTAGGTCTAGGATACCCCCCTAACCCCCCTAATAAAGTTTTAACCCCTTGATCACCCCCTGTCACCAGTGTTGCTAAGCGATCATTTTTCTGATCGCTGTATTAGTGTCGCTGGTGACGCTAGTTAGGGACGTAAATATTTAGGTTCGCCGTCAGGGTTTTATAGCGACAGGGACCCCCATATACTATCTAATAAATGTTTTAACCCCTTGCTTGCCCCCTAGTTAACCCTTTCACCACTGATCACCGTATAACTGTTACGGGTGACGCTGGTTAGTTCGTTTATTTTTTATAGTGTCAGGGCACCCGCTGTTTATTACCGAATAAAGGTTTAGCCCCCTGATCGCCCGGCGGTGATATGCGTCGCCCCAGGCAGTGTCAGATTAGCGCCAGTACCGCTAACACCCACGCACGCAGCATACGCCTCCCTTAGTGGTATAGTATCTGAACGGATCAATATCTGATCCGATCAGATCTATACTAGCGTCCCCAGCAATTTAGGGTTCCCGAAAACGCAGTGTTAGCGGGATCAGCCCAGATACCCGCTAGCACCTGCGTTTTGCCCCTCCGCCCGGCCCAGCCCAGCCCACCCAAGTGCAGTATCGATCGATCACTGTCACTTACAAAACACTAAACGCATAACTGCAGCGTTCGCAGAGTCAGGCCTGATCCCTGCGATTGCTAACAGTTTTTTTGGTAGCATTTTGGTGAACTGGCAAGCACCAGCCCCAGGCAGCGTCAGGTTAGCGCCAGTACCGCTAACACCCACGCACGCACCGTACACCTCCCTTAGTGGTATAGTATATGAACGGATCAATATCTGATCCAATCAGATCTATACTAGCGTCCCCAGCAGTTTAGGGTTCCCAAACACGCAGTGTTAGCGGGATCAGCCCAGATACCTGCTAGCACCTGCATTTTTCCCGTCCGCCCGGCCCAGCCCAGCCCACCCAAGTGCAGTATTGATCGATCACTGTCACTTACAAAACACTAAACGCATAACTGCAGCATTCGCAGAGTCAGGCCTGATCCCTGCGATCGCTAACAGTTTTTTTGGTAGCGTTTTGGTGAACTGGCAAGCACCAGCCCCAGGCAGCGTCAGGTTAGCGCCAGTACCGCTAACACCCACGCACGCAGCATACGCCTCTCTTAGTGGTATAGTATCTGAACGGATCAATATCTGATCCGATCAGATCTATACTAGCGTCCCCAGCAGTTTAGGGTTCCCAAAAACGCAGTGTTAGCGGGATCAGCCCAGATACCTGCTAGCACCTGCGTTTTGCCCCTCCGCCCGGCCCAGCCCACCCAAGTGCAGTATCGATCGATCACTGTCACTTACAAAACACTAAACGCATAACTGCAGCGTTCGCAGAGTCAGGCCTGATCCCTGCGATCGCTAACAGTTTTTTTGGTAGCGTTTTGGTGAAGTGGCAAGCACCAGCGGCCTAGTACACCCCAGTCGTAGTCAAACCAGCACTGCAGTAACACTTGGTGACGTGGCGAGTCCCATAAGTGCAGTTCAAGCTGGTGAGGTGGCAAGCACAAGTAGTGTCCCGCTGCCACCAAAAAGACAAACACAGGCCCGTCGTGCCCATAGTGCCCTTCCTGCTGCATTCGCCAATCCTAATTGGGAACCCACCACTTCTGCAGCGCCCGTACTTCCCCCATTCACATCCCCAACCAAATGCAGTCGGCTGCATGAGAGGCATTTTCTTTATGTCCTCCCGAGTACCCCTACCCAACGAACCCCCCAAAAAAGATGTCGTGTCTGCAGCAAGCGCGGATATAGGCGTGACACGCGCTATTATTGTCCCTCCTGTCCTGACAATCCTGGTCTTTGCATTGGTGAATGTTTTGAACGCTACCATTCACTAGTTGAGTATTAGCGTAGGGTACAGCATTGCACAGACTAGGCACACTTTCACAGGGTCTCCCAAGATGCCATCGCATTTTGAGAGACCCGAACCTGGAACCGGTTACAGTTATAAAAGTTGGTTACAAAAAAAAGTGTAAAAAAGTGTAAAAAAAAAAACACATACAAAAATATAAAAAAAAAAAAAAATAGTTGTCGTTTCATTGTTCTCTCTCTCTCTATTCTCTCTCTATTGTTCTGCTCTTTTTTACTGTATTCTATTCTGCAATGTTTTATTGTTGTTATGTTTTATCATGTTTGCTTTTCAGGTATGCAATTTTTTATACTTTACTGTTTACTGTGCTTTATTGTTAACCATTGTTAACCATTTTTTTGTCTTCAGGTACGCCATTCACGACTTTGAGTGGTTATACCAGAATGATGCCTGCAGGTTTAGGTATCATCTTGGTATCATTCTTTTCAGCCAGCGGTCGGCTTTCATGTAAAAGCAATCCTAGCGGCTAATTAGCCTCTAGACTGCTTTTACAAGCAGTGGGAGGGAATGCCCCCCCCCCCAACGTCTTCCGTGTTTTTCTCTGGCTCTCCTGTCTCAACAGGGAACCTGAGAATGCAGCCGGTGATTCAGCCAGCTGACCATAGAGCTGATCAGAGACCAGAGTGGCTCCAAACATCTCTATGGCCTAAGAAACCGGAAGCTACGAGCATTTTATGACTTAGATTTCGCCGGATGTAAACAGCGCCATTGGGAAATTGGGAAAGCATTTTATCACACCGATCTTGGTGTAATCAGATGCTTTGAGGGCAGAGAAGAAATCTAGGGTCTAATAGACCCCAATTTTTGCAAAAAAGAGTACCTGTCACTACCTATTGCTATGATAGGGGATATTTACATTCCCTGAGATAACAATAAAAATGACTTAAAAAAAAAATGAAAGGAACAGTTTAAAAATAAGATAAAAAAATAATAATAATAAAGAAAAAAAAAAAAAAAAAAAAAAAAAAGCACCCCTGTCCCCCCTGCTCTCGCGCTAAGGCGAACGCAAGCGTCGGTCTGGCGTCAAATGTAAACAGCAATTGCACCATGCATGTGAGGTATCGCCGCGAAGGTCAGATCGAGGGCAGTAAGTTTAGCAGTAGACCTCCTCTGTAAATCTAAAGTGGTAACCTGTAAAGGCTTTTAAAGGCTTTTAAAAATGTATTTAGTTTGTCGCCACTGCACGTTTGTGCGCAATTTTAAAGCATGTCATGTTTGGTATCCATGTACTCGGCCTAAGATCATCTTTTTTATTTCATCAAACATTTGGGCAATATAGTGTGTTTTAGTGCATTAAAATGTAAAAAAGTGTGTTTTTTCCCCAAAAAATGCGTTTGAAAATCGCTGCGCAAATACTGTGTGAAAAAAAAAAATGAAACACCCACCATTTTAATCTGTAGGGCATTTGCTTTAAAAAAAATATATAATGTTTGGGGGTTCAAAGTAATTTTCTTGCAAAAAAAAATTATTTTTTTATGTAAACAATAAGTGTCAGAAAGGGCTTTGTCTTCAAGTGGTTAGAAGAGTGGGTAATGTGTGACATAAGCTTCTAGATGTTGTGCATAAAATGCCAGGACAGTTCAAACCCCCCCAAATGACCCCATTTTGGAAAGTAGACACCCCAAGCTATTTGCTGAGAGTCATGTTGAGTCCATGGAATAATTTATATTGTGACACAAGTTGCGGGAAAGAGACAATTTTTTATTTTTTTTAATTTTTTTTGCGCAAAGTTGTCACTAAATGATATATTGCTCAAACATGCCATGGGAATATGTGAAATTACACCCCAAAATACATTCTGCTGCTTCTACTGAGTACGGGGATACCACAGTGTGAGACTTTTCGGGAGCCTAGCCGCGTACGGAACCCCGAAAACCAAGCACCGCCTTCAGGCTTTCTAAGGCCGTAAATTTTTGATTTCACTCTTCACTGCCTATCACAGTTTCGGAGGCCATGGAATGCCCAAGTGGCAAAAAAAAACCCCAAATGACCCCATTTTGGAAAGTAGACACCCCGAGCTATTTGATGAGAGGTATAGTGAGTATTTTGCAGACCTCACTTTTTGTCACAAAGTTTTGAAAATTGAAAAAAGAAAAAAAAAAATTTTTTTTCTCGTCTTTCTTTATTTTCTTTATTTTCAAAAACAAATGAGAGCTGCAAAATACTCACCATGCCTCTCAGCAAATAGCTTGGGGTGTCTACTTTCCAAAATGGGGTCATTTGGGGGGGTTTATGCCACCTGGGCATTCCATGGCCTCCGAAACTGTGATAGGCAGTGAGGAGTAAAATCAAAAATGTACGCCCTTAGAAATCCTGAAGGCAGTGATTGGTTTTCGGGGTCCCGTACGCGGCTAGGCTCCCAAAAAGTCCCACACATGTGGTATCCCCATACTCAGGAGAAGCAGCTAAATGTATTTTGGGGTGCAATTCCACATATGCCCATGGCCTGTGTGAGCAATATATCATTTAGTGACAACTTTGTGCAAAAAAAAAAAAAAAAAATTTGTCACTTTCCCGCAACTTGTGTCAAAATATAAAACATTCCATGGACTCAACATGCCTCAAAGCAAATAGCTTGGGGTGTCTACTTTCCAAAATGGGGTCATTTGGGGGGGTTTTATGTCATCTGGGCATTTTATGGCCTTTAAAACGGTGATAGGTAGTGAGGAGTAAAATCAAAAATGTACGCCCTTAGAAATCCTGAAGGCAGTGATTGGTTTTCGGGGCCCCGTACGCGGCTAGGCTCCCAAAAAGTCCCACACATGTGGTATCCCCGTACTCGGGAGAAGCAGCTAAATGTATTTTGGGGTGCAATTCCACATATGCCCATGGCCTGTGTGAGCAATATATCATTTAGTGACAACTTTTTGTAATTTTTTCTTTTTTTTGTCATTATTCAATCACTTGGGACAAAAAAAATGAATATTCAATGGGCTCAACATGCCTCTCAGCAAATTCCTTGGGGTGTCTACTTTCCAAAATGGGGTCATTTGTGGGGGTTTTGTACTGCCCTGCCATTTTAGCACCTCAAGAAACGACATAGGCAGTCATAAATTAAAGGCTGTGTAAATTCCAGAAAATGTACCCTAGTTTGTAGACGCTATAACTTTTGCGCAAACCAATAAATATACACTTATTGACATTTTTTTTACCAAAGACATGTGGCCGAATACATTTTGGCCTAAATGTATGACTAAAATTGAGTTTATTGGATTTTTTTTAGAACAAAAAGTAGAAAATATCATTTTTTTTCTAAATTTTCGGTCTTTTTCCGTGTATAGCGCAAAAAATAAAAACGGCAGAGGTGATCAAATACCATCAAAAGAAAGCTCTATTTGTGGGAAGAAAAGGACGCAAATTTCGTTTGGGTACAGCATTGCATGACCGCGCAATTAGCAGTTAAAGCGACGCAGTGCCGAATTGTAAAAAGTGCTCTGGTCAGGAAGGGGGTAAAACCTTCCGGGGCTGAAGTGGTTAAAGGAGCAACTGAAAAAATGGCCAGGCAAAATCCTTAGAGGAAAGGCTTGAAGCTAATGGATTCGTTGAGTCCGGGAGACGAGGTGGCAGCCAAAGTGTGGATCCAGCTTGTCTCCTTCTGCAAAAGAATCATATCCATATCTCCCCCTCTCTCATGAGTAGGTATGAATTCCAGGTCAAAAAAATTCATCTTTGTTAGATCAAATGAATGGTATAAACTCATGTGTCGACTAATGGGTGTTTCCATCTTTTTCTTTTGGACAAGGGACACATGGTCCCTAATCCTGTGGAAAAAGGGTCTCTTAGTTTTCCCTATATAAAAGCCTTACAGGTGCACCTCATATAATAGACCACCCCAATAGATTGGCAGTTAGCAAAGAAATTGGGTTGATACAAAGTCCCATCTGGAAGGATTATCTCTTCTGAATCTAAAATGTAACTGCAAAAATCGCACCTGCCACACGGGGCAGTGCCTTTCAGAGTATCTCTCCCGGATCTTTGTGTCAAGTGGCTATGGACCAATTGATCCTTTAAAGACCTGGACCTTCTATAAGTAAGAGAAGGGATTGGTTTGACATATTTGGAGATTACTTTGTCATTGGATAATAAAGCCCAATATTTCTGGATAATTTCACATACTTTTTTATGTTGTTTAGAATATGTCGTTATCAGCCGTACCTGCTGGTCCAATTTTCGGGGTTTTGATGAATGAATTAATTCAGTTTGACTATGTGATTTGGCCCTATGATATGCCTTTTTGAGAGTGGAGCGACTGTAGCCCCTATCCAACAGGCGTAACTGTAAGGCCCATGCTTCCTTTTCAAAGTCCTGGTCACGACTCCAGTTCCTCCTTATTCATAGATATTGACTATAAGGAATGCTCGCCACCAAAGACTTGGGGTGGGAGCTGGCCGCGTGTAAGATAGGGTGGCACAGTGGGGCAGTGGGTAGCACTCTCGCCTAGCAGTAAGAAGGGTCTCTGGTTCGAATCCCGACCACGACACTACCTGCCTGGAGTTTGCATGTTCTCCCTGTGTCTGCGTGGGTTTCCTCCGGGTACTCCGGTTTCCTCCCACACTCCAAAGACATGCTGGTAGGTTAATTGGATCCTGTCTAAATCGGCCCTGGTATGTATGAATGTGAGTTAGGGACCTTAGATTGTAAGCTCCTTGAGGGTATAGGGACTGATGTGAATGTATAATATATATATATGTAAAGCGCTGCGTAAATTGACGGCGCTATATAAGTATCTGAAATAAATAAAATAAATAAAAAAATTCCCTGCTGAGGACTTCCTAAATAGGGAGGAACCAAGTGTGCCATCTGAATTGAGATAGAAATATTCAAGAAATTGATCATATTTTGATCGTAAGTCATAGTGAATTTAAGATTATATGAATTGGACTTGAGTTTGTCCAAAAAAAGAAGAAGTTCCTCCTTGGAACCAGTCCACACCACAAAAATGTCATTGATGAATCGAAGCCAAATCAAAACATTGTTGAAAAACTTACAGAAATCATCTGAAGAGAAAATCTCCCGCTCTCACCCCCCCAGGTACAGATTGGCGTACGATGGGGCACATTTAGTCCCCATCGCAACACCCTGCACCTGGAGGTAGTGGGAGCTGTTATTAGTTAGAATAAAAAGTAAGAGATCCAAGATGAAACGATTGTACGCAAAGGCCCCAGGGCCCCTTTCTGATAGGAAGCCCTCCACAACCCCAAGCCCCCCGTGGGGATGGAGTTGTAGAGGGCCTCTACATCAATAGCGACCAACAAAGACACCGGTGGTACACAAATACCATCCAGGGATCTCAAGAGGTCAGCAGTATCCTGTATATAGGAGGTGAGCGAACTGACATGTGGTCGCAAATAGTCGTCCACAAGTTTGCTCACGGGCTCAGTTAAACACCCGTTGCCCGAGATCGGGTGGCCAGGGGGAAATTTAAGATGCTTGTGGACTTTGAGCAAGGCGTATAGGGTAGGGGTTCTAGGAGTTTCAACAGTCAAGAAATCAAATGTCTTCTGGTGAATGAGTTCATTATGAAATGCCCGACTGACAAGGATTTTGAACTTAGTCTCTGCATATTTCACTTGAAATGAGGGAACGGGCCGATACCAACTGCGATTCCGCAAGAGATCCAGAACCATTTTCTTGTAAAAATCCCTATTCATAACTACTATATTCCCCCCTTTATCCGAGGGCTTGATGACAATATGATCATTATGTTTTAAGGAGGATAAAGCTCTGCGAAAGGCAGGTTTCAGATTGGAGCGACCAGTAGATCGTTTCCAATCCATGGCCTGAATCTCTTTGGTAACTTGTTGAGTAAAGGCCCAGATGCTTGGATTGGAAAGGAAGGAAGTAGATTTTGGTGTGTAAAAATTGGGTGGAGGGAAAATCCTCTCAGGTGGGGGGTGAGAAGAAAAATTTACAGTTGGCTCCTCCAGGGGGTCATCAAATGGATTGCCTTCCTCCCATAATTCCATCAAGTCCTGTAATGCTTTTACCTCATTAATGGTTTTATTCAGCCAAAGACTCTCTGGATTGACATCTGAGCAACCGGGGCCCTTGTTGAATATAACCTTGAACATTAATTTTCTGGCGAAAAGATGCACATCTTTTATAGTTTCAAAAGTGTCCACATCCTGGTGAGGACAGAAGGTCAGGCCCAGGCTGAGAACCTGGATCTGATCCTCTGTCAGAGCACAGGAGGATAGATTAAATACTTGCAACTTCTTGGCTGTCCCCTTAAATGTTGGGGGTGCATTGGGAACTTTTTTGGTATTTGTCAAATTTGGTGTCCCCTCTATGTAGTTTAAGGTTAAACCACTGCTTAGGGAACAGGAGTCACACTGGGGCAGAGATTCTGTCAGCTCTGCAGGGGCAGGCTCAGAGGTGGTTGACGCCACGCCAGCTTCAGCCAGGAATGGTAGTATGCAACAATGGCACCAACCTTCTCTCCGCCCTCCGACAGGGACACTTGACCCATGTTCCATGTTTGGCACACATTCTGGTGGTGCAGCGGTTCTTGAGCAGGTACCCGAGCTTACAAGATCTCCTGAGGCAGGCCAGAAAAGTCTGTGGTCATTTCCAACAGTCATACAATGCCAGTGCTTGGCTGGCTGACATTCAATGGGAATGCAAACTGCCACCAACCACCTCATTTGTGACATGTCCACCAGGTGGAAGTCAACGTTGGCAATGCTGCAGCAGCTGTACATGCAGCAGAGGGCCATCAATGAGTACCTGTGTGAGTATGGCACCAGGACAGGGTCAGGGGAGCTTGGATTCTTTTCGCCACACCGATGGCTACTGATCAAGGATGCACACACTGTCCTGTCACCATTTGATGAGGCCACGAGGATGGTGAGCAGCGACAATGCATACATCAGTAATACTGTCCCTCTTGTCTTCCTGTTGGAGCACACGCTTCATAGAATAATGTACAGGGCACTTGAGGCAGAACAGTGTGAGGACAGTGTGAGGAAGAGGAGGACTTCCTTACCTTTTAAGGCTCTCTTTATCCAGATATTATTCCTGCAGGCCCGCCAAACACACAGGAAAAAGAAGAAGAGGAGGATTGTGTCAGCATGGACGTGTAGGATAACACTCAGCAGCAGTCTTCAAGGGATAGTGTTCAGTCCCTAAAAACCCAAGGAGTTGTATGTGGCTGGGAGGAGGTTGTTTTGGATCATGTGGTCCTTATTGACCCAGAGGACTCAGAAGCGAATGCCTCTGCAAACTTTCACAGAATCAGGGAGGCCATGCAGGGTAAGGACCCTAGGATTCATGGTATCAAAGAGAAGGAATAATTACTGGCTGGCAACCCTTCTTGATACACACTACAAGGGTAAGGTTGCCGAACTCGTCCTGCCTTCGCAGAGGGAGCAGAGGATGAAGCATTTTCAGGAGGCCTTGAAGAAAGGTTTGTGCAATGCATTCCCAGACCCTGTGAGGTTACAATTTCCTGGCGCTGGACAACGTGTTGCTGAGGCTTCTGTCAGGTCACCTGAGGCAAGGTGACAGATGCACACCGTTAGGGTCAGGAGTGCACCGCAGAGGTAATGAACCCTACGGCTGACTGCTGTGGATGGGAGTCCAGGTGGTTAAAGAAGGCAGGTCCGCTGGAACACCAACACGGGTCCCACAGGGGCTAGAGCGAAGGATTCCCCAGGTTGCGGAGTCTAAGAGCCAGCAGGTGTTCACCAAAGCCTCTAGTGGTGAGGATGGACTGGGCTGCAACTGGCTCCAGGTCGCGACCCCCAGGGTCTCCCAGCTCACGCCCACAGTAGGTTACAGGAGGACAGAGATAGTAAGGGAATAAGCCAAAGGTCAGGGCAACTAGCAGACAAGGATAAACATAGAACACGCCAAAGGTCAGGGTCACAAGCAGTCAGGGATAGTCAAGATCAAGCCAAGATTGGTAACTGGAATCAGACATAGAAGACACAGCAAGATGCACACCGAAGATAAACACACAAAGGTTGATCAGCAAGGCAGGCTCACAGTGCAGAGGTTATTATAGAGTTCCCTGATAGGGGCTGGGGTGGAGCCATGCTTTGAGGAGAGATTATTTAAGTAGCCAGGTGAGAGTGGCTGGCTTCTAAAGGTAAACACATGGAGGAGAGGTAAGCTGACAGACAAAGATTACTGCATAACCATGACAGCTTAGTTCAGTCAGAGGAAGAGCAGTGGAGAAGGTGGCCGGCTGACCGATGCCTTTAGACAATTTTTCAGTCCTCAACGCCAAGGTCTGATCGGTTCAAGCAACCATCGCCAGCGTCTGCATTACATGGTGCAGGAATATCTAGGGGTAAGAGCAGACTTGGAGACCTAAACCTTTCCAACAGAGCATCCACTGGGTTACTGGGTCTTGAGGATGGACCACTGGCCAGAACTAGCTCAATATGCAATTGATCTACTGGCTTGTCCTGCATCCAGCGTTCTTTCTGAACGCACGCTGCAGGACGGTTTTTAACGGATCATAGGCTGCGCCGGTCCACAGACTCCTTTGACTTACATTCATAAAAATGAATCAGTCTTGCATCACCAGTAGCTAAGCACCTGATGCTGATGTAACTGATTAATTTTTCTATGGATGTGGGATCCCTTGAAGACTGCTTATGCTGAGTGACTATCATATTCCTCCTCAATCTTGATGATGCTAGCTTCCAACAATATTTTTGGTTTAGTGAACCACCACTACTGCCTAAGGCCCAATTTTTCTGTCCCTGTTTAACAGGGGCATGTAATTACAATTTCTGATCTAATATTTCACAGCAGGGCCCATTCCTGAGCCCAACAAGGGTATCTGTGAGGGGTTACAGTGTTATGGCACCACCACCACCAAAGGCCCAGCAGCAGAAAAAAAGGACAAGCGTGCCCCACGGCCACCTGCAGAAGATGCACCATGTCCATGACCAGCACTGTGGACTGTAGACACAGAGCCTGCTTGCCCTCTTTTAGTGGCCTGTTAGCATCTGGCTCTCCTTGGTGGCCTTCTGGACATTACACTGTATTGTGTACTGTGTACACCACCAGAAAAGTAGTTGCAACTGCACTATGGGTGCACAGTATTGTGTACACCACCAGAAGTCTAATAGCAACTATGGGTGCACTGTATGTATTGTGAACTGTGTACAACATCAGAAAAGTAGTAGCAAATGCACAATGGGTGCACGGTATTGTGTACACCACCAGAAGTCTATTAGCAACTATGGGTGCAGTGTATGTATTGTGTACTGTGTACACCACAAGAAAAGTAGTAGAAACTTTCTACTACTATATATATATATATATATATTAAATACACTGCAGCTAACTGAATCACCTGCCTGCCAGAAGTATATTAGAAACAGCACACCAGGAACGGCCTGCAGTGAGATATAGCTAAAATGTATGCAGTGGATATATATATATATATATATATACACACAAGACTATCTGTATATATATTAAATACACTGCAACTGAATCACCTGCCCTCCTGCCTGAAGTATATTAGAAACAGTACACCAGGAACAGACTGCAGTCCGATCTAGCTAAACTGGATTCAGTAGATATATATATTTATATATATATATATATATATATATATATATACATATACAAGACTGTCTGTATATATATATTAAATACGCTGCAGCTAACGGAATAATCTGCATGCCTGCCTGCTCAATCTAAATGAGACTCTCTCTCCGTCCATGCCAACAACACACTACATGAGGCCGACGTGCACGCAGCCTTATATAGTGTGGGGTATGGACTTAGTCCCCCTGAGCCATGATTGGCAAAAGGCACCCTGCCTTTTGGCAAATGGCTCTCGTAGCTGGGGATGCTGTGATTGGCCAAAGCATGCAGGTCATGGTGCATGCTCTGGCCAATCATCATACAGCAGTTCACTGCACTCCTACAGTGCATTATGGGCCATTACGCGCTGCTCGAATTTGGCACAAAAGGCCCATAATGTTTGGTTTTCGACGAATGGGCAAACAGCCAATGTTCGAGTCGAACTCATGTTCGACTCGAACAGAAAGCTCATCCCTAGAAATGACTTACCCTATGAGGGAAGCAAACTTGGCTCAGGGTGACCGGTAACATGGCAGGCTGCACTGTGACCCAGCCATGTTCTGGGCTAAATAGCCCAGACAATGGTTTCAGCCCTGCCCGCAGAGCATCCCCATGGTGGAAATTCACCAATTGGCTCGCATAGGGAAAGGGGAGGAGCCACAATGGCTCACTTCCGTATGGCAGCCAGTTGATACCTATGACCCCCTAATGCACACCCAGCTGAGACAATGAAGTTGTCAAAAAGGGTGCGATCCATCTGCGCATGTTGCATTTAGGGATGGAGGTGTCAGAGTGGTTTCTCCAGACCATAACTCCCCCTTTCCTCTACTTACCTGGGTGGAAGACACCCATTAGCCCAAAAATTTGGTCTGCTCCAACCACTGGTCCATTTTCACCACTACATCCAGTTAGTATTGGTGCTTACTTCTTGGCTGGTCTGCCTCCCTCTCGCTGTGGTTTGTCTGATGGTGACACTTCCGGTATTGGGGGCTGCGACGTGCACAAGGGAGGTTTATCCGACCTCCTGCTGTCCTCAACTGTCCCCACGGGCGGGTGGAGGCCACCTGCATGTCGGCGTCATGTTTTCCACGCTCACCATGTGATGTCCTCTGACCTCACATTCTTGGGGATGTGTGGAACATCCTGGATGGACGAGTGGTGGTTGTCACCCCTATCTGGTCTCCTGGGCTGGCGGTCTGACGTCTGCCTATCGCCATCCGTACATGATGCTGGGGGCGGAGCTTCCGTGGCCGCTGTGGGTATATCTTGATGCTTGGCGCGGCTGCAGCTTGCATTTGTGTTCTGTTGGTCTGCTGCTATGGTCATAAGTCTGTGAGTGCACTATACATGCCTGGGACTCACTACATTGAGGTAATATTTTTAATTTAATTTGTTTCTCCCATCCAATACCTGCTGTGTATGTGATACCATCTCACCACACACAAGATTATTCATTTAGTTTTGTTGGTTCATACACTCACCCATTTATACTTTGGGTTAATCTTACATCATATATTAATCAATGTTTGCACTTCTTCTCAGCCTTTGCCCTTAATCATATGTCACCATGACGGTTTAATTATCACCTACCATATTCCATATTAGAAACTAATTTTAATTTTATATATATACATATTCCATTCTTTTATTTTTAATACAACCCCTTTTGGTCATTTCCCAGGGTAGAGATTACCTTTTGACCTCAGTCTGTTTTCGGTATATCTGTTGAGACTCATGCATCCTTATATATATTTTTTTTTAGATATGTTTATGGACACACTCAGACCACCAACCATATGCCCCCTGCAGTCCGTGCTGTGCGTCCTGACTTTTCCTGTTGTGGTTTCTGGTTGCCATGCCCCCTCAGCCCCCGAACCGGCATTGCTTACTGCCGCCATTTTGACACCCAGTGGTTTGGTGACCCGGTTCAGTTGAGTGGTAAGTATGAGGTCATTGTTTCATTGACCCCTCTTGCCAACCATCGCTTCTACCCCGATTTATTTAGTTATTTATATACCCTTACCATTTTTAATACCTTTTGTTATAGACACATGAATTATGTATCGGCCCCTGATGAGCGAGAAGAGACTCGCGAAACGCGTAGTGCACCATCGATGCCACATGTATGCCCATATTGTTGGGTATCCGAAGCTGGTCATATCATGGTCATATACTGCTGAAATTCATGCATGGGTATTGTGTACTGTGTATTTTACCAATTTAGATGATGTATGTGTATTTTTTGGTTTTCAGCAATCTATCATGTATATTGCCTTTTATGGATGTATTAATTAAGTGTAATGAATTGTAGTTGTTTTTTACTCATGCTTTAAACTAGGCCACTATGCCGGGTAACACACATTCATTGCTGTTCCCAGTTGTTTATATAGCATTCTGTGATCAATAAAACAATTTTAATGCACTTATTGTGGAAGTGTCTTAAATCTCTCCCACCTCATTCAAAGTCCCAGGGCTACCTTCCCTTTTCCATCTGCACATGCACAAACGCATCAGAGCCACGGGTTTATCCCCATGACTCTGGGGACGCTGCTGTTTAACGTCAGACATGCAGTGGCACATGCGCAGTGGTGCCATGGCATTCATGCCCCGCCCATGAGCCGAGTGACACCGATTAATGCGGTGATCACCCATGAAGCATGTGTGGTGACGTCAGGGCGCCTAAGCCACGCCGAACTGTGGGTACGCTCACCGCTGACTGCATTGTGCCCTGGGGCAGATCCATACCTGTGGCAGCATCAACAGATAGGCACAGTGCCCACAGTGGGAGGATGCATCACTAAGGGGGAGAGGAAAATAAGAGGATGCCAATCCCAATGGTCTCCAAATGTCAATGGTGGACGGAGAGCTAAGGTATATAGACCCCTCAGTGCATGCCCCCCAAGCTGCTTTAGAGGAGAAAAGACTCCCCATAGGCATAAGCGTGCGAGGCGTAAAGGGAGTGGTCTGGAAAAAACAGGAGGGATTGCAGCTCCCGGGAGATGAACACAGGGGGAAAAGGGAGGCAAGGCACAAAGTGAAGGGGGGAAGGGAAAGAAGAGGAAAACGGGGAAATCCACACCACTTTTTCCAAAAAAATGTTTAAATACTGAGTATACACAGAAAGAACATCAAGTGTGAATATAAATGTATGTCTATGCACTGATCTCCAAACCCTATCAAAAACCCAGAGTAAAAGACATCATTATACATGACACATAATACAGGTCCCTCTATGTAAATGTTATTGAAAAACATGAGTAATACATAATCATCACACCCTAGATGGGCAAAAAAGGACTTGAATGAGGTGGCTTTATTCAAACCAGGAGCCTTGGTGGCTCCCAGTGAGAATATGAACCTCATTTCTCTCTGGAGGATCACCCTGTCCCAGTTTCCCCCACGTGGATCCTGTGGAATGTGTTCAAGACATAAAAATAGAACTTTGGGAGACCCATATGCATGGACTTGTGCTGCTTTAAAGCCTATAATGTCTCTAACTAATCTTTTACCACTTCCATCAGCTCATTCCCCACAGTTACAACGTTTTGTACCACCTGCCCCACCCTATTAGATTGTAAGCTCTTCTGAGCAGGGCCCTCTTGATCCTCCTGTATCTTATTGTATTATAACTGTATTGTCTTCCTTATATATTGTAAAGCGCTGCGTAAACTGTTGGCGCTATATAAATCCTGTATAATAATAATAATTGGTGCTACATATATGTTTCAACCAGGGATACTGTCCATAGGGTATTGAACGTACTAGGGGTGCAGGGTGAGCACTAGTAGCGTGCAAAATAGTGTTGCCTGATGTAGGCTTACAATATAATCCACTGGACAGGTAGCCATTCTAATTTTTGTAAACCATTACATCAAGGAAGGGATTTTTTTTTCAATCATAGGTTATAGTAAAGTGTAAGTTCCAATCATTGGAATTTAATTTTGTAAGAAACTCCAGTAGCAATTCTGGGCTGTCGCCCCAGACAATGAAAATGTCGTTGATGTACCTGTGCCATGAAAGAACATGGCACAGGTACATCGCAAGACCATCGTCTGAGAAGATGTATCTCTCTCACCCCACCCAGATACAGGTCAGCGTACGCCGGGGCACAACATCTGACAGAATATAGGAGGGCAGATGAATAGAGGAATGCAGATGAATAGAGGAATTTTACTTACCAGGCGGTCTTACTGGACCGTTATGGAGGAAATGGGCTGAAGCACAACAGTAAAGGCAAAGATTGGATTGTCTATGGTGCTGCCATTTTTCTGAGGACAAGGAAGGTCAAACCATAGGCTTGACTGCATGGGTTTTGGTCTCTCCTAAGAAGATGATGTGGATGTTGGAGCCACTGCCATTAGGGGCAATGGACTTTCAGGGATCCAGGTGGAACAATGGGTTCCCATCTTCTCCAACTTACATTCTTCTAGGCAGCAGTCAGTCTAGATGGCAAGCCTGATTAGTTTGCCTAATATATCAGTGATACTAGGGATGAGCCGAACACCCCCCTGTTCGGTTCGCAGCAGAACATGCGAACAGGAAAAAAGTTCGTTCGAACACGCGAACACCGTTAAAGTCTATGGGACACGAACATGAATAATCAAAAGTGCTAATTTTAAAGGCTAATATGCAAGTTATTGTCATAAAAAGTGTTTGGGGACCTGGGTCCTGCCCCAGGGGACATGGATCAATGCAAAAATTTTTTTTAAAAACGGCCGTTTTTTCAGGAGCAGTGATTTTAATAATGCTTAAAGTCAAATAATAAAAGTGTAATATCCCTTTAAATTTTGTACCTGGGGGGTGTCTATAGTATGCCTGTAAAGGGGCGCATGTTTCCTGTGTTTAGAACAGTCTGACAGCAAAATTACATTTTGAAGGAAAAAACTCATTTAAAACTACCGCGGCTATTGCATTGCCGACAATACACATAGAAGTTCATTGATAAAAACGGCATGAGAATTCCCCAAAGGGGAACCCCGAACCAAAATTTAAAAAAAAAAAAGACGTAGGAGTCCCCCTAAATTCCATACCAGGCCCTTCAGGTCTGATATGGATATTAAGGGGAACCCCGGCCAAAATTAAAAAAAAAAATGAAGTGGGGTTCCCCCTAAATTTCATACCAGACCCTTCAGGTCTGGTATGGATTTTAAGGGGAACCCCGTGCCAAAAAAAAAAAAAAAAACGGCGTGGGGTCCCCCCAAAAATCCATACCAGACCCTTATCCGAGCACGCAACCTGGCAGGCCGCAGGAAAAGAGGGGGGGACGAGAGTGCGGCCCCCCCCCTCCTGAACCGTACCAGGCCACATGCCCTCAACATCGGGAGGGTGTTTTGGGGTAGCCCCCCAAAACACCTTGTCCCCATGTTGATGAGGACAAGGGCCTCATCCCCACAACCCTGGCCGGTGGTTGTGGGGGTCTGCGGGCGGGGGGCTTATCGGAATCTGGAAGCTCCCTCTAACAAGGGGATCCCCAGATCCCGGCCCCCCCCCTGTGTGAAATGGTAAGGGGGTACAAAAGTACTCCTACACAGCGGGAGCCTCCCTCCATGCCAGCATGGGTGCGGAGCGGCCCGGAGAAGAAAATGAAGAAGAGAAGAAGAGAAGAAAAGAAGAAGAGAAGAAGATGAAGAAGATGAAGAGAAGAGCGGGAGCCTCCCCCCATGCCATGGGAGCGGAGAAGAAGATAGAAGACGCCGCGGAGGAGATGCTGGACGAGAACGCCGGAGTAAGAACCAGAAGAGCCAGAAAAACCAGAAGAACCAGAAGATGAAGGAAGATAGAAGAAAGAAGAAGTATTTAAATAAAGGAATTGTCAAAAACTGTCTCTTGTCATTTTTAACATTTTTGACAGTTTTTTAGTGAAATGGTAGGCCCTTACCATTTCACACAGGGGGGGCGGGATCTGGGGGTCCCCTTGTTAAAGGGGGCTTCCAGATTCCGATAAGCCCCCCGCCCGCAGACCCCCACAACCACCGGCCAGGGTTGTGGGGATGAGGCCCTTGTCCTCATCAACATGGGGACAAGGTGTTTTGGGGGGCTACCCCAAAGCACCCTCCCAATGTTGAGGGCATGTGGCCTGGTACGGTTCAGGAGGAGGGGGGCGCACTCTCGCCCCCCCTCTTTTCCTGCGGCCTGCCAGGTTGCGTGCTCGGATAAGGGTCTGGTATGGATTTTTGGGGGGACCCCACGCCGTTTTTTTTTTTTTTTTTTGGCGCGGGGTTCCCCTTAAAATCCATACCAGACCTGAAGGGCCTGGTATGGAATTTAGGGGGACTCCTACGTCTTTTTTTTTTTTAATTTTGGTTCGGGGTTCCCCTTTGGGGAATTCCCATGCCGTTTTTATCAATGAACTTCTATGTGTATTGTCGGCAATGCAATAGCCGCGGTAGTTTTAAATGAGTTTTTTCCTTCAAAATGTCATTTTGCTGTCAGACTGTTCTAAACACAGGAAACATGCGCCCCTTTACAGGCATACTATAGACACCCCCCAGGTACGAAATTTAAAGGGATATTACACTTTTATTGTTTGACTTTAAGCATTATTAAAATCACTGCTCCTGAAAAAACGGCCGTTTTTAAAAAAATTTTTTGCATTGATCCATGTCCCCTGGGGCAGGACCCAGGTCCCCAAACACTTTTTATGACAATAACTTGCATATTAGCCTTTAAAATTAGCACTTTTGATTTCTCCCATAGACTTTTAAAGGGTGTTCCGCGGCATTCGAATTTGCCGCGAACACCCCAAATTGTTCGCTGTTCGGCGAACTTGCGAACAGCCAATGTTCGAGTCGAACATGAGTTCGACTCGAACTCGAAGCTCATCCCTAAGTGATACTGATTATGGCTAAATTGTTCTTCATTTGTTCAGATAGGCAAATATGAAACTAATGCTTGTGGCATCGTTCCACTGAGGGTAGACACTCCATCATGGAAATCTGATACATATTTTTCTACAGGCCTTTGATCCTGAAGGAGAGCACAGAGAGTGGCAATAGCAGTATAGCATGGGTCCTCCTAGAGAGAGGGCCAGCAGAGAGGAGACACTGGTCAGGGCCTTGGTTCCTTGCAGCATAAGCATAAGGTCTTCTTCTCTTGCAGAAGAGAGGTCCATGTTGGTCTGCTCATCAGAAAAGGTCCTTGGGCACAAAGAAAGTACAGGCGGCAAGTACTACGGAAACCCTTAAACCAATTCCCAAAGAAGTGATCAGGAAATAGCACTGGTTCTAATGTTGGCAGTGTAGTTGAGGCTGGATGTGCTGTGGCATTGACTGCAGAGACTGTTTGCTGGCCAGAAAATACTTCTCTCAAGCTGAAAGTAGCTCCCCTGAACTTCTTGCACATTTCAAGAGTTTGAAAATCTGCTTACAGAGTTCATTGTGCTGTGAGCTGTTTCCAGTAGCCTGCATCTTGGTTGTGCCTTACTGTTATGGCACTCACTGGCAGGTGAAGCAGGGTCACTTAAGGCATTTAAGGCACAATGTCTAAACACAAACTGGTTTTCACCAGAGCTCCTGATGGTGGTGATGGTTTTCACTGTTTACAGGTACTGCAACCAGGGGTGACCGAGGACAGGAAGGCTACGTGTGTAGAGATAGTACACTAAACATTAGGCAAAAAGAGTAGTCAGAACCAGGCAGGGGTCATGGGCAGGATGCAGGATGCAGGAAAGGGAGTGGCCAAGGGAGGTAAAGTTATGGGCAAGCAGCAGGCAAGAGAGTGGCCAAGTTCAAGCAGAGTTTATCAGAAAGACAGTAGCTAGGTCAATCCAGATCAGCAACAAGACAAGCCATCAGAAGTATATTATAGTTCTTTTCTACAAAGCAGACAAGAAGACACAATACCATGCCCCTTCATGGTTGATGCATAAATACCCCTCTGGGTCATTTTATGGAGCACTAGAAGGATCCTGCCAGCACCACTGGAAATACTGGCAATGATACTGCAAGTGCCTATGGAAATACTGGAAATGAAAATCCTGGCAGGGATTCGTCTTAAAGGGATTCTGTGAGCACAAGCAGGGATTCCCCGATGGCCCCTTAGTGTATCCTGCTTCTTTGAATGCTGCGCTCCTCAGTCTGTATCTTGTGTACCTGTGTTTCCAGAGTTTTTCCAGCCTGTATCTTGTTCATGTCGACCCCCATGCACTTCAGCCTGTGTCCTCCTCTAATGACCTCATGCACTTCAGCCTGTATCCTTTTCCAGTGTTATCCCATGCCCAGCCTGTGTCCTGCTTCATTGACCCTGTGCACCCCAGCCTGCATCCAGCTTCATTGTTAATACTCTGATCTTTGTATTTTGTTGCCTTCATTAATCTTGTCAGCTATATACTGACTCTACTGACTTGTTCCTGGGATCCTTGTGCTCAAAGCGACTTTTTTTCTGTATATGTGTACTCAATCTCCAGTAGCTACTTAGGTAAGTCAGAGGGCTGCAACCTGAGAGTCACCAAAAGCAAAACCAATTACCCCTTGCAAGTTGTTCTTCTGAAGACTAGGCAGCTCTTTATACCCGTGCCTTGGTCCTTCTAAGAGCCCTCACCTTCACCAAACACGTGACTCACAGAGCCCTATTCTCTCCAGGTGTCCTGCTTCTCCAAGACTCCATTGGTGCCCCTGTTTCTCCTTCATGGCCTGCATCACCATTCAGCCCCAGCTGCTATAACCAAATCCTGGTTAGCCAGTCTGTCCCCTAGTGGGATCGTACTCCCATCTATTAGCACTTTTGATTTCTCCCATAGACAAAAAAAAAATATTGCGTGAGCATGTGCACAGTCTTTAAATATTTTCACTATTCTGCTTTGTCAGCAGGACCTAAACCAACCAACTTTCCCAAAAATTAGCATTATAGTGTATTTATTTCAGTGCAAAAACAAATATTTTTGTGCATATGACCTGATTTTGGACAGGACTCCCACTAGCATGTTAAAATCAACCAGGCTATATTAGAATGTAATTATGTCATAGAAAAACAACAAAATATTATAGTGCCCTATGTGCACAGTATTTAAACACTTTGATTAGGCTGCTTTGTCAACTTGATGCACAGCAGCCATTTTTACATCAAGAGATCAACATAAGAGTACACATTTTTCACTGGAAAAAGCTCTAAAATATTATAGTAACAATAAAAAAAATAATTAAATAGTCATTGTAATATTTTGGTGCATTTTATCACTTTCAAAATGAAAAGCAGTGCTTCCATATAATAAATGTCCATCACATATAAGCTGCATAATCATGAAACCTGTAGATCACCTAAAGTGATTGTAAAGTCTTGTTTTTTCCCTATAAAAATAACAAACATGTTATACTTACCGTACCTGCTCTGTTGCAGTAGATTTGCACAGAGCAGACCGGATCCTCCTCTTCTCGGGTCCCTCTTCTGTGCTCCTGGCCCCTCCCTCTTGTTCAGTACCCCCATTCAGATACGGAGCCCCAATCTGGCCCCTGCCCCCTCTCTCCTCTGATTGGCTAGCTGACTTTGATTGACAGCAGCGGGAGTCAATGGCACCACTGCTGTGTCTCAGCCAATCAGGAGGGAGAATCTCGGATGTGTGAAACATTCGTGGACATCGCTGGACAGAGAGGGACCTCAGGTAATTATTAAAGGTGCTGAGGGGGACTGCTGCACACAGAAGGCTTGTCATCTTAATGCATAGAATGCATGAAGATAAAGTTGTTGTAAAGGCAGAAAAGGCAGAAGGTTTTTTAAGGACCAGGCCTTTTTCTGACACTTGTTGTTTACAAGTTAAAATAATTTTTTTTGCTAGAAAATTACTTAGAACCCCCAAAAATGATATACACCCCAGAGAATAAAATGGTGATCATTGCAATATTTTATGTCACACTGTATTTGCGCAGCGGTCTTTAAAAAGCAATTGTTTGGGCAAAAATACACTTTTATAAAAAAAAAAAAAAAACAGTAAAGATAGCCCAATTTTTTTGTATAATGTGAACGAAGATGTTACGCCGAGTAAATAGATACCTAACATGTCATGCTTTAAAATTGCGCACACTTGTGGAATAGAGACAAACTACGGTACTTAAAAATCTCCATAGGCGATGCTTTAAAATTTTTTAACGATTAACAGTTTAGAGTTACAGAGGAGGTCTAGTACTAGAATTATTGCTCTTGCTTTAACGATCGCAGAAATACCTCACATGTGTGGTTTGAACACTGTTCACATTTGTGGGCGTGACTTTTGTATGCATTCGATTCTGCTCGCTAATGGGCACTGATTGGCAGCATTGGTGGATACTGATTGGCAGCACTGGCGGGCACTATTGGGACTGCACTGATCAGTGCCCTGATTATCAGTTTTTTTTTGACAGTAAGAGTTTTTTATTATTCAGAAATCATAAGAATACAAAACAGCAATAGCATAAACAGTACAGTATTTGCCATCAGATTACATCACTATAGAAAGTATTTATTACCAGGCAGCATTGAGGTCGGAGTACCCAAGGGTGGAAGACAGCCTGTGATGTGAATTATTACCACAGCTAGTTACAAATAATCAATAAAACAGTACAAAACAAAAACAAAAAGAGGGGGTGTGTATTTTCTATAGAGCGGACGGTAGTCCTGGATTGAGCCAAGATTGATCCCAACATTCCACTGCTAGAAGTATGGAGTATGGAAAGTATTTTCAGTTGGGGGGAGGGAGGGGGGGGCAAAGGGGGGGAAGAGGGGGCGAAAAGCCCACGGGCCTCTCCACAATCACTCCCAGCTTCCTATTAGCTAGTATTTACAGTACAATCATATTTGTATAATTTAGAAGTTCAGTCAAACGTCAGACCAATGTGACCATATTTTCTCAAATTTCGCGGGGCAGTTCCTACTTTCATATGTGATCTTATATAAAGGAAGCACTTTATTAATTGCACTTTTCCATGAGGCTACCGTGGGGAGGTCCGTACTCTTCCATCTCAAGAGGATTTCTCTCCTAGCGTAATAAAGGGCAAAGGTCAAACCTAGTTTAGTATAACGGTCTCCCTCCACGTCCCCAAGGTAACTGAGCAGAAAGACAAGAGGGTCCAGTGTCAACGGGGCGCCGCAAATGTCTGTCAATACATCCGCCACCCCTCTCCAGTAAGGTTGAATCTTGTTGCAAGTCCAGACCATATGGAAGAAGGAGCCCCTCTCAGTGGAGCATCTCGTGCAAAGTGGGCTGAGAGAGGGGTAGATGGATGCCAACCTTTGTGGGGTGTAGTATGCCCTGTGTAAAAATTTTAATTGGACAAAACGGTCTCTAGAGGCTATCATAGAGGAAATAAATGTAGAGACGCAGTCCTCCCATGTGTCTTCGTCTAGGTTGGGGATATCTATCTTCCATTTGGCCAGCAGTTGTGCGGTGTCCGTGTCAAGAGCTACTGTGAGATACATGTAGAGGGTGGAGAGTGGTTTGAGCAGGAGCTCCGAAGTGAGAAGTCTCTAGATAGAATCTGAATTTAAAGTGATTGGGTTAGGGAACTGGGCGGCCAGGGCATGCCGGAGCTGCCAGTATCTAAATTGAAAGGAACGGGGGAGTTTAAATGCTTGTCTTAATTCTAGAAATGTTCGAATCTTACCACCTGGCATTACTTGCTTGAGGGTAACAATACCCCTCGTTGCCCACGCCGCCGGATCAGGTATTGTATTTAGGTGGGGAAGAAGGGATTGCCCCATAGGGGAGTGTGAGGGGAAACCACCAAAGGATCCCGGAGGGTCGCCCGGGAACATTGCCAAACCCGAATCGCGGTTTTCATAGGGACCGTGACACCCAGATGTGCCTTACACCCCCTGAAGACTAAGTTAGAAAGGGCTGCATATGAACCAAGTATTGCCGCCTCTAGGGTGACCGCTGGATTCTGTCTGGGCTGGGAGAACCACCAGCGAACGGTAACCAAGACCGCCGCCCAGTAGTATAGAAGGAAGTTAGGAAGGGCCAGACCACCGCCAGAGAGGGGAAGATAAAGGGTCCGCCTGGCCACTCTCGGAGGTCTCCCAGCCCAGACAAAGTCGCTCACAATACTATCCAATCTCCGGAATACTGACCGGGGAATATGGACAGGGGTGTGACGAAAGAAATATAAGAATTTAGGTAAATACACCATTTTGATTAAATTCCCTCTGCCCACTGGCGTAAGAGGAAGTCTACGCCAAGTTGTGCACTGCTTGGTAAGTTTGTCTAACACCGGAATTAGATTGCGGTCGAGGTATCTGTCCAAGGACAAGGCTACCCGTACGCCCAAGTATGTAAACTCTTCGACCCATCGGAGGGGGGTTCGGGTGTCGATACGAGGCATGGATGGGTGGAGTGGAAAGAGGACCGATTTGTCCCAGTTGATACGAACTCCTGAAAAACGGCTGAAAGTATCAAACTGAGACAAGGCAGCCCTCAGAGAGTCAGATGCATCAGCCAAATAAAGGAGGGAGTCATCGGCATAAAGGGACAATTTCTCCTCTAACGGGCCTACTTTAATGCCTTTAATAGTTCTATCTTTTCTAATATGAGCCGTCAAGGGTTCCAGGGCCAAGGCAAATAATTCCGGGGACAGGGGACATCCCTGCCGGGTTTCCCTCTCCAGAAGGAAGGGCTCCGACAGGGTACTGCCCGTGCGTATACGAGCCTTAGGCTGCGCATACAACATTTGAATCCATGTGAGGAAGACTGGGCCAAAGCCAAATCTGGAAAGGACCCTCCACAGGTAGCCCCACTCGACCGAGTCAAAGGCTTTCTCTGCGTCGAGTGAGGCCACCACCCCAGGGTTCCCCAGATCGGCCACCGCGATGTGAGTGTGTAATCTACGTATATTTATATCTGTGCCTCTTCCGGGCATGAACGCCGTTTGGTCTGGATGTGTTAGTGCAGTGACAACTTTATTTAAACGGATGGCTAAGATTTTGGCCAGGACCTTTGCGTCAACATTTAGGAGAGAGATAGGGCGGTAAGATGCGCAGAGGGTAGGGTCCTTCCCCGGCTTAGGGATGAGTACTATAACCGCCTCGCTCATCGAGGCCGGGAGAGTCCCAGTTTTTAAAGCTGAGGCAAACACCGTCTGCAATCTAGGGGTTATCTCTTCCATGTAAGTTTTATAGAATTCCACCAGGAATCCGTCCGGACCCGGGGTCTTCCCTGCCTGCATCATTTTGAGGGCTTTTTGTATCTCCTCTAACTGAATGAGGGGGTCTAGTGTGTTTGCCGCAGATTGTGTGAGAACTGGAATGTCAATGTCTTCCAAATAGTCAGTAAGGTCTTGTTGGTCATACATTACTCGTGAGCTATATAATTGCTGGTAGTAATTGGTAAAGCATCGATTAATTTCCGCTGGGGAAGAGTGAAGTGTCCCATCTCGATCACGAATCTGCGCTATTGCCGTCACCCCAGATTGTTCCCTGGATAACCAGGCCAAAAGACGACCTGTCTTTTCCCCCTGTTCGAATATGCGTTGGGACTGGTATAACAGCTTTTTTTGTGTCAGGGAGGTCTGTAGCAGTAGGGTTTGTTGGGTAAGAGATTGGAGTGTTATGTAGTCTCGTGGGTCATGTGAACGGACATATAGAGCTTCCTGTCTGCTCGCCTCAGTCTCTAGTCTGGTAAGCTCCGCCCTGCGAAGTCTCCTCACCTTGGCAATAATACATTGGTAATGCCCCCTTGATGAGGCCTTAAAGGCTTCCCAAAAGACATTATCAGAGGCAGTTCCCGGGTTGACCTCCCAAAATTGCTGCACCGTTTCCCGAAACTGAGAGTCGACATCATTGGAGTAAGTAGAGTGGTAGTGATGACCTACCCACGGTTTTTTCAAACTAAGAGTTTTGCTACCAATCAGATGCGTCTCCTGCAACACACAGATATGAGGATTATGCTTCTTTATAAATTGAAACACTAAAGAGTGCTTCAGTGGAGAGTTTAAGCCACTTGTGTTCCAGGAGAGGACATCTAGGTTGGTCATGTATACATTTCATTAATAAGAAAAACAGGATACAACTTATATACCCCTCCTGGTTCACCACAAACCATCACAGGGAATGCCCGAGGTGAGTCAGAGCCTGTCATTACTTTAAGCACAAAGAGCAAATACAGTACTGTCAAAAAATGCAAAATAAAATCAAAACCAAAAACGAAAAACTGGGAGCCAGGAACACGGCTCAAAATCCCCAACCCCCCCCTCCCCACCCGCCCCCCAAAAATGAAGGTGGGTTTGTATCCCCAAACTTGCTTTAGCCCGAAGGCTGATAATGGAGGCAGTGAACTAGAGGCAACCAACCTCTGTGATCAAAGAAAAATAAGTATACTTTAAGTTCATAGATAAGTAGGAAGTTGGGACTTTAAAATGAAGCAATTGGGTAGTGGAGGTAAAGTAGACCATATATAAATTGCATGATGAAATATTTATTGATTGTCAAACATATAAAACATAGTAAAGGAGTATTGATTTCATATACATTAAAATAATTCATACATATATATATAGAAATGATGTACATATAATATAGGCATAGTAAAAAGTATACATAAATAGCAGCACGAGATTAGATGTTACTAGAAAAGGTAGGAAGACATGATGTTGCTAGCAGCAACATGCCTGATCACGATACGTGCACCCACAGTATAAATGTGCATTAAATACGTAGGAAAATGGTTGATGTATTCAAGGAGACCAACTAGTATACATGACTATGGTTCCATGTAGACTGTAGTTTGGAGTATTAGATGGCAAGGCTCGACGCGTTTCGTGGGTCTATACCCACTCATCAGGAGCTGATGTAAATAAATTTTCCTGTAGAGTACATATAAAAAAAAAAAAAAAAAAAAAAGCCATAATCAAGTGAGGGGAGAAAAAGGAAAAAAAAAAAGGAAAAAAAGACATGAGGTACTGACCTACCCAATTAGGCATCTACAGGCACCACCAGCCGAACGGGAACTGCAGGGCTGGTGTGCAGAAACCCCAGAGAGAGACCGGCCGTGAGAACCGCCAGCTCCAAATGGGGAATGTAAATACGCCGCCAACGCCACGTGGGTGGCACAGAGGAGGAGCCGCCGCACCTGAGCCGAGTAAACTCAGCTCATGGCGCGAAGGGCTTTCTCCATGGAGACACCGAGGAGGAATCACTAAACGTCCGGGCCGTGACGCCGGGGAATGACGTCACAGGCCCGACGTAGGATATGTGGCGCTGATGCGCAGAGTGGTGACCGCCCAGTCCCCCAATCCCAAAGGATGGGGAGGAGAAAGGGAGGACCCACTGGCGCATCGCGGCTCCCGTAGAGAGGAGAGCCCGGCGTCACCCAGCCACCCAGATACCACACTAGAGGCACGAGTGCTGGCCCGGTGGAGAGTGTTCGATGGGGCATCTATATGAGAAAAACCTTTTGGGGTATGAAATCAATGATCAGGATGCTGCTAGTAAAATATGACAATTAAACTGATGGATGCATGTGATGAGCAATAAATCCACAACTAAAGAATAAACATATCTATGTACATGTAAAAAATAGTATCCTATATACCCTATCAAAAAGGGGGAGGGCATACCTCACACAGAGAGGGTAGGGGACCACTACCCATCCCATTTAACCAAGAGCTTCCATCCCGATAATCAATAGAGTCTATTGTCCCTGGCTCACCTTGCTCCCACTGCCACGCACTGCACCTGCTGCCTAAGTTGGTGAGTGCGTCCAATACTACCTGCTCTATATATTGAATGTTCCTTTTTTTATATATTTTTTTTATCTTTTACTCCTTTTACATGGACAGTATGGTTCATTATATCTTATATATACTCTACAGGAAAATTTATTTACATCAGCTCCTGATGAGTGGGTATAGACCCACGAAACGCGTCGAGCCTTGCCATCTAATACCCCAAACTACAGTCTACATGGAACCATAGTCATGTATACTAGTTGGTCTCCTTGAATACATCAACCATTTTCCTACGTATTTAATGCACATTTATACTGTGAATGCACGTATCGTGATCAGGCATGTTGCTGCTAGCAACATCATGTCTTCCTACCTTTTCTAGTAACATCTAATCTCGTGCTGCTATTTATGTATACTTTTTACTATGCCTATATTATATGTACATCATTTCTATATATATGTATGAATTATTTTACTGTATATGAAATCAATACTCCTTTACTATGTTTTATATGTTTGACAATCAATAAATATTTCATCATGCAATTTATATATGGTCTACTTTACCTCCACTACCCAATTGCTTCATTTTAAAGTCCCAACTTCCTACTTATCTATTATCGAAAACCGGGATGGAGGAACATTATTGTTCCTCATTTAAAGTCCCAAAACCCCCCACTTAACTCTATTGATTATCGGGATGAAGCTCTTGGTTAAATGGGATGGGTAGTGTTCCCCTACCCTCTCTGTGTGAGGTATGCCCTCCCCCTTTTTGATAGGGTATATAGGATACTATTTTTTACATGTACATAGATATGTTTATTCTTTAGTTGTGGATTTATTGCTCATCACATGCATCCATCAGTTTAATTGTCATATTTTACTAGCAGCATCCTGATCATTGATTTCATGCCCCAAAAGGTTTTTCTCATATAGATGCCCCATCGAACACTCTCCACCTGGCCAGCACTCGTGCCTCTAGTGTGGTATCTGGGTGGCTGGGTGACGCCGGGCTCTCCTCTCTACGGGAGCCGCGATGCGCCAGTGGGTCCTCCCTTTCTCCTCCCCATCCTTTGGGATTGGGGTACTGGGCGGTCACCACTCTGCGCATCAGCGCCACGTATCCTACGTCGGGCCTGTGACGTCATTCCCCGGCATCACGGCCCGGACGTTTAGTGATTCCTCCTCGGTGTCTCCATGGAGAAAGCCCTTCGCGCCATGAGCTGAGTTTACTCGGCTCAGGTGCGGCGGCTCCTCCTCTGTGCCACCCACGTGGCGTTGGCGGCGTATTTACATTCCCCATTTGGAGCTGGCGGTTCTCACGGCCGGTCTCTCTCTGGGGTTTCTGCACACCAGCCCTGCAGTTCCCGTTCGGCTGGTGGTGCCTGTAGATGCCTAATTGGGTAGGTCAGTACCTCATGTCTTTTTTTCCTTTTTTTTTTTCCTTTTTCTCCCCTCACTTGATTATGGCTTTTTTTTTTCTGGGGTTAAAGTGCTTACTTCCTTGGTGAGTCTGCCTTTCTCACTCCTCTAGTCTGTTGCCACTGTTTCCTTTGTTACTTCTCACACAGTAGTTACTATCCAACACCCATTTCACTTTGGCTACTTCCACATCTTTTCCTTCATCATCCACTTTTTCCACAGATCCTCACATTTGTTCTACTGTATCTTCATTCTTTATTCTCTTTGGAATTTACTGGGTTCACGATCTATTATTCCATTATCACTACTACTATTTATAAAACACCATTACTTACCATATAAACACTTAATGGAATAATTTTATTTTTTTAGATCTGGTTGTTTCCACGACATACAATCCTGCCTAGTAGATATACTTTGCCCCAATCTTTTGTTTCCTATTCTGTTTGCCCAATGTCGCACCTACATCTACGCCGCCTCGGTGTCAGGGGGCTTACCTCGGCAGGCGGGGCGCTCGCGGTGGTGTGCGACAGGGCGCGTCGGCGCGCGTTGGCGCGCGCGTTCCTGCAGACCCCGCCATGCGTGTTCCTCGCGGCGCCGGCGTGTGTGTCCAGGATCGTTCCGCTGTGCACGCCGGTATGCGGGGGCGCGCGCGCGGGCGTTGGCGGGTGCGCGTGCCTGTGTGTGCCGGGGCGCGCGCGTGCACGTCGTTTGGCGCCAAAAGCTCCATTTAAGCCGGTGTGCTCCTGTGACCAGTGCTGCCTAATCAACAGCTAGTCGTCCCAGTGCCTGACCTTGTACCTTGTCTGTTCCTGAAATACCTGCTGACCCGGCCTCGTCCCCCGACCTCTCTCTGAACTCTGCCTGAAACCGACCTCTGCTTGTTTAACCATCCGCTTGCCTGTTCCACTGTACCTTTGCCGACTGCCTGTTACCGAACCCGGCCTGTCCCCTGACCATCCGTCTGCCTGCTCCCTTGGATTCAATCTGCCTGTCTGCAGCCTTCCTGCCTGCTGTCCATACTAACCTGCTCAGCCTTGTGTCAGTGCTCCAGCCTACTCCAGCCTTCCCATCTGTTAACCTTGCAATACCTGGACTGCAATACAGGCCCTCATACCACTCCGTACTTTCGTGCCTTCTGTTTACTCTACCAGGGGCCGACAGTGGGAGGGTAAGGGAGCCTACCCTCTGCCCGACTGGACTCGCCGGTCTGGTAAGTAGGAGCCTGATAGTATTAGGCAGCCATGACCTAGTCCGGGCAGGGGGCTTCCCCCATGGACGAACTTTGCCGACATCTGGCGGGTCTAACCCAGGCAGTGAAGAGCCTACAAGAGGGATACTCCAGCCTGGAAGAGCGTGTACAGGCCTTGTCCGCACCTTCCGGTCCACAAGGGTCGGCAGCAGCCACCTCAGCACCCTCCGTGGTCATGTTACCTCCAGAGCCAAAAGTACCTGTACCTGAAAGATTCCTCGGAGACTGAAGTAGGTATCGTGCCTTCCGGAATGCCTGTAATCTCTACTTCGCCCTACAGCCACGCACGTTCTCCCTTGAAGCCACTAAGGTGGGCTTTTTTATCTCCTTACTATCTGGTGAACCACAAACATGGGCCCACCGACTTTTGGAGCAAAAATCAGTCGTCTTGGATAGTCTGGATGCCTTCTTTGATGCTATGTCCCAACTATACGAAGACCCCCAGCTTACCGCCACCGCGGAAGCCACCTTACAGGCCCTTCGCCAGGGCCGTCGAGCGGCAGAAGATTATGCCGTCGAGTTCAGACGCTGGAGCTCTGACACGACGTGGAATGACGCCGCGTTGCGCCATCAGTTCAGGATGGGGTTGTCAGATCCCCTCAAGGATGAGTTGGCACGGGTAGGGGTACCACAAACCCTGGAAGAGCTTATCAACCTGTCCATCCAAATAGACCGCAGGTTGCGAGAGCGACGTACTGAAAGGACCACCAGTACCTTTCGTCCCACCTGGATGATTCCACAAGTACCCTGTCCTCCCAGCAGATCTCCCGCTCCTTCACCTGCCTCGGCCTATGATGCGCCAGAACCCATGCAGCTCGGTCTTTTCCGCCCTTCTTTGACCCCAGAGGAGAAATCACGCAGGCGTACAAGCAACCTCTGCCTCTACTGCGGGGAATCCGGGCACTACGCCAGCAGTTGCCCCAACAAGATGCGTAAGTGTCGCTCTGCTGATCGTACCTGTGCTACTATTGTACCCACTATTGGCACACACCTAACCATTTCTGTCACTTTACAGCTTCCCGGAAAGGCCATCCAAGTTCCAGCTATCATTGATTCCGGAGCCTGCAGTTGTTTTATCGACCGGACCTTCGCCTCCCAACATGCCATCCCTCTCCAACCCAAAACTCAAAGCCTTGCTGTTCATCTCGCAGACGGTTCTACTCTCCGTTCCGGTCCGGTCACACAAGAAACCGTCCCCTTAGAAGCCATCATGGGCCAACGACACCGTGAATATCTCTGTTTGGACGCCATCTCTTCCCCCCTTTTTCCAGTCATTCTTGGAATACCTTGGCTACAGGTTCACAACCCTCAAATCAACTGGGCTTCTGGTAATGTCGAGTTCCTCTCAGGATATTGTCTTCAACACTGTCTGCAAGGGACAGGCCGTGAGGTTACCCAACTCCTCTGTCTACATCCAGATGTTGATCTGCTTCGAGCTATTCCTGAGCCTTACCAAGATTTCGCGGATGTGTTTAGCAAAAAGGGGGCAGAATTACTACCTCCACACAGGCCCTACGACTGTCCAATTGAACTACTTCCTGGAACCGAGGTACCTTTTGGCCGGATCTTCCCACTGACTGAGCAGGAGCTGGGCACCCTGAAGCAGTATCTAGATGAAAATCTGAAGAAGAAATTTATCCGCCCATCCACCTCCCCGGCCGGTGCGGGCTTATTCTTTGTTGAAAAGAAAGACCATTCTCTGTGGCCATGTATTGATTACCGCGAATTGAACAAGATAACTATTAAAAATCGTTACCCGCTTCCTCTGGTACCTGAGCTATTCCAAAGGCTGGGCACTGCCAGAATCTTTACTAAATTGGATCTTCGGGGTGCTTACAATTTAATCCGCATCCGAGAGGGTGACGAGTGGAAGACTGCGTTTCGCACTCGTTTCGGGCATTTCGCGTACCAGGTCATGCCCTTCGGTCTTTGTAATGCCCCAGCTACGTTCCAGCACTTTGTGAACGACATCTTTAGAGAATTCCTGGATCTCTACGTCATTGTCTATCTGGACGACATACTCATCTTCTCCTCTTCTTTGGCTGATCACCGCAGGCACGTCAGGAATGTTCTCGCCCGGCTCAGGCAACATGGCCTATACGCTAAACTTGACAAGTGTGAGTTCGAACGTCAGAGTATCCAGTTTTTGGGACTCATCATTTCTGTAGAAGGAATTAAGATGGATCCACAAAAAGTGTCGGCCATCCTGGACTGGCCTGCTCCTACAGACAAGAAAGGGGTCCAACGTTTCGTAGGATTTTCTAACTTCTACAGGAAATTTATTAAAGACTTCTCTAAAATCATTTCGCCAATAACGGAACTTACTAGACAGGGGGCACGATTCTGTTGGTTGTCCCGAGCACAGGCAGCTTTCGAGAAATTAAAGGGACTGTTTACTTCTGCTTCTATCCTCAAACACCTGGACCCTGCGCTACCGTTTGTGCTGGAAGTGGATGCTTCGGAGATCGCAGTGGGGGCAGTACTTTCTCAACGCCAGGGCCCCAAAGCCCTCCTGTTTCCTGTAGCATTCTTTTCCCGTAAACTCTCATCTGAGAAAAATTATGACGTGGCAGACCGGGAACTGTTGGCCATCAAAGCGGCTCTGGAGGAATGGCGCTATCTGTTGGAGGGTGCTGTACATCCAGTTCTCATCTTTACCGATCACAAGAACTTGGAATACCTAAGGGCAGCCAAGCGACTTAAACCACGACAGGCTAGATGGGCACTTTTTTTTCCTGCTTCTCCTTTCATATTACGTACAGACCCGGATCCAAGAATGGAAAACCTGATGCTTTATCTCGAGTGTTTCACGATTCCAAGGAAATTGCTCCTCCTGATACTATCTTGCCAGTGGGAAATTTCTTACTCCTCCAGGGAGATTTAATTTCCAGAATTAAACAGGCCTCCTCTGAAATTCCTCTACCTACTGGAACCAGTTTAAGTGATGGGTTGCTCTGGCATGAAGGCAAGATTTTTGTACCTGAAAAACTTAGAGTGCTGGTTTTGGAACTGTGCCACGACCACAAGCTGGCGGGTCACTTCGGAGCCCGGAAAACCTCGGAATTGGTGCTACGCACCTTTTGGTGGCCATGTCTCCTGGAGGACTGTAAAAAGTATGTGGGTTCTTGCCACACTTGTGCCCGGAATAAATGCAACCGCTCAAGGGCCTGGGGCTTATTGAGACCCTTACCGATTCCTGACAGACCTTGGAGAATGTTATCAATGGACTTCATTGTGGAGCTACCTCCTTCTGAAGGTTTCTCAACCATCTTTGTGGTGATCGATAGGCTATCCAAGATGGCACACTTCCTTCCTATGAAGGGTACACCCACAGCCGTAGAAACAGCGAAGATATTCGTCAAAGAAATAGTGAGACTACATGGGGTACCCGCGAATATTGTATCAGATCGGGGTGTCCAATTTACCTCCCGGTTCTGGAGAGCACTGTGTGGCGCCCTGGAAATTGAATTAGCATTTTCCTCGGCCTACCACCCTCAGACGAACGGCCAGACAGAAAGAACTAACCAGACGCTGGAGCAATACCTCCGTTGTTTTTCTGTATTTACGCAAGATGACTGGGTGTCCCTGTTACCAGTCGCTGAATTCTCATATAACAACTCCCTACACTCTGCCATCAACCAGACTCCTTTCTTTGCAAATTACGGATTCAATCCTTCTTTCCTTCCCAGTTCTATCCCGGAATGTACCCTACCCGCAGTAACGGAAACAATGGAGTTCTTCTCAAAAAACTGTAAAATCTTGCAGGAAACCATGGCCCAATCCCAGGCTTCCTTCAAGAGGATGTTTGACAAGAAAAGGCGAGGAGAACTCATCCTTGAGCCTGGCAACCAAGTGCGGCTCTCCACAAGTAACCTAAGGTTGGCTTGTCCCTCCAGGAAGTTGGGACCTAAGTTCCTGGGCCCGTTTCGGGTGAAAAGAAAAGTGAATGATGTTGCATTTGAGCTTAGTCTGCCAGAGTCCCTTAGAATTCACCCGGTCTTTCACGTGTCGTTATTGAAACCAGTTATCCCTGATTCCTTTCCTGACAGTAAGGCCAAGCCTCCGGAGTCTGTTTTGGTCAACAATGAGGAGGAGTTCGAAGTCGAGGCAATCCTGGATTGTAGAAAGAGGCAGAATCAGCTCCAGTACCTCATTAAGTGGAAGGGGTATGGACCCGAGGATAACTCTTGGGAACCCGAAAGTAACCTCCATGCCAACGAATTGTTACGAGCCTTCAAGAACTTCCATGCACCCAGGTTGGCCCAGCTGGGCATCCGGAGGCTGCCCTTGAGGGGGGGCACTGTCAGGGGGCTTACCTCGGCAGGCGGGGCGCTCGCGGTGGTGTGCGACAGGGCACGTTGGCGCGCGTTGGCGCGCGCGCGTTCCTGCGGACCCCGCCATGCGTGTTCCTCGCGGCGCCGGCGTGTGTGTCCAGGATCGTTCCGCTGTGCACACCGGTATGCGGAGGCGCGCGCGCGGGCGTTGGCGGGTGCGCGTGCCTGTGTGTGCCGGGGCGCGCGTGTGCACATCGTTTGGCGCCAAAAGCTCCATTTAAGCCGGTGTGCTCCTGTGACCAGTGCTGCCTAATCAACAGCTAGTCGTCCCAGTGCCTGACCTTGTACCTTGTCTGTTCCTGAAATACCTGCTGACCCGGCCTCGTCCCCCGACCTCTCTCTGAACTCTGCCTGAAACCGACCTCTGCTTGTTTGACCATCCGCTTGCCTGTTCCACTGTACCTTTGCCGACTGCCTGTTACCGAACCCGGCCTGTCCCCTGACCATCCGTCTGCCTGCTCCCTTGGATCCAATCTGCCTGTCTGCAGCCTTCCTGCCTGCTGTCCATACTAACCTGCTCAGCCTTGTGTCAGTGCTCCAGCCTACTCCAGCCTTCCCATCTGTTAACCCTGCAATACCTGGACTGCAATACCTGGACTGCAATACAGGCCCTCATACCACTCCGTACTTTCGTGCCTTCTGTTTACTCTACCAGGGGCCGACAGTCGGAGGGTAAGGGAGCATACCCTCTGCCCGACTGGACTCGCCGGTCTGGTAAGTAGGAGCCTGATACTCGGCTCCCGTGCAGAGGCTATTGTCCCTGGCTCACCTTGCTCCCACTGCCACGCACTGCACCTGCTGCCTAAGTTGGTGAGTGCGTCCAATACTACCTGCTCTATATATTGAATGTTCCTTTTTTTATATATTTTTTTTATCTTTTACTCCTTTTACATGGACAGTATGGTTCATTATATCTTATATATACTCTACAGGAAAATTTATTTACATCAGCTCCTGATGAGTGGGTATAGACCCACGAAACGCGTCGAGCCTTGCCATCTAATACCCCAAACTACAGTCTACATGGAACCATAGTCATGTATACTAGTTGGTCTCCTTGAATACATCAACCATTTTCCTACGTATTTAATGCACATTTATACTGTGAGTGCACGTATCGTGATCAGGCATGTTGCTGCTAGCAACATCATGTCTTCCTACCTTTTCTAGTAACATCTAATCTCGTGCTGCTATTTATGTATACTTTTTACTATGCCTATATTATATGTACATCATTTCTATATATATGTATGAATTATTTTACTGTATATGAAATCAATACTCCTTTACTATGTTTTATATGTTTGACAATCAATAAATATTTCATCATGCAATTTATATATGGTCTACTTTACCTCCACTACCCAATTGCTTCATTTTAAAGTCCCAACTTCCTACTTATCTATTATCGAAAACCGGGATGGAGGAACATTATTGTTCCTCATTTAAAGTCCCAAAACCCCCCCACTTAACTCTATACTTTAAGTTCCGGTAAGGAGAAAAAATGGTGTGGATCACCCGGAGCACAAAACTTGCATTGGTCCATATGAACCCCCGACCCCGGCCGGGGTCGAGGCCATGCTGGAGAAAATGGCAGGGGAAGTGTGAGGGAGAAGGGGATGCAACAAGAGAGGTGTCCATACAGACTGGAACCGGTCTCATTAAGGATAAAGTGTCATGTCCGCATCCGAAGTGGCATCACAGCATAGCTAAAGGTTCCCAGCTTATCTTCCTTGATAGGCAGCGTCAATGAGAGAAGTCCGTTCGGTAGTGAAGATCAGGGTTCAGTTCCTATGCCTAGTCTGCTTCCATGCTGGGGACTGAAGATACTGGTGTGCCAATGGGTATGCTCTTAAGGGGGGGGAAGCATGGCTCAGTTCCAAAGGGATAGAACCAGAGGGAGTATTGAACACCTAGCCCCCGCTAGCCATTAATGACATGAGAGGGGTCCGCAGAAGCACCCAAAGGATCAGACCCTCCCCTCCGGAAACAAGTCCCCCGCAACCTCTCCAGCAGTGTACTCACAGTTTCCCCGAGGAAATCATCTTTGGATGGTATCAGCCCACGCGGCAGCTTCTCTGGGAGAGGTGAAGAAGTGCACTTTTTCGCCGTCCTGCACTCTGAGTTTGGCAGGGAATAGCATGTTATATTTGATCCCTTTTTCTCGGAGCATGGCACAGACATGATCAAAAGACTTCCGTTGCCTCTGTGTCTCCACAGAGTAATCCGGAAAGATGAGGAGTTTCGTGTTCTCATAATGTAACTCTCCTTGCATGCGGGCAGAGCGGAGCACAGTGTCCCTGTCTCTGTAATGGAGAAGTTTAAAAATGAAAGTGCGCGGCGGCGCTCCCTGTGGGCCTCGGCTGGCGGGCATTCGATGGGTGCGTTCGATAGAGAAGTGTGGGGAAAATTGTGCTTTCGGTAATAGGGTTGGGAGTAGTTTCTCCATAAAGCCGACCGGATCCGTCCCCTCTGCGCCTTCCGGGAGGCCGAGAATTCGGAGATTATTCCTCCGGTTCCGGTTCTCAGCGTCCTCGGCCCTAAATTCAAGTGTTTTAACCTTCGATTTTAGGATCTGAATGTCCTCATGTTGTTCTCTTTGCACATCTTCCGTATTGGAGATCCGCCGTTCCGCCTCGCCCACTCGCTCTCTAAATCGATCCATGTCGCGTTGGATGAGGGCAGTTTCCTCCTGGACATGATCTATCTTGATGGTGAGAGTGGACTGGCAAGTGGAGATAGCGTGCATCAGAGCCTCGAATGCCTGGGATCCAGCCTGGATCGCGCCATCCGGCGGGACAGAGGTCTGCGTCTCTATGTTACAGGCCTTAGGAGGGGAAGGCCCAAACTTCGGCGGCGTTCTTGTATGCTCAGGAAGGCCAAGCCTCCGGAGTCTGTTTTGGTCAACAATGAGGAGGAGTTCGAAGTCGAGGCAATCCTGGATTGTAGAAAGAGGCAGAATCAGCTCCAGTACCTCATTAAGTGGAAGGGTATGGACCCGAGGATAACTCTTGGGAACCCGAAAGTAACCTCCATGCCAACGAATTGTTACGAGCCTTCAAGAACTTCCATGCACCCAGGTTGGCCCAGCTGGGCATCCGGAGGCTGCCCTTGAGGGGGGGCACTGTCAGGGGGCTTACCTCGGCAGGCGGGGCGCTCGCGGTGGTGTGCGACAGGGCACATTGGCGCGCGTTGGCGCGCGCGCGTTCCTGCGGACCCCGCCATGCGTGTTCCTCGCGGCGCCGGCGTGTGTGTCCAGGATCGTTCCGCTGTGCACACCGGTATGCGGAGGCGCGCGCGCGGGCGTTGGCGGGTGCGCGTGCCTGTGTGTGCCGGGGCGCGCGTGTGCACATCGTTTGGCGCCAAAAGCTCCATTTAAGCCGGTGTGCTCCTGTGACCAGTGCTGCCTAATCAACAGCTAGTCGTCCCAGTGCCTGACCTTGTACCTTGTCTGTTCCTGAAATACCTGCTGACCCGGCCTCGTCCCCCGACCTCTCTCTGAACTCTGCCTGAAACCGACCTCTGCTTGTTTGACCATCCGCTTGCCTGTTCCACTGTACCTTTGCCGACTGCCTGTTACCGAACCCGGCCTGTCCCCTGACCATCCGTCTGCCTGCTCCCTTGGATCCAATCTGCCTGTCTGCAGCCTTCCTGCCTGCTGTCCATACTAACCTGCTCAGCCTTGTGTCAGTGCTCCAGCCTACTCCAGCCTTCCCATCTGTTAACCCTGCAATACCTGGACTGCAATACAGGCCCTCATACCACTCCGTACTTTCGTGCCTTCTGTTTACTCTACCAGGGGCCGACAGTCGGAGGGTAAGGGAGCATACCCTCTGCCCGACTGGACTCGCCGGTCTGGTAAGTAGGAGCCTGATACTCGGCTCCCGTGCAGAGGCTATTGTCCCTGGCTCACCTTGCTCCCACTGCCACGCACTGCACCTGCTGCCTAAGTTGGTGAGTGCGTCCAATACTACCTGCTCTATATATTGAATGTTCCTTTTTTTATATATTTTTTTTATCTTTTACTCCTTTTACATGGACAGTATGGTTCATTATATCTTATATATACTCTACAGGAAAATTTATTTACATCAGCTCCTGATGAGTGGGTATAGACCCACGAAACGCGTCGAGCCTTGCCATCTAATACCCCAAACTACAGTCTACATGGAACCATAGTCATGTATACTAGTTGGTCTCCTTGAATACATCAACCATTTTCCTACGTATTTAATGCACATTTATACTGTGAGTGCACGTATCGTGATCAGGCATGTTGCTGAGAATTCGGAGATTATTCCTCCGGTTCCGGTTCTCAGCGTCCTCGGCCCTAAATTCAAGTGTTTTAACCTTCGATTTTAGGATCTGAATGTCCTCATGTTGTTCTCTTTGCACATCTTCCGTATTGGAGATCCGCCGTTCCGCCTCGCCCACTCGCTCTCTAAATCGATCCATGTCGCGTTGGATGAGGGCAGTTTCCTCCTGGACATGATCTATCTTGATGGTGAGAGTGGACTGGCAAGTGGAGATAGCGTGCATCAGAGCCTCGAATGCCTGGGATCCAGCCTGGATCGCGCCATCCGGCGGGGCAGAGGTCTGCGTCTCTATGTTACAGGCCTTAGGAGGGGAAGGCCCAAACTTCGGCGGCGTTCTTGTATGCTCAGGAACTCGCGATTTCTGTGCTCCTTTTTTGTATCTGCGCATTCCCTGAACCACCGGGGGTTTCTGGTGATACATGGCAGGGAATTAGATACAAAATCCACACCAGGATATTAGAAGGAGATAAGTCCGGATTGGGAGCTCTGGTACTAAACGTCCGCTCCCAGCGCCATCTTGGACACGCCCCCCTGATTATCAGTTTAAATGTCCCTTTTACAGAAGCTGGTTATCGGCTCTCTTCTCTCTTCATCATGTTGTCAGCATATTAACACATGTTAACCACCAACATATTAACCACATGTTAAAGAGCCAATCAGTGGCTCTTTACCTCAATCTGTGATCAGCAGTGTCTGGAGGACACTGCATTCACAGAGTGCACCACCCGTGTGGCCCAGCGGCTGCGTTCATGGGAGGACGTCATATAAAGGCCTCCCAGAACTTGCTGGCCATGCTGTAGCTGTCATTCGGCTATAGCTCGGTTGTCAAGTGGTTATACAACTATGCAACTAATTGTTAATGTGTCTATGGCTGTGTAAATATAGCATTTTTAGCAAAGACCACAGCATCTACCTGTCCTTGGGAAACTCTAATACCTCTCCTTATGCTGTATACTGTTGCAATGTACACCACACTGTTAATGAGTCTGTGATGCCTTGCAAATATAGATAAATGTTTTCACTAACCAGTACCAGCATTAGCACTAGCACCTAGCTTTTACTGCTGTAGTCTGTCATTTTACCTTTCTACCTCATGTCTGCTTCAACACACACCGAAAAAAGGCTGCTGGGAACCTTGACTTTTATACGGGGGGGGGGGGGGGGGCTGGCTGGAAATCTATCATGATTGCCCATTCTAAGCCACCTAATCAGAGTTCAGAGGCCAGAAAGTGCACTGTTGGTCATTGGTTGCCATGGGTACTAACATTCACACAAGTTTGCCATCTTCTTGAAACTTAAATTATTTGGGTTTGGGTTGAACTCATGGCTGACCCTAAACCAAAGCTAATCCCTGGTAATAAGTGCTTTCAATACCCTAGTAACAAGTGATTTCAACAAGCAAAGCACTCATTATAACTGCTTAGTGTAGCCATAAGTCTTTTTGGAACCAGTGGCTAATCCAGCTTTCATATTTAGGGGGGGCACATAGGGGGACAGGGACAAAAGTAGGGGGGCAACTATAAAATGCAATTATATATATATATATATATATATATATATATATATATATATATATATATACACACACACACATCTCCTGGGGCCCTTTACTACGATCCCACAACAGGCCCTTTCACATGCTCTGCAGTGAGCTCCCTTCCTACTGTATTGGGGCCCCCCAGGGTGGCAGAAAATAAGAGATATATGTCACCAGCATACCAAGAAAATATAAGGGTCTGAAGCAGTGGGAGAACTATCAGGGTTGCAAAGGTTGTCTTGCCACCGGGCCCAGGTGTTCTGCCACTGTGGGATTCCCCAGCCTCCTCTTGCTGTCCTGCCCCTGCTATTGACAGAGCTGGTCTGGCATCTCTTGGAATTTACAGGCTGGTTCTCCTGTCCTAAGGACGGGAGAAAGCAGTCAGTTTTTTCAGTAACTGAGAGTCCTGGTGGAGTCCTTCCTGCAACTCGCTCTTCTCCCTGCCAATGAGGATGCAGGGGAAGGAGCAGATCAGGCGGCCGTGGTTGTGTGAGCACTCGCATTATGCAGTGTCAGCGAGCAGAGGGAGGGGGAGGAATCACCCGCAGGAGCTGACTGGGGACGCTCTCCCTCGCAATAGAGACTGTGTTACTCCAGCGGCGGCCCAAGTAAGATGCGGCGCATCCTCTGCAAATGCAAACAAAAAGACATTACCTTTTTGTAAAAAACAAAAAAAATGTATTTTTAATTGGGCGGGCACATAGTGGGGCACAGCATAATGTTGGGGTTGGTTAGGGCCCCCTCTGGCCCCCCCTGGAGACGCCATTGTTTGGAACAAAACGCTCTTGCTAAGCACTGCCATTATTTCCCTTCACCAATCAGCATTGGACCTGCCTTAAAAGTATGAATATGATTTGTAAACTTGGGGAGAAAACTCAATTTCCTAGTAAAAACACATTGATACATATGGCTCTAAGTGGCCCTGTGTCTTCTAATGAGATTTTTCCTGCTCTGCATTCCCAGGAATCTTTCTGGAAAGGTGATGTAGTTTTGCCCAGCAATGCAGAAGACAGGAGATAAGGTATTTAAAAATGTAACCTTTTTTATTTTACATCTTGTACATACCTGCTCTGCATTCCCAGGAATCTTTCTGGAAAGGTGATGTAGTTTTGCCCAGCAATGCAGAAGACAGAAGATAAGGTATTTAAAAATGTAACCTTTTTTATTTTACATCTTGTACATACTATTACAGATAAAGGGGGATCTAGACAATATAAGCAGCAGTTGCATTGTACTGCAATGTCCAATTTTAAGCGTATTTACGTCTTTGCAGCCAAATTTAAAAAACCCCTAACATATGTTTTTTATGTCTCCTGTTCACCTTGCATACCTAAAAATAATTAAAATATGTATTACCTTTTTGTTGTTTCTTTGAAGCAGGTTTCTACACAAAACTGTATGGGCAACTTGTACTGTTATTCAAAAAGCATTAACATACAATGCAGAACCCAAGCCTTGGAATATTTAACCCTTTAGCGGGGCAGAAAATGCACAAATCTGGCTTACAACTGATAATGAATGTATGCCAGCACAAATACATAATCTACTGTATATACATATGTTAATATTTCATTGCAATGATTGCAGAGAATTATCACAGACTTGGAGAGTAGTTCATATTTACAATTTTTATTGATGTTTGCTAATTTTACATATATAATTTACTTTTTTATATGCTTCTGTGTGTGTTATCTATCAGGTAAGCTGCAGTTGGCTGGTGTAACTGATGGCATTATAGTCTGCGGCTGCTGTTTTGACTACCCTTTAATCAAAGCCAATACATACACAGTTTGCACATACACTATATTACCAGAAGTATTGGGACACCTACCTTTAGGCGCATTGACATCCCAGTCTTAGTCCGTAGGGTTAAACATTGAGTTGGCCCACCCTTTGCAGCTATAACAGCTTCAACTCTTCTGGGAAGGCTGTCCACAAGGTTTAGGAGTGTGTCTATGGGAATATTTGACCATTCTTCCAGAAGTGCATTAGTGAGGTCAGGCATTTATGTGAATGAGAGGGCCTGACTCGCAATCTCCGCTCTAATTCATCTCAAAGGTATTCTATCAGGTTGAGGTCAGGACAGTCAAGTTCCCCCACTCCAAACTCACTCATCCATGTCTTTATGGACCTTGCTTTGTGCACTGGTCCAAATAATTTGTTTTTCAGGGTTTGAGCTTGGCTCCTTAGTTCCAGTGAGGGGAACTCTTAAGGCATCAGAATACCAAGACATTTTGGACATTTCATGCTCCCAACTTTGTGGGAACAGTTTGGGGATGGTCCCTTCCTGTTTCACACATGACTGCACACCAGTTCACAAACAAGGTACATAAAGACATGAATGAGCGAGGATGGGTGGAGGAACCTGACTGGCCTGCACAGAGTCCTAACCTCAACCTGATAGAACACCTTTGGGATAAAGTAGAGCAGAGACTGCGAGCCAGACCTTCTTGTCCAATATCAGTGCCTGACCTCACAAATGCGCTTCTGGGAGAATTGTCAAACATTCCCATAGACACACTCCTAAACCTTTTGGACTGCCTTCAAAGAAGAGTTGAAGCTGTTATAGCTGCAAATGGGTGGGCCAACTCAATATTGAACCCTACAGACTAAGACAGGGATGCCGTTAAAGTTCATGTGCGTGTAAAGGCAGGTGTCCCAATACTTTTAGTAATATAGTGTACATACAGTGTGTCAGCCAGAGTTAATTTAAAGGATGAGTTCACATTTGAAAAAAAATAAAAATAAATGCACATTTTTTTGCTGGTAAAAAAAAATGTGCATTTTTCTTTCTTTTTTGAGTTAAATTTTTGTTGTGTGCTTCAGCAAGACAAGAAATCTTACAAAAAGGGAATAATGATGCAATACTCAGAGGTGCAGCCTTTACCACAGTGCAATCAGAGCAGAATGAGTCACAGCATACTGCAAGTATTATTATTATTATTTTACTATGAGCCTGCAAAGCATTGCACCCGAGATCAGAAAATTGTAGGTGTAAAGCAGGGCTATTGCAGACAGTCTGTTAGAAGATCCCCGACTCATTTTACACCCTGGATTTGGGTGTAAAATGTAACATTTTACAAAAGGTGATCCTTTAAAGCAGAAATAAACCCATCAATTTAACAGTTTCAAAAACACTTACATTTTGAGAATGTAACTGTCACATTAGTTGTGCTCTCAACTAAACTGTCAAACCATCAAATGGTGTTATAATTGATCACATGTGCAGCATCATGGCAGTTTCAGCTCAATCAGAGGCCAAGATGGCAGCTTCCTTGGCTGAAAACTATAGGAGGGTTTAGTTCCACTTAAAAGGATAAGTTCACTTTAAAAAAATTGTAAATGCACATTTTTTTGAAGGTAGAAAAATGTAAGTTTTTAAATTTTTTTCGGAGCCTGTAAAGCATTGCACCAGCGATCAGCAGGTTTCCTGCAGACCTGTCAATGTATCTGTGTGCCCGTACATCCCGTACGCTGCATTGATGGGTACTGATTGACAGTGATGGGGCTGCATTGATGATCAGTGCCCTGATTATCAGTGTAAATGTGTGCTGTCACACAGTGACAGGGCTGAGGAAAGGAAATGCTGATAACCAGCATTTGTTTACATGGGATCAGCTGTGATTGGACAAAGCTGATCAGATAGTAAAGGGCAGCTGTGATTGGCTGTTTACCTTGATCTGTGATCAGCTGTGTCTTAAGGAGACAGCAATCACAGAGCACACCTGATGTGTCTATTGACGTCCTAACAGAACTGGACAACTGCGCTGTGGCTGTATTTCGGCTATAGCATGGTCGGCATGTGGTTAAAAAAAACTGGCAGTTTTGTGTCCTGATTTCAAAATGTGTAACCCTTTTCACTGCCTTGAATGTAAGGGTTATAGCAGAACAGATTTGCATGCAGTTGGCCGGCTTATTATTCCATACATCCTCTACTATATTTCCTTATGCCGCGTACACACGGTCTGACTTTTCGGCTACAAAAGTCCGACAGCCCGTCCGACAGACTTTCGACGGGCTTTTGGCGGACTTTTGGCGGACTTTTGGCAGACTTTTGGCAGACTTTCTAACGAACGGACTTGCCTACATACGATCACACAAAAGTACGACGGATTCGTAAGTGATGAAGTACACCGGACTAAAATAAGGAAGTTGATAGCCAGTAGCCAATAGCTACCCTAGCGTTAGTTTTTGTCCGTCGGACTAGCATACAGACGAGCGGATCAGTCCAGTCCATCGGAAAGATTTTAAGCATGTTCCAAATCTAAAATCCGTGAGATTTTAAGCCGAAAAAGTCCACTGCAGGTCCGATGAAGCCCACACACGGTCGAAATGTCCGCCGGATTTGATCCGTCGGCGTCCGTCGGACCAGTCCGGTCGAAAAGTCCGACCGTGTGTACGCAGCATTAGACTTGCTGTGGGAATGTACTCAGTCACAGCAACATTTTGTGGAATAATTAATTAGTGGCTCCTAATTGCTCTTAATATTATTACTGCAGTGAGGGTGCAGACACACTGGACATTGTTCCAAACTGTTCTAAAGTTCATTATGGTGCGTTTGGGTTTTTATATTTGTGCTTACGTACAACACAATAATTGCATACTGACACCACATTTTAATGCATAATCCATGCGCACTGTGTGTAATGTGCATGTGCATTGCAGTGTGTTGTTTTAATCACATGGCTGTGCTTGTTTTCTTTCCTTTTTAAACTTTTTAAAAATTATATTCACTCAACTCAATGTATGGCTGTGCTTTGCAACATGTTGCTGTGCGCTGTGTTAAAAACGCATGCATCCCAATGCACAGCAACATAGCACACATATACAGTACTCCATATAGGGCATGATCACACTGCATGCATGTGAAGCCAGCCTCTAGATTTTTAATGTAAGTTACCTATTTATAGATTTGCATTCCTTCAAAAAAGGCACAATTTACAAAGATTTATTTTTTAACTCAATACAGTATTACATTTTAGGTTTAATAGTAAGTTTCTAAGGTAGGCCTCATGTACACTGCTGCTGGTAAACAGACGTTTAGGAGCAGTTGGGCATTTTTTTCAACTGCTCCTGAACTCTCCTCTATGTTATCTTATGAGTACACGTACATAGGTTAGTTTATAGTTGTTTCTAGGCAGTTGCGGTTTTTTTGGAACCCAAAAAAATGCGTTCAGAAGCTGTGTTTAGAGGCATTTCAAAAGCCAAATTTGGCTAAATGCGGATAAACACGGCCAAACACAGCTACCTGCGTTTAGGTGCGTTTTATCATCTAGTAACTTTTTTAAATGGAAACATTTTATTTATTACTTTTGAACCTGGAAAATGCTAAAACACACCAGAAAACTCAATTATCACTGTATGCAAGCTTGATATACCATCTGATATTCCCCTCATCAGCCAATTATGCTGTACAATACACATTCTCTGGTTAACTAGAAGCAGAACAGACATATTAGAAAAGTATCCTGTGGACATGTCTTGAGCCATCAATGGATGTGTGTCCAGTAGTGATGAACTCTGGTCCTCTCATGCAATTTTCTATGTCTTTGGAGCCTCAGCAAAAGCAACATCAGGAGCATTTCCTCACACATGCTCATCATGGGATCCATATTACCAAACCAACCAAAAAATATAACAGCTAGCTACAAGCACGGTGCTTTCTCAGCTGCTACTCACACTGTTCTCTCACAGAATGGCTGAAATAGTTAATAAATACTTTTTTTAGTGCTTTCTAATCATTTGGGAGGGTCTCCTGAGGTTATCTTTAGTAAACGCTTCTGAACGCAAATGCTGCTAAATGCGGCTAAACGCGGCTTGAAAACGCTGCTAAGCACACGTTTTTAAACTTGGATTATTAGCTTATTAGCTGTAATGTTTCAGCATTCAGGAGAGGTTGAGAAACGGCCCATGTACATGAAGCCTTATGTGGTGTTTGTTTGTACCAATAATGATTTTAAAGTATTTTTATTGAAAATATTGGTTTGGTACTGTACACATTTGTACAATCTCAGGATGTACAAAATTAGCTGAACCATCCTTTTATTCTACAGGTCCTGTGCTTTATGGTTTGGGGGTGTGTGTGTGGGGGGGGGGGGGGGTATTTTACAAATTTTCAAAGCTATAGATAAAAAAATAAATAAATGAAACATGATAAAAAATGAAAAATACCAAACATGGCCTGGCCACCTGAGATTAAAAGTGGAGAGCAAATGATATTGAAAACAAATGATATTGTAATGTTTATTTATAGATCTAAAATGGCTGTTGGTGGTCCTGTTCTAAATGGGGATGGAACGCAAACAATTTGATGCTGTGAATGTAAAACATGCTGGTATCTCCCTACTATAGCTGCATATGTAGTATGCATTGAATCTATGCCATAAGTCTGTTTTTTGTCACTGAAATAATACACTTTCATTTTGATTGCTTAATGAAAAACCTGCCTGGTTTCTCCCTTTGAAACTGCGCTTTGTCAAAAAGCTTACATACTGTGGAGCGAGTCTGCACAATATATTTGGTTTTTATCTCTGAAATAATACACTTTTATTTTATACTGTATATGAAGTTTGTAATTTATTTTATCGTATCTCTATATTTTATTATTTTTAATAGTTTCAAGTATAACTTTTAGCTTTGTTTTGATTAAACTACTGGCTGTCTGTTCCAGAACTGCCTTTATCATTCTAGCACCTCACCAAATTTTCACTGCAATTTTTAAAACCACCCCTTGCAGTCACAAATTTCCCAATCTGCAGTAAAGGCCTTCTCAAACATTAAACCCACAACAGCGCAGGCTTATGCCTAAAGCGCAGAGTCACCTCCAACCATGTCCAGTTTGGACACTGATTAGTTAATGAAAGTTACTGCTTGAAAGTGTTTTATTTCAAGCCTTGCTATTCCTGCCCCTGTCCCTGGTGAGCTGGGAAGGGATGACCTCACATATGAAAATATAACACAAAGAATTTTTCATAATAACAATTGAAAATGATAAACACATGCTAAAACTTTAGGTATTGTTAAAAATAAATACTTAAAAAAGCAACAAAATACTGTGGCAAATAAAATGGTTAGGTCTGCACCAGTGTTTAGCTCTCAGCACTATCAAAGGCTGTGTTTTTGTCATTTCTATCATTATTACAGATACTGTGTGCATCTTATCCTTTGAAAACTATGAACATCAAAAAAGGCAGTAGATAATGGGCAGCTTTACCTCTGTCAGGAACAGGTGGCACAGTCAAAATGAACTTATGTGAGGGCAGCCAGCCTATGCCCTTTGGTTTTCCCCCCTGCAGCATGGCAGTGTTTATTCTGGGATGTTAAATATGCTCTGGGGCACTTGGGGAAATAATGGCTCTGAGGAATGACTGCTTGAAGAGAAGGGGGAGAGGTGACTGTGCTGTCACAGTCACCAAAGTGCAGGACATAAGGCAGCAACACCAGCTCCAGCACTGCACCTGCATCCTTCCCAGCTGCTATCTTTTTTGAACAAAGTGCCTTGCAGGTGTTATACTGCTCCAGCTCATGGTTGCTGGACCATGTGTCTGTGGTTATGTGGACCCTGCCACTGAACATGACCAGAGATATAGAAGTATTAGCAGTGCACATGCTGGGGGAGGCGAGGCAAAAATGGGAAATGGGATCTGCCTTTATGGTGAAACCTATGCTGCTGAACTTGTTCACAGCTCTTGAAAGGAAGGTGGTTTCGCTTTTTACCTTGGGTGCTACAGGACCTTATCCGGACAATGAGTGCAAGACTTTTTCTGTCAGTTTGAGGTGCTTCTCACTCACTCAGCTCTGTGGTGCATAGTTTTGTATTTCCTTATGCATATGGTACCTGCATGCGGTAACCTTACCACAGTTGATGTGCTGTAAAGCAGAAGCTTAAGACCACACTGGTGCTGTTGGTAGCAGATACATTAAAAAGGCCCATACTGCAGAGCTCTTTTCGTTTTCTGCAAAAAATAAGTACTCAGGTACTGTCCTGATGCTAGCCAATGTCACCAATGTCTACCAAACACATACCTGAAGCCTATATTTTAAAATATTTTGGGAATTATTGGGCATAGATGTGTGATACTGCAGTAAAAAAGAATCACACCAACTATAATATCAAACAGCTGTGCCACTGGCCATTCTGTACAAAGTTAAAGGTTTCAGCTTTTTTTTTTTTTTTTGAAGAATACAACTTCATACAGCATTTGAATATTTTGTAGCTGGTTGCTACTTCTACAGGTCTATTTACTGTATGCTTGTACTGGCTAGTGAATAAAATAAGATGTCACATTCACAACTACCTAAAAAAAAATTATATTTCTAGGTATAATAATGAATCAGATTGCTGCTATATTAAAGCCAAACAGTAAGAAAAAAGTAAAAAAAAATATTACTCATGTAAATTATGTGATGGTAGCATATGGTATCTCTGACGCTGTCTGTGAGAATCTTACTAATCTGTAATACCATATATAGGCATATTCTGAGCCTATTGAGATGATTAGCCCTTTTCTAATGTTGCATTCAAAATTAGATAAAAAAGAGGACCCTTTCTCAACTGAACTATACTTGCATTTTAATGTTTTATTAGTATAGGGTCCTCAGAGCAGTGTACAGCTTCTTATATCCTTTGATTAATAATCTTTTGCCTTTTGCCTAATAGAACTGTTTTTCAAAATGCCCCCCCCCACCCCACATTGACTTCAAATGAGCCAAACATCCTGCAGTTCTAGAACCAAGCACATTTGCTCATCCCTAGTCACAGGTGCTGAACTTTAAAGTTTAATTACCCAATATATAGACTTTGCAAAAGGGATTCCATCTAAAGCCTAAACACATGATCTGATTTTCTGCAGACAAAACCTCGGACTTTTGTCCGAAGGCGTGTGCCTGGATTTTGTCTTACCAACAAACATGAATGTACTGACATACTACGTGGTTTTTCAGCTCTTTAGCGCCACCCTTTGGGCTCCTTCTGCTAATTTTGTGTTAGTAGAAGTTTGGTGAGTGTTGATTCACGCTTTTCATTTTGCGCTTTTCAGTTTGCGCTTTTCAGTTTGTTTCTGAACGGCCGTTCATCAACCAGCCATGTGTCATGGTCCCTATCGTGCCTTTCCAGCTTTGCCTAGTTCAGCATGAAATACTAGGACCATACTCTGGATCTTGTTGCAATTAGTACCTGTCACTCCTGGTTTAGCAGGCAGTTTATCCAATCAGCTGGCTATAAGACACTGCCTCACTCTAGGGGCTTTGTCAATTCATTGTCTCCTGTTTTGCCTAATGTTCCAGCATTCCTGTGTTCCAGCATTCCTGTGTTCCAGTATTCCTGTGTTCCTGTGTTTTAGTTACAACGTTCCAAGACTGACTCCGGCTTCTGACCCTGGCTCTGCTTATCATTATTTCTGTCTTGTGGAATCCCTGACTATGGCCTTACTTCGACTATCCTTTGGCAAATTCCTGTCAAGCCCCCGTGCACAGATTCACAGCCCAGGTAGCTTATCTCTTTGTTACCGTGGGCTGTGTCTATTTGCAAGGGTGAGCGTACATCTCTGTGCCATGGACTCCAACCTAGGTAAGTCCTTACACCATGTTGCGGTATCAGAGGAGATGTTATTTATTATTGGTCTTGGAGTTATTGCTTTTGACCCAAGTCCAGTCCAGGAACAGGAGGAGGAGGATTTCTTGGACCAAAAATTGGTTGCTTTATCAGTAGTGACCAATTATGTCGGGAGCTCCAGGAGAATAATCCAGATGATTTTCGGAATTATCTCTAGATGATGGACCCCTGCTTTCACCAACTCTTGGCATTGTTGACCCCCTATATTAGGAAACAGGACACATGCATGAGACTTTTATTTTATTTTTTAGTTGAATAATAATGATTTGATTTGTTATATGTTTTATATTTTTGGATGCATAGAATGCACTTTTTTGGTTAGGTTCTATTGGCAGATAGCATGTCTAATTTTGTTTTCTTTTTTTAACGCACAATAAAATAATTGTGTAGAATAATACTTGGCTATTTGTTACATTTATGTGTTACATTTAAAAAAATACATGTAAAACTGACAAGGGATACCAACAGGGATGGGCCAAATGGACCCCTGTTCGGTTCGGACCAGAACTTCAGAACACCGCGAACGTTCGGACTCGAATAACGAAGCCCATTAAAGTCAATGAGACCCGAACGTCAAATATCAAAAGTGCCCATTTTAAAGGCTTAAATGCAAGTGATTAGGCATACAATGGTTATAGGGGTCCGGGCCCTGCCCTGGGGGACATGGATCAATAAAAAAAAAGTTTGTGGAAAACGTCATTTTTAAATGAGCAGTGATTTTTTTATGTTTAAAGTGAAAGCCTAAAAATGAAAAATTCCTTCCAATATAGTGCCAGGGGGGTCCCCTTAGTCTAACTGTAAAGTGGCAGATCTGTACCATGTCTAGAATCTTCTGCAGCAATAATTGAATTTATAAAGCCAAAAAAATGACATTTTTCCTGCAAGCTGCCTTTATTTTGCTCAGCAACAGCTGGGGAGCCAGTGTGTATGATGAGGCCACAATGTAGTGCACTGGGAACAAGATTAGAGATTTTTTGGATACATTCTGGTGTCACTTTGACTTTGGATAGAAGTAACGGGTGCGTTAAAATTGGTCTTTGGGTTTTGGTGGTGCCTTCCCACCGTAACCCTATAGAGATAATCTTGATGAAAGCAAGAATATGGGTGGCAGGGACTGTATTTTTTTTTCCGCTGCAGAAGATGGGGCAGAGAAATTTGACGGCTACAGTCTACAGCTGGTCGTGTGCTGCTGGTAGACGAGCTGCTAGGACCTTGGACACCCTGTGCTATACCATCATCCCTGTCAGTGGAGGCTGCTGAAAGGTAATGACTCGGTATCGCAGGGGCAGACTGGAGTGGGTAAGGAGGAGGAGGGAAAGATTTGTGCCCCATTTGTGTGGCTTTTAGGTGCTCTTGCCAACAGGCTGAGTGGTTGGACGTTAAATGCCTTGTTAGCCATGTGGTACCCAAATCGTTGGTGTTTTTGCCACGTTTGATGTGCCTGTGACACAGTTTGCAGATAGCAACAGTGTGATCTGCTGCAGATATGCTGAAAAAAGCCCAGACAGCTAAGCTGTGGGGAGTGGGCCGGGAGATAACAGCTGCAGAATGTGATGGAATAGGGTGGCTGCTCTCTACTCTTTCTTGATGCCGACCTCCTTGGGGTTGTGCCACCTCACCTTCAGTTTCCTCCTCTGCTCTATCTGGCACCCAAGTCGCATCAGTGACCTCATCATCATCATCATCATCATCTCCATCTCCTCCATCTTCATCATTACCACTGGAGACAACTTGGCAATACGCTGCAGCTTGGGGAACATAAATGCCAATTTGTCTACCAGTGTTCCTCCCTCTCTCTAGGCTCATGTTCCTGTCATCCTCAACCTCAGAACCAGCATCTGAATCCAGTAATGGCTGGGCATCATCAAGGAGCAAGAGGCTGACGCTGTGGTCAAATAACTCAGCTGACTCCTCAGTGGGTGATGTTAGGGCTATGGCAGTAACAGATGTGGACAAGGAGGCAGGTTTATCCACTCTGGCAACTGCAGGGGACTGCACACTTGTCTTTGCTATATGGCGTTAAACTGGCTGTAACACACACAGAAGTAAATGGGGTTAAACTGGAAGTAACGCACAAAACTATATGGCGTTAAACTTGTAGTAATGCACACAGAACTATATGGCGTTAAACTGGCAGTAACGCACGCAAAACTATATGGCGTTAAACTGGCAGTAACGCATGCAAAATGATATGGCGTTAAACTGGAAGTAATGCACGCAAAACTATATGGCGTTAAACAGGCAGTAATGCACGCAAAACTATATGGCATTAAACTGGCAGTAACGCATGCAAAACTATATGGCGTTAAACAGGCAGTGACGCATGCAATAAGATATGGTGTTAAACTGGCAGTAACGCACGCAAAACTATATGGCGTTAAACTGGCAGTAATGCACACAAAACGATATGGCGTTAAACTGGCAGTAACGCACAAAACTTTATGGCATTAAACTTGTAGTAACACACACAGAACTATATGGCGTTAAACTGTCAGTAAAGCACACAAAATGATATGGCGTTAAACTATGGCGTTAAACTGGCAGTAATGCACGCAAAACGATATGGCATTAAACTGGCAGTAAGAAGAATATTTTATACAGTGGGGCGGGAATGAGCCATGATTGGATAAAGTCATGATAACAGTGTCCAATCATGACTCTGACAGTGCTTTGTGCCCTGATTGGCTGAAGCTTTCACTGCTTCAGCCAATCAGGGCTTGCAATGAACTTTTCAACGCCACAATACATTGTGGTCGGTTCGGGGGCGAACAAACGGTCAAACCACCCGTTTGTTCAGTTGTTCTCCAAACGTCCGAACAACGAAAGTTGGGCCGAACCATTCGCCCATCCCTAGACACCAACATAGTATCTTTGATCTTACAAACTATGGGATAATGGTGTTGTGGTAACTTGCCCAAATAAAAAAAAAGCATGGCATTAAACTGGCAGTAACGCACGCAAAACTATATGGCATTAAACTCGCAGTAACGCACGCAAAACAATATGGCGTTAAACTGGCAGTAACGCACGCAAAATTATATGGCGTTAAACCGGCAGTAACGCACGCAAAATTATATGGCTTTAAACTGGCAGTAATGCACGCAATACAATATGGCATTAAACTGGCAGTAACGCACGCAAAACTATATGGCGTTAAACTGGCAGTAATGCACGCAAAACTATATGGCGTTAAACTGGCAGTAACGCATGCAATACGATATGGCGTTAAACTGGCAGCAACGCAATCAAATAGATGGTGTTCAACCATCACTACACTAAAGCTGAACTGTCCCTACTCCTAGGTATATACTAATGTCAAGATTACTGACATGGTCTCACTACACTACACTGAAACTATCTGAGCTGCCCCTACTCTAGCTGCACACTATGAAAAGCTGAATAATGGTCCTCCTCACTACACTCACACTATCCCTAGACTGACACTAAACTAATATTCTACACTGACAATTGAAGCAAAATAGCACAGTATAGCACACTAACTGATAGCACTGAACAGAGCCCTGTTCTATCTCTCTCCACACCAAAATCACACTGAAAATGGCTGCTATTGAAAGATTATTTTATACTGTGGGGCGGGAATGAGCCATGATTGGATAAAGTCATGATGACAGTGTCCTAACATGACTCTGACAGTGTTTTGTGCCCTGATTGGCTGAAGCTTTCACTGCTTCAGCCAATCAGGGCTTGCAATGAACTTTTCAATGCCACAATGCATTGTGGCATCACTACACTGAAGCTGAACTGTCCCTACTCCTAGGTATATACTAATGTCAAGATTACTGACATGGTCTCACTACACTACACTGAAACTATCTGAGCTGCCCCTACTCTAGCTACACACTATGAAAAGCTGAATGATGGTCCTCCTCACTACACTCACACTATCCCTAGACTGACACTAAACTAATATTCTACACTGACAATTGAAGCAAAATAGCACAGTATAGCACACTAACTGATAGCACTGAACAGAGCCTTGTTCTATCTCTCTCCACACCAAAATCACACTGAAAATGGCTTCTATTGAAAGAATATTTTATATTGTGGGGCGGGAATGAGCCATGATTGGATAAAGTCATGATGACAGTGTCCAATCATGACTCTGACAGTGCTTTGTGCCCTGATTGGCTGAAGCTTTCACTGCTTCAGCCAATCAGGGCTTGCAATGAACTTTTCAACGCCACAATGCATTGTGGTCTTTTCGGGGGGTGAACAAACGGTCAAACTACCAATTTGTTCAGTTGTTCTCCAAACGTCCGAACAAGGAAAGTCGTGCCGAACCATTCGCCCATCCCTAGATACCAACATAGTATCTTTGATCTTAAAAACTACGGGATAATGGTGTTGTGGTAACTTGCCCAAATAAAAAAAAAGCATAATAATATTATTCTTGATATCACTAGAAAGAAAAAGCCTTTAAAAATTTGTTTGCGATAACTCCATCAGTATCACCAGCAAAGCAGCTTAATTATTATCCCATTAAAGAAGAAGAGAAATGTGCGCTGCATTTTGAGATTTCATTATTTGCCACGTCACAAATGTTAATTCTCTATTACGAATGCTAGTTTACAAGATCGACTTTGGACTTTTGTCTGACGGACTTGTATATACCCGCTCGGAAAATCCGACAACAGACATTTGTCCGCAGAAAATTTTAAAACCTGCTATCCAACATTTGTCTGCGGAAAATCCGACAACAATTGTCCGATGGAGCATACAAACCGTATGATTTTCTGCCAACAGCCTGTCATCACACATTTCCTGTCTCAAAATCTATTGTGTGTACAGATTGTACTCTAATGCAAAATGTGTACCCTTTTAAAATAGACTACAGGTTTACTACAGCACATATATGTATTTTCTGTTAAATACTTTTCCAGAGTTTGGTATTAGGTCTTGAGGGTTGAGAATTAAATTTTAACACACGCTTTTCTGGAGGCACCACTAACATAATTTAGAAATACTGTGTGTGAATGATTGACTCAACATGTATTTGGTTAAGCAATAGTAAGCTATCTTTTACTATCTCAGAAACTGTCCTAAAGACCTGTGCTTAATATATAACATGTCATGAATGGTGAAGTGAAACATAATGACAGTCAGCAGTCACATGAACCTGCAATGATATTATTGCCCTACATGCTGATATAAGCAATGGTGTGACAAGGCTATAAAAAGTGAGGAACCTTTTCTATTGGGACATTTTAATGTCTGTTATTATTATTTATACAGAATTTGAATAGCAATTATTTCCCATCTTGAAGTGATGCTTATATCATTCTGGTTATCAGATACAGACATGTGTTATTTCCAGATGTTAATCCTCTAATTTGTCACAGCCTATTGCTTTCCTACACTTACAAAATTGTTATTGATGGGATCCCAGTATTTTTAAAGGAATGAGTCAGGAAGCACAACATATTATTTTTTGTATAATTACAATATAACTTTGTTTTGATTTAATTACAGAATTCACAGCGAACTGCTTTGGATCTGTGGGGCTGAAAAATAAATATAAAAGTTAAATCCTAAAACAACTGGGATATTCTGAGAAGGCTAATTTGGCCATTTACAGAAGCAGGATGGCAAACTGAAATTAAAGGAAAATCAGGGCTGGAATCACTTTGTAGAGGCTGCATTTAAAAGAAGGCCTCCAATCTTACATAGCAGACTTGTAGTATGATTTATTGAGCTGGGACAGGTTGGGGAAGCCAAGGAGTAAATTATGTTTGTTATTTCCCATTAAGAACATATGCTTGGATTTGTGAGTCGTCTTTCCTATGAATAACTTTGGCAGTCAGTAAATCGGAGCCATTGAACATTGATGTCTTTCAATTAGTTTCTTTTTTTTTTTTTTACATTTTTGTTAGAAATTACTTAGCCTACCACTTTATATGTATATGCTCTTTTTAAAATAATTGTTGAATAAAGCCTTAAGGAAATGAGTCATGAAATATAATATGTATAAATGGAGCCGGGCTAATTTAATTTCAAACTTTAATATTGTATCCAAAGTAATTATATTATGATTTTACAACTGTTGTAGTGATTTCCATTTTGTATACAATTCGGCACCGGTGAAAAGAAATCATTTCTGTTCCTTTTTAAATAGCCTTTGCCTAAAAAGCAGAAATAATACATATATTTGTTTTATACACCAAAAGGAAGGTTTGTAATGTATAGTTATTTTAGGCATCAAAGTTACCCAGAAATAGAGAACATGAAAATAATAAAAATGTAGTCAGAGGAGAAGGATAGCTTAAACATTATTCTGGTAACTCTGCACTGTTATTTATTTACTTATATATTTACTGTTATTATCACTGAAAATGTTAAAGGTATATGATAGTGTTAAAGTATATGCAAAGGTATATGATAGTATTAAAGTGTATGTAAAGGTATATGATAGTGTTAAAGTGTATGTAGACGCTAACAATGAACATTTTTTGCTACCTTTTGGTCTATTAAATATAAAAAGTGAAAAAAAGCCTTTTTGATCTTGTCGGAATATCAGAGTTGTTCTGTGTCCACTGCACTTTGGTGCAAATTGGTTAAAACAAGTAAAGGGTAATTTCCATGTCACAGTTACTCATGTGAAGCATCTTAATATTTCCATCTATATAATCACAACCTTTGCAAAGTGCCTGTTTTCACTAGTTACTGGGCTGCCTCCTACTCTCAGGGTGAAGACTGAAATTACAGTAATGCCAGACTTGCACTAGAGAATGTTAAAATGTACTGGTTCAGGTCCTCAAGGAATACCAGAAGGTAAATACCACCATGTTGATTTTACGTGACAAGATACCTAGACGTTTTATTATTCTTTGAATTATTTTGTCTCCATGGAAAACGTTGTCAAATACTGTAAGCATTTCCCATTGCCTTCACCCAACATCATGTGGTCTTGATTTTGTCTGAAAGAGTGTACTAGTTCTGTGCATCGGTGATAACTATAGCTATCCCCGATTTAACACAGAGCTAATTGCAGTCAAGGTTTTTTTTTCAGAACCACTGAAGAAAAAAACTCCAAAATTGGATGAATTATACTTTTCATACATGATTTAGGAAAAAATGTAGCATTCAAATAGCATTCGTTCATGTGATAAGTCGCTTGCTGGCACCAAGAAAAAGGACATACTCACATACTCACATACTCACTTTCCTTTCATTTCCTTCTCTGTCACTATTTAGCTGCTGAGAGCAAAGAAAATACCAACTTCTTCCAGGTACTCATGTTCAGCTTCAACACTGGGGTAATCGTTCCTCATATCTACCTATGAGGCTCCATCCCTGGTCAATAGAGGTGAGCTGCTGTTTCAGCCCAAGCTTAGGTTTGGACTGAATTTTGCTTGTTTAGTGGTGGGGACCCCTTGTATTGCACCTTGACCCCATGTTAATGAGGATGAGGACCCCTCTACCCCACAACCCTGGCCCAGTGGTTCTGGGGGAGGGTTTATTGGTATCTGTAAGCCCCCTTTAATAATAAGAGAACCTCCAGATATCATCCTACATGTGAATGAGTAAGGGGTACATAGTACCTCTACTCATTCACACAAAGAAAAGTGAAAGGTAAATACCATACACACAGGGTTTTTGACAAGTCCTTTAATTTAAAAAATGGCCACAATATAAATCCATCCTCAATCTTGTCATCCAGCAATGTAGATCCGCATCAATCATGATAAATTATGCCCATCAACTCATGGAAAGAAAAACCCCACAGACTGCCAACATGATACACTTCATGCTTCATTCATGCTGAATGACAGTTGAACGTGAAATTGTATTAGCAGGTTATCTTGGCATTAATGTACAAAGGGTAAAAAAGTATAACAAACCAACTTGTTACAAAGTAAACGTTTGTTTTTAAAGGTTTGGTTTCTGAAACAAACATAGATGACATGTCCAGGGCATTATGCAAGCTATCATATATGCTTCTATAGGACAGGGACAGTTTCCATTTCAGCAGTTAGTACTGCTTGTCAGCAATAACGGTTGCTAGCCAAAGTAGAAAAGTAAATTAAACTTCTGAACGTATCCCAGAGTAAACATTTACCAAATATGTTTTTTATTTTTTTATATTGTGTTGTCTAGCCTACATTAGGTGTTGGTTACCTGATGGATTACAGATTTGACTATACATGTAAAAGTATGGTCTGTCTGGAGAACAATAGTTGCCTGAAAACACTCAGGCATTCGAGGTAGGATCAACAATAACATCTGCTCATTTAATTTCTGACTGACACAATAAGCTGTAGAAGTTTTCTATGCCTCATTGTAATTATATAAACATTATATATAAAATCTGTCTGATATCAATATATTGTGTCTGTAAAGTGTCCATTATTCAGATGACATCAATATTTGGGTGAGGTTGTTGTAAAGGGGCATGCACAGGTAAAGTCATTTTATAAAAAAAAAAAATTTGGTATATTTACCCTTAAACTTAAGACTGGTACAGTATATGTGTTTTTAATTGTTATCTACAACAAAAATGAACCCATATTCCAACTCTCCTTTGTAAATGCAGAAACGTATTCAACAGCACAAGTATTATTGGAAAGGACATGAAGAAATCCTTTAAAGAATACGTTCATCTTTAGTAACATGTTACACTCGTATTTAGGGTGTAATATGTAACATGTTACTAATTCAGCAGCCTCCCTCGCCCCCAATTGCCCATTGAGACAGCAAATAGGGATTCTTTTCCCCACACTCGCTGTCACAATTTAAAAAAAGTTTTGCTCTGTGGGGCTACAGCTGCATCATTCATTCACATAGATCTGAGAATGAATGAACTACAAATCCCCTCTTCCACCATGGCAGTTGGCTTGTAGTTCTCAATGAACTGCTAGGGCACTAATGAGCGCTCTTGTAGGTCATTGACACTTCCTGCATTTTAATAAATGTCTGCCCTTATGAGAGGTAAGGGCAAACAGCCATACTGAGAGTCTGCAGGAGTCTGAATTTGTACCCATGATCTGCTGAATGCGGGTGCAAGGCTCTGCAGGTTCCTAAGAAAAAAATAAATAAATACACATGCAAGAAAAGTGCATTTATTATTTTTAGTCGTTTAGCCAATTTACCTTCAAAGCTCCTGGTGTACAGTTAAACTACAAAGCCAGCCAATGCGGGTGAATTCCATTGATCAAGCTTATTACTTCTCATCAATTAAGTAATAAAACCATTGGGCCTATAATTGCTGGTTCTTTTTTCTCTAGTTTGCATTAAATCTCAACAGACATATCAAAGCTCATTTAAAGCATGTAAACAAAATTACTAAAATCTTTCTATTAGCTTTAACATGTTAATGTATTTCCTAAAGTATTTCTAAATTAGAAGCATTCATTAAAATGACAGCTGACGATCCTGCCATACTGTCTGTTTTGTCTGACTTTTTAATTCACATTACCACAGTGGTCCACTGTTGTTACCTTGGAAAATAACCCTCAGATATGCAATGCAGCCATTGATGGATTGCATGCACGTAGACAGTTTCAAAGAGGCTCCAGAAGATATGCAAAATAGGATGAAACAAGATAAAAACAAGTATAATACTTTAAAAAATAACAGTTGTGCATGGTGGTTTAGCAAACTGTTATCATTTAAATGTGCTGTAACTTTTGATGTGTGCATCTGATTTTTGAAAGTTTCTGTAGTACTGAAAAGTGACACAGACTTAAAATTAAATTTCTTCTGGCTAAATAGTAAAGTGAATGTCCTGCCAAATTTTCTTTTCTTTTTTAGTTGTAAGGTATAATTAGCGCCCCTGTTTCATTTTACTGCTATCCATGTCTCTGTTAGAGAGAATTAATCTATTCTTCTGTTAGTGTAACAACAGTTTCACCAGAAAGAAAGTAAGAGAAAATCTCTCACAGTGAAAAAAACAGTGATAAAAATGCTGCCTATGTTCCTGTTGCAGACATTCCCCACTTGATGTCTGGTGAAACCATTGTCACCATGACAGGAAGTAAGACCCCTTTCACACTGGGGCACTGTTATAGCGGCGGCCGAATAAAGGGTTAATAGCGCCCATGTTGCAGCGCTGAAGGTGCTTCGGCAGCTCTTCCCATTCATTCCAAAGGGCAGGGGTGGTGCGGGAGTGGTGTAAACACTGCTCCTGCAGCGCCCCAAAGATTCTGCTTGCAGGACTTTTTTTCCTGTCCTGCAAGTGCACCACCCCAGTGTGAAAGCACTCGGGCTTTTTCACACTGGGGTGGCTTGAGAGGTGCTTTTCAGCTGCTTTATTTTTAGCACTAAAATGCCTGAAAAATGCCCCAGTGTGAAAGGGGTCTAAGGGTAAATCTGTCTAATTGAGTCCCAGATAGCAATGAAATGAAAGATAGACAGGTGTTCTGATCCAAAATCTGTCCAAAACTAATGTAAGTTCTGGCTGAACATATTCTTTATGTTTGTGATAAACATTTCTTCTTGGAGCCTAATACTAAACTGATTTAGCATTCTTTTAGGTTAGCATAGCAGTTCCGCATTAAAAAAAATCTTGATGCTATCATCTTTATCCTAATATTAATCGATCCATGCTGTTATTTTTCATTTTATTTTATTTTTCTAATAACTGGTCAATAAAAAAAAAAATACATAACATTCTTTGTCTTAGCTGACAAAATCATGCAGATTGTAGCACACAATTTTAACTTAGTAGAGTGTAGAACATAAAAATGTGAAGCAGTAAATAGCTTTCCTTAAATGAAAAACATGACTAAAATAAATAATAATAGCTTTCAAAAAGTGTATGTGTTGCCAGGAACTCAGGCTCATTCTCTTTTGTTAATTTTTGCCTTTTTAACATTCAGTCTCTAGAATTGGCAAGAAGAAAACATTTGTGTTCTGAGAACAGTCTTAAAACGTCAACTTGAGTGGTGCGTTGAAATAATCCTTCTCATCTGCTAAGCTAAGCGAAAAGTTTAATGAACATTAATTACACAGGCTATTGCTGGATTTGGCTTTAATTTGGCCTCCATTTAAATTAGCTGAAATCTATTGGCTTGATTTATTACATTTGCTAGAATCACACTATAAGATGGCAATTTCTTCTGAAAATGCCACATGCAGGCAGGAAAAGGAAACCAATTAGGAATCAGCAAATGATAAATGGGCATTTTCACCAGCAGTTTACTTAATATCCCCATTAAGTAAACCTCTTTACATCTATCATTTCATTCTCGGCTCACTCTCAAAAGCTATTTTAATTGCTGCTTAAATAAGCTCTGTATTTTAACTAAAATCAAAATTTCATGATAGGCCTATATATCTACTGCTTTTTATATCCAAGTCCCCACGTTCTCACACGTTCATTGATCATATAACATGGATATATAAAAAAGATCTCAGTCCCACACATTACTTCTGGCCCAGTGATCTCTCTGAAAGAGGAATTAGCTTCCTCTTAAAAGTGCATCAGCATAGATCGATGTCATCGTGATCTCCTTTCATCTCAACTTGAGAACTGTACTAGTGGTGAAAGCAGATGCAACACAGATCTGACTGAGTGTTGAAGATTGTAAACAGAAGGTTGTTACTGATTTCTTCTCAAGGATGTGAGGTTGAAAAACATAAATGACAAATGTTGATTTTGTAACATCAGTGTTGCTTGATATTTGAATGCCAGGAAATGGCATGTAACTTTCTTTTTCTACTACAATAATAAAAAAAAAAAAATAATAATTTATCTATTGAAACTGAAAGATGTCTAGTTTTGTAGTCAAGTGAAACATTTAGAATTGAAAAAGATCATTTAAAAAATAAATCCATTTATATTAGCAGACAAGGTTCCAGGAAAATTTATCGCACTAGTTTGCTCTATAGAGCTGGAGTTTGAGAGTGAAGCTTGGCTCCTGGAAGGGAATGTATAACAATAAGGAGTTAATGGAATTGGACTGATTTTGAATACAAGTACTGTGCTTGTTCTTTATTCTTGGTAGATAGTACAAAAGATAGATAGTACAAAAGAAAGCACTACAGAACTGTAATTAATTATACCAACTTACTTCACTGCATGACTGCAGAACCAAGAAGCCCCTATTTATTACTGTATAACCCTCCTTATATCCTGCACATAATGATGGTGTACACAGGTACAGGCATATTGGCCCAGTACATCCCCTATAGTGTAACTAAAGTCAAAACTTTTAAAAAAATTTTTGATAGGGTAAGGCAGGGTTATAACTACTGTAGGTTATTTTTTTGCTATCTCTGTCCTATTCGGGAGATTTTACCTTCACTTACTGTTCCATAGCCAAAACAGGAAGTGAGAGGAAATCCTTCTAAAGTAAGGGAACAATGGTGTGTCACCAGGATCACCAGAACGAGTGTCCCCACTGCAAGATTCCCCCTATATTAGTGTTCTGATGTCAACCCAAAATTTGTGATTTTCTTTTACTTTCACTTTCGATGATAATAATAAACAGGACATGTAGACAGGGTACATTTACCTAATGAGGGCATAGACAGCAATAAAAACCTGACAGGTGTTCTAATCCTTCTCCACTCTTTACAAAACAAAAAAAAAGTTTTGCTTTTAGATGCACCTCAATGGTGCTTTTTCTTTTTTGTGTTATTTTATTTATTGACTATAAATACCGCATTTTGCAACATTACATACAACCATCAGGATTGACTTAATATTGATACTATGGGGTTAATTTACTAAAGGTGAATAGGCTGTGTAGGGGATTCCACTTTAACTTAGTGAATGAGGTGAAGCTCTGTTGACTTCAATCATCCAGTTATGCTCAAGAAATAAAATAAAGTAAAAAATTAATTTTCCTTGTATCTGATGAGTTTTGATATTATGTGTAAACTGAATTTTTACCACATTCACTGAGCTATGTAAAATGTGGTAAAAGCAAAGATAATATCCTACCTACCTACTTTAGTAAATCAACCCCAATGTGTCAGAACCTTGCTACTAAAGCATTTCATCACACTAATGCCCTGTACACACGATAGGATTTTCCGACAATAAATGTTCGATGGGAGCTTGCTGTCGGACTGTGTGTAGGCTCCATCAGACATTTTCCGTCGGAATTTCCGACAAACAAAATTTGAGATCTGGATCTCAAATTTTCAGACAACAAAATCCGTTGTCGGAAATTGCGATCGTGTGTACACAATTCCAGCGCACAAAATTCCACGCATGCTCGGAATCAAGCAGAAGAGCCGCACTGGCTATTGAACTTAATTTTTCTCGGCTCGTCGTATGTGTTGTACGTCACCGCGTTCTTGACGTTCGGAATTTCCTGACAACATTTGTGTGACCATATGTATGCAAGACAAGTTTGAGCCCACATCCGTCAGAAATAAATCCAGGATTTTGTTGTCGAAAAATCCTATCGTGTGTACAGGGCATAAGCATATACCAATTGGGATTATTAGAGCTCCAGGATCCTTGTGGATAACAATACAGGCATTGTTGCCCCAGGAAGGAGATATAGCAAAAGAGGGGCTGTTAAACAGGGATACATGAATGGTTGAAGCCTTATCACTCTCCAGCAAAATGGATGACCTCATACTGAATTTCTATTGAATTTATAGAAATTAGGTGATTGCAGTGTAGTGACAATAGCCAAGACATGGTTAAGTGCATCAATACCAGATAGGATTACCAAGCTAGAAGGCCCCCTGACTCAATGTAGTGATTGTGACATTCATTCAGATACATCTAAAGGAGGAGGGCTGTGCATCTATATTCATAATGAATAGCAAATTGACTCCACAGTGTTCCATAAAGACTGATCTGGAGTATCTTGCAGTGAAGTGAAGACCATTTTATTTATGGATGGAATTGAATATGGTGATTATTACAAAATCTAGTGTAAACCTATGTGCTTAACCATTTGTTAAACACAGTTCACAAACAACAAACAGTCCACCCTGATGGTGTATGCATTTTAGTGGGCGATTTTAACAACAGTGCTTCCCAAACTTGAGCAACGTGCTAATTGGGGGAAAACTACACTTGATAAAATCTACACCAATGTTAAGGATCGCTACAAGGCAAACATTCTTTCCCATCTGGGTGCACCAGACCATCTTTCTGTCTTTATGACCCCTACTTATAGCCCTCTCATTGACTAGTCTGCAGTGGTAGTAAAGATTGTAACAAGGAGTATACATCTATTGTTTAATGTTACATAAAGTGCTGTGTAGACAATGTGACTGTTTAAAACAGATTTGTATAGTAACTAATCAAATATCATGGATGAATGGGGAAGTGAAGATTGTGCTTAGAGAGAGTGTAATAAGGTATGCAGTTCTGAAAACACAGAACTTTTTTTGTACTGCCAGAGCCAATCTTAAAAAGGCAATTTGAAAAGTTAAGATCTTCACCTCCCTGTTTATACTTTGAGATGCATAAAAAGTGGTAAGTCAGGGAAATTTTGATACAGCTAGCCTCTCAAAGTCACTAAGAACATGACAAATGCATATGTGAACGCAAAGTAGAACTGCCCAAACTATTGCAAACCCACAAAACCCTGTCAACCCTTCAAACACACACTTGTCTTAACCCACTCATGACAGAACTTTATTTATGTTTAATAGAACAGTCAGAGAGGAGAATGCATTGGAAAAAATGTTCTATGCACAAAACAATAAATCTAGTTGCAATACTCACCAAACTGCTTTGCTGTCTAGAGCCCAAATTCCAAGCCATTTTTTTAATTAGTAACCCTGATAAAATTCTGAAGGAATTCATAACTCAATTGTCCCATCTATATTTGCTATCTTCATCTACCTTCTATCCCAAGACTCTATGCTTCCACTCATGATTTAGACATTATGGCATCCAAGGTTCAACATGCCATCAAATCCTATGAGTTAGATAATAAGTTTGGCCAAGATTTAGTGACCTTCTTGCACCCTTTAATTACATCAAACAACCTTTAGGTCATCAGGAGAATCAGTCATCATTCGTGGTCAAACTACAGACCTATTTTACTCCTCAACACTGATGTAAACTCCTATAAAAGCTCTTGGCAATTAGAATAAATATTTTGTTGGGCCAGGTTATCCACAAACCCCAAATAGACTTTGTACTATCACAACGGGTAAGTGACAATGTTTGAAGCTGGGGCCACACTAGAACATGCATCGGCTCACAGCAGGAGTCCGGTGCATCTCCATCCACCATTTCAGGTTAGAATTTAGCCCAAATTTTTGGCTGAATTCGGACCTGATATGGACCAAAAGACGCACATGGCTCCTGTGCAATTCGCACCAGAGCTGCTGTGGAGATGTGTGAATCAGCTCCATAGAGAGCCGGTCACAGTCTTCTGCTATGCAAATTGGATGCAGGGAAACCCGCATCTAATTCACAAAAGTGTGAACCCAGCCTTAAGCAACATATAACTCATAAACCTAGCCTGATCTAGCTCTATAAAAATAATGTTTCTATCCCTTGATATATACAATGCAAGGTGTTAGATCCCATATCTATTCAATATATGTTTTTTGCTCTTCAAAATTGGGGCTTTAGTACTTTCTTTCCTGGGTCTTAGCTCAGTATGATCGCCACACCAGCTTCTCTCAAATACGTGGGACATGAATCTGTTCCCCATATTATACGGCACACACCAAAGCTGTTCACTTTCTCCTATACTTTTCATACTGGCCTTAGAATCCCTGGCTGTTGCAATAAAATGTAACCCTTCCATCCATAGTCTTGAACTAGCTGGTACCCAACAGAAAATGATGTTATTTGTGGATAATATCCTGTTAACCGCTTCCCGACCGCCACATACTAATGTACGTTGGCAGAATGGCACGGGTGCTCAAAAGGGTGTACTCATACATCCCTTCGTACAGCATGCACGCACACTTGTCCTGCTCCCAAGGATCGTGCCCGCTGACTCGGTGTTCACCAATGGCCCGCGATCGCGATGAGGAGAGGCAGAAAGGGCAAATGCCTATGTAAACAAGGCATTTCCCTGTTTTGCCTAGTGCACATGACAGGGATCTATTGCTCCCTGTCATCAGGAGCAGTGATCTCTGTCATGTGCTAGGTAGCCTATTCCCCCTACAGTTAGAACACACTGAGGGAACACATTTAACCCCTTGATCGCCCCCTGGTGTGTAACACCTTCCCTGCCAGTGACATGTACACAGTAATCAGTGGTTAATTTTAGCTCTGATCGCTGTATAAATGTCAAATGCCAAAAATAGTATCAAAAGTGTCTGATCTGTCCACTGCAATGTCGCAGATCACCACCATTACTAGTAAAAAAAAATATATTAATAATAAATAAAATAAATGCAATAAATCTATCCCCTATTTTGTAGACGCTATAACTTTTACGCAAACCAATCAATATACACGTATTGCATTTTTTTTTACCAAAATATGTAGAAGAATACATATCGGCCTAAACTGAGAAATACATTTGTTTTTTATACATTTTTTGGGGATATTTATTATAGCAAAAAGAAAAAAAAATATTGTTTTTTTTTTTTCAAAATTGTCAGTTTTTTTGTTTATAGCGCAAAAAATAAAAACTGCAGAGGTTATCAAATACCACCAAAAGAAAGCTCTAATTGTGGGAAAAAAAGGATGTCAAAAAAGGATTTTGTTTGGACACAACGTTGCACGACTGTGCAATTGTCAGTTAAAGCGACACAGTGCCGAATCGCAAAAAATGCTCTGTTCATTAAGGGGGTAAAATCTGAAGTGGTTAAAGAGTTCTTCCCTCCACATTTCTTCCCTCCACACAGATGCACACACTCATGATCTTTGCTTAATAAAGAGAAAAAGTCCATGGCCATGAGCATCACTTTGCAGCAGGCTACACTCTAGCAAAGCCAATACAATCACCTCTTCAATCCATCAAGAATGCTGCTGCCAGACTCATCCACCTTACCAATCGCTCTGTGTCTGCCACTCCTCTCTGTCAATCCCTCCACTGGCTTCCGCTCGGCCAAAGAATTAATTTCCAAATACTAACAACTACGTACAAAGCCATCCACAATTTCGCCCCCAGCTACATCACTAGCCTAGTCTCTAAGTACCAACCTACTCGTTCTCTTCGTTCCTCTCAAGACCTCCTGCTCTCTAGCTCCCTCGTCACCTCCTCCCATGCCTGCCTCCAGGACTTTTCCAAACCCTCTCCAATCCTATGGAATGCCCTACCCCAATCTGTCAGCTTATCTCCTACTTCATTAGCTTTTAGACGATCCCTGAAAACCCTTCTCTTCAGAGAAGCCCACCTACCCACACCTAACAACTGTATTTTCATTTTCTCCATCAGCTCATCCCCACAGTTATTACCTTTTGTTTCTACATGACCCTCCCTTCTAGATTGTAAGCTCTAATGAGCAGGCCCTCTGATCCCTCCTGTATTGATTTGTATTGTAAGTGTACTGTCTGCCTTCAAGTTGTAAAGCACTGCGCAAACTGTTGGCGCTATATAAATCCTGTATTATAATAATAATAATAATAATAATTACATATTTTTATTGATAAAAAACCTGTCATATCTGTGAATTCATCTATGCATTGGTAACATCCACAAACTCAAAATCATGTGCATGTAAATTGCTCTACTTCTTTAGGGTCCTGCCTATCCCTTTACCTAGCCACATCCTATGTGTTAAACTGAACAAAAAGTCTTTTTGGAACCAATGTTGGCCAAAAATAACAACTAATATATTAATTACCAGAAATTAACAGGAGGCCAATTAATTAATTGTTGCACTGCCTCTTATATCCATCCAAGCTATGAATAAATTACCCCTATGAGTTTTTAGGATATATAGAGAGTGCACCAATCTTTATTTGCAATATTATGTCATTACCAGTGAGAGACAGGTCCCTGATTACTGACTCAACCTTATGCCTTCCACAGTAGGACAAAATCAGGCATAGTAAATTGCCCACTTTTTCCCTGGCCTACAAAAACCCAATAGCCTTCCACTGGTGGGCCTCCAGAGATGCAAAATATATCTGCAATTTACTGGGGATTGATGGTATCAAATCTATACAATGCTTCCGTGAAAAATTATATATGCCACTATTGGAGACCTTTTGCTTTTTCCAGATCAACCAGTATTTTTCCTCACTTGTTAAAGATTGCATGAAACTTGCATTCTCCTCATTAGGGATGAGCTTTGAGTTTGAGTCGAACTCATGTTCGACTCGAACATCGGCTGTTCGCCAGTTCGCCGAACAGCGAACGATTTGGGGTGGTGGCGACAAATTCGAAAGCCGCAGAACACCCTTTAAAAGTCTATGGGGAAATCAAAAGTGCTAATTTTAAAGGCTTATATGCATGGTATTGTCATAAAAAGTGTTTGGGAACCTGGGTCCTGCCCCAGGGGACATGGATCAGTGCAAAAAAAGTTTTAAAAACGTCCGTTTTTTCGGGAGCAGTGATTTTAATAATGCTTAAAGTGAAACAATAAACGTGTAATATTCCTTTAAATGTTGTACTTGGGGGGTGTCTATAGTATGCCTGTAAAGGGGCGCATGTTTCCCATGTTTAGAACAGTCTGACAGCAAAATGACATTTCAAAGAGAAAAAAAGTCATTTAAAACTACTCGCGGCTATTAATGAATTGCCGGTCCGACAATACACATAAAAGTTCATTGACAAAAATGGCATGGGAATTCCCCACAGGGGAACCCCGAACCGAAATTTAAAAAAAATGACGTGGGGTCCCCCTAAATTCCATACCAGGCCCTTCAGGTCTGGTATGGATATTAAGGGTAACCCTGGCCAAAATTTAAAAAAAAAGTGGCATGGGGTCCCCCTCAAAATCTATACGAGACCCTTCAGGTCTGGTATGGATTTTAAGGGGAACCCTATGCCAAAATTAAAAAAAAAATGGCATGGGGTCCCCCCAAAAATCCATACCAGACCCTTATCCAAGCACACAACCTGGCAGGCCGCAGGAAAAGGGGGGAATGAGAGAGCGCCCCCCCTGAACCATACCAGGCCACATGCCCTCAACATTGGGAGGGTGCTTTGGGGTAGCCCCCCAAAACACCTTGTCCCCATGTTGATGGGGACAAGGGTCTCATCCCCACAACCCTTGCCCGGTGGTTGTTGGGGTCTGCGGGTGGAGGGCTTATCAGAATCTGGAAGCCCCCTTTAACAAGGGGACCCCCAGATCCCGGCCATCCCTTGTGTGTGAAATGGTAAGGGGGTACAAAAGTACCCATACCATTTCACAAAAAAACTGTCAAAAATGTTAAAAATGACAAGAGAGTTTTTGACAATTCCTTTATTTAAATGCTTCTTCTTTCTTCTATCTTCTTTCTTCTACCTTCTATCTTTTATCTTCCTTCGGTTTCTTCCTCCATCTTCTGGTTCTTCTGGTTCTTCTATTACTAGTGTAGGACCCACTAATTCGGGGTACTTTGTCGCAGTAAGTGGGCTTAGCACTATTTGACCATATAGTGTGACCAAACCCCCGTATTTTTTGCATATGTTCAGGTGTTTTTAACTAGCCTTGCAGGAAATGTCATTCTTGAATGTGTGCGCTGTAAAATATTTTGTACTGTTTGTAGGTCTTATAGCAGCACCATCTTGAATTTAAACGCATTGTATAGTGTGCCCCCCAAATATGTTCTTTTATATTGTAATAGGCCCTGACCAGGTTTTTTGGGCTGGAGCACCCCTCCCCCTCCTCATTACCTCCTATTTAGTGGCCACCAGTGTTTAGGATGTATCCCCTTCAGTTCTCCCACATAGAGGAGTTCAGCTCCCATGGTTGAGACAAAGGATCTTCCATTCTATTACTAGTGTAGGACCCACTAATTCGGGGTACTTTGTCGCAGTAAGTGGGCTTAGCACTATATGACCATATAGTGTGACCAAACCCCCGTATTTTTTGCATATGTTCAGGTGTTTTTAACTAGCCCTGCAGGAAATGTCATTCTTGAATGTGTGCGCTGTAAAATATTTTGTACTGTTTGTAGGTCTTATAGCAGCACCATCTTAAATTTAAACGCATTGTATGGTGTGCCCCCCAAATATGTTCTTGTATATTGTAATAGGCCCTGACCAGGTTTTTTGGGCTGGAGCACCCCTCCCCCTCCTCATTACCTCCTATTTAGTGGCCACCAGTGTTTAGGATGTATCCCCTTCAGTTCTCCCACATAGAGGAGTTCAGCTCCCATGGTTGAGACAAAGGATCTTCCATTCTATTACTAGTGTAGGACCCACTAATTCAGGGTACTTTGTCGCAGTAAGTGGGCTTAGCACTATATGACCATATAGTGTGACCAAACCCCCGTATTTTTTGAATATGTTCAGGTGTTTTTAACTAGCCCTGCAGGAAATGTCATTCTTGAATGTGTGCACTGTAAAATATTTTGTACTGTTTGTAGGTCTTATAGCAGCACTATCTTTAATTTAAATGCATTGTATGGTGTGCCCCCCAAATATGTTCTTGTATATTGTAATAGGCCCTGACCAGGTTTTTTTGGGCTGGAGCACCCCCCCCCCTCCTCATTACCTCTTATTTAGTGGCCACCAGTGTTTAGGATGTATCCTCTTCAGTTCTCCCACATAGAGGAGTTCAGCTCCCATGGTTGAGACAAAGGATCCTCCATTCTATTACTAGTGTAGGACCCACTAATTCGGGGTACTTTGTCGCAGTAAGTGGGCTTAGCACTATATGACCATATAGTGTGACCAAACCCCCGTATTTTTTGCATATGTTCAGGTGTTTTTAACTAGCCTTGCAGGAAATGTCATTCTTGAATGTGTGCGCTGTAAAATATTTTGTACTGTTTGTAGGTCTTATAGCAGCACTATCTTGAATTTAAACGCATTGTATAGTGTGCCCCCCAAATATGTTCTTTTATATTGTAATAGGCCCTGACCAGGTTTTTTGGGCTGGAGCACCCCTCCCCCTCCTCATTACCTCCTATTTAGTGGCCACCAGTGTTTAGGATGTATCCCCTTCAGTTCTCCCACATAGAGGAGTTCAGCTCCCATGGTTGAGACAAAGGATCTTCCATTCTATTACTAGTGTAGGACCCACTAATTCGGGGTACTTTGTCGCAGTAAGTGGGCTTAGCACTATATGACCATATAGTGTGACCAAACCCCCGTATTTTTTGCATATGTTCAGGTGTTTTTAACTAGCCCTGCAGGAAATGTCATTCTTGAATGTGTGCGCTGTAAAATATTTTGTACTGTTTGTAGGTCTTATAGCAGCACCATCTTAAATTTAAACGCATTGTATGGTGTGCCCCCCAAATATGTTCTTGTATATTGTAATAGGCCCTGACCAGGTTTTTTTGGGCTGGAGCACCCCCCCCCTCCTCATTACCTCTTATTTAGTGGCCACCAGTGTTTAGGATGTATCCTCTTCAGTTCTCCCACATAGAGGAGTTCAGCTCCCATGGTTGAGACAAAGGATCCTCCATTCTATTACTAGTGTAGGACCCACTAATTCGGGGTACTTTGTCGCAGTAAGTGGGCTTAGCACTATATGACCATATAGTGTGACCAAACCCCCGTATTTTTTGAATATGTTCAGGTGTTTTTAACTAGCCCTGCAGGAAATGTCATTCTTGAATGTGTGCGCTGTAAAATATTTTGTACTGTTTGTAGGTCTTATAGCAGCACCATCTTGAATTTAAATGCATTGTATGGTGTGCCCCCCAAATATGTTCTTGTACTGTGTCAGAGGGTGGCCAGGTGGCCCTGCCCCCATTATTTAAGAACCGTCAGAAGAGGAGAAGCGTCACACAGCGTCACACAGCGTCACACAGCGGGAGCCTCCCTCCATGCCATCATGGATTTGGAGCGGCCCGAGGAGAAGAAGAGAAGAAGATGCCGTGGAGGAAAATGCCGGACGAGAACACCGGAGGAAAAACCAGAAGAACCAGAAGAAACAGAAGAAGAAGAAGATGGAGGAAGAAACCGAAGGAATATAGAAGATAGAAGAAAGAAGATAGAAGATAGAAGAAGGAAGAAGCATTTAAAAAAAGGAATTGTCAAAAACTGTCTCTTGTCATTTTTAACATTTTTGACAGTTTATTTGTGAAATGGTAGGCGTACTTTTGTACCCCCTTACCATTTCACACAGGGGGGAGGGCCGGGATCTTGGGGTCCCCTTGTTAAAGGGGCTTCCAGATTTCGATAAGCCCCCCACCTGCAGACCCCCACAACCACCAGGGAAGAGTTGTGGGGATGAGGCCCTTGTCCCCATCACCCCCCCCCTGGTCCGGTTTGCACCAGAACTTGCGAACAGGTAAAAAATTTGGACGAACACAAACACCGTTAAAGCCTATGGGACACGAACATGAAAAATCAAAAGTGCTAATTTTAAAGGCTTATATGCAAGTTATTGTCATAAAAAGTGTTTGGGGACCCGGGTCCTACCCCAGGGGACACGTATCAATGCAAAAAAAGTTTTAAAAACTGACTTTTTTTGGGAGCAGTGATTTTAATAATGCATACAGTGAAACAATAAAAATGAAATATTACTTTAAATATCGTGCCAGGGGGTGTCTATGGTATGCCTGTAAAGTGGTACATTTTTCCCGTGTTTAGAACAATACCACAGCAAAATTACATTTCTAAAGGAAAAAAGTAATTTAAAACTGCTCGCGGCTGTAATGAATTGTTGGGTCTCGGTAATATAGATAAAACTCATTGAAAAAATGGCATGGCTTCCCCACGCAAAACATCTTGTCCCCATGTTGATGGGGACAAGGCCCTCATCCCCACAACACTTGCACGGTGGTTGTGGGGGTCTACCATTTCACAAAAAAAGGTGTCAAAAATAGTAAAAAAGAAAGGAGACACTTTGGGACAAGTCCTTTATTAAAAGATAAAAAAATGAAAATGTCCCTGTGGAAATCCATCTCACTCCGCCGACGTGTCGAAAAAAAAAAAAAGCTGCAATAGCTCCACCTCCATGGAAGGCTCTCAGCGAGTGACACTTCTTCTCGATGACAGCTGTTATAAAGCTGAGTGCGGGGCCACTCGGTGACATAAATGGGCTACCCCGCCTTCCTCTGATGTCATGTGGCATCAGAGGTGGGGCAGGGTCCCCCGTTTACCTCACCGGGTGGCCCCGCCCTCAGCAATATAACAGCTGTCACTGAGAAGAAGCATCACTCGGCGGGAGCCTCCCATGGAGGCAGAGCTGTTGCGGCTTTTTTTTCTTTTTTTTAGTCCGTCAGGCAGCGTAAGATGGATCTACATTGCGGGACATTTTTATTTTTTTATTTTTTAAGGACTTGTCCCAAAGTGTCTCCTGTCTTTTTTACTATTTTTGACACTTTTTTGTGAAATGTTAGGGGTACAATGTATCTGTTACCAATTTACATAGGGGGGAGGCTGGGATCTGGAGGTCCCCTTGTTAAAGGTTGTGGGGATGAGGCCCTTGTCCCCATCAACATGGGGACAAGATGCTTTGGGGAGCTACTCTAAAGCACCCTCCCCATGTTGAGGGCATGTGGCCTGGTATGGTTCAGGAGGGGGGGCACTCTCTCGTCCCCCCTCGTTTCCTGTGACCTGCCAGGTTGCATGCTCGGACAAAGGTCTGGTATGGATTTTGGGAGGACCCCTATGCCATTTTTTTTTATTTTGGCACAGGGTTCCTCTTAAAATCCACACCAGACCTGAAGGGTATTTAAAACAAATGTTGGGTTGGGGTTCCCCTTAATATTCATACCAGACCCAAAGGGCTTGGTAATGGACTGGGGGGGAACCCATGCCATTTTTTTCAAAGCGTTTTATCAATATTGCCGAGACCCGACAATTCATTACAGCTTTTAAATTACTTTTTTTCCTTTAGAAATGACTTTTTTTTCTTTAGAAATGTCATTTTGCTGTGGTATTGTTCTAAACACGGAAAAACTGCACCAATTTATAGGCATACTATAGACACCCCCCAGGGCATGATATTTAAAGGAATATTTCATTTTTATTGTTTCACTTTAAGCATTATTAAATCACTGCTCCTGAAAAAACGGCTGCTTTTAAAACATTTTTTGCATTGATACATGTCCCCTGGGGCAGGACCTAGGTCCCCAAACTTTTTTATGGCCATAAATTGCTTATGAGCTTTTAGAATGAGCACTTTTGATGTTTCATGTTAATGTTCCATAGACTTTAACGGTGTTCCGCGGCTTTCAAATTTGCCGCAAACACCGCATAATGTTCGTTGTTCGCCGAACACCCGATGTTTGAGTCGAACTTACGTTCCACTCGAACATCAGGCTCATCCCTAATTACCAGTTGTTGCCATGTGCTCTCTCTTTTCCCCTACAACTGGTGTAGGCTGACGCAGGGAAGATCATGTGAATGGACTGGAGTGGCCTGAAAATAGGTAAGAATATAGTTCTTTCTTGCATAGGTTAGTCAGAATAGGAGGGAGCATTTTTAAGAGTATCTAGATTTACCTGGATTATATAGAAAAGTTTTGCTAGCCACAGAAGTGTTAATGCCTTAAAATAAATCCTGAGTGAAAGTCAGCTGCAAACACTAATCACGTTTCATACCCGTGTAAATGGTGTAAAAATATATATAAATGTGTCTGCGCTAAATTACAAAAAATGACAATTATTGCTTTACACAAATAATTACAAAAAGTGTAACGTGCAAAAATATTCAGAATCAAAATCAAATGTGTCTGTGCTGAATAATAAATAATCAGAATAACAATAAAAGTGCAACGTGCAAAATTAATTAATTCAAAATTAATTCAAAATCTAAGTGCCAAACCAGGAATGAAAATGCAACCATTCCTTAAATTAAATAAAATAAAAAAGTCCTTATAGTTCATAAAAATATAAAGTGCTCAAAAATTGTGTCCATAATCAGTGAAGTCCATCCATCCTGTTCATCCGACAAGTGTATCACCATAAAGCATGCCTTAGTGTTCTCCAGTGACCCCCAAAAGCACATGCGCTCACCTTGAAGTGTGTGACACAGTAATTAAACTCTGTCAAAACACGCTTTGGAGCCACTCCTGGGCTCTATGGAATCGACTGTGTAGGTCTCCAATGTTCTCAAATAACGTCATAATATCATATGTAAAAGAAAAGAGATTCCATAGCGCAACATTGCAACATAGTAAAAGGATTTTTATTCAAAACAAACTCTCCCCTCTTAGGGGTACTCACATGGTGTGGGTGCGTGAGTGCACCATCCTATTCAGGTACTAACATATAAAAAGCTGATCATATGGTATAGCGTGCGGTGCGGTGTATTCATCCAGCTCTCTCTCCTTGCTGACAGCTCTGTCCTGGCCCCTCCCCTACGCGTGTTCGGCACAGGGATCACGTGCCTTCATCAGGGATATTTACCTGACGCACCAAATCCGGCAGACAATCCGATCGTGTGTGGGCTTCACCGGACCTTCAGTGGACTTCCCAGTCGCAAATCTGATGAACCTTAGATTTGGAACATGCTTCAAATCTTTACGTCGTAACTCCGCCGGACCCAGAAATCCGCTCGTCTGTATGCTAGTCCGACAGACAAAAAAACGACGCATGCTCAGAAGCAAATATGAAACAGAAGCGCTCGGTCTGGTAAAACTAGTGTTCGTATTGTAGGTAGCACATTCCTCATGCTGCAAATTCTGTGATCGTTGAATGCAGCGCAATAATTGTTTTCATTATAATGCTAGAAGAACAAAGTTGTTTTGCTGTTCCTATTCACACAGAGTTCTCCCAAACTGATTTCTGGATTATTTCTCTTGATCTCATGAATGATATTGTATTTGTTTTAAAAGCCATATCTCCATACTAATGTTTACACAATTGTTTTTTGGAGTCATCTTTTATTTTTATTTCATCAAGATCTTTATGATTATTGTCAAATTTTATCTTTATCTCCATATATATTTTTTTTGTTTATAAAGTTACCACAAAGAACCATTTTTTTTTGTTTTTTTGGGGTGTTTTTTTTCATAAATTTAACACAAAGAAACATTTTTTTTGTTTTGTTTTGTTTTTATTTTGTTACCACAAAGAACCATTACTTTTGTACATTTTTAATTTTTGTTTTGGTATAAAGTTACCACAAAGAACCTTTTTTTGTTTTAGAATTTTTTGTTGTTGTAAAGTTACCAAAAGAACATTATATATTTTTTTGTTTTGCAACCTCAAGGAGGTTGTTGTCCCTTGTTAATTTGGCATTGTCTCTAAAAAAATGATGTTAATTAAAAAAATAAAGTATTTTCATAAACTAAAATATCCATTTATTTATGGTAAACAAAATAAAGATGAAGTCAACGCTGGCTAAACTTTTTGAATTGGTGAATACTTTTGGCCCCAGGGCACACATTAAGTCTGTGGAAAAGAAAACTGTGATCTTGAGGAGTCCATATAAGAGGGAGCACAATCTGGTCCAGGAATCTCAGAGATCAAGAGCAGCAGCAGATGACATAGATGTCCCCAGGCTGTGGTACTACACCAGCCTGCGTCTTCTGTCAGACCAGTCTGAACCCAGGTCATCACTTCTTCTCTTCCCTGCAGCCTTCCCGCCACCCTGCCCTGCACCCTTCCCTGCAGCCTTCCCTGCAGCCTTCCTTGTAGGCTGTGGCTCTGGTGGTTGGCTTGTGGCAGGAGGAGAAGGAGGAGGAGGAGGAGGAGGAGGGGCTTGCTCATATATCTGGCTATTCTCACTTAGCTGGCCCCTCTGCCCCTTGTGAATAGCATCTGAAAATATTTTTTCACACAGGAGGCATTGGCCCCACTCCATTTGCAGCAACCTGCTGGCTAAATAACAGCCATAGGCCTCTTCTGCTTCGGGGGGCTCTTCAGAAAATTAGTGGCTTCTCTCATGAGGCGCAGTGATGCCTCCTCTGTCACCGTCCCCTTTCTGGCCCTTTTTGTAGGAAGGCGGGGGGGAGGCACTTGGGATTCTGTCAGGCTCCTACTGGGCCCGACCACCTCCTGGCTGACACTGGGCCCAGCCACCTCCTGGCTGACACTGTGCCCGGCCTTCTCCTGGATGACACTGTGCCCAGCCTCCTCCTGGCTGTCCCTGGGCCCAGCCTCCTCTTGCCTGCCACTTTCCACACCTTCCTCCTGGCTGACCTCATCCTGTGTATAAAAAAGGGACATAGTTTTAGTTTTTGGTTCATCAATGACACACAATTTTCTTCTCATGACTTGCAAATTCAATGTTAATACGTATATTAAGAGTATAGAAATCTGACACCAGCATTTTTTAAAGCAGGTGACAAACATTTTAGGCCATTACTGTCAATTGATGTGTATACATCATTTTTAGGATAAAATTCCTAATCAATTATAACATCTAGTTAACATCATTAATATTAGGACACTAAATATGTCTCAAATTAATTTACCTGACTCCAGGTGGTCACATCCGGTTCTTCAAGGATGGAAGACCCAGTTTGGTCCTCATCAGCCTCTGCTGGGGTGGAGGGAAGTGTGCATGGAAGGGTGGAGGGAAGGGTTGAAAGTGATGCCCTGGCTTCATACTGGTCATCCAGAAAACATAGTTTCTCGTAGTACCACAGCCTGGGTACATATACATCATCTGCTGATGCTCCTGATCTCAGGGAAAACTGGATCTTGTTATGCTCCCTCCAATACATATTTCGCAACATCCCAATTTTCTTTTCCAAAATCTCCACGGTTGCTTCTGGGATGAAAGTATGCACAAATGCCAGAAGTCTCTCCAGCGTTGACTTCCTTACTGGTTTGATGTAATATTGAGGGTGTTTGACCTCCCACAGATTCCTCATCTCCCTGTACTTATCAATAAATGCTGACATAAATTCTGGGTCCCTAAATTTGGCAATCATGCTTTCTGTTAAAGATAAGACACAAGACAAAAACACTAATGTTTCAGCTAAACCCTCATCATCTTAACCCAACATAGGCCTCATCAATCTTTAAGCAGTATAAGCTGCTTGCTACAAAGTTTACCAAAAAATTACCTTTGTTTCTTCCTCTATGCACAGAACATACGTACGACACATGTGTAATAACTTGTTATAGACTGCGCATGCATGAAACTCCGCCTGCGTGGCCTGCCCCTGACGTTCTTTTTTAACGCATATTCTCCGCCCCTGGTCTCTACGCACAGAACGTACGTATGACACATGCGTAATAACTTTTTATACACTGTGCATGTGTGAAACTCTGCATGCGTCACCCGCCCCTGACATTCTTTTTTAACCAATATTCTCCACCCCTTCTCTCTATGGTGCGTAGTGGGAGAAACAATGGTGGAGACACATCAGGTGTGTACTACCTGAGGTAGTGACGAAAGCTCTGAGTCCGGAACGTCCCGATCCGGGAAGTGGAGATTTAAGGCCTCCAATATGGCCTTTCAAGAGATGGTGGAGATGGTGGCAATTTTGCGAAAGAATTACTATGATGGGAAGTATGGACCGTACGCCCGGCCTAATTTCTGAAAAGCCAAAATAATGGCGAAGGTGGTGAAGACCTTGCATCTTCGTTTTGGGGTACGGCGCTCAAAAGATCAGCTTAGGAAAAGATGGTCCGACCTCAAACTCCGGGAGCCGGATCAGTACAGACGGATCCATAAAGTGCTTAAAAAAAGTAAGTACTTGTCATGTGTTCATATTCTGAGTATTACCTTGCATACTGCTCCATGTGCTTTTATTTAATGTACGATCATAGTAAATATCGTTCCATATATATATATATATATATAATATATATGTGTGTGTACATAACATGTGTGTGTGTGTATATCTATCTATCTATCTATCTATCTATCTATCTATCTATCTATCTATCTATCTATCTATCTATCTATCTATCTATCTATGTAGGAAGGCCAGTATGGTGGCCTGAATTTATGGGAGGAGCCCGGGGGTATTTAAGCAGCCCGCTCACCTGTGGTGCTTGTCGGTTTCCTGTGCGCGATATACGTCACTAGGCCGACGATTCGAATGCCAGCGTCCGCTAGTTCTTGTCTCGCAAGTTCCCGTTTTCGCAAATTTCCGTGCTCGAGAGTTTCGAAGTCCGTGTTACCGACTCGTAGTTCGTACCGCGCGTCTGGCTTGGCTGTCGCAGGTAGGGTCCCGTCGGACTTTGTTTTTACGCATTGTTAGATATCATGTCACTAAACCGTGATATCAAACTTACGAGTCACTCGCAATTTTCAAACGTAACCGCATGCATACTACTCGCACTTTCGTTATGTTACCATTTCTCGTTATCTGAAAAAACCACCGCGACATAGATGTCGCTTCATTTCAGGCATGTCGAATTATTACCAGGTGTCAGCAAACAGCCGTAGCGATTCACAATTCCTTATCGAACCACGTCAGTTCGATACCAATCATTTCTCATTTTTTGAACATTTCTAAATACATTTCTAACATTTCAAACCATTTCAATCATTTCTAATTTCAGTCACGTACCGCGCTCCGGTTCGAATCCAGTCGCATCTAAAGATGCACCCATTCGCTCCGGTGCGCCCCAGTAGTTACGGCCTCATTTCAGTACATGCTCCAGAGTCACGTCATTATCAGTCGCTTTCGACTCACCAATTCGTACCTCTGTCATGGTTTTTCATGCCACGTATCACGCTCTGTTACGAATTCAGTCGCATGGAAATGCACCGATTCGTCCCGGCGTGCCCCAGGTATTGGCCACATTTCAGTACATGCTCCAGAGTCTGATTCGCAGTCAGTCGCTATAGTGGCATGATCGATTCGCGCCTCTGTCATGGCAACAAATGTTACACCTGCACTAACCGCATTCCGGTTCGAATCCAGTCACATCTTCGATGCACCGATTCGTTACGGCGTGCCCCAGGGCCCGGCCTCATTTCTGGACATGCTCCAGAGTCCGGTTCGTTGTCAGTCGTAGTTTGCGGCTCACCGATTCGTGCCTCTGTCATGGGAATCATTTCAACTGTCACAAATCACGCTTCGATTCGAATCCAGTCGCATCCATGATGCAACGATTCGTCCCGGCGTGCCCCAGGTATTTTCGGCCACATTTCAGTACATGCTCCGGAGTCCGGTCGTTGTCAGTTGCAATTGCGACATGATCGACTCGTGCCTCTGTCATGGCACGTGCCTCCACCATGACAAATCATTTCATTCATTTCATCATTTCACTCATCTCACTGTCACGTACCGCGCACCGATTCGAATCCAGTAGCATCTGAGATGCACCGATTCGTCCCGGCGCGCCCCAGTTGTTTTGGCCTCATTTCATGCGTACTCCATAGTCCGACTCGTCATTTGTCGCAGTCGAAAAAAAACAAAAAAAAACAAAAAACAAAAAACATGTGTGTATGTGTATATATATACATATATATCCAAAAAAAAAAAAAAAATCAATCATGTGTGTGTGTGTATGTATGTATGTATATATATGTATGTATATATAAATAAAGTAGTATAAATAAAACGTTTGGGCCTCAGCCAACACCTGCATCAGAACTTGGTTAGCTATCAGTTGCGGCATAACCAATTTGTGCCTTTGCCAGGGCAAACATTTCACGGTTACATACCACACTCCAATTCAAATCCAGTCGCATCCGTGATGCACCAATGTATTCCGGCATGCACCAGCGTTTCTTTTGCCTCATTTCAGTACATGCTCCAGAGTCCGGGTCGCTGTCAGTTGCAGCTGCGGCACGACCGATTCGTGCCTCTGTCATGGCGAAACATTTTTCATTCATTTCACTCTAAGGCAAACATTTCATTTATTTTGTTGTCGCATGCCGCACCCCGATTCAAGTTCAGGGCATCCGTCAGACATCGATTCATCCTGGCAAACCCCAGTTGGCGTGGCCTCATTGGCGCAGTCATGGCACACCGATTCGTGCCTCGGTCAGGGCACAAACAGTTCACTCATTTATTTAATGCCAGGCACCTGTCGCTTAAACATGTTACAATTTACCTTTCAAACCAGGTAGTCAAACCCTCCACCTGTTCTCTTCTGTCATTTCCTCCAGGTCAGTCAAAAAAAAAAAAAAAAAAAAAGGGGGGGCCACACCCAGTCTTCCTTCGAAGCTCAGTCATGGTCCCGATTCATTTGTTGAAACCTTCGCCTCGCTACTATACCCCCTCATAGTCACAGCACATCCAAGTATAACTTTTTGCAATCGTCGCAAATACGCATCCAAACACAACTTCTTGCATTTCATTGCAAGCACACATCGAAACATAACTTCTTGCAATTGTTGCAAGTACACATCCCATCATGACTTCTTGCAATCGTTGCAAGTACGCATCCAAACAGAACGTCTTGCAATCGTTGCAAGCACACAACAAAGCACAATTTCTTGCAATCATTTCAAACACGCATCCAATCATAAAACTTCTTGCAAACGTTGCAGGCATGCATTCAAGCATAAACTTCTTGCAATCGTTGCAAGTACGCATCCAAGCTTAAACTCTTGCAGTCTTGCAAGCACATGCAGCAATACGAACTTTTCACAGTCACTACAAACACATCTCCACCGACAGGAACTCCCTTGCAATCGTTGCAAGCACACATTCAAGCACAAATCTTACAATCATTACAAGACACGCATCTTAGCATAACTTCTTGCAATCATTGCAAGCACACATTCAGTCACAACTTCTTGCAAAATGTTGCAGGGACACACCCAAGCATAACTTCTTGCAATCATGGCAAGCACGCATCCAAACACAACTTATAATCGTTGCAAACACGCATCCAAGTATAACTCCTTGCAGCCCGTGTAAGCACATGCAGTAATACGGACTTCCCGCAGTCACGGCAAACACATCACCATTGACACAAACTCCCGGGCAATTGTTGCAAACACGTATTTAAGCACAACTCTTGCAATCATTGCAGGGCTCGCATCTTAGCATGACTTCTTGCAATCAGTACACATTTCCAGTGGCACACAATCAGTCACACATCATTCTTCAGTGGCACTTAATCGGCCACTTGTCTCCAGTGGCATTTCATACGAGCCACTCATCAATTTCTGTGTCATCTCTCGCTTAGGTCAGTTGAGTTCAGGTTCCACCCCGCACCAGGTATTGTATTGCCACACACAGCTGGCTCCTCATAACATCATCAGGCTATACCTAGCCAACATTCAGCATTTCTTGCCCTCACAGGAACCCAGAGAGTCATCCGTGTTTACGGCGCATACAGTAGGATCCTTTCTACGTGGCGTCCAGAAGCATCAGCCCATAGCTAAACGGCAAACGCTTGCCCATCACAACTGCCATCTTCAGGGACATGTCAAAACCTCAGACATTCCCCAGTCTAGTCATACAAGCAGCCATCTACCTGGCCCTCTGTGGTTTTCTACGGCCTAACAAATTCACTTTACTGGCACAGGCAGCCAGGTACTACGTAGACACAACTTGACTCGCTGGTAATACCATTATGTCCTTCAGCTTATAGTCTCAAAAAACTCAATAATCCAGAACCGAGGTCTACAATAACCTCCTCCGAATTAACGAACACCACGCAGGCCAGCCTCCCCCTTGACAAATTGACCCGTATCAGGTTAGTTCCCCAAAACTTCACCCATACACGGGTGTGTACTAACAAGTAGCTGCAGTCTTTCCTAAGAATGTGGACCTATCAATGTCGGATGGTCCCGTACTACGTGGATCGGTGTATCAATGATTATATCTTAACTCTAGGGTCTTATCACCTACGTCGTCCTTGTCACCCCAGGTAACGACAGATGCCACAGCCACCACAGGCATCGCGGCAATTTTTGGCCATCATCGGTTTACAAGTACATGGCCCCCAGAGACGCTCCTAAAACCCCGGGTTTACCCGGACTTCCTCCCTCTTCAAGTTACACCCGGTCATGGCAACCGCTTAACTCTAGGGTCTTATCTGGACAGGACAGGCCGTGGCTTTTCCACCGACATCCGGTCCAAGGCGAGCCTCTTAATGAAGCCAGGCCCACATCGCTCTGTGATGTCCTTCCTGCGCACGCTGGGGTAATTATCTTGGCAACACCAGTTTAATGTCCACTGCATGTTCGTTCCAGGCTGCCATCTTCTGGGACATGTCTACTATATTAACCAGTATGCTATTGGGCCTTCTACCCAGTTTGGTTTTACAAGCAGCCATTTACTTGGCCTATCACGGGTTCTGGCGGCCCAGCGAGTTTACCCGCAGCTATCCCGCAGGCCAAGTTCTGTGTAGTTGGCTCGCTGCCAACACCATTTCATCCTCCACCCTGCAGTGTCCAAAACCCAGCAATCAAGTTCCAGGATAGACTTCCATCTCCATAAAGTAAACAACGTCCGGTGGCCAGTAACCATACTCGACCGCCTACTGTCACTCCTACCGGAACACTCAAACTCTAGTCCCCTATTATCTTTCGGGCAACCCTCGAGTGCCTGCCAGTTCATCAAACACCTGGGGGTTCTTCTACGCTGCCTACACCTCAACCCCAGTCAGTACTCCGGTCACTCTTTAATATTGGGGCAGCCTTGGCAGCATGTCGGCATGGGTCCCAGACCACATCATCAAGAGACTTAGCAGGTGAAACTCCGCCTACCTCACCCGGCACGTCCCCACTCCTTAGGTCGAAACGGCACAAGCATTCACCTAACTTGCTCAAATAAATAAAGCCAAAACTAATAAAACCACACCCCTACCTGAATGTTTTTGCCCCCTTATTCTGGCATACCGACCAGCAGACCAAGGCACACTTTCAGGTCCATTTCATATGGTAAGTCCACACTTTCAGGTCTATTTCCGATGGTAAGTTTATGTTAACTACAAATGTTATCTATGTCCATATCGGACATAGGGCTCCACCCATAAGTAGGAAGGCCAGTATGGTGGCCTGAATTTATGGGAGGAGCCCGGGGGGTATTTAAGCAGCCCGCTCACCTGTGGTGCTTGTCGGTTTCCTGTGCGCGATACCCACCCTCCCATCCCCATTTCAAGGCATTCATTTCATTTCATTTATTTCATTCATTTCTCTCTACAGAATAATCATTTCTTAAACTAGGGTATGCCCCCTTATTCTGGCATACCGACCAGCAGACCAAGGCACACTTTCAGGTCCATTTCATATGGTAAGTCCACACTTCCAGGTCTATTTCCGATGGTAAGTTTATGTTAACTACAAATGTTATCTATGTCCATATCGGACATAGGGCTCCACCCATAAATATATAGATATATATATATATAGATATATACACATATATCTATCTATATATATATATACACACACACACACACACACATTTTATATATATATATATATATATATATATATATATATATATATATATATATATATATATATCTATCTATATCTATCTATATATATATATAGATATATATATATATATATATATATATGTGTGTGTGTGTGTGTGTGTGTGTGTGTATATATATATATATGTGTGTATATATATATATATATATATATATATATATATATATATTTCAAAGGGAATTTTTATTATGTCTTCAACAAGGAACTCTGCCCAAACAGACAATTTGTACACGATTTCACTACAATGTTTCATATTACTATTCCTGGACTCAAATATCTGTGTGCTAAGTATAGCTTTTGTTTCATTCACATAGGGAAGAAAAATCTCAGACAAGCTGAACCCAGTGACCCCCCACTGCAACACCCAAATTGGGAAATCAGCCCAAGCCCCACAGAGGATGTTGAGGAAGGAGAGGTGGGCGAAATGGGCACCCCACCAGGTGAGTGTCTGACACACCAGCTTACGGGAATCTATGTATGGCTGCATATTTCAAGATACATTTTTTATCATCTATTTTAGGTGATCTGGTTGTGGAAGGGCAAGAAACAAGGACCAGCGCCACCCCCGAGGATGTGTACGAAGTAGAGTTGGAGGAACTAGGCAACATGTGAACCCCACCACGTGAGTGTCTGACACACCAGCTTACGGTAATCTATGTATAGCTGCATATTTTTAAATACATTTTTTGTCATCTATTTTAGGTGATCTGGTTGTGGAAGAAGCAAGCACCAGCGCCACCCCCAAGGATGTGTATGAAGTAGAGGTGGAGGAAGAAGGCAACATGGGCACCCCACCACATGAGTGTCTGACACACCAGCTTATGGTAAGGTAATCTATATATGCCTGTATATTTCTAAATACATCTTTTTTCCTTTAATTTTTGGTCATGTGGAACTTTTTAGCACAGACAGTGCACAACGCCTAATTGGACAAATAATGGCCTGGAATGGGGATATTGATGCCATGCGTAATTGGCTGGATAGTATGTAGCAGGAAATTAAGGACATGATCAATGTTTTGGGGAAAATCTAAATTTTCTTTTTCACAAAAAAAACATTGATCATGTTCTTCATTTCCTTGTTTGCTGACCCCATTCTAGGCCATTTATTTTAGGATTAAAATTGTATGCCTGTTTCAAAAAATTATTTTTAAAAAATCTAATAAAAAAATGAGGCCTGTTTGTTTTAAAAAACTAGGACAAAAACCTAAAAAATATATATAGAGGCCTGTTTGTTTAAAAAAAAAATTATATATATATATATATATATATATATATATATATATATATATATATATATATATAAAGAAAGGCAAGCAATAAATATAATTTTATCAGATCCTGACTTTTTAATAAAAAATTATAGATTCTGTGGCATTGTAATGGCCCCCCTACCTGTAAAAAAAATCAACATATTCATCCCGAACTTGACGGGCACTTTGGTGGGGCCAAGCCAGTACGGCCAGTATCCAGGCCCGTCAGAGGATTGTCAATAAGTCCGGCCTCGGGCCCAAGTGATACCATATAATTGGTTGAATGTTTGTTTAAATATTTGTGCAGGATGCAGCACGTTAGAACAATGTGATTGAGTTTGGATTCCACCATGTGGATAGCTTTCTGAAACAGGAGGAACCTGCTGGCCAGAATCCCAAAAGCATTCTCCACAACTCTTCTCGCTCTGGCCAGCCAGAAGTTAAAAACCGTCCTCTCCAGGGTGAGGGTCCTTTGAGGGATTGGCCTCATGAGGTGCTTGCTCAGACCGAAGGCTTCATCTGCTATGAAGACAAAGGGGAGTCATCCACGTTATCGGCATCATGTGGCAATCCCAGGCCACCACTCTGGAGACGCTGGTAGAACTCCGTCTGGGCGAAGACTCCTCCATCCGACATCCGGCCATTCTTCCCCACGTCCACATACAGAAATTCATATTGTGCCGACACCACCGCCATTAAGACAATACTATGGAACCCCTTATAATTAAAATAGTATGACCCCGAATGGGGTGGTGGCATGATATGGACGTGTTTCCCATCTATAGCCCCTCCACAGTTGGGAAAGTCCCAACGGATAGGCAAAATGGGATGCCACAGTCTGCCATTCCTGTGGCGTTGAAGGAAACTGGGGAATCAAACAAGAAATAAAAAATCAGTAATTTTGAACATAACATTGCAAGCACATTACACTAAAAAACATTATTGCCCAGCATCAGTATAACATTCACTGAAATCTTATTTTAAAAATAATATATAAAGGCCCACTTATCAGATTGCTCATCCCCTCTGATGGCACATTGGTAAATTTTAGGGGGGTGGATTATAAATCAAGTTTAAGGACATGCAGGGGTTGGATTGGATGATGGAAATCAGCACAGCTTCTGCTCATTTACTAAAGCCCTGGAGCAAATGCACTTGCAGAGTGCAAATGCATTTTGCAAAGTGCAACATATTTGCTTTTATTAAATCAACCCCACAGAACATTTTTAAAATTTTAGGGGGGGGATTCTAAATTAAGTTAATGACACACAGACTATTTGGATGAATTTTGGGGGGGGGGGGGGATTCTAAATTAAGTTAATGACACACAGACTATTTGGATGAATTTTTTTGGGGGGGATTCTAAATTAAGTTAATGACACACAGACTATTTGGATACATTTTAGGGGGGGATTCTAAATTAAGTTAATGACACACAGACTATTTGTATGAATTTTAGGGGGGGAGGGGATTATAAATCAACTTAATGACCCACAGACTATTTGGATGAATTTTAGGGGGGGGGATTCTAAATTAAGGTAATGACGCACAGACTATTTGGATGAATTTTAGGGGGGAGGGGATTCTAAATTAAGTTAATGACACACAGACTATTTGGATGAATTTAGAGGGGGAGAGGATTCTAAATCAACTTAATGACACCCAGACTATTTGGATGAATTTTAGGGGGGAGGGGATTGTAAATTGAGTTAATGACACACAGACTATTTGGATGATTTTTAGGGGGGGAGGGGATTCTAAATTAAATTAATGACACACAGACTGACACGTACCTCGTATGTGAGCCTGACGTGCAGAGGGAGACCTCTCGTACAGCCCTGGTACCCAGATCACTGGAGTTGAGGACAGTGACTGTAGGAGCACAGTGGGGTATGAGTGCCTGGTGGATTCTCTGGAACTGGAGATGATGTCCGCTGGGAGGCACTGGAACTGGCTGGAGTGCTGGGTGCAGGTAAGCTGGATGCAGGTCAGCAGGCTGCAGGAAAGCTGGATGCAGGTCAGCAGGGTGCAGGTGAGCTGGATGCAGGTGAGCTGGATGCAGGTGAGCTGGATGCAGGTCAGCAGGCTGCAGGTAAGCTGGATGACGGTCAGCAGGATGCAGGTAAGCCGGATGCAGGTGAGCTGGATGCAGGTCAGCAGGCTGAAGGTAAGCTGGATGCAGGTCAGCAGGGTGCAGGTAAGCCGGATGCAGGTCAGCTGGATGCAGGTGAGCTGGATGCAGGTCGGCTGGGTGCAGGTGCGCCAAGAAGCAGCAAATGCACATGGGTGTGCACAGCAGGCAGAAGCAAGGTTAGACAAGCCGGGTCATACACAGCGGATCAGATCAACAGAATCGGCAGGCAAGGAATGGTCAAGTTCAGCCTGGTTCTGGTAGCAGGAGATCAGGCAGGCAAGCAAACAGGATCAGGGTCAATGGAGAGCCAAGGTTCAGGATTGGAGACAGCAGCGTTGTCAGTGAGCCAGGTCAGAAGGTGATCAGATGCAGATTACAGGAACAGGAAACAGGTGAAGCTGCAGATCAAACAGCAAGAGCTGAATGGTGGAAGCCCCTCTTAAAGGCCCCTACGCGCCAAAGACACGTTACTGTGTGCGCGCGCACGATCTCCGCGATCGGCGCATGCACATTGGCGCACGCCTGTTCATTACTGGGGACCTGTTGGCGGGGATGTGCCTGAGCCCTGTTGCAGTTCTGGAAGTAGTGTGTCCATGACATTGCCCCCCCCCTTAAGGGCAACCTCCGGGTGCCCAAAAGAGCTCTTTTCTGTGGATGTTTGCGGAAGAAGGCCTGGATTAGTTCTTGGGCATGCACATTTTGCTTAGGTTCCCATGAGTTCTCCTCTGGTCCATACCCCTTCCACTTGATTAAAAATTGAAATTGGTTACCTCTCCTCCTGCAGTCTACGACAGCCTCCACTTCATACTCTTCGTCCTTATTAATAATAACAGGTTCGGGTGGTCCCGATCCTCTGTCCGGGAAAGGGTCAGGTACTGTGGGTTTAAGCAGAGACACATGAAACACTGGGTGCACTTTGAGCGACTCAGGCAAGGTAAGCTCATAGGAGACCTCATTCAATTTCCTTTTAACTTCAAAAGGGCCAATGAATTTGGGTGCCAGCTTTTTTGAAGGGCAAGCCATCTTGAGGTTGGTGGTAGATAACCACACCTGATCACCTGGTTGGAGACGTAATTCACCTCTTCTCTTCCTGTCATAAAGCCTCTTGTTGGTTGTCTGCGCTTTGGCCATTGCTTCTTGCAACAACTTGTTGTTGCGACCCAGGAATTCGACAGGTCTTTGTACTGCTGGAACTGGAGATTCCGGGATAATGTTAGGCAGGAAGACAGGATGGAACCCATAGTTTGCAAAGAATGGTGACTGACCTGTGGCTGAATGGCTGGCATTGTTGAAAGGGAATTTCGCTAGAGGCAAGAGTGCTACCCAATCATCCTGGACAAACAAGGTAAAGCAACAGATGTACTGTTCCAGGGTTTGGTTCGTTCTCTCAGTTTGTCCGTTAGTCTGGGGGTGGAAAGCAGATGACATGGAAAGCTCAATTTTCAGGATTTGGCATAGTGACCTCCAGAAGCGGGAGGTGAACTGAACTCTCCTGTCAGATACAATGTTAGTTGGTACCCCGTGCAGCCTTATGATCTCCCTGACAAACACCCGGGCGGTTTCCAAAGCAGACGGAGTACTCTTTAGGGGTATGAAGTGGGCCATCTTAGACAAAAGGTCAACCACTACAAAGATAGCTGTATGTCCTTCAGAAGGGGGTAGTTCCACTACAAAGTCCATGGTAATCATGCTCCAGGGTCTGTCAGGAATTGGTAGTGGTCTGAGGAGACCCCAGGACTTGGTCCTGGCAGACTTGCTTTGGGTACAGGTGACACATGATTTGACATAGTCCTTGCAATCTTCCTCAAGCTTCGGCCACCAAAACATGCACTGGATTAGTTCACGAGTCTTGTGAACCCCAAAATGTCCGGCCAGTGGATGGTCGTGGCACAGGCTCAGAACTTCTGTCCGGCAATTTTCTGGCACAAAAATTTTGCTGTCCTTCCAAAGCATCCCACCCCTGGGTATCAAGGTTGATCCTGGAGGACCGGACACCCCCTCTGAGGCTTGTTTTAGACCAGACATCAGGTCTATCTGGAAAAGCAGAAAGTTGCCTTCAGATAAAATGGTGTCAGGGACTGAAGTTTCCTTGGGGTCATCGTACATCCGAGAGAGAGCGTCAGGCTTGATGTTCTTTGATCCTGGCCGGTAGGTGATGTGAAATGAAAATCTGGTAAAGAATAACGCCCATCGTGCTTGGCGCGGCTTCAAACGTTTGGCAGTTCGTAAATATTCCAGATTTTTATGATCCATGTAGATAAGTATGGGATGTGCAGCTCCCTCTAGTAGATATCGCCATTCTTTGAGCGCGGCCTTAATGGCCAGAAGTCCACGGTCACCTACATCGTAATTCTTCTCGGCAGGCGAAAGCTTCCGGGAGAAGAAAGCTATAGGGTGCATGAGATCCTTGAGTCCTTGACGCTGCGAAATAACTTCCCCCATGGCTGTTTCTGAGGCATCAACCTCGAGTAGGTAAGGAAGAGAAGTATCCGGGTGACTCAAGATGGGGGCAGAGGTAAAAAGTCCCTTTAGGGTAGAAAAGGCCGCTTGTGCCTGGGGATTTCTGCTGGAATCGGATGTTTTGTCTTGTTAGCTGGGTGATCGGGGAGATAATTGCAGAAAATCCCTTGATAAACCTTCTGTAAAAATTGGCAAAGCCAACAAAACGTTGCACCCTCTTCTTATCTGAGGGTGCAGACCAGTCCAGGACAGCTGTAACCTTTTGTGGGTCCATCTTGAACCCCTCTGTGGAAATTACCAGGCCCAGGAATTGGATACTCTGCCGCTCGAACTCGCCTTTTTCTGGTTTGGCATATAGCCCATGCTGATGGAGTCGGCAGAGTACCATCTTGACGTGTTTCCGATGCTGATCCAAGGATGAGGAAAAGATCAGGATATCGTCTAAGTAGGCTATGACGAAGATATCCAGATAGTCTCTGAAGATATCATTTATCAGGTGCTGGAAGGTAGCAGGGGCATTACACAGGCCGAAGGGCATCACTAGGTATTCATAGTGGCCAAACCTGGTACGGAAGGCTGTCTTCCACTCGTCCCCTGCACGAATGCGAACCAAATTATAGGCCCCACGAAGATCGAGTTTGGTGAACACAACAGTAGTTCTCTGCCTCTGAAAAAGCTCAGGAACCAGGGGTAAGGGGTACCGGTTCTTGACCGTGACCTTGTTCAGCTCCCGGTAGTCCACACAAGGACGCAATGAGTGGTCCTTCTTCTCCACAAAAAATATCCCTGCCCCAGCCAGAGAGGTGGATGGCCGGATGAACCCCCTCTTAAGATTTTCATTAACATATTCCTTTAACACTTCCAACTCCCGCGCTGAGACAGGGGGAAAATCCGCCCGAAGGGGATTTCAGCCTTGGGCAGTAACTCAATCAGGCAATCGTAGGAACGATGAAGAGGAAGTGTCTCTGCCCCTCGCTTACTAAGTCAGCTTCCAGACCCAGCAAAGGGCCAGATAACTTGAGAGGTAAGGGCAGACAGTGTCCTTGGCAGTAGAGAGACTGAAACTTGATTTCTCCGGAGTCCCAATCAATCTGTGGGTTGTGGGCCTGAAGCCACGGTAGACCCAAGATGACCGGGAACAAAAGGGAAGCAATTGCATCAAACTTAGGCAGCTCCTTGTGGTTTGAGACAGTAACTACAGGCAGTGGAGGAGTCTCTTGAGTCACCTGGCCAGATTTAATTTGGGATCCATCCACCAAGAAAACGGAAAGTCCCTGTGTTGAAGTGGAATGCGTTGTTGATTGGCAAAGTTCAAATCAATAAAACAACTGCATGCACCAGAGTCTATTATTGCAGTAACAGACACAGTCTTTCCGGACAACTGAAGGGTGATGGGAATCGCCAGGTGAGTAGAGGGAGCTGGGTGACTGTGTGATGGGATGGGTGAAGATCTACGATACTTGGCAGGACATGAATGTACATAGTGGCCAGTTCCCCCGCAGTACAAGCAAAGGTTGAGCTGTTGCCGACGTAGACGCTCTTCAGCGGATAATGCGGTTCTCATTAGTCCGACCTGCCCAGATTTATGGAAGTCCGGTGTTAGTTTGGTTGGTGCAGGATTAACTGGGACCGGTCTGAGGGGAACAGGACGAGAGGTTGTCGGCACTTGGGGTAACAACCAAGTTGGTTGAGTCTGCTGGGTCACCCTCTCCATCTTGCGTTCCCAAAGACGACGGTCTATCTGAATAGATAGGGTAATCAAGGATTCCAGAGAATTTGGTACGGACCCGAGCCAGTTCATCTTTTAATTCTTCTGACAAGCCTAGGCGAAACTGGTGCTGTAAAGCTGCATGATTCCAGTGGGTATCTGCGCTCCAGCGCCTAAAGTCTGTTATATAGTCCTCTACCACTCTGCGGCCTTGCAGGAGTGTACTAAGAGCAGCCTCAGCAGTGGAAGTTCATTGGGGGTCATCATAAAGAAGTGACATTGCGTTGATGAAGGATGACAAAGAGTCCAGAGAAACATGGTGTTCTTCCAGCAGGTGATGAGCCCAGGCTTGTGGATCTTTCAGCAGAAGTGAGACAACAAACCCCACCTTGGTGCTTTCCCGTGAAAAGGTTAAGGGTAGTAAGGAAAAGTACAGCTCGCATGCATTGCAGAAAGTCCAAAACTTGCTTCGATCCCCAGAAAGCTTCTCCGGAATTGGGACCCTGGGTTCTGGAGATGACATCATTACAGGGAGTGTGGGGGAAGCCTCTGATGACAACCCGCTGAAAGGAAGGTTTGTAATACTCGTCCGGGACTGCACTTGTCTCTCAAGGTGTTCATAGCTGTCCTGGAGGGATTTCACCTCTTGAGTGAGGACAGAGAGCAATTGGCAGATTTCATCAGTAGTGGAGGTCCCTCTTGCAGGCTCAGGCATGGCTGTTTGATACTGACACGTATCTCGTATGTGAGCCTGACGCGCAGATTGAGACCTCTCGTACAGCCCTGGTTCCCAGATCACTGGAGTTGAGGACAGTGACTGTAGGAGCACAATGGGGTATGAGTGCCTGGTGGATTCTCTGGAACCGGAGATGACGTCCGCTGGGAGGCACTGGAACTGGCTGGAGTGCTGGGTGCAGGTAAGCTGGATGCAGGTCAGCAGGCTGCAGGAAAGCTGGATGCAGGTCAGCAGAGTGCAGGTAAGCTGGATGCAGGTGAGCTGGATGCAGGTGAGCTGGATGCAGGTCAGCAGGCTGCAGGTAAGCTGGATGCAGGTCAGCAGGATGCAGGTAAGCCAGATGCAGGTCAGCTGGATGCAGGTGAGCTAGATGCATGTGAGCTGGATGCAGGTCAGCAGGCTGCAGTTAAGCTGGATGCAGGTCAGCTGAATGCAGGTGAGCTGGATGCAGGTCAGCTGGATGCAAGTGCGCCAAGAAGCAGCAAATGCACATGGGTGTGCACAGCAGGCAGAAGTAAGGTCAGACAAGCCAGGTCATACACAGCGGATCAGATCAACAGAATCGTCAGGCAAGGAATGGTCAAGTTCAGGCTGGTTCTAGTAGCAGGAGATCAGGCAGGCAAGCAAACAGGATCAGGGTCAATTGAGAGCCAAGGTTCAGGATTGGAGACAGCAGCGTTGTCAGAGAGCCAGGTCAGAAGGTGATCAGATGCAGATTACAGGAACAGGAAACAGGTGAAGCTGCAGATCAAACAGCAAGAGCTGAATGGTGGAAGCCCCTCTTAAAGGCCACTACGTGCCAAAGCCACATTACTGTGCACGTCCCTCACTCTGCTTGAATGCTTCCGTCAGTATACCACTTCCTCCCAGTCTGGACTCAGATATCAGATATTCCAACTGCTCCCAAGCACAAAACAAGGCGAGACTTGCTTAGATGTTAACATTGACTATTTTACTAAATCATTTACCCAGACTAGTTGACTATTCAATACACATTACCATAAACATCAACACAGGGTTAATTAGAACAAACAACAATGTGTGGAATACCCTTAGAACTGTGGTAAGCCAGACTAGACTGTTCATCTCCTAGCCAGTCCTGGAGGCTAATGTGATCAGCTCACTCAATTAACAGGTTGAGTTCAGAATCAAACAAACCAATACTAGTCTCTACATACATCCTGGGAGATATTGTGGACAAATATTACTGTCCCATTTTAAGTAGTCCAAGATATATTTTCTCACTCACCCTGTGCCAGGATAGCACAGGGGGACTTAGACATAAGAGGTGTATGGGGAGCTGAAACAAGGGCATCCCCTACTTTCCAAGGGATTCTGAGTTCCACGGGCCCTCCCGTCACATCTCTCCCCTTTCAGGAGAAGACTAACACAGGAGGAGACCCCAGACGGGTTGACGCCGAAGTTAGTCAGTAGTTCCACACAGTACCCCAAATAAATTGTTCCAAACAAAGCATTACTTACCCAGCCAACCTCTGCCTCTCTCAGAGAACATATCTGCCGCTGGGGAGAGGCCTGGACTGGCCCTTCTTCCTGGAGTCCTTTCTGCCGCTGGGGAGAAGACAGGGTGACTGGGCTCACTCCGTCATGCTGGCACGCCGTGAATGGTGTGACGGCGGCACTCCTTGTCAAGCTCCTTTGTCAAAGCTTGACAAAGGAGCGCCGCCGTCACACCATTCACGGCGTGCCAGCTTAGGAAACGCGTCGCATATCGTGTGACGTCATCATCCCTCGACTGGATCGGCTGCCATCCAAGCCTCGCTCTGGTACCTGTCTCTACTGCTCGGCCGAGTACATCCAGCACCTTGAGACTGCCCAGACCAGCAGAGATGAGATGACTCCACGAACCCCCTGGATTGATCTGGGACATTTTTCTGCCTAATATTGACCACGCAAATGTGAGTGTAATACCACTTGTTGCTTTGTTTTAATAAATTGTTTTAAACGTCTGCACTCAGAGGCGCCTCCTTCTCCTTGTTTTCGGCTGGTATCTGTACCTCTCCTCTCCTCTCCTGCTATCTGGACCTTGGATCCAGGTGGAAGTTTGGATGTCCCAGACTGCAAAAAGCGTCCCGCTGCTTGCCACCAATGTCACAGAACGTCCCTCACTCCGCTTGAGTGCTTCTGTCAGTATACAACTTCCTCCCAGTCTGGACTCAGATATCAGATATTCCAACCACTCCCAAGCACAAAACAAGGCAAGACTTGGTTAGATGCTAACATGGACTATTTTACTAAATCATTTACCCAGACTAGGTGACTATTCAATACACATTACCATAAACCTCAACACAGGGTTAATTAGAACAAACAACAATGTGTTGAATACCCTTAGAACCTGTGGTAAGCCAGACTAGACTGTTCGTCTCCTAGCCAGTCCTGGAGGCTAATGTGATTAGCTCACTCAATTAACAGGTTGAGTTCAGAATCAAACAAACCAATAATAGTCTCTACATACATCCTGGGAGATATTGTGGACAAATATTACTGTCCCATTTTAAGTAGTCCAAGATATATTTTCTCACTCACCCTGTGCCAGGATAGCACAGGGTGACTTATACATAAGAGGTGTATGGGGAGCTAAAACAAGGGCATCCCCTACTTTCCAAGGGATTCTGAGTTTCACGGGCCCTCCCGTCACAAGGGGATTCTAAATTAAGTTAATGACACATAGATTATTTGTATGAATTTTAGGGGGGATTCTAAATTAAGTTAATGACACACAGACTATTTGGATGAATTTTAGGGGGGGAGGGGATTCTAAATTAAGTTAATGACACACAGACTATTTGGATTACTTTTAGGGGGGGAGGGGATTCTAAATTAAGTTAATGACACACAGACTATTTGGATGAATTTTAGGGGGGGGGATTCTAAATCTACTTAATGACACACAGACTATTTGGATGAATTTTAGGGGGGAGGGGATTCTAAAGTAAGTTAAGGACACAGAATATTTGGATGAATTTTAGGGGGGAGGAGATTCTAAATTATGTTAATGACACACAGACTATTTGGGTGAATTTTAGGGGGGGATCCAAAATCAACATAATGACAGACAGACTATTTGGATGAATTTTAGGGGGGGGATTCAAAATCAACTTAATGACACACAGATTATTTTGATTAATTTGAGGGTAAAAGAACTACAATGTAGCTGACAAAATACATTAAGTGAGTAGACTAGGTGGATATGGGTCCCTGGGGAGGTTAGTGAAGGCAAATATGCATGCAGGACAAAAAAGAGCATTAAACGATTACAGAATGCATGAGGACAAAGGGGACATTCACACTATATTGCAATGATGGTAATTAGTGTTTGAGTAAAGCAATACATTACATTAGCAAACATTAAATACAATAAAATGTGATGTTAAAGGATAAACATTCTTACCTTAATATAGTCCTTCTGCAGGACCTGAATTATGGCAGAACAGGTCTCTGGGATAATGATCCCCAGAGCCTGGGTGGAGATGCCTGTCGAGAACTTAAGGTCCTGCTGGCTTCCCCCCTGTCGCCAAGTACCGCAATGTGGCGACTAGCCTCTGCTCCGGAGTGATGGCTTGCCTCATCCAGGTATCCTGCCTGCTGATATAAGGGATCAGCAAGGCCAACAAACGGTCAAAAATGGGGTCCGTATCTGGAAAAAGTTCCTGAAATCCTCAGGATTATTCTCACGGATCTCACGGAGCAAAGGCATGTGACAGAATTGGTCACGTTGAAGCAACCAATTCTTCGTTCATGAACTCCTCCTCGCCCTGTTCATGGACTGGGCTTGGACTGAAGAATGAACTACAGCACCAAGCACATACAATGCACGAGCTGAACGACGAGTACGTACACGTAACATGGCTTCAAAACGGTCAGCTGGTCAGAACGCACTGAAGAACAGCAAGGCCTGTGAAGAGCGAACTGAAAATCAGCGACGAGCGGACGGTAAGACACTGAATAACTCAATGCGAACTGACAACATGCACTGAAAAGCAGATACAAACCTCACAAGCACAAACTTAACAACAGTTAAAATGATCTGAAAAATACGAGTCTCACAAGCGCGAATTGTCTCTCACCAAACTTCTACTAACACGAGATAAACACGAGATTAGGAGAAGGAGCCCAAAGGGTGTCGTACGAGCTATTGAACTTCCATTTTATAGTCTCGTCGGACTTGGTGTACGTCACCGTGTACTAGGCTGTCGGACTTTTGTGTGATCGTATGTAGTCAAGTCCGTTCATTAGAAAGTCCGCCAAAAGTCAGTCGAAAGTTTGTCAGACAGGCTGTCGTACTTTTGTAGCCAAAAAGTCTGACCATGTGTACGCGGCATTAGTGTAACTATGAAAGTCACAGTTCTCCTCAGGAAAAATGTCCTATTGAACAATACACTTCTGGCTGTATGAGTCTGCTTCCACCTTTTCCTCCCATTGTATTGATGGAAATCACAAATTTTTCCAGCACTGAAGACCAGTACAAATATTTGGGCTTTTCTAAAACGTGACACAAGAATTAGGACAACTTCCCTTTCAATGTAAATAGCTATATAATCTTATTTTATTACAACAGTAAGCCCTTAAATAATTAGAATAATAAGAAATAATAAACAGAATAATCATTAAATAGTGATTAAACCATTTGGCAAGAGTGGATGTGTGGAGGTGATGTAAAACCAAGGCTATGGTGCTTAAAGATTTTAAAGAATAGGAACTGGTAAATAGCTATTTCACAAGAAGAAGAATATAAGTGAGAGCTTGAAGAAATTATTTATCATTCATAGTTGATATCACTAATAAATAAAGGAACTTATCACTATTTAGACATAAAGGGCACACAAATGCTAACCTTTTATGCCATCCCTAAAACATACAAGGATTTGCACAACCCTCCAGGATACCCCATTATGGTGACAGACCAAAAATATAAGTTGCTCAGTTGGTGACTATCTTAGATCACATGTAGCGAGTCCCCAATCTTATGTAAAGGATACTATAGATCTTCTAAAAATCTTAGTCTACACTATTATACTATTTCATTTTTTGACGTGGACATCAAGGCTTTTTATAGCAGTATTCACCATAAGAAAAGGTTGAAAGTGATTAATAGCTTCTAAAAAGAACATGAATGTTCATCTTGGCAGCACAATTCCTTTGTATCAGATCTGCTGAAACACATCCTTACACTGAACATTTTTGCAATTCAGGGGTCTCATTGCTACAGGTTCAGGTGTGGCAATGGGGATGTGATGTTCCCTTTTGTATGGCAACTTGTACTGGGGGGTGGGGGGTGGGAACATGCTGTTTTTTTCTAGTGAGACGTTTTCAGGTTACCTGTGCAATATTTTAGCATGGCACAGGTATATTGACAATGTGCTAATGATCTTGATAAGCACAGGAGAAGAACTGAATTTGTTTATTGACACCTTGAGTGTCAATGACATTACCCTCAAATTTACAATGAATTGTAGCCAAAAGAATATTCTACTGCTTTATATTGAAATTGTTGTTCAGTAGGATAAGTCACTGGCTTCCATGCTCTAAAAGAGGCCAACCACAGGTAACAGTCATTGGCCTCAGGTGCCCGCCCAGCACCCCTTGTCAAAAATATCCCATAGATCAATACCTCAGAGTGAGAAGCAATTGCCCAAAGGAGTGTTGTTTTGAGGAGAAAATGTCAGCCCTGCAAGACAGACTATATAAAAGAGATGTTTAAACATACATAAGGTAAGGCTTACTGTACAATTTACCCTTCAAAAAATACTCACAATTCACAAACCATGAAAATCTTTTAGGTAATTGCAATAGCACAAACAAATCAGATATGTTATAATAAAATATTGGCCTCTTCTGACCATGTAGTGAGGAAATATATTAAAGAAGAATTAGAACTGGTATTTAAAAGATCTATTTTTATTAGGGACTGAGTCACACATAGCCACTATACTGAGGACTGAGAGGGAGCACCTTGAATGAAAAAGGGCATGTTTATATGTATGTAATTATACATGTGGATATATCTGTAATCCTTTAGTAGCTCGATCCTAAGTCACTTGCAATTATTGTACAGTGTTGGGGGAAGGTTCGAGCTGAGCAAAGTTCGGCTCGAACATTGCCTGTTCACCCATTCGGCAAACAGAAATTTGCAGGTAGCTTGTGGGATGATTACCCGCCGAGCCCCCCACAATGCACTGCGTGCTTCACAGTTCATTCTAAGGCCAATTAGGGAACCAGAGCCCTGTCTGAACCCTGACTGGACAAAGTGATGATAACTTTCTCCAATCATGGCTCAGTGCTCATAGTCCCACCCCACACTAGAACAGGTAACTTTCCATAGGAAGCTTTTGCATTGCTTTGGAGTGGAGACTCTGAGTGTAGAATGTTAGTGTAGTGTTAGTATAGTGTGTGAGTATAGTGTGTCAGTGTAGTGTCAGTGTATTGTGTTAGTGTAGTGCAGTGTTTAACACAGCTTTACATGACATTTGACTCTGAGTGTAGAATGTTAGTGTAGTGTTTGTACAAGTATGTGAGTATAGTGTGTCAGTAATGGGTTAGTGTAGTGCAATGCTTAATACAACATTACATTGTTCCCCTTTTTTATTTATTTTTTTACAGTTTTTACATTTCTGTCAGCGTCAGTCCTCAATTTAAAGTGCACCAAACACCACCTTTCATTCAAAAAGTGCATCCAATCACACATTTCCCAGTTTCTATGAAATTTCGGTAATAAGCCCCCAATCATGTCTGGGAGGCCAACAAGGAGAGGCAGACATACCTTGGCCACTATGAGGGGGCATGCAGCATCTGTGTCCACAAGTAAAGATGGAAGTCGTCCGTCCTCAGGCAGGGCACCTTTGTCTATGTTTAGTGATGTTGCATGTGCTATCCAGCCACAGCATCCTCTATGACCCAAACTGACACTAGATCGCAGTCCACCGCAGCTGCCAGAGCAGCTAATTCTGCCTCCTTGTCCACAGTTACTTCATAGTCCCAGCATAATGCATGGAGGAGTCAGCCAAATTATTTGAACACAGCATCAGCTACTTGCTTTTTGAGGATGCACAGACATTACTCAATTCTGATGTTGGTTCTGAGGTAGAGGAAGGGAGTAACATGAGCCTACAGAGAGGGAAGAACTATAAACAACAAATTGCCAGTCATGGACCCCCAGCCACAGTGTATTGCCAAGTTGGCTCCAGTGATGATGATGATGGAGGGGATGATGATGATGAGGTCACTGATGTAACTTGGGTGCCAGATAGAGCAGAGGAGGAAAGTGAGGGTGAAGCACAACCACAATGAGGCAGGATTTCCTCCAGAGGCAGCCATCATGGAAGAGTAGAGAGCAGACAGACTGTTCCATCAGATTGTGCAGCTGTTACCTCCCGAACCACTTCCCACAGCTCAGCTGTGTGGGCTTTTTTAGCACTTGTGCAGCCAATCAATCTGTTGCAATTTGCAATCTCTGCAGCAAGCAGATCAAGCATGGCAAAAACACCAGCCATTTGGGTACCACATGCTTGACAAGGCATTTAACCTCCCACCATTCAGCCTGTTGGCAAGAGCACCTGAAAACCACACACAAGGGACGTAATTCTTCTCCTCCTCACTTCTCACCTTTATTGTCTATGCCGGCTATATCTCATGACCTCTCAGCAGCCTCCACTGACAGGTATGATGATATAGCAAAGGGGTCAACACATCTGCCAGCAGCACACCACCAACGGTAGAGTATAACAGGCAAATTTCTCTGCCCTAGCTGCTGTAGTGAAAAAAAAAAACTCTCTGCCACTCACATGCCCAAAGTCTAAATTGCAGCTTGTCCAAATAAAGAAAGCTTGCAAGGAAAATCTATTTAAATGTAATTTTTTTTCCTTATAAAGAAAAAAGTTTTGCTGCAGCAGGTGCTATACATGGTACAGATGAGCCTCTAAACAGGCAGACTAACGGGACCCCCCCAGGCAGTATATTTAATGGAATTTTTCATTTTTTGTTTCACTTTAACCACTTCCCACCTGCCATATAACAGAATGATGGCCGGAATGTATTTTCCATATCCTGACTGGGCATCATATGACGTCCAGCAGGATTAACTGCTAGCGTGCGGCCGTGAGGGCACGCACCGCGGAGATCGATGGTGTGGTGTGTCAGTCTGTTGGAAGTCAACAAGGTCTAATGTTTTATGTTTAAAGTTTCCACACATCTTTTCTTACAACCGAGATCAGACATGCACTTGCAGTCCCACAGTTTTAAAAAGTACAGAGGACTGTGGCCCCAAACAGAATCTACATAGCAAAAGGGCTTGTCTCTAGCCCACCTGTTGTGACATGTATGATTACAGGCTTCAAAGAGAATAAGAGCTAGCTGAGAAAGCACAGGGCTAATGGAGCTGCCCCTAGTGGACAATACAGCATGTTTCCTGGAGAATGAGCAGACATTTGAAGGAATACCTCTCGGCAATATCTATTGGATAAAAGGCAAATGGGGGTGGCTACGAGCGGGCATGTATGTTTGAATGAAAGGGGCACACGGGCAATTGTTCTGTCTCTTTGTTGCTGAAAAGCCTGCCATGAGGTTGTCCCTCTGCCATCTTGGGACTTTGCTCTGACTGAGGGCTTGGGCCTAAATTCCATGTGGCACAGACTCCTTTTATCATCCAGAACCAGCAGATGAAACCATGTGTGATAAGTATCTTTGATATTTCATTGTTGTTATATGTTGTAGAGATATGCTGTTTAGTATATTGTGTTCTGATTGTAAGCTATGTAACATTGTAATACCCTTTTAATACTTTTACGTTAGTTTCCTAATTCCTTGGGAAATAAATAAGATATTGTTTTACTAGCAGCACCGTGTGTTTGGTTTCATAGCTAACATGGTATTATTGTGATATTAACAATAACATGTGCTCAGAGTTTAATAGTCTAACTAATTACAGGGACTAGACAAATTAATACACAGATGTAATATTATTTATTATATCGGTTACTTCACAGTCTGACACACTGCATCTTCGATCTTGGTAAAGAGCCTATGATGTAGACTCTTTACCACATGATAAACTGTGTTCAATCACAGCTGATCATATGGTAACCAGGAAGAGCCATTTATCGGCTTTTCCTCTACTCACACTATACAGGCTTGAGTAGAGCAGAGCTCTCCTGACAGGGGGGTCTGCACTGATAATCAGTGCATTGATTATCAGTGCAGACACATTGAGGATGCCTACTGAAGACTACCAGGGATGCCCACTGGAGACCCCAAATACACCCCAAACACACCTCCAAGACAACCACTGCCTCGCTAAAGAAGCTGGGGGTAAAGGTGATGGACTGGCCAATCATGTCTCCAGACCTAATCCTTATAAAGCATCTTTGGGGCATCCTCAAATAGAAGGTGGAGGAGCGCAAAGTCACTAACATCCACCAGCTCTGTGAAGGTCATCATGAAAGAGTGGAAGAGGACTCCAGTGGCAACCTGTGAAGCTCTGGTGAACTCCATGCCCAAGAGGGTTAAGGCAGTGCTGGAAAATAATGGTGGCCACTAGGGATGAGCTTCGAGTTCGAGTCGAACTCATGTTCGACTCGAACATTGGCTGTTCGCAAGTTCGCGAACAATTTGGGGTGTTTGCGGCAAGTTCGAATGCCGCGGAACACCCTTTAGAAGATTATGGGAGAAATTAAAAGTGCTAATTTTAAAGGCTAATATGCAAGTTATTGTCATAAAAAGTGTTTGGGGACCTGGGTCCTGCCCCAGGGGACATGGATCAATGCAAAAAAAAAGTTTTAAAAACGGCCATTTTTTCAGGAGCAGTGATTTTAATAATCCTTAAAGTCAAACAATAAAAGTGTAATATCCCTTTAAATTTTGTACCTGGGGGGTGTCTATAGTATGCCTGTAAAGGGGCGCATGTTTCCTGTGTTTAGAACAGTCTGACAGCAAAATGGCATTTTGAAGGAAAAAACTCATTTAAAACTACCCGCGGCTATTGCATTGCTGACAATACACATAGAAGTTCATTGATAAAAACGGCATGGGAATTCCCCAAGGGGGAACCCCAAACCAAAATTAAAAAAAAAAATGACGTGGGAGTCCCCCTAAATTCCATACCAGGCCCTTCAGGTCTGATATGGATATTAAGGGGAACCCCGGCCAAAATTAAAAAAAAAAATGACGTGGGGTTCCCCCTAAATTCCATACCAGACCCTTCAGGTCTGGTATGGATTTTAAGGGGAACCCCGCACCAAAAAAAACAAAAAAAAAACGGCGTGGGGTCCCCCCAAAAATCCATACCAGATCCTTATCCGAGCACGCAACCTGGCAGGCCGCAGGAAAAGAGGGGGGATGAGAGTGCGGCCCCCCCTCCTGAACCGTACCAGGCCACATGCCCTCAACAATGGGAGGGTCCTTTGGGGTAGCCCGCCAAAACACCTTGTCCCCATGTTGATGAGGACAAGGGCCTCATCCCCACAACCCTGGCTGGTGGTTGTGGGGTCTGTGGGCGGGGGGGCTTATCGGAATCTGGAAGCCACCTTTAACAAGGGGACCCCCAGATCCCAGCCCCCCCCTGTGTGAAATGGTAAGGGGGTACTTACCCCTACCATTTCACTAAAAAACTGTCAAAAATGTTAAAAATGACAAGAGACAGTTTTTGACAATTCCTTTATTTAAATACTTCTTCTTTCTTCTATCTTCCTTCATCTTCTGGTTCTTCTGGTTCTTCTGGCTCTTCTGGTTCTTCCTCCGGCGTTCTCGTCCAGCATCTCCTCCGCGGCGTCTTCTATCTTCTTCTCCTCGGGCCGCTCCGCACCCATGGCATGGGGGGAGGCTCCCGCTCTTCTCTTCTTCTTTTCTTCTTATCTTCTCTTCTTCATTTTCTTCTCCAGGCCGCTCCGCACCCATGCTGGCATGGAGGGAGGCTCCCGCTGTGTGACGGCGCTCCTTGTCTGACAGTTCTTAAATAACGAGGGGCGGGGCCACCCGGTGACCCCGCCCCCCTCTGACGCACGGGACATGACGGGACTTCTCTGTGGCATTCCCCGTGACATCACAGGGAAGTCCCGTCAAGTCACCGTGCGTCAGAGGGGGGCGGAGTCACCGGGTGGCCCCGCCCCCGTTATTTAAGAACTGTCAGGCGAGGAGCGCCGTCACACAGCGGGAGCCTCCCTCCATGCCAGCATGGGTGCGGAGCGGCCCGGAGAAGAAGATGAAGAAGAGAAGAAGAGAAGAAGAGAAGAAAAGAAGAAAAGAAGAAGAGAAGAGCGGGAGCCTCCCCCCCATGCCATGGGTGCGGAGCGGCCCGAGGAGAAGAAGATAGAAGACGCCACGGAGGAGATGCTGGACGAGAACGCCGGAGGAAGAACCAGAAGAACCAGAAGAACCAGAAGATGAAGGAAGATAGAAGAAAGAAGAAGTATTTAAATAAAGGAATTGTCAAAAACTGTCCCTTGTCATTTTTAACATTTTTGACAGTTTTTTAGTGAAATGGTAGGGGTAAGTACCCCCTTACCATTTCACACAGGGGGGGCAGGATCTGGGGGTCCCCTTGTTAAAGGGGGCTTCCAGATTCCGATAAGCCCCCCGCCCGTAGACCCCCACAACCACCGGCCAGGGTTGTGGGGATGAGGCCCTTGTCCTCATCAACATGGGGACAAGGTGTTTTGGGGGGCTACCCCAAAGCACCCTCCCAATGTTGAGGGCATGTGGCCTGGTACGGTTCAGGAGGGGGGGCGCACTCTCGTTCCCCCCTCTTTTCCTGCGGCCTGCCAGGTTGCGTGCTCGGATAAGGGTCTGGTATGCCATTTTGCTGGGACTTTGTGGGAGCCTAGCCGCATACGGGGCTCCAAAAACCAATCACCGCCTTCAGGCTTTCTAAGGGCGTACATTTTTGATTTCACTCTTCACTGCCTATCACAGTTTCGGAGGCCATGGAATGCCCAGGTGGCACAACCCCCCCCCAAATGACCCCATTTTGGAAAGTAGACACCCCAAGATATTTGCTGAGAGGCATGGTGAGTATTTTGCAGCTCTAATTTGTTTTTGAAAATGAAGAAAGACAAAAAAAAAATGTTTTTCTTTTTTCAATTTTCAAAACTGTGACAAAAAGTGAGGTCTGCAAAATACTCATTATACCTCCATGGCCTCCGAAACTGTGATAGGCAGTGAAGAGTGAAATCAAACAAAAATGTACGCCCTTAGAAAGCCTGAAGGTGGTGCTTGGTTTTCGGGGTCCCGTACGCGGCTAGGCTCCCAAAACATCTCACCCATGTGGTATCCCCATACTCAGGAGAAGCAACAGAATGTATTTTGGGGTGTAATTTCACATATTCCCATGGCATGTTTGAGCAATATATCATTTAGTGACAACTTTGTGCAAAAAAAAAATTGTCTTTTTCCCGCAACTTGTGTCACAATATAAAATATTCCATGGACTCGACATGCCTCTCAGCAAATAGCTTGGGGTGTCTACTTTCCAAAATGGGGTCATTTGTGGAGGTTTTGAACTGTCTGGCATTTTATGCACAACATTTAGAAGCTTATGCCACACATCACCCACTCTTCTAACCACTTGAAGACAAAGCCCTTTCTGACACTTTTTGTTTACATGAAAAAATTATTTTTTGATGGGTGTTTAATTTTTTTTTTCACACAGTATTTGCGCAGCGATTTTTCAAACGCATTTTTTGGGGAAAAAACACACTTTTTTAAATTTTAATGCACTAAAACACACTATATTGCCCAAATGTTTGATGAAATAAAAAAGATGATCTTAGGCCGAGAACATGGATACCAAACATGACATGCTTTAAAATTGCGCACAAACGTGCAGTGGCGACAAACTAAATACATTTTTAAAAGCCTTTAAAAGCCTTTACAGGTTACCACTTTAGATTTACAGAGGAGGCCTACTGCTAAAATTACTGCCCTCGATCTGACCTTCGCAGTGATACCTCACATGCATGTGGAAATTGCTGTTTACATTTGACGCCAGACCGACGCTTGCATTCGCCTTTGCGCGAGAGCAGGGGGGGACATGGGTGCTTTTTTTTTTCTTTATAATTTTTTTGCCTTTTTATCTTATTTTTAAACTGTTCCTTTCATTTTTTTAAAATCATTTATATTGTTTTTTCAGGGAATGTAAATATCCCCTATGATAGCAATAGGTAGTCTCTCCTCTGCCCTCAAAGCATCTGACCACACCAAGATCGGTGTCATAAAATGCCTTCCCAATTTCCCAATGGCGCTGTTTACATCCGGCCAAATCTAAGTCATGAAATGCTCATAGCTTCCGGTTTCTTGGGCCATAGAGATGTTTGGAGTCACTCTGGTCTCCGATCAGCTCTATGGTCAGCTGGCTGAATCACCGGCTGCATTCTCAGGTTCCCTGTTGGGACAGGAGAGCCAGAGAAAAACATGGAAGACGGTGGGGGGGAGGCATTCCCTCCCACTGTTTGTAAAAGCAGTCTAGAGGCTAATTAGCCACTAGGATTGCTTTTACATGAAAGCCGACCGCTACTTGAAAAGAATGATACCAAGATGATACCTAAACCTGCAGGCATCATTCTGGTATAACCACTCAAATCCAGCAACATACCAATACGTTGCTGGTCCTTGTTGGGCATATATTGTAATCTTTTTTTTTCATGCAGCCTGTGGGCTGAATGAAAAAAAGAGATTGATCGGTGGGTATGTCCACCATTAGAATACCTCCCTTCATCCACCCACTTCTAATAATGGGCATACATGCAAGATTTATATATGCCGAAGAAGGGGGGCATCCTCCCGCAAATGGTAGGAGCAAATCACTCCTCCGCCCCTGCTGCCCTCATGCTTTGGCATATAACACCTGCAACTTTTGTAACTGTAACCGGTTCCAGGTTCTGGTCTCTCAAAATGCGATGGCATCTTGGGAGACCCTGTGAAAGTGTGCCTAGTCTGTGCGATGCTGTACCCTACGCTAATACTCAACTAGTGTATGGTAGCATTCAAAACATTCACCAATGCAAAGACCAGGATTGTCAGGACAGGAGGGACAATAATAGCGGGTGTCACGCCTATATCCGCGCTTGCTGCAGACACAATATCTTTTTTGGGGGGGTTCATTGGGTAGGGGTACTCGGGAGGACATAAATAAAATACCTCTCATGCAGCCAACTGCATTTGCTGCTGAAGTGGTGGGTTCCCAATTAGGATTGGCAAATGCAGCAGGAAGGGCACTATGGACACGACTGGCCTGTGTTTGTCTTCTTCTTGGTGGCAGCGGGACACTACTTGTGCTTGCCACCTCACCAGCTTGAACTGCACTTATGGGACTCACCACATCACCGCGTGTTACTGCAGTGCTGGTTTGACTACGACCGGGGTGTACTAGGCCGCTGATGCTTGCCAGTTCACCAAAACGCTACCAAAAAAACTGTTAGCGATCGCAGGGATCAGGCCTGACTCTGCGAACGCTGCAGTTATGCATTTAGTGTTTTGTAAGTGACAGTGATCGATCGATACTGCACTTGGGTGGGCTGGGCTGGGTCGGACGGAGGGGCAAAACGCAGGTGCTAGCAGGTATCTGGGCTGATCCCGCTAACACTGCGTTTTTGGGAACCCTAAACTGCTGGGGACGCTAGTATAAATCTGATCGGATCAGATATTGATCCGTTCAGATACTATACCACTAAGGGAGGTGTACGGTGTGTGCATGGGTGTTAGCGCTACTGGCACTAACCTGACGCTGCCTGGGGCTGGTGCTTGCCAGTTCACCAAAACGCTACCAAAAAACTGTTAGCGATCGCAGGGATCAGGCCTGACTCTGCGGATGCTGCAGTTATGCGTTTAGTGTTTTGTAAGTGACAGTAATCGATCAATACTGCATTTGGGTGGGCTGGGCAGGGCTGGGCCGAGGGGCAAAACGCAGGTGCTAGCAGGTATCTTGGCTGATCCCGCTAACACTGTGTTTTTGGGAACCCTAAACTGCTGGGGATGCTAGTATAGATCTGATCGGATCAGATATTGATCCGTTCCGATACTATACCACTAAGGGAGGTGTATGCTGCGTGCGTGGGTGTTAGCGGTACTGGCGCTAACCTGACGCTGCCTGGGGCAACACAGACCCTATCTGACCCTAAAACATAACTTATATCACCGCCGGGCGATCAGGGGGCTAAACCTTTATTCGGTAATAAATGACAGGTGCCCTGACACTATAAAAAATAAACGAACTAACCAGCGTCACCCGTAACAGTCATACGGTGATCACTGGTGAAAGGGTCAACTAGGGGGTAATCAAGGGGTTAAAAAATGTATTAGGTCGTATATGGGGGTCCCTGTCGCTATAAAACACTGACAGCGAACCTATTTATTTACCTCCCTAACTAGCGTCACCAGTGACACTAATTCAGCGATCAGAAAAGCGATTGCTTAGTGACACTGGTGATGGGGGGTGATCAAGGGGTTAAAACTTTATTAGGGGGGGTTAGGGGGGTACCCTAGACCTAAAGGGGGCTAATACTAACTGCCCTACCACACTAACTGTCACAAAAAAAAAACTGCTTGGTGTCAGTATGACGGGGGGGTGATTGGGGGGTGATCAGGGGGGATCGGGGGTAAAGGGGGGTGTAATGTATGCCTGGCGTGTTCTACTGTGTGTGTGTTTTACACTTACTCGGATGTCTTCTCTCCTCGGCACTGGAACGGAAAATACCGAGCCGAGGAGCGATGACATCACTTCCTCTGCCTCTGTTTACTATACAGAGGAAGATTCTCATTGGCTGGGAGCGATCGCGAGGGGGGGGGCATGAATGGATGGCCTCCCCCTCACGTCTGATGGCTCCCAGACAGAAGCCGACCGCCTCGCCCGCGGGAGGCAGATCACGTACAGGTGCATGATTCTGCCTGCCCGTGCCATTCTGCCGACGTATATCGTCATGAGGCGGTCGGCAACCGGTTAAACCGCTGCATTGTCTTGGCCACTGTGCTGCAGCTCAGTTTTAGGGCCATGGAAATCTTCTTATAGCCTAGGCCATCTTTATGAAGAGCAACAATTCTTGTTTTCAGATCCCCAGAGAGTTCTTTGTCATGAGGTGCCATGTTGAACTTCCAGTAAACAGTATGACACACCTGCTCCCCATTCACACCTGAGTCAAAGGACACCCCAGTGAGGAAAAATGTCAAATTGGGCCCAATTTGGACATTTTCACTTAGGGGTGTACTCATTTTTGTTGCCAGTGGTTTAGACATGAGTGGCTGTGTGTTGAGTTATTTTGAGGGGACAGCAAATATACACTGTTATACAAGCTGTATACTCACTATTTTACATTGTAGCAAAGTGTCATTTCTTTCTGTGTTGTCACATGAAAAGATATAATAAAATATCTACAAAAATGTGAGGGGTGTACTCACTTTTGTGAGATACTGTATATATTGGTACATGGATATCCATATAAAATTATCGTTATATAAGAGGAGTACAAATACAATCCAAAAAACTAACCTGTCAGGCCAGAAGTTCTATATCAATATCGGGGGGAGGAAAGGAATAACCTAGGGGAGGCTGAGGTGGCATATAGATACCCTCACAAGCAACTCAGCAACACAAGGGCAGCAAAAAGGCCAGAGATCAAGAGACTCCAATCTAGTTTGCTGTGAAGATTACTGAATGTACAGATAAAGGAATCAACCATAAACCTGGGAGGAAAAAATAATAACCCCCATTAAGTAAAATAAATAGGAAAAAACAATAGCCGCTGGAATCATTCCAGCAAACGGCAAAAAGCAATCAATCATGGAGGATTAACCTCCATATGTAAACAGGTCTAATAATGAGTACAGCTCCCTTGCTCACCTGAATGTCAGCCTCCAAAGGTATCCCCCCTTGGCGACTATCCACCGCACCATCCAGCAGGCTGAGCCTGCTAGATATAGTCCCCAACCCGACGTCTGACACCACGCCGACCAAAGTCGGCGTGTGACATCACTGGGTCAGATTCCACACAATGGGTGAGAAACTTGTGCCCATAGCATGCCCAATCAGCTTTAGCAATTATTCCCCTCCCACACAAAAAGAGTATTCAAGGATGAAAGGTAAAGAATATACAATAAAGTTAATAAGACACAGTTTTTAATGTATTATTCTCATGAACATATGTCTAACAACAGCACAACGTTTTTTGTTTTTTTGGTAACTTAATGTATATTGTAGTGCTGTCCAGTGTTACCAGCAACCATTTTGACTGTCATTCTAAATCACCCAGTATAATCAAATTATGCTTGGGATGGTATAGTTAGACTGTAGGACTGTTAGGGCTTGGCTCAGCCCTTCCTTCTCTGAGCTGGCCGCTCAGCTGTCGGCTAATCACCAGCTCCCATCTCTGTCCACAGTTACTGTTGTTCATATCCTGCTCGTCAGTCCTGCCTACTTAAGCCGTCCAGTCCAGAGGGTCTCTGCCTTCGCCTTGGTCAACATCACAAGAAACATCTCCCGCATTCCTGCTTAACTGCTTCCTGACCGCCTCATGCAGATATACTGCGGCAGAAGGGCACATACAGGCAGATTAACGTACCTGTACGTTGCACTTTAGGAGGCGTCTTGCGGGCGCCGTGGGCGTGATCGCGGGTCCTGCAGACTCAATGTCCGCGGGGATACCCGCGATCATCTCACGGAGAGGAAGAATGGGGAAATACTAATGTAAACAAGCATTTCCCTGTTCTGCCTAATGTTTCCCTGTTCTGCCTAATGACACTGACACTGATCACAGCTCTCTGTAATCGGGAGTGGTGATCAGTGTCGTGTCACACATAGCCCCTCCTCCCACAGTTAGAATCACTCCCTAGGACACACTTAACCCCTACAGCGCCACCTAGTGGTTAACCCCTTCACTGCCAGTCACATTTACACAGTAATCAATGCATTTTTAATCGCACTGATCGATGTATAAATGCGAATGGTCCAAAAATAGTGCCAAAAGTGTCCGATCTGTCCGCCATAATGTCACAGTCACGATAAAAATTACTGATCACTGCCATTACTAGTAAAACAAAAATTATCAATAAAAATGCCATAAAACTATCCCCTATTTGTAGACGCTATAACTTTTGCGCAAACCAATCAATAAACGCTTATTGCATTTTTTTTTCCCAAAAATATGTAGAAGAATACGTATCGGCCTAAACTGAGGAAAAAATGTTTTTATATATTTTTGGTGGATATTTATTAAAGCAAAAAGTAAAAAATATAGCTTTTTTTCTAAATTGTCGCTCTTTTTTTGTTTATAGAGCAAAAAATAAAAATCGCAGAGGTGATCAAATACCAACAAAAGAAAGCTCTATTTGTGGGAAAAAAGGACATCAATTTTTTTGGGGAGTCACGTCGCACGTCCGTGCAGTTGTCTGTTAAAGCGACACAGTGCCGAATCGCAAAAAGTGTTCTGGTCTTTGGACAGCCAAATGGTCCGGGGCTTAAGTGGTTAAAGAATGGCTTTGCTGACATCCCTTCTGGCTCCAGATCCTGCTTGCTGATCCACTATATTGATCCCTGACTTTTGGCTTGGCTGACTATCAGTTCCGGTTACTGAACCCTGGCTATGTTTTGACTACGTTTGTTCTTTTTACTTTTGTAGCAATGGTATATTTTCAATCTACCGCTGATAGGTACATTTTGTGGGTTGATTGTTAGGTGAAGTTAGATTTGCCTCTGTTCCAGCTTGGCTGGGTTGCGTGTAGTTCCACACTGTGCCGGTGGGTGTCGTTGTCACCATGGGCTGGTGTTGGAAAGGCAACGTGTTGAAGCGTATGAGTGCTCCTCTGTCCCGGAGACAACTCGGTGGAGGTGGTCCTCTGAATTGCATTCTGGGAGAGGGTATTTATGGGACAGACACCATGTTTAGTGGTTCGTTTTCAGCCACCTGCTGGCCCTCCTGGCCGACAGGTATGCGTTAGGACACGGGAGGCCCACACGGCTGCAGCTTGTGGGTGGACCCAGAAGCCTGTCTGGGGCCTACCACAGCAGCAGAGGAATGGTCCTGAGCTGTCTATCCTGAGTGAAGAAGCTGGACAACCGAGGAGATCCCAGGGGAGGACGTATCCTGAAGTAATCTTACTACATAGTACTGCCGGGTTGGCTTAAAGGTTCAAGTACTGTGTCTGACATTCATCGCAAACCAATACATCATGTAGCAGAGGATTGTACGGGTTTTATTCCAAACAAGTCTGTGGCATAGACTTTTGTTCGTGCTATGTACTGGCTGCTAGGCAAGTGAGAGAGGCCTATCCAGGCGGGCAAAGATTGAATCCCACAAGGGAAGTGCATTCAACTACAAGTGTTCAATTCCAAAGAATGTTCTAAAGAATACTAAGGAAAGGTATTTGAGCTTCCCTGCAGCTTTCCTTCTGCCTCTTTCCTGCTACTTCCTTTATTACTGGTTCATTAAAGCATTGGAAAATATACTCAAGTGTTTGGTGTCTACATCATCCAGAGGTAAACTCAACTGGACCCTAGACCCAGTGCCGGGGAAACAGAGGTATCGAGAGTGAAGGTAACAGCCTGCTTTAAACCAGCAGCTCCACCGAGATGTTAGTGCTACACTTTTATTATTAAACAAGTATGATTTAACTGTACTTCTGTCTCTGCCTGATTTCTTGGTGTCTGACAAGGACAATATCTACATACTGGGAAATGTTAGATGTTAATGAACCTAATCCATACTTGGGGAGGATGAAATATAAGCTAAAAACCTGTTGGAGGGAACATTTTTCTGGAATCTTAACCACCCTGTTCACAGACATTATAATGAATTCCATCATAAAAGCCTAAAATGTATTTCCTTTTGGGGTACTGAGATAGTTAGCCGCTTGCCGACTGCCTCACGCACATATACTGCGGCAGAAGGGCTCGTACAGGCAAAATCACGTACCTGTACGTTTCCCTTTAAGAGGCAGCCAGCGGGTGCACGTGCGCAGCCGGCGGTGCGCGCACGCCCGCAGCAAGCTCCGTGGGTTAGGGTCGCAGGTCCCGCGGACTCAATCGCCGCGGGGATACCGGCAATCGCCTCACAGGGAGGAAGAATGGGGAGATGCTGATGTAAACATCATGATGTAAACCATTCTGCCTAGTGGCAGTGTCACTCAATCTCTGCTCCCTGTCATCGGAGCAGAGATCAGTGATGTCACACTCACAGCCCATCCCCCTGACAGTTAGTAATCACTCCCTAATACTGATTTAACCCCTCCCCACCCCCTAGTGGTTAACCCCTTCACTACCAGTGTCATTTATACAGGAATCAATGCATTTTTATAGCACCGATTGCTGTATAAATGACAATGGTCCTAAAAATGTGTCAAAAATGTCCGATGTGTCCGCCATAATGTTGCAGTCATGAAAAAAATCGCTGATCGCCGCTATTTAAAAAAAAAATATTAATAAAAATGCCAAAAAACTATCCCCTATTTTGTAAACGCTATAATTTTTGCGCAAACCGATCAATAATCGCTTATTGCAATTTTTTTTACCAAAAATATGTAGAAGAATACGTATCGGCCTAAACTGAGGAAAAAAAATTGTTTTTTTATATGTTTTTGGGGGATATTTATTATAGCAAAAAGTACAAAATAATGCGTTTTTTTTCAAAATTGTCGCTCTATTTTTGTTTATAGCGCAAAAAATAAAAACCTCAGAGGTGATCAAATACCACCAAAAGAAAGCTCTATTTGTGGGAAAAAAAGAACCCCAATTTTGTTTGAGTGCAACGTCGCACGACCACGCAATTGTCAGTTAAAGCGACGCAGTGCCATATCACAAAAAGTGCTCTGGTCAGGAAGGGGGTAAATTCTTCCGGGGCTGAAGTGGTTAAACTAGATTGGCAAGGGTGACATTTTGTTGAAAAAATGTCCAAGGGTAAATTTAAGTGAATCTTTGAGGTGAATATTTACTGCTGAACTAAATTTAGACATTGTGTGCAGCCAGTTGCTTTTCTTTCATGATTTTATAGTTTTGTCATTATGCTTTTTCATTTTTTGTTAATTTTTATCTCTGCATTATTAGTATTATTATTCTTCCTATAAACGTGTATACGTTTTCTGCAATTAAAGATTTTAGAGAAATGAAGTAAAGCTTTTTAATATATGTAATAGCTGTTTATTTAGCTGACAATTATGTATCAATTGAGCCTAGTGCAGTCTTGACAACTAGGGATTAAATAATATATGTGAGATCTTAAGCACACTTAAGAAACTCCCCATCCATAGGAAGCATTTCTTTGACAAAGATTAGTGTTTCTCCAATGACACACATCAGACAAATATGGGTTTTGTTGATCCATGTTTGTTTCAATGGGTTGTGCAGCATGTTACTTCTCAATATGGTAAAATACCTAAGGCAAAATGACAGTTCAGACAGTTCAGACAATTCAAATGTGTCAGCACCAGTATTAAAAAACTCAAAGTTCATATGTAGCACAAAAAACACTGTGCCACACAGCACTTATCCTTTATCTTCCACTTCAGGTGTCTCTGGATCACAGGACTTTCCTGTCCTACTGGGGCAACTGGTGGTGAAGTGATCTAGCTGCCTATAGATTACAAACATATAACAAACTTTCTCATAGTAGATATCATTGAAGATAATAATGTGATCTAATACATTAGATCTCATGATCTCAACATATTAATTTGGAACTTGGCAGATTCCCTTTCCCAGAGGAAGTGGCTGCCAAACAAAAGCTGGATGCAAATATTTAATCACCTTGTAAATCCAGCACTTCTCTGCTTATATGTTTTGTTTTTTGATAAACATTGTTGTAGAATAAGATTATGGTGGTCAAATGTAGAGGCTTGTTGTGTTTAGTTACAATATAAGGTAAATACCCTGTGACTCCAGTTATTATTCAGTTTTTAATAGGTGTTTTAGTCAATAAGGCTAGTGAGTGTAGATGAAATCTTAATGAAAATATTATACTGCAGTTACCTGTTTCTACATATTACAGTTCAATTTTAATTTTGTTGAACTAACTTGACCTATGTAAAACAAATTATTGTCAGTTCCAACTTGAATAAACCATTGACAAAAAAACAATTTGTCTAAATTACAGCTATGGTTCACTAAGAAGCAAAAAGCTAAAATACACATCTCCAGTAGCTTTATCCTAAATGTAAAAAAAATAACACAAACACATTACACTTGTTTTCAGCAGCATCACAAGTTGTGTGTTGGCTTACCATCTTTAAATTACACATTTCAGCTATTATGGCCAGAATATCACATTTCCAATATTTAGGCTAGTGATGAAGTTGTAGTATAGTGCTATAAACAGTCATATACATCAAACCACCAGCTCTTAACAATATTTCCAGTAGAAAATTCTTTCCAAATTTTCAGGTTTGATCATGTTATACATTTGAAGCAATAACTGTAATATTTACTCATGAGATTACACATTCAATCTATAATTTTTCTTCTGACAGCTTTGCAATTTCTTCAGTGAAATGCTCTTTTTATTACTTCATCTGTAGATCAGTTCTATTTTTAAGTGAGACTCTTTGTTGCCATCAAACAGGACCTGTCACTTTTTTAAACAGGTTTACTCACTTGTCGCCTAGAGTCAATTGGCATTTGATATGTGCTATAAATTAATCAACATTATTCAGGTATATCTGTTTTGACTCTAGAGGTGACCAGCATTCGTTTTTCATGGATAGAGGCACAGTATGCAACCTTTTTATTTTGTTTTAAAAAATACATTTTCAATATACATCACACGCTTGTATTGTGACATCTCTTATTGATGTACAGAGCATATTTCTACTATCGGCTTTCACTGCTACTTCCTTTTTTTTTTTTTTTTTTTAAAGGAACTGATCTCAAAAAGATTACATTGCTTAAAGCTGAACCACAGGCTAACGGTTAAATAGATATTTAAAATATATATAAACTGCTTTTCCTGCCATATACTTTATAACTCTTTTTAGCTAATTTTGTGATTAACACTGCTCTGTCAAAGTGTATAGCTAAGCAAGTGACAGTCCTATTTTTTGCTTCAGTTTTGCAGCTTCCAGTGCCACACCATGACAAGCTCAATGAACTATGAATCTGCATTATCAGCCTTGTCCAACAAGCAATAGTAGGCAATATCCTTGGCTATACAGTATAGCAGAGGTGTGTATGTGTAACTAAGCAGTACACATATTTTGGTCATGTACAACAGCATATACAACATGTAATAAATTGTGTGTTTATCTGTTTGACTGACGTTTCACTTTAATTCTGTTCAGCACTGATAATTGTATTTAATATACAGTATCTCACAAAAGTGAGTACACCCCTCACATTTTTCTAAATATTTTATTATATCTTTTCATGTGACAACTCTGAAGAAATGACACTTTGACAATGAAAAGTAGTGAGTGTACAGCTTGAATAACTGTAAATTTGCTGTCCCCTCAAAATAACTCAACACATAGCCATTAATGTCTAAACCTCTGGCAACAAAAGTGAGTACACCCCTAACTGAAAATGTCCAAATTGGGCCCAAAGTGTCAATATTTTGTGTGGCCACCATTATTTTCCAGCACTGCCTTAACCCTCTTGGGAATGGAGTTCACCAGAGCGTCACAGGTTGCCACTGGAGTCCTCTTCCACTCCTCTATGATGACGTCACAGAGCTGGTGGATGTTAGAGACCTTGCACTTCTCCACTTTCCATTTGAGGATGCCCCACAGATGCTTAATAGGGTTTAGGTCTGGAGACATGCTTGGCCAATCCATCACCTTTACCCTCACCCTTTACCTTCACCTTTAGCTTCTTTAGCAAGACAGTGGTTGTCTTGGAGGTGTGCTTGGGGTTGTCATCATGTTGGAATACTGCCCTGTGGCCCAGTCTCTGAAGGGAGGAGATCATGCTCTGCTTCAGTATGTCACAGTACACTTTGGCTTTCATGACTCTCTCAGTGAACTGTAGCTCCCCAGTGCCGGCAGAATGCAGCCCCAGAACATAACACCCCCTTCACCATGCTTAACTGTAGGCAAGATACACTTGTCTTCGTACTCCTCACCTGGTTGCCGTCACACACACTTGACACCATCTGAACCAAATAAGTTTATCTTGGTCTCATCAGTCCACAGGTCATGGTTTCGGTAATCCATGTCCTTAGTCTGCTTGTCTTCAGCAAACTGTTTGTGGGCTTTTCTTGTGGATCATCTTTAGAAGAGGCTTCCTTCTGGGATGACAGCCATACAGACCAATTTGATGCAGTGTAGGGCGTATGGTCTAAGTACTGACAGGCTGCCCCACCCCTTCAACCTCTACAGCAATGCTGGCAGCACTCATATGTCTATTTCCCAAAGACAACCTCTGGATATGACACAGATCATGTGAACTCAACTTTTTTGGTCGACCATGGTGAGGCCTGTTCTGAGTGGAACCTGTCCTGTTAAAGCGCTGCATTGTCTTGGCCACTGTGCTGCAGCTCAGTTTTAGGGCCATGGAAATCTTCTTATAGCCTAGGCCAACTTTATGAAGAGCAACAATTCTTTTTTTCAGATCCCCAGAGAGTTCTTTGCCATGAGGTGCCATGTTGAACTTCCAGTGACCAGTATGACACACCTGCTCCCCTTTCACACCTGAGACCTTGTAAAACTAATGAGTCACAAGACACCCCAGGGAGGAAAAATGGCAAATTGGGCCCAATTTGGACATTTTCACTTAGGGGTGTACTCACTATTGTTGACAGTGGTTTAGACATGAATGGCTGTGTGTTGAGTTATTTTGAGGTGACAGCAAATTTACACTGTTATACAAGCTGTACACTCACTACTTTACATTGTAGCAAAGTGTCATTTCTTCAGTGTTGTCACATAACCAGGTATAATAAATTATTTACAAAAATGTGAGGGGTGTACTCACTTTTGCGAGACACTGTAGATAGCTTAATACTGTATAACACTCCTTTATATCTTCAAGATTAATTTAGCACTCAGTGCAGAACATGTAGTCACTTAAAAGTGTATTTTATCAGCTCCATAGTAGTGCTTTACCCCAAACACCCCCTAAAATGTTTTTAAATGTGATTTGTGCTTTAAATTCAGGCAGAGTGCCAGGGGCTTTTTTTTTGGGGGGGGGGGTCCCCAAATCATTTGGAACCCTCCCTCCCCTCAACTGCTAAGTCAACTGATACCAATTCTCTATCTATCCTCAATCATCTATCTGCTGACTTTGCCAAACCCATACACACTATACCCATCTCTTTTGTGGTCAGATGTATGAATGAATTCCCCAAAGCATGTAGTGCAAGGGCCTGCCTGAATACTTTCAAATGGTACTGTTTAAAGTTTTTGTATCCTATTATTATCTTGATAGGTAATAGCAGAATTTCCAAATGTGCTCAAATGTGTACAGTGTGTATTTATATCTTTGTATTATGACACTTCTTACCTGTCCAGTGGGCTGCCAATAGTGTAACTAAGGAGGGGCTGGCCAAAGTAATACCCATAATTTAGTCATTCATCTCTCAATGAAGTGGAGAGGATTACCTCTCTAAAAGCTCCCCCCCTAAAATGTTAGAAATGGCCCATGAGAGGAGGGGTGGAATCTGATAGGTGTACCTTATACTTTGGTCTTTAAAAACTCCCTCAAATAAATGTTATCTTGATGTTGGCCAAGAATGTTTGTGTCTAATCTGCTTTCCCTGTTTATGTGCAAAATGACTGATTTTTTGTTGTTGTTTGACTCCATAGTTTCCTTCCACGCCACAGGAATGGCAGACTGTGGCCTCCCACTTTGCCCAGCGGTGGGACTTTCCTAACTGCGGAGGGGCAATTGATGGGAAACACGTCCACATCGTCCCACCACCCAGTTCGGGGTCATACTATTTTAACTATAAGGGGTTCAATAGTATTGTGATGTTGGCGGTGGTGTCGGCTACTTACAAGTTCCTGTATGTGGACGTGGGGAAGAATGGCCGGATGTCCGATGGTGGAGTCATCACCCAGACGGAGTTCTACAGGCGTCTCCAGAATGGCAGCTTGGACTTGCCACCTCCAGAAGACAATGTGGAAGGACTCACATTCGTCTTCGTTGCGGATGAAGCGTTTGTGCTGGGGGACCATCTTATGCGGCCATTCCCGATGAGGACCCTCACCCCCGACCAGAGGGTTTTTAATTACCGGCTGGCCAGAGCCAGAAGAGTGGTGAGGAACATGTTTGAAATCATGGCCAGCCGGTTCCGCCTATTTCTTACACCCATACACATGGCGAAGTACAAACTGAATCACATCATCCTGGCGTGCTGTGTTCTACACAACTTTTTACGGCAACATTCTGCCAACTATGCTGGCTCAGTTGGGCCTGAGGCTGGAATTCAAAATGAACCAACCCTGACGGCGCTTGAAAGTGGCCGTCCTGGCTTGCCCACCCTGAGTGCCCATGATGTCCGTCTAAGTTACCTTGAATACTTTGCTGGTAGGGGAGCTATCAATATGCCAGACAATGTCTGAAACCTTTTTCAAATAAAAAAAAATTAAATACTAAAATCTTTGGTGACATTTACTGCTTGTGTTTCCTTTAACTGACCCTGAGTCCTGAAAATGGCGTGATTGTGTAACATTACAAAGTATTGTTGGGTGTTATTTACTAAAGGCAAAGACACTTTGCACTACAAGTGCACTTTAAACTGCACTGAAACTGCACTTGTAGTGCAAAGTGGATTTTCCCTTAGGAAATAACCCCCATTTTCACTGCAAACACCAATTTGAGCACCACAAAAGTTTTAGAGCATTGAAACAATAATCCACACATTCTTGATTAACAATCTTTTTAATACCAGCACAATCACATGTGCATTTAGAAAAGGTTTTTAAAACAAACCAACATGTTTGTTGTATAACAATTTTTGGGGTCACATTAGAAAAAGTAGAAATGTCCATGTAAGATAAAACAGGCATGTTTAAAACCAACAAGAAAGACACAAATCTTGAACTTACAAAGTTCACTTTTGGTAGAACTTGAAGGCAATATCAGACATGAGTATAGATAGGGTGAAGTCACCCCTAGAAAAGCCAAATTTTGAAGATGCACACAAATTGCCAAATGTCAACAAGTGCTAGCTGCCATCACGGGGGGATCAAGGGATGGGATGTGGGTGCAACCCCTTCCTCACAGCTACTTTATTATTGAGGAAGGGGTTGCACCCCCAAAACGAGTCCATTGATCTCCCGTGATGGCAGATAGCACATGTTGACACACTGTGTGCATCTTCAAAATTTGGCTTTTCGCATATATGTCAAAAAATGGTAAAAATTTTTAGCTCACAAAAAGCAAAAAAAACAAGGGATTTGGAGGGGTTTTAAACTCTCCCTAAAACATCAATGATGTTCTTCATTTTTTTTTGAACATCATTGATGCTTTTCTGGATGTTTTCCAAGTCCATATTACACCCCATGATCTCCCCGATCAGGATTTGTGCACTTTCTGAGGTGAAATGCCCTGGATCCGCAACATCACGATCACCTAAAAAGATAGAAACAAAAACACACCATGTATTAGAAATCTGCCGGCATCCATCTCTTACCTGAACCTGTGGTCGCAGACACTCACCTGTTGTGGTGACTAGTTCCACCACTTCTCCTTCCTCCTCCTCCTGTTGGCTTTGGTGGGTCTCCACTTCTTCATGAGGTGGGGGGTCTCTGGTCTCTTCTGATGAGGGGTGTCCTTCGAGTCTTTTCTGCCCTATGTAAAAAAAATAGGTATACTTAGCACACAGATATTTGATGGCAGAAATAGGAATATGAAACATTGCTTGGAAGTGGGGTACAATTGTCTGTTTTGGCAGAGTTCCAAGATGTAGAATTTTTATTGTCCTTTGTCAAGCTACAATACTTTACCTGTTTTGTACAAGCTTCACAGATGGAGACACCACTATAGTATACACTGGAGCACCTGTGTGGGGCCCCTAATAAAAAGTGTGTTCTTGTGTCCCACACTAGTGCTCCAGCGTCCAGATGTGAAAAATGCTGAGTGTCCTCTCCTTACACAAAATCTAGTTTGCATTTCATTCTAGTTACAAACCCATCTACACAACCAAATTATTTTCTGACAAGTAGGCCATAAAAAATGTTGGCAAATGCATATGGCAAAGACAATGGTGTTTTCTAGGCCGAACGAACAATGTTTTATACGAATGAATAATGTGCCCATGAACATGAAAGTTGACATTTTAAACTGTACAACAGTAAAGAAAAGCACATGGAGCAGCACGAACGTAAAAAGCATAAAGAATAGGAACACAGGACAACTACTTACTTTTTTGCAGCACTCTCTCTTAATTTGAGGTCCGACCACCGCTTCCTGAGCTGATACCGCCGTACCCCGAAATTCCAGTGCAGACTTTTGACCACTTTCGCCATGATCTTGGCCTTTCGGACATTGGGGTTGGGGTAAGGTCCATACTTCCCGTCATAGTGTGCCTTCTTCAGGATGTCCACCATCTCCAACATCTCCCCAAATAACATATTTGATGCCTTAAATCGTCTCCTTCTGGATCCAGACGTTTCAGGCTCCAGGCTTTCCTCCTCCTACTCCTTGTTGCTGTAATTAGCACGCACCTGCTGTGTCTCCGCCATGTGCTCTTCCCCCACTGCGCTGAACGAGAAGGGGCGGGGAATAGACATAAAGAATGTCAAGGGCGGGCGGAGTTTCACGCATGCGCAGTGTCTATAAAGCGTAACACGCGTGCGTAGTACGTACGATCTGTGAGCGGAGGAAGGAGTATCAGAGGCGCCGATCGTGATAACGAAGGTAAGATCTAAACTTGGGCCTATACTGCTTCTAGATTGAGGTCTATATTGTAACAAGATTAGGAGAGTTTCGCCTGACATTAGGGTTTGTCTTGTGTTGTGTCTTGCAGATAAAATGGATGGCTTCAATGACCACAACTTCCTCCCCCTGTTCATAGACAAGTACAGGGAGCTGCCCTGACTGTGGCAGATGAAACATCCTCATTATAATCATAAACAAAAGAGGCAGACAGCGCTGGAGAAACTGCTGGAGTTGGTGAAGCCGGTGGTCCCCACGGCAACCATCCCCTATTTAAAAGCCAAAATTGGTGGCCTGAGGAGCACTTATCTTAGGGAGCGCAAGAAGGTCACGGATTCCCAGAGATCAGGAGCTGCAGCAGATGACATTTATGTCCCCAGGCTGTGGTACTATGAGAGACTGCGATTTCTGTCAGATCAGACTGAAGTCAGGGAATCCCTCTCAACCCTTCCTTCCACTCTTCCTTCCACTCCAGCTGAGGCTTCCGATGTCCAACCTGGGACTTTCAGCCAGGAAGAAGTGGAGGAGCCCAGCTTGAGCCAGGTATAGCATTCTTCTACAGATTTCTGGTCAATAAATGAATGATGTTTACTAGATGTTATTATTGATCACTAATGGCTGATTTAATAAAGTGTTTTACATATCAATAGACAGTAGTGGGCAAAAATAATTGGGACAAGAATGAAAAATGCTGGGCTCAGAATGATAGTCTGTTATATCTGTTAACATTCAATTTGCAACAGTCATAAGGTGAAAATTGTGTGTGATTGATGACTAAAAAACTAAAACGATGTCCCTTTTTCATACACAAGTAGACCTCAGTCAGGACGAGGCTGTGGAATGTGGCACACAGGAGGAGGCTGTGGAATGTGGCAGCCAGGAGGAGGCAGGGGTTAGTGGCAGCCAGGAGGAGGCGGGGCTAAGTGGCAGCCAGGAGAAGCCTGGGCCCAGTAGGAGCCTGACAGAATCGCAGGTCCCTCCCCTCCGCCTTCCAACCAAAAGACCCAGGAAGGGGAGTCAAGTGCAGGATTCAGCACTCAGGCTCATTCAGGAGGCTTCTGCGTCCCTCAGAGCCACCCCCACTCCTGAAGAGGCCTTTGCCTGCATGGCTGCCACCAAACTGCAGGGCATGCAGGAGGGCCAACGCCTCCTGTGTGAGGACCTTATTTATAAAGTCTTAACTAAGGGGGTGAGGGGCAAAATCACACACAAAACCCACCTGAGTGAGTTGGACCATCCTCCTCCTCCTGCCACAACTCCACCACCACAGCCACAGCGTGGAAGGAAGCGTGGAAGGAAGACCAGAGAGTGATGGCCCTGGGTTCAGTCTGGTCTGACAAAAGATGCAGTCTCTTGTATGACCACAGCCTGGGGACACAGATGTCATCTGCTGCTTTCAGGATCTCTGGGACTTCTGGACCAGACTGCACTCCTTTAGATAAGGACTCCTCAGGCCACCAATTTTGCAGGAAAATAATTGATGTGTGCCCTGGGGGCCAAAGGCTTCACCAGTTTCTGCTGTTTCTCCAGCATTGCCTCCCTCTTTGTTTGGTTGTGAGCCCTTAATAAAGGAATTTTTGTTACAAGTATACTCGCCTATGTGTGTTTCCCTTCAAAAAGGACAGTTTGTTTATGAGGAGGCAGGTACATTTCTAAAGTACAATGTGTAATTAACACCAACACCAAGCAACCTCCTTGAGATTAAATAATACAAGATAATACACACAAAACACACACAAAAATATTCTGGATGTTAAATAACAAAAAAAAAACAACAACAAGATCAGCCTTGAAAAAAATACAAACCCAAAAAAAAATAAAAAATCACATCAGGCTTGAAAAAAAAACAAAAAAAAATTATATAGATTTTGGGTCAGATGTGACAAATCGTAATATATTGAGGGAATCATGATAAATAATAAAGAAAAAGGTTTGTAAGAACTCTGTGTGAATATGAGCAGAAAAACTACTTAATTCTTGTAGCATTATAAAGAAGAAGAGAGTGCGCTGTATTAAACAATCTTAAACATTGCAGCCTAACGAAAGTGCTCTATCCATTTCAAGCGCTAATTTTACCAGACCGAGCTGTTCCATCTCGGAATTTCTTCTGAGCATGCGTGGCACTTTGTGCGTCGGAATTGTCTACACACGGTCGGAATTGACGCAATCGGATTTTGTTGTTGGAAAATTTTATAGCCTGCTCTCAGACTTTGTGTGTCAGAAAAGCGAATGGAAAAAGTCCGATAGAGCCCACACACGGTCGGAATTTCCGACAACACGCTCCGATCGCACATTTTCCGTCGGAAAATCCGACCGTGTGTACGGGGCATTAGTCTTTGGTTAGGCAGGTTGAGTGTTACTTTTAGGGGTTAGAGTGATGCTAAGGGATAACATGGAGTTTATGGTTTGTGTTAGAATGTATTGGTTAGTTTCAGGAGTTTGGGTATGGTTACTGGTGCACTAGAATCATGCCAAAATATGTTGTATAACCAATTAAAATTCAAATGTCAGATATGTAACAAATGACAATTGATGCTAAACTTCAATGTAGTGAAAACATCTTTTGTTTTTGTGCCTGGCCAAAAGCAAGAGACAGAATCTATTCTGTTTTTTGTTTGCCTTGGTTAATTTTGATGTCCCTAATAGTTTACTGTATTAGTGTTTAATTACTACCCAAAAGCTATCATAACATCTTCCAAAGATGCTTGACCACCACACAACCAAAGAAAACTTGGCTATACTTAGAGGATCATCAAAATATTTTTAACCGTACTGGCAGGCAAGAGATAGATACTAAATTAGGTATTGAAAATGACCTGAAGAGTCATTTCAGGGGCAAATGACTAGTCATCAGCGGTCTTCCTGCAGTTGATAATTCGCCATTACTGAATTACCATGGCTTGTTCTGTGCCAAGTTCTGCATGCAGGATGGCCATCTTGGTAAAGGAGCAGAACTCTACTTCCTCCTGCCAGAATTGAACCCATGATGACTGATACTCCAATGACTGCTGGGGGTATATTCAAGAATCAGCAGAAGAGGTTTGTAAAGCACAATGAGGTTTACATAATTCACTGCTGTTTTTCAGAAAGAATTTATAAAGAAACATGCTTAGACACAATTATTGTTTCTAGATGTTCCTTATAAAATAGCAAATCTTTACTTTTTGAGTTCAGGTCCACTTTTGGATGAAGAAGTTTAAGAAAGTCCATTATAAAATCTACATGTATAAATAACTGATGTGTAACCATATACAACAATATTTTTGGTTAACCACTTGCCAACCGTTGCACGCCGATTTACATTGGCAGAATGGCACGGGCAGGCAAAAGTGCATACCCATACATCACTTTGCATGCCCACAGGTCCCCCAAACTCGATTTTCACCGGCGACCAGCGATTGCAGTGAGGGGAGGCAGAACGGGGAGATGTAAACAAGGCATTTCCCCGTTCTGCCTAGCAACATGACAGGGATCTACTGCTTCCTATCATCAGGAGTAGTGATCTCTGTCATGTTGTAGTAAGCCCATCCCCCCTACAGTTAGAACACATCCAGGGAACACACTTAACCCCTTGATCGCCACCTAGTGTTTAACCCCTTCCCTGCCAGTTTCATTTATAAATGAATCAGTGGCTTTTTGTAGCTCTGATCTCTGTATAAATGCCAATGGTCCCAAAATAGTGTCAAAAATGTCCAATCTGACCACCATAATGTCGCAGTCCCGATAAAAATCGCAGATCGCCGCCATTACTAGTAAAAAAAATGCCATAAATCTACCCCCTATTTTGTAGACGCTATAACTTTTGCGCAAACCAATCAATATACACTTATTGCAATTTTTTTATCAAAAATATGTGGAAGAATCCATATCAGCCTAAACTGTGGAAGAAATTTGTTTTTTTATATATTTTTTGGTGATATTTATTATAGCAAAAAGTAAAAAATATTCCTTTTTTTTCAAAATTATCGGTATTTTTGTTTATAGCGCAAAAAATAAAAAGGTGGTCAAATGCCACCAAAAAAATCTCTATTTTTGGGAAAAAAAGGATGTCAATTTTGTTTGGGTACAACATCTCACGACTGTGCAATTGTCAGCTAAAGTGACACAGTGCTGAATCGCAAAAATTCTCTGGTCAGGAAGGGGGTAAATCCTTCCGGGGCTGAAGTGGTTAAACAACTATACCTTTTGAAATAAATGAGTTCTTAAGCTCCAGTCAAATGATTGCGCCTGGCCTGAACCTCTCATCTGCTGCTTGGGAAAAACATTCTGCATTTATATGTAGTATATTGACAGGTCACAGTGCAAAAGGCATTAGAGAAATTAGCTATGTGTGACTGATTTTTATATTTACAGGGCACAGGAGAAGCTTCTGACTGACAAGCTACAAGCTTGTGAATCAGAAATGGCATTGCTGATACATGCCACACACAATATTTTCTCATCCCACTTTTGTGTATATATAGGCACAGCCTACATGAAAATAACAATGATGCTTTTATTTCTGAAGCAGTAGAGGCATTGTCATGCTTTCAGTAGAAGAGGCATAAAGTAGACTTAACTGGCAGAATCAACAGGTATTTGTGAGACTTAGCAGGGGGACTAGGGGAAGCAATTTTTTAATGAGAGACAATAATTCTTCTCTAACTTATGTGAGCGTGAAGGATAATTACATAATCAAAAGTAGCACATAGACTGAGTTGTGGCAGCGTCAGTTATTTTGTCTTGATAAAAATTAGAGACAGCAACAGGGGACATGTGTACATACAGCCAAGAACATAAAATCTACTGCACAGGCATTGCACCATCTATGATTAGACATGTGCATTTCGTTTCGTTCCGAATCGAAATTCGGACGAATTTTTCATTATTCGGAAATTCAGATGCATCCGAATTTCCGAATTAGAAAAGTAAAGAATTTAAACGAATCCGAAAAAAAAACGAACAAATTCGAAAACATATTCGAATCGAAGACAAATTCGAATCGAATTCAAAAACATATTCAAATCGAATTCGAAAACAAATTCGAATCGAATTAGAAAAAAATAGAAAACGTTTTTCTAAAAAAAACAATAAGATAGAATATAAAATAATAAAGCAATAGAATGAATATATATATATATATATATATATATATATATATATATATATATATATATATATATATATATATATATATATATATATATATATATAAATTTTTATTATTCTCTTCTATTTTTTTTTTATTCTGTTCTACTGTTCTATTGTTTTTCTATTCTATCCTTTTCTATTAGAATTTGATTTCATTCTATTTCTATATAAGCATTTTCCGAAATTCGATTTTCGTATAGAATTAATTTGAATACAAATAGAAAAGATTGGAATATAATAGAAAAACAATAGAACAGAATAGAAAAAAAATACAATTTTATATATATATATATATATATATATATATATATATATATATATATATATATATATACATATATATATATATATATATATATATATATATATATATATATATATATATATATATATATATATATATATATATATATAAAACCATCTTCCGAATTTGAATTTCGTATAAAATGAATTTGAATAGAAAAGATTAGAATAGAGTAGAAAGAATAGACTAGAAAAACAATAGAACAGAATAGAATAAGATATTATATATATATTATATTTTATTCTGTTCTGTTCTATTGTTTTTCTAGTCTATTCTTTTCTATTATTTTCTATTCAAATTCAAATTCATTCTATACGAAATTCCAATTTCAGAAACCATCTTCCGAAATTCGAATTTCGTATAGAATGAATTCAAATTTGAATAGAAAAGTTTAGAATAGAATAAAAAAGAATAGCCTAGAAAAACAATGAAACAGAATAGAAAAAAATGTAATATATATATTATATCTTATTCTCTTCTGTTCTATTGTTTTTCTAGTCTATTATATTTCTATTATTTTCTATTCTAATCTTTTCTATTCAAATTCGAATTCATTCTATAGGAAAATTTAATTTTAGTAACCATCTTCTGAAATTCGAATTTCGCATAGAATTAATTCAAATTTGAATAGAAAAGTTTAGAATAGAATAGAAAAGAATAGCATAGAAAAATAATGGAACAGAATAGAAAAAAAATATAATATATATATATATAACCATCTTCCGAAATTGGAATTTGGTACAGAATGAATTTGAATTCGAATAGAAAAGATTAGAATAGAATATATTATATTTTTTTCTATTCTGTTCTATTGTTTTTCTATGCTATTCTTTTATATTTTCTATTCTATCCTAATCTTTTCTATTGGAATTTGATTTCATTCTATACGAACTTCAAATTTCGCAAAATGGTTATATATAGTTTACTTTTTCAAATTCAGTTAATGTTTTTTTCGAATGCGGTAGAATTTTTTCGAATTTGACAGTTTTCTTCGAATGTGGTAGAATTTTTCGAATTTGACAGTTTTTTTTGAATGTGGTAGAATTTTTTCGAATTTGACAGTTTTTTTCGAATGTGGTAGAATTTTTTCGAATATGACAGTTTTTTTCGAATGTGGTAGAATTTTTTCGAATTTGATAGTTTTTTTCGAATGTGGTAGAATTTTTTCGAATTTGACAGTTTTTTCGAATGTGGTAGAATTTTTTCGAATTTGATAGTTTTTTTTCGAATGTGGTAGAATTTTTTCGAATGCGAATACGAAACGAATTCCGAAAACGAATGTAACAAATTTAACTAAACGAATTTAGTTAAATAACGAATCGAAACTAAACTAAACTAAACTAATTTTTTCATCCTGCACATGTCTATCTATGATTACCTCTTTATTCAGGAATGCTTACGCTTAAAGAAAACTGAAAAACCATGGCATTGGCCTTCTAGGAAAAAATAAAGATGAACACATTGTCAAAGAAAGTATTGTGATCTTTTTGAGAAGTGATTACTACCAGTAAGTGTTACATTTATACTTTTTTTTGTTTTGCATGCAAAAATATATTTGATGATATTTGATAAGGAACAATACATTTTCGTTCCCGAACAAGCTGTTCAAGTGAATGTTTTTTCTTTGTTAGAGTAAAATGCCATTTTTGTTGTAAAATAAAACATCCACTGGAGGACAGATAGAAACTTCAAGGGTTTGTGGGAACTGGAAAACACAACTTTTTCATGCTCACAGGGATTGCCTGCTGTCCTTCTAATGCCGTGTACACACGGGCAGACTTTTCGGCATCAAAGGTCCGACGGTCTTTCCGACTGACTTTTGACGGACTTTTGACAGACTTTCAAACGAACGGACTTGCCTACACACGATCACACCAAAGTCCGATGGATTTGTACATGATGATGTATGACGAGACTAAAATAAGGAAGTTGATAGCCAGTAGCCAATAGCTGCCCTAGCGTAGGTTTTTGTCCCCCGGACTATCATACAGACGAGCAGATTTTTCAACTGGACTTGAGTCCGTCGGAAAGATTTGAAACATGTTTCAAATCTAAAGTCCGTCTGATTTTCGCCCGAAAAAGTCCACTGCAGGTCTGATGAAGCCCACACATGGTCGGATTGTCTGACGCATTCGTCCTGTCGGACCAGTCCGGTCAAAAAGTCTGCCCATGTGTACACGGCATTAGTGCTGTAAGAAAGAAAGCAAGGTCAGATGGTTGGTGTGAGATGCTTCTTTTGAAAATTAAAGCGGTTTAATGGGAATATATTACATTTGTTTTGTTTTGTTTTTTTCATTGGGCTGAATTTCAATGATATGCCCCACTGTCCATTTTACTTTATCTGCCATTGCCACAGATCTTTGTAGCACAAAGTTATGTAGACAATAAAAATGAAAGAAAACCTACATTTTAAATTTTTTTTTACAGGCCTGTTTTTTCACACATCCAGACTTAAAGTTCTTTGTCTTAGGTGGATACATGCCACAGATTATTAGGTTTTAGCACAAATAGAATATCTTTCTTTAATGATAAGTTAACACCTTGCGGACCAGCCACAGTACATGTACTGCGGCTGGGCAGCAAGTGCAGGCAAAATCACGTATATGTGCATGATTTTGTCTGCTCTGGCTAAGGCAAACTGAACGTAGAGGAATGCAGATTCCAGAACTCGGGGCCAGTGATCATGTGTCAACAAAGCTGTTATGAATGAACAAAATGGAAAAAAATGATTTATTTATTTATTGTTAACATACTGTCATCTGTCAGTGTCCCTGATCACTACCACATAAGTTGTATGATGAGGCTGTACTGAACAGGTGACAGTGTGTAAAAAAATGTGAAAAAAAAAAGTTTTATTAAATTTCTTAATTTTCAAAAAAAGTGTGACAAAAATGGGCAGCTTCAAAAAACTTGCTTTGCCTCTTATTAAACGCTTCAGACTGTCTACTTTCTAAAAAGGGGTAATTTGGGGGTAATTTGCACTGTTCTAGCATTTTAGGGGCTCAAGAAATGAGTATGAGGCACTCAGTACATCAGGATTCATCAATTTTAAAATATATATACCATTGTTTGTAGACACTATAACTTTCACACAAACCAATTATTATAGACTTATTTGGATTTTTTTACCAAAGACATGTAGCAGAATACATTTTGGCCTAAATTTATGATGAAATTTGATTTTATTGGATATGTTTTTTGTTTATATCACAATAAATAAAAAACCCAGTGGTGATCAAATACCACCAAAAGAAAGCTCTATTTGTGTGAAATAAATGATAGAAATTTCATTTGCGTAAAGTGTTGCATGACAGTGCAATTGCCAATTAAAGTAGCACAGTGCACAATAGCACTAGCACTACAATAGCACCACGATAGAAAAACATACAGTACCCTAGTCATAAAAGGGGTAAAACCTTCCGGAGCTCAGGTGCTTAAATCTCAATGCAAATTGTCTACTGTAACAAATCCTGCTGCTCATTTATAGTTAACATGCAATTTATCTATAGTAGTAATTATTATTTATTTTCTGTGAAATACTTCTCACCAACAGCATCCTATGCCAGGACAAAGGTTTATAATATCTGGAGTGATAGAAATGTTGATATTGAAGACTCATTCAGAACCCATGGATTTTTTATTTTTTGTTAACTTTTTACATTGTTCAATATGAATATATTTGGTTAAAAACAGTTTGAAATGTGTGTGAAATGTAAAAGTTGAAGAGATGCCTGTGTTCAAGAAGATTTGGATGGTACAGCAGGGAAATCGATTCTGTAGGGAATAGAGAAGAATAGATGTGAGATGGAATAAAGTAATTTAATATATTTCCCTTGGTGTTTGGTAGCCACCAAGGATCTAATAACTAATGCGCGGGGGAAAAAAGTATTCTACCTTAAAGGTAACATTTGCTTCTCCCTGTCAATCTAGATATAAAAACACCTCCCTCAGAACAAATGTATGGAAATGTTATGATAATTAGAAACTTTGTGGGTCTTGTATGGCAAAATATGTGTTTGAAAGACACATTTCACCGGGATTGCTGCTCTCAAGGTATTAGATCAACAGCAGTGTGGGATTAAAGCTCCCTGCTATAATGTACATTTTCCTAACAGAATAAATAACATGATAAAGGTAGGGTAGTGACAGCATCAGGTTCCATAGGTACGAAGCCCCTCAGGGGATTCAGTGCAATATGGAATGATTTATTCTGGGAGTATTTGCATGTAGATGCTTAGGAATGTTTTACATTGTTACAACAGCCATCACGTTCCTCCTGACAAGGTAAGATACAAACATCTACATTCTGCTACAGACCAAGAGAAGTCATACATCAAACTAGGGACATGAGTGACATCAGATTTAGTTGGCCACGAATAATGTTAGCCTTGAATTAAGCTAGATAATATGCATAAAATGATGGTTTTACCCTACTGTGCAACCTGAGAATCTTAGGTGGCATTTTTAGTGAAAGTTCTCGCCTAAGCTCCTGGTTACTATGACTGTTTCTTTGGTCTCTTTTAAGAGGTTTGAATGACTTGATACAAGTGATGACTATAGTATGGCATGGGGTGAAGAGGAAATGCAGTTGTTTTTGGGTAACCAAATTACCATTAATTATACTACTGCTAAATGGTATGTATTTTAATGATGCAAAGAAACAGTGATACTTTTAGAGTTCAGAACCTTCAATATATATATTTCAATACTAAATTTGTCTGTAAAGCCAGATACAAGGTTAGGGATCGGGTTGTTTAGAAGAACCCTATGAAGTGATAATAAGTGCTTTCAAGGTTAAAAGCTCTGCGTTTTGGTCATGGAGATTTTCCAGCTTCTCTGAATATCTCAGTTGGAAGAGTCTGATAGTCATTTTCAATAAGAACAGGGGATTGGGATATTAACCATCTATGCTTTGGTTCATCTGGAGAGTCCAACAAAGAACTAACTGTATATTAATAGAATAGTATTCATGTCTATGTAATCCTCAGCTTGTTTTTATTCAAAATAATGAAACAATGTATTACATTTTGAGTGTGGATCATCTGTCTTGCCAGTGATAGTTGTGGTAATCCCTGAGAAGCAGAATTTAGGGAGTGCCCAGTCTACCAAGCATCTCCTAATAGAGTTACAGTGCATGACAATCCAACATTATGGCCTTATGCTCTGCTCTACACCTGATGTAATAAAATGTCATGCAAGAGCATAGCCTAGAAAGAGATAAGAGATCAGGGCAGTGGTAAGACAAAGTTGTGTCACAGACATATGTTTAATTCAGTTTGGTTTTAGTGAGAGTTGTACTATAGGCAACATGTTGAGGTATTAACCAAGAGCAAGGACAGGCTTTGGTAACATCACAAGCATTCTAGTGCATTCCTGCACTAGAGTTCCTTTTTTTAAGGCCAGCTAATGGTGCAGACCACATTTAAAGTGTAAGTAAACCCCCCTATCATTTTCAGCCATGGAAGCTGCCATCTTCGCCTCTGTTTAATCTACAGTCTGTGTTCGAAAAACAAGGGTGAGAAGGGGCAGTGAATACCCACATGAGAGCTTTCTGCATATAGCAAGAACCAGAGGTTTCATAAGTGAGTGAGTTTTGTGGTTTCTTGAAACAAAATCCCTTTAAATATCCTTCCTGGTAAAAAAGAAAATTGTAGCAGCTGAGGTCTTCGTTGCTGCTTGCAGTCTCCACATTTCAGCAAAAGTTTTAGATTATCACCTAGAAATGTACAGTATATTAAAACTTTAACATCCTTCCATAATTTTGAACAAATACTTTCCATAGTATAAACCTCAAAAACAAAGCATGCTTTCATGTGACATGGTTTACGGTTGTTGGGGAAGTCATTACAGGTTGCTTGTGGTGCCCCAATCAAACTGCCTGTCATTGAAGTTAAAGAAGCAATTTATTCTTTTCTGTTTTGACAGCTCTGCATCAGAATGACATCAGGAAGCTGCCATTGCTATCAATTTCACTGTGATCATTGCATTCAGCACCTCAACAGCCTCGTAGAATTGTTTAATCTGGTTTCTAATTTAATGGCACATTGAAAGCTTTGTATGGTCAGGCCCCCAAGGCCCAACATTTTTATTTGATACGTGCTTGAGGTACTTTCTATCAATTACAGTGCAGTCATTTACCTTAACCAGACCATGTGTCATGTTTATGCCAGTCATTTTCCTCTAACACGCTGTTTTGAACATAAAGCTTATGAAAACTTGTCTTCATAGCCAAATGATATTTTAACTGTGTTGAACTAATGAACAGTGAGTTGGCCAGGGGTTGTTCTTTCATTTCCATGGAGATGGTGAATTGATTGCATCTTTTTTCTTTTATTTTTCAAATTTAACTTTGGTTTCTCTATACTGCACATTCTCAGACCTTGGCACATTTCCTAATAAAGCAGGCTAAGCGTTTATTATTTATAAACTTTCTTGACAGATCTGAAAAGAGCTAAGTTCAGGGCTTTGCTGTCTTAGTGAGGCAGCCTTTCCTGCTCCATTATTAAATTATCTTACTTTGCAATCAATTGGACACTTAAGCTTTAATTTAGCTTTTAATTTGGAAATGCCAGTATAAAATGCTGGTGGTATTTGACTTTTCAAAATACAAACAGTCATTAAATGTTGTGGCCTGGGAGGTCTTATAATGAAAAAAACAGTATTTTGTTTTCATTAAAGACTGTCAGTTCATACCATTCTCTTTGAAACTCTCTCCCCGTTTAACTATTGTTCTCCTCTATTTAATAAAACTCTGTAAGTATATCAAGAATATTATAAACTCCCCTTTGATGCTGTTTTGTCAAAAGGAAGTCTGATACCAAGAAAAGTGAACTTGCAGCAGTTGTCTACTTAGATAATGATACATAACTCATGTAATACAAAATTTTGACTGCATGTAGTCATTTTGAATAATCTTCGGTCTGCTGTATACTGTTTAAGGCAAAGAGCAGTAATGAAGAGCTCTATACAGATTTCTCATGCAAAAAAATGTAATAATGAATGTTGAAACATTTCTATAAAATGTATATTAAAGTGTATGTAAACAAAAAAATATAATATATTGCAGTTTAGCAGTCCTTAGATTAGGTGACTGCATTACCTTCCTTTATAGGCATTTTTTTTTCTTCAGCATTACCTGATGACCCTGCTAATAACAGACTTACTACCCTTGAGTGACAATGCTCATTACTGTACTGTATCTATGAAAGAGCAGTTTTGATAGCTTAGGCTGCTATCCTAATTTAAACTACACAAACCTTCCCTTTTTCTTGTATTCATTGCATACAGTGCCTTGAAAAAGTATTCACACCCCTTAAAATTTTCCACATTTTGTCATGTTACAACCAAAAACGTAAATGTATTTTATTAGTGTAGCGATACCCTTGAAGGAGCTGCTTAAGTTTGTTCAGTCCGTTACTCTGCCTCTCAACCCCAAAGAACTGTCTCAGCCCCTCTGGCACACCTAGTAAACAGTGTACTTGCAAACATAGTAAAACAGACACAAATGTAGTGAACAGGAAGTTTGTTTACTGGGAGACTTTCCACAATCAAACAAACAGTGATCTGGTAACTCAATAGTCAAGAATGGCAAACTGTGGTCTTTAATAGTGTTAATCAAACCTAAAATGCAGACTTCAAAATAACACAGTCAAACAACTTAAATAAGTCTAGAGTGGCCTATGCACTCAGGCATAAAGAGGGAATTGACCTTACTTAACAACGGTCGGTCTGTTTCCCTCAAATCCTGAAATCACAGACCTAGGCAGTTTAATGTGAGGTGATGGACCACAAATGCAATTTTATCACTTTAACCACTTGCCGACCGATGCACGCCGGCATACTTTGGCACAATGACAGCGGTGGGTAAATGGACGTACCTGTACGTCCCCTTTAATTGACGGGGCTAGCGGGTGCATACAGGGTGACCGTGCCCGCGGGACCAGCGGACTCGATGTCCGCCGGTCTCCCAGCGATCGTGTCATGGAGCCACAGAACGGGGAAGTGCCTATGTAAACAAGGCATTTCCCTGTTCTGCCTTGTGTCATGACAGAGATCACTACTCCCTGTCATCGGGAGCAATGATCGCTGTCATGTGAGTTGTAGCCCATCCCTGCACAGTTAGAATCACTCCCTAGGACACACTTAACCCTTTAATTGCCCCCTAGTGGTTAACCCCTTCCCTGCCAGTGTCATTTACACAGTAATCAGTGCATTTTTATATAGTGTCTGATGTGTCCGCCATAATGTTGCAGTCACGATAAAAATTGCAGATCGTTGCCATTACTAGTAAAAAATATTAATAATAAAAATTACATAAAACTATCCCTTATTGCGATTTTTTTTTACCAAAAATATGTAGAAGAATACATATTGGCCTAAACTGAGGAAAAATGTTTTTTTTTATATATTTTAGGGGATATTCATTATAGCAAAATGTAAAAAATATTGTTTTTTTTTTCAAAATTGTCGCTCTTTTTTTTTTTTATTGTAGCACAAAAATAAAAACTGCAGAGGTGATTAAATACCACCAAAATAAAGCTCTATGTGTGGGGAAAAAAGGACGTCAATTTTGCTTGGGTGCAACGTTGCATGACCGCGCAATTGTCAGTTAAAGCAATGCAGTGCCAAATCGCAAAAAGTGCTCTGGTCAGGAAGGGAGTAAAATCTTCTGGAGCTGAATTGGTTAATAATTACTGTGAGAGTTCCCCTTTAAAGGTAGTCACTGAAATCACAGTAACAGAAGGGGTCCTCACTATGGGGATAGCCAGGATCTTCGGTTAGCCTGGCGTTGGTGCACTTGGTGTCCTGTTGAGCAGGGTAAACAAAGGGGTACTTGAAAGAATCATGGTAGGCAAAAATTAGATGTAGGATGCTAGCAGTATCCTGATAGGCAAAGTGGTATGTAGTGACTGTTCAGCAGGATGCAAGTCCAACTCCGGGAACCATGGCAGGATCAGGACACCAACCTCTGGAACTGTTGCTGGATGGATACCCTCCATGTGTAACAGCAGCTCTCAGATCATGTCTGTGTCACTCTCACTCCCTGATCGACTGACCTTTACCTCAGGACACAAAACAGAGTCTTTTACTTTCCTGTCAGCAAAACCTGCCGGGATTCGTATTTCTCCCTGCATACCAGTCTATGGGGCCATTTTGTGTGGGAACTGCATGTCCCAGAATCCATTGCAGCTCTTCCTGCAGTTCAGTACAGTCTCTCCCATTCACTGTTGTAACTGTGCTTTTAATTGGTTTTCTTCTTCCGGCCAATAGGGGCACAAGAGAGGCTGCTGAATGCACAGCTCTGTGTCTGCCAGCTCATATTACATTACTCAGTCAGTGAAAACAGGAAAAAGGAGGGGGTGAAATAGCCCATGGAGACATGACAGACAGTTCTCTCCCCTCTTTCAGGCTGGAAAGCCTGTGTACATGCAGTCATCTGTGTTAATGTACGTGCAGCCCATCTGTGTTAATGTAAGTCTTTGGCTGCGATACCCACTACATTAGGATTTTATGTGATAGACCAGCACAAAGTGGTACATAATTATGAAGTGGAAGAAAATGAAAATAGTTTTCAACATTTTTTACAAATAAATATCTGAAAAGTGTGGCGTGCATTTGTATTCAGCCCCCTTTACTCTGATACCCCTAACTAAAATCAAGTGGAACTAATTGCCTTCAGGAGTCACCTAATTAGTAAATAGATTACATGAAAGGGTGAGGTTTTGTTGGTCTGCTTACTGTGGCCACATCCCTTAAGCCTCAACACATAGTACAATTGTTGGCAGGGGATTGTCTGTTGACAGACTGTTGTCCTAAAATCTTACCTTTAGTACTCTCCTTTTGACAATTGTTGTCCAACTTTCGGCCAACAAATTTGGATGACAGGCTAGTAAATTTTCGGTAGACAATGGCTTCACGTCTGATTTTTGTATGGTCAGTACACAAATCCGTCGCACAAAAGTCGAAAGTACAAACATGCATGATCGGAACCAAGGAACGAGCCAGAAGTGGTCGGTCTTCTAAACCAGCGTTCGTAACGAAGAATTAACATTCATGACGCAGCAAATTATGGAATGTCAAAATGCAGCGCACATTCTCTTCTTCTTTAATGGGATAATAATGAAGCTGCTTTGCTGTTGATACTGATGGAGTTATGGCAAATGTATTTTAAAAGGCATTTGTTTTCTAGCGATAGCAAGAATATTATTATTATGCTTGTTGTTTGTTTTTTTTGGGCAAGCTACCACAACACCATTATCCCAAAGTTTTTAAGATCAAAGATACAACTAGGTTGGTGTCCCTTGTTAATTCTACATTGTATTTTTTTATGTAACTGCCTACTCCCAAACTGTCATTTGAAGTAAAACACATAGCAAAGTATTATTCCACAAAATAAAATGTGTGTGGTTTCTAAAATTTGGCCCCTCACCCCCTGGTTGAGGAGCTGCAGGATGAGTTCCTCACACCTGCTCCTTTGCTCACTGGCCATATGCCTTAATTTATTGGCCGTCACACACCAAAATGCTTCAGCCTCATCTGGGTATGTCTGGATGGCAGTAGTGGCCTGGCTGGGGAAGGCAGCTGTGGCCTCCTCCAGATTCCTGCTCTTCCTGGCCCTTTTAGCAGGAGGGCGTAGGGGAGGGATCTGGGACTCTGGCTGCAAGCCGCTGGCTCCTCCAGACTGAACCTTTCCTGTGTATGAAAATGGGACATAATTAAAATCTTTTTTAGGGTTTGGTCATCAATCACACACAAGTTTGATCTCCTCACTGTTGCAAATTGAATGTTGAGAAATAGAAAAGACTATCATTCTGACCCCAGCATTTTTCATTCTTGTTGAAATCATTTTTGGTCACTACTGTCTATTGATATGGAAACCACTTTGTTAAGGCAGAAATATTTTCCCAATAACGTCTAGTTATCATCATTGCATTTTTGGATACAAATATGTTTAACATTGCTATACCTGGGTCAAGCTGGGCTCCTCCACATCTTCATCCTGTGCATCAGGACCTGTGCGGACCTCAGGAACTGTGGCCTCAGCAGACATCGAAGGGAGCAAAGACAGCGATGGCCTGGGTTCTGTATGGTATGAAAAAAACCGCAGGCTGTTGTAATACCACAGCAAGGGGACATATAGGTTATCTGCTGCATCTCCAGATCTCTCAGAATCCAGGACCTTGTTTAACACCCATTTAAATGTAGTCTGAAGGTTGGCTATCTTTTGCTTTACATAGCTGGTGTCTGCCCTGGGGTACACAGGTTTACACAACTCTACCAGTTTCTCCAAAGCTGCCTTCCCCAGTATTTTATTTGGGCAGTCTCTACTTTTCATCTTCCAGAGACAGGGCAACTCCTGGTACAGGTCAATGAATTAGGGGAGAAATTCTGGCAAAGTGAATTTATCCGTCATGATGATATGATGCCTGCAGGACAGAATACAAGACACAGCATAAAGTCTGGCTTAATCCATAAGCTGGTCCCAATATAGGCCTCAATCTAAGAAGTACAGGCAACTATCCACCTATGCCAATTTCCAATTGTTCCTTCGTTTTCTGCTCCTTTCGTGTGTTGGCAATCATTCGTCCTCCATTCCAAGATTGTTCCTACGACCATTCCATCGACCATGTGTTCTGGCTTATACACACTGCGCATGTGTCAAACTCTGCTCTCAGTGTGTCATGACGCTGGGGCGTGACCATCTCTCTTCTGCATGCGACACAAACGGCAGAACATTCGGGAGGGACAACATGGTGGATTCAGCAGATTACAGCCCCATGGTGGTGGAGCTCATAGGAGGCACAAAGCAACTCCCATGGGCAAGGGTGAGATGGTGGAGATGGTGCGCATCTTAAAGAAGCATGATTATGACTGCAAGCTGTGCAATCACAAAAGGCCCAACAGCCGAAAGGACATAGTTTTGGAGAAGGTCATCGCCATTTTGCAGTGCAAATTTTCGGTGGAACGATCAAAGGACCAAATCCAAAAATGATGGTCTGATCTCAAACACTGTGAACAAGACCAGATGGAGTACATACATCAGATCATAAAAAAAAGTAAGCAATAGACAATATGTATATGTGTAAATTAGCTGCCTGCATATGTTCTTTCAGAAATAAAAACCAGTAAATTCTGTGCTGCCCCTAAATAGCAGCTAACACACCACATATGAAATTAATGGTAACAAGGTAAATATAGCAAAAGTGTAGCGCTAAATTGACATGCCTAGTGCAATATGTATAGGTGAATACCAGTAGTAATGAAAACGAAAGATGAGTTTAAAATAAGTGAGTTAAATATAACAAATCATTCTGAATTGCCTATAAAATTGTAAGACATATAACTATGTTCTAATTACATTTGCAATTAGTAAACTATATATCAGATATACATTGTGGCAAACTAAAACAAAAAATAGTAAAAAGTGTCCATAAACAATTTATAAGTGCAACAAGTTCTCCGTGTAGATAAAGTTGAAACTCAATCTTGTAAATAAGTGAATAAACCAGATAATGACGAAAACCACCACCAAGTGAAGGGGAGGCTCAACAGAGAGTTTGAACGCGTAAGAGCATATACTCCACGTGTCAAACTAGCTTGTATATATTGGAAATGGACTCTGGATCGATGTCCTCGGGCTGGCGTCCCCCAAAATTGCATTTAGAATCGCATGGGATGTAATACAGCAAACGGACCGAAACTCAGATGTCCTCAGATATGAAGGGTTATCAAAAAAGAAAGCAAAAAGGGACCATAGCATAATTCCATTTATAAAATAAAATTTATTAAAATGAAATGACACTCACATAATTGAAGATAAAAACAGCGCTGATATAAAATCGATACAGGCAACAGTGAGGATCGTCCCGACACGTTTCATCTCTACAGGACATCATCTGGGGTACCCCACTACTGTTGCCATCCTTAATTTATAAAAAATATGACCCCTATCATGAGAGTCCAGCCCACAGGTCTTTGCGATGTCTGGGGAGTTTACTTCCGGTATTTCGTAATGGCGCTCTGGCGTGCGTTCCATGTCGCTATCTAGGCAATATGGAGATGCATTCCACTCATTATAATGTGCGTTGCCAGCATCCGAAAGTACTCAACGACAAGAAATGAACTTCCGCATATCAACTGGGACATGTGATCCGACGTCAAACATCTAAAGACTGAAAACAATAGTCCCACGATAGCGATATCCTAAGGGCTCTGGGTGCGTGCATTACGCACACATCTAACTTGCGCTCCACCTGTTAACCAGCGCACTGCTGTACGTCCTCACGTGATCAACCCCGTACGTCAGCAGAGCAAACTCGGACTGCCCATTGACAATCACGTAGGGTGAACAGCGTAGGTGACAACAAACGTGAAAAAATCGTAGATTCCGTTAGCATGATGGACAAATAGAAAATATCACGAAAATTTAAATTATATATATCGTAATAGCTCTAATCCAGGAGTCTAAACATCATATCTGTTATTAGTAGATAGGGAACAGTATCTTTATATTAAGCTCCATCTAATCCACTAACTAATAAGTATGCATGAGGATTGCATTCTTAAATGGATAATTATTAAAAATTACATCTAGAATTTAAAGGTTTAAAATTAGGCAGTAAAATGATGTAAATCTCTATAATGTTACCTACAACAAATTATACAAAAATGTATATGTCACTCGTGGGATGGACTCTCACGTAGAACCATATGTACATTTTTAAACAGCAGTACTACATTTATAATACCCAGAAAAAATAAATAGGATACTTGAATAGGACTACAAAAAAGAGAGAGAAACCACAATCTGGATTTATGCTTGGCTTATAAAGGCGTTAATGTCCCATTCTGTATTCATACCAAAGGGCGAATAAGAACGAAGTTCATAGATCCAGAAGGTCTCAAGTTGTGAGACTCCTCTGGTGATAGCTCCTCCCTTCCAGGGAGCAACATATCTATCTATAATTGAAAAAGTGGTTCCTTTTAGGTTACGATCATGATGTATTTTATAATGTCTTGGTACAGGATGCTTCGTATCTTCACTTTTAATAAGGGTGATATGTTCTCCTACTCTAATGGAGAAAGTGCGAATAGTGCGACCCACATATTGTTTCCCGCATGGGCAGGTGATTAAATAATTAAATAAATTATAAATTAAAATTAAATTTATGATTGCCTATGTCGTTTCTTGAGGTGCTAAAATGGCAGGGCAGTACAAAACCCCCACAAATGACCCCATTTTGGAAAGTAGACACCCCAAGGAAATTGCTGAGAGGCATGTTGATCCCATTGAATATTCATTTTTTTTGTCCCAAGTGATTGAATAATGACAAAAAAAAAAAAAAATTACAAAAGTTGTCACTAAATGATATATTGCTCACACAGGCCATGGGCATATGTGGAATTGCACCCCAAAACACATTTAGCTGCTTCTCCTGAGTACGGGGATACCACATGTGTGGGACTTTTTGGGAGCCTAGCCGCGTACGGGGCCCCGAAAACCAATCACTGCCTTCAGGATTTCTAAGGGCGTACATTTTTGATTTTACTCTTCACTGCCTATCACAGTTTCGGAGGCCATGGAATGCCCAGGTGGCACAACCCCCCCCCAAATGACCCCATTTTGGAAAGTAGACACCCCAAGCTATTTGCTGAGAGGCATGGTGAGTATTTTGCAGCTCTTATTTGTATTTGAAAATGAAGAAAGGCAAGAAAAAAAAATTTTTTTTCTTTTTTCAATTTTCAAAACTTTGTGACAAAAAGTGAGGTCTGCAAAATGCTCACTATACTGCTCAGCAAATAGCTTGGGGTGTCTACTTTCCAAAATGGGGTCATTTGGGGGGATTTTGTGCCACCTGGGCATTCCATGGCCTCCGAAACTGTGATTGGCAGTGAAGAGTGAAATAAAAAATTTACGCCCTTAGAAAGCCTGAAGGCGGTGCTTGTTTTTCGGGGTCCAGTGCGCGGCTAGGCTCCCAAAAAGTCCCACACATGTGGTATCCCCGTACTCAGGAGAAGCAACAGAATGTATTTTGGGGTGTAATTTCACATATTCCCATGGCATGTTTGAGCAATATATAATTTAGTGACAACTTTGTGCAAAAAAAAAAAAAATTGTCTCTTTCCCGCAACTTGTGTCACAATATAAAATATTCCATGGACTCGACATGACTCTCAGCAAATAGCTTGGGGTGTCTACTTTCCAAAATGGGGTCATTTGGGGGTGTTTTGAACTGTCCTGGCATTTTATGCAGAACATTTAGAAGCTTATGTCACACATCACCCACTCTTCTAACCACTTGAAGACAAAGCCCTTTCTATCACTTTTTGATTACATGAAAAAATCATTTTTTTTGCAAGAAAATTACTTTGAACCCCCAAACATTATATATTTTTTTAAAGCAAATGCCCTACAGATTAAAATGGTGGGTGTTTCATTTTTTTTTCCCACACAGTATTTGCGCAGCGATTTTTCAAACGCATTTTTTGGGAAAAAAACACACTTTTTTAAATTTTAATGCACTAAAACACACTATATTGCCCAAATGTTTGATGAAATAAAAAAGATGATCTTAGGCCGAGTACATGGATACCAAACATGACATGCTTTAAAATTGCGCACAAACGTGCAGTGGTAACAAAATAAATACATTTTTAAAAGCCTTTAAAAGCCTTTACAGGTTACCACTTTAGATTTACAGAGGAGGTCTACTGCAAAAATTACTGCCCTCGATCTGACCTTCGCGGTGATACCTCACATGCATGGTGCAATTGCTGTTTACATTTGACGCCAGACCAACACTTGCGTTTGCCTTAGCGCGAGAGCAGGGGGGACAGGGGTGCTTTTTTTTTTTTTTCTTTATTATTTTTTTGTTTTTTTATCTTATTTTTAAACTGTTCCTTAATTTATTTTTTTTTTTAAATCATTTTTATTGTTATCTCAGGGAATGTAAATATCCCCTATGATAGCAATAGGTAGTGACAGGTACTCTTTTTTGAAAAAATTAGGGTCTATTAGACCCTAGATTTCTCCTCTTCCCTCAAAGCATCTGACCACACCAAGATCGGTGTGATAAAATGCTTCCCCAATTTCCCAATAGCGCTATTTACATCCGGCGAAATCTAATTCATAAAATGCTCGCAGCTTCCAGTTTCTTAGGCCATAGAGATGTTTGGAGCCACTCTGGTCTCTGATCAGCTCTATGGTCAGCTGGCTGAATCACCGGCTGCATTCTCAGGTTCCCTGTTGAGACAGGAGAGCCAGAGAAAAACACGGAAGATGGTGGGGGGGGCATTCTCTCCCACTGCTTGTAAAAGCAGTCTAGAGGCTAATAAGCCACTAGGATTGCTTTTGCATGAAAGCCGACCGCTGGCTGAAAAGAATGATACCAAGATGATACCTAAACCTGCAGGCATCATTCTGGTATAACCACTCAAAGTTGTGAATGGCGTACCTGAAGACAAAAAAATGGTTAACAATAAAGCACAGTAAACGGTAAAGTATAAAAAATAGCATACCTGAAAAGCAAACGTGATAAAACATAATAACAATAAAACATTGCAGAATAGAATACAGTAAAAAAGAGCAGAACAATAGAGAGAGAGAATATAGAGAGAGAGAACAATAAAACGACAACTATTTTTTTTTATTTTATATTTTTGTTTGTGTTTTTTTTTTTTTTTTACACTTTTTTTGTAACTGTAACTTTTATAACTGTAACCGGTTCCAGGTTCGGGTCTCTCAAAATGCGATGGCATCTTGGGAGACCCTGTGAAAGTGTGTCCTAGTCTGTGCAATGCTGTACCCTATGCTAATACTCAACTAGTGAATGGTAGCATTCAAAACATTCACCAATGCAAAGACCAGGATTGTCAGGACAGGAGGGACAATAATAGCAGGTGTCACGCCTATATCCGCGCTTGCTGCAGACACGACATCTTTTTTGGGGGGTTCGTTTGGAAAGGGGTACTCGGGAGGACATAAAGAAAATGCCTCTCATGCAGCCGACTGCATTTGGTTGGGGATGTGAATGGGGGAAGTACGGGCGCTGCAGAAGTGGTGGGTTCCCAATTAGGATTGGAGAATGCAGCAAGAAGGGCATTATGGGCACGACGGGCCTGTGTTTGTCTTTTTGGTGGCAGCGGGACACTACTTGTGCTTGCCACCTCACCAGCTTGAACTGCACTTATGGGACTCGCCACGTCACCAAGTGTTACTGCAGTGCTGGTTTGACTATGACCGGGGTGTACTAGGCCGCTGGCGCTTGCCAGTTCACCAAAACGCTACCAAAAAAACTGTTAGCGATCGCAGGGATCAGGCCTGACTCTGCGAATGCTGCAGTTATGTGTTTAGTGTTTTGTAAGTGACAGTGATCGATCGATACTGCACTTGGGTGGGCTGGGCTGGGCCGGGCGGAGGGGCAAAACGCAGGTGCTAGCAGGTATCTGGGCTGATCCCACTAACACTGCATTTTTGGGAACCCTAAACTGCTGGGGACGCTAGTATAGATCTGATCAGATCAGATATTGATCCGTTCAGATACTATACCACTAAGGGAGGTGTACGGTGCGTGCGTGGATGTTAGCGCTACTGGCACTAACCTGACGCTGCCTGGGGCTGGTGCTTGTCAGTTCACCAAAACGCTACCAAAAAAACTGTTAGCGATCGCAGGGATCAGGTCTGACTCTGCGAACGCTGCAGTTATGCGTTTAGTGTTTTGTAAGTGACAGTGATCGATCGATACTGCACTTGGGTGGGCTGGGCTGGGCCGGGCGGAGGGGTAAAACGCAGGTGCTAGCAGGTATCTGGGCTGATCCCGCTAACACTGCGTTTTTGGGAACCCTAAACTGCTGGGGACACTAGTATAGATCTGATCGGATCAGATATTGATGCGTTCAGATACTATACCACTAAGGGAGGCGTATGCTGCATGCGTGGGTGTTAGCGGTACTGGCGCTAATCTGACGCTGCTTGGAGCGATGCATATCACTGCCGGGCGATCAGGGGGCTAAACCTTTATTTGGTAATAAACGGCGGGTGCCCTGACACAAAATAAACGAACTAACCAGCGTCACCCGTAACAGTTATACGGTGATCAGTGGTGAAAGGGTTAACTAGGGGGCAATCAAGGGGTTAAAACATTTATTAGGTAGTATATGGGGGTCCCTGTCACTATAAAACGCTGACGGCGAACCTAAATATTTACCTCCCTAACTAGCGTCACCAGCGACACTAATACAGCGATCAGAGAAATGATCGCTTAGCGACACTGGCGACAGGGGGTGATCAAGGGGTTAAAACTTTATTAGGGGGTGTTAGGGGGGTACCCTAGACCTAAAGGGGGCTAACACTCACTGACCTAACACTGTAACTGTCACAAACTGACACCAATGCAGTAATCAGAAAAAAAAAAAAACCTGCTTGGTGTCAGTTTGTGACAGGGGGAGGGTGATTGGGGGGGATCGGGGGGTAATCGGGGGGGGGGGGGTCGGGGGTGTAATGTGTGCCTGGCATGTTCTACTGTGTGTGTGTGTTTGTGTAACTCACAGCACAGTCTTCTCTCCTCGGCGTCGGAACGGAAAATACCGAGCCGAGGAGAGATGACATCATTTCCTCTGCCTCTGTGTACAATACAGAGGCAGGGAAATGATCCCATTGGCTGGGAGCGATCGCGAGGGGGGGCCACAAATGGATGGCCTCCCCCTCACCACCGATCGCTGGGGGAGATTTGCCGACCGCCGCAGGCACCGGGGGGGGTCCGATCGGACCCCCTACCCGCGGGCAGGCAAGGACGTACCTGTAAGTCCTTTTGCCTGCCTGTGCCGCTCTGAGGACGTATATGTTCGTGCGGCGGTCGGCAACTGGTTAAAGTTTAGGGACAGAACGCAGTGTTTCTACACTCCACTCCTCTAGGTGCACCACCAGGTCCTGTTTTCTAGATTTTCCTCCCCCTTTGTCTTTACGACTGTGCGAATTAATAACAGTGAAAATGACAACATCACCTGAGCCAAATTCAAGAAATCTCGAAAACATGACCTGGGTTTGCATCTTGAGGAGGAGAGTTGGGAAACTAATGTGAATTGTAATGTGTATGTGTTTTCTAGAATCTAAAACCCCAAATTTTAAGGTGCCCCCAAATTGGGCCTTAACATTCTAATTTCCCCCATGATCCCATGCCTAAAATGTGTGTAGTTCCATACATCTATTTTTCAAAAACCCCAAAACACACAATGTGTCAACATGTGCTATCTCCCATCGCAAGGGTATCAATGGATGCGTTTTGGGGGTGCAGCCCCGTCCTCATAACTAAAGTAGCTCTGAGGAAGGAGTTGCACCCCTGAAACGTGACCATTGATACCCCATGATGGGAGATAGCACATGTTGACACACTGTGTTTAGATGTTTCTAACTACACACATTTTAGGCATGGGATCATAAGGGACAATTAACGGTTAGGCCTCTACGTGTACGTGGCTTCAAATTTTGGCTTTTAGAGGGGTGAGATCACCTCACCTGAGGAAGGCAACATCCACACATTCTTGGGATACTAATGTCTCATTTGGCCTTCACTTTACCAAACTCGAACTTTGTAGGATACTGAGTTTCAGATGTGTATCTAATGGTTTAGAACATGCCTGTTTAGCCACAAAAAAGGAGAAATAATGCAAAACATACATGTTATACACCAAGATGTTGGTTTGTTTTAAAACTTTAAAACGCACATGTGATTGTGCTTTGAGTGAAATTTTTTTACAAAATAACGTGTGGCTTATTATTTCATTGCTCAATACCAGTTTATTTCATAAGTTGTTGTAGTTACAGTGACAATGTGCTCCTAAATGGGGACAACTCCTGCAATTTTTAGGCCTCCAAAGTTGCAGGGTCCATGTCACTTGGCAGTGAGGCTAGATAGCTGGTAGCATTCCTCCTTAAAAAATTATGTAGGATGCAGCAGCGACACATGGACCACAGGACCACATGGTTTATCTTGTAGAGTGGCGAGTTGATTGGAGTCAAAAACAGCCTGAAACGACTTGATAGGATGCCTAAGACATTTTCCACCATCCTTCTGGCACGAGAGAGCCTGTAATTGAAGATTCTCTGCTCTGGGGTGAGGTAGGAAACGGCTTCATAAGATGTTCCCCCAGAGCAAAGGCTTTATCTGCCATGAAAACAAAATTGAGGCCCTCAACATTCTCCTCAGCAGGTGGCAAGTTTAAGGTACCATTCTGGAACCCCTTGTATAAATATCTGCATAATCACTCCTCCATCAGAGTTGTTCCCAACATCCAAATACAAGAACTCATAGTTGGCAGACACTACAGCTAGCATGACTATGCTGCAAAAGCCCTTATAGTTAAAAAAAATAGGAGCCAGAGTTGGCTGGTGGTACAATACGGACATGCTTGTCATCAATAGCAGCACCACAGTTGGGAAAATCCCACTGCTTGAGTGCACGTAGGTCTGCACATAGGTGTGCATGCAGGTCTGCGGGTGTACGTAGGTCTGCGAGTGCATGTAGGTCTGCACATAGGTCTGCGAGTGTATGTAGGTCTGCGAGTGCACGTAGGTCTGCACGTAGGTTTGGGAGTGCACGTAGGTCTGCGAGTGCACTTAGGTCTGCAAGTGCATGTAGGTCTGCACATAGGTCGGCGAGTGCACGTAGGTCTGCACGTAGGTCTGTGAGTGCACTTAGGTCTGAACGTAGGTCTGTGAGTGCATGTAGGTCTGCACTTGGGTCTGCAAGTTCACATAGGTCTGCAAGTGCACATAGGTCTGCGGGTGCACGTAGGTTTATGACTGCACGTAGGTCTGCATATAGGTCTGTGAGTGCACGTAGGTCTGCATGTAGGTCTGTGAGTGCACGTAGGTCTGCGAGTGCAAGTAGGTCTGCATGAAGGTCTGCGAGTACACGTAGGTCTGCACATAGGTATGCAAGTGCACGTAGGTCTGCGGGTACCTGTGTATTGTCTTGTTGAGTACCTGTGTATTGTCTTGTTGAGTATTAGTGTCAGGAAGCCAGTTGTTAGGTAATTTGGACAGGGTATAATCCCCAATCCTCATTAAATGAATAGGTACAATGCCAGGCGGGTGTGGAGAGGCAACTCATTGTACAACTTGCAGCATGTATGCATTCCTTGATCATCCGATCGAGGGTGAATACTGCTGTGCAAAATATAAGCACATTGTTTCCCCGGAAGCTCAGGTTCTGAATCTGGGGAAGCAACTGTCAGCACTGAGAAGTCCCTCCATGCTAAAGGAGAGCCAGGAACATACACAACAGGTGCCGGCAGGGGCCAGCACAGAGACGGGTGGAGACAAAGAGGTGCAGGCACTAGGAAAGAGTAGATGGGTGACAGTCAGGAAGGGTAGAGGGGGAAGTTCCAGGGAGGCCAATCCAGGGCTGCAGCATCCCAATAAGTATGCTCCATTGAGTGACATTGGTGAAACCAGTCAAGGACCAGCACTGCTGGAGCTGAGGGACTCTCCTAGCTGCCAGGGGAAGAACTCCTCCAGTGAGAGTGGGGGGGAGCGAAGGGAAAGGAAACACAGATTCTGGTGGTAGGGGACTCAGAAGCCGATCTGCAACAAAGACCTAAAGCGCCGAACTGTATGTTGCCTATCAGGCGCTCGGGTTCGGCACATCACAGATCTTGTGGACAGATTACTGGGAGGGGCTGGGGAAGACCCGGCTGTCATGGTGCACATTGGCACCAATGGCAAGGTCAGAGGCAAATGAAGTGTCCTAAAGAATGACTTTAGGGACTTGGGAGCTAAATTGAGGAAAAGGACCTCCAAGGTAGTATTCTCAGGAATACTACTGGTACATCGAGCCACACCAGAAAGGCAGAGGGAGATTAGGGAAGTAAACAAGCAGCTGAAGAGCTGGTGTAGTAAGGAAGGTTTGGGTTCCTGGAGGATTGGGCCGACTTCTCAGTCAGTAACCAGTACTATAGAAGGGATGGACTGCACCTAAATGAGGAGGGTGCAGATCAGCTGGGAATGAAGATGGCCAAAAAGTTAGAGGGGTTTTTTAACTAGGCGACGGGGGGTCAAGAGGTAGAGATAGTCAGCGCGGAACATATTTCAGAGGGTAGTATTGGGGGCATTAGTGATAGGTTGACCAAAGCACATAAACCCAAGGTAAGTATAGTAGCAAGTCCTAGTTGCAATCACGGAACACCCAATAAGAGGATAACATGCAACCAAAACTACGTGGCATGTTCACCAATGCCAGGAGCCTGGCGGACAAGATGGGTGAACTAGAGATACTGTTGTACAAGGAGGATTTGGATTTTGTGGGAATTTCAGAGACCTGGTTCAACAGCTCTCATGATTGGCTGGCAACCATTCAAGGGTATACCCTTTATCGCAAGGAAAGAGAGTGTAAAAAAGGGGGAGGGGTATGCCTATATATCAAGAATAATGTACAAGTAAATGTGAGAGATGACATCACTAAGGGAGCTAAGGAGGAGGTGGAATCCTTAAGGGTAGAGCTCCAAGGGGATGAAGCTAAGGGGAAAATAATACTGGGAGTATGTTATAGGCCCCCTAACCTGAGGGAGGAAGGGGAGACAGATCTCCTATCACAAATTGGATTAGCAGCAAGGATGGGAAGTGTTATCATAATGGGGGATTTTAATCATCCAGACCTAGACTGGGCAGAGGGAACCACGCATTCATCTAAGGCTTGCAAGTTCCTAAATGTCTTGCAGGACAATTTCATGGGTCAGATGGTAGACGCACCAACTAGAAAAAAAGCGTTACTGGATCTACTGATTACCAACAATACAGACCTGATCACGGATGTGAATATATGGGGCAATTTAGGAAACAGCGATCACAGGTTAATTGGCTTCAGTATAAATTACACAAATAGGAAACATAAGGGGAATACAAAGACACTGAATTTCAAAAGAGCCAACTTCCCTAAACTACAAACCTTGCTAGAAGGCATAAATTGGAATAAAATCTTAGGAAAAATGAACATGGAGGAGAGATGGGTTTGCTTTAAGAGCATATTAAATAAGGGCATTAGCTAATGCATCCCATTGGGTAATAATTTTAAAAGAGCGAACAAACATCCTGGATGGCTTAACTCCAATGTAAAAATGCATTTCAAAGCAAAGGAGAAGGCCTTCAAAAAATAAAAGGTTGAGGGATCATCCTCAGCTTTCAGACATTATAAAAAATGCAACAAGAAATGTAAGGGTGCAATAAGGACGGCTAAGAACATGAAAGACACACAGCGGAGGAGAGCAAAAAAAAATCCCAAGAAATTCTTTAAGTATGTAAACAGTAAAAAAGGGAGGTCAGACCATATTGGCCCCATAAAGAATGAGGAAGGACATCTGGTTACAAAGGATAGGGAGATGGCGAAGGTATTGAATTTATTCTTCTCCTCAGTCTTCACGAGGGAATCGGGGGGCTTCAGTTACCAAAACTGCAGTGTTTATCCTCATGACACATCAAATGAAGCACCTCCATGCTTAACAGAGGACAGAATTAAAATTACACTTGGGAAACTTAACATTAATAAATCACTGGGACCAGATGGCTTGTACCCGAGAGTACTTAGGGAACTCAGTCAAGTAATTGCCAGACCATTGTTCCTAATTTTTACTGACAGTTTACTGGCTGGAATGGTACCAGCTGATTGGAGAAAAGCCAATGTAGCACCGATATTTAAAAAGGGCCCAAAATACATCCCTGAAAATTACAGACCAGTTAGCCTAACATCAATAGTATGTAACCTATTGGAGGGGATGATAAGGGACTATATACAAGATTTTAGTAATGAAAACGGTCATTACTAAAAATCATTAGCAGTAATCAGCATGGATTCATGAAGAATCGTTCTTGCCAAACCAATCTATTAACCTTCTATGAGGAGGTGAGTTGCCATCTAGATAAAAGAAGGCCCATAGACGTGGTGTACTGAATTTTGCAAAAGCATTTGACACAGTTCTCCAGAAACGTTTACTGTACAAAATAAGGTCCGCTGGCATGGACCATAGGGTGAGTACATGGATTGAAAACTGTCTTCAAGGGCGAGTTCAGAGGGTGATGATAAATGTGGAGTACTCAGAATGGTCAGGGCTGGGTAGTGGGGTCCCCCAGGGTTCTGTGCTGGGACCAATCCTGTTTAATTTGTTCATAAACGACCTGGAGGATGGTGTAAATACTGTATTTATTGGCGTATAACACTCACTTTTTCACCATGAAAATCAGGTGCAAATAGTGCGTGCGTGTTATACGCCAATACTTCAGTTTTAGCTGCCTCGGAGGGGACAGGGAGGGGGGGTTGGACGAGCACCATCAGATTACATAACGTGAGAATCTCCTGTTTACTTGGCGGCCTCTGTAATAGGAACTCCCGTCTCCTGGGCCGCCATTGGACCACTGTTCTGTCTATCATAGGAGATTCTCACTGTATGTAATCTGTCAGCGCTCGTCCCGCCCTCCTCCCTGTCCCCTCTGGGCTGCAGATGGGCATCGATCAAGCTGCATTGATGGCAATGGCGAGGCTGCATTGATGTGGACTAATGAGACTGCATTGATGGCACTTGTGAGGCTGCAGACGGGCATTGATCAGGCTGCATTGATGGCAATGGTGAGGCTGGAGATGGGCACTGACCCTTATTTTGCTTCAAAGTTCCTTAATTAAAATTTAAGTTTTTTTCCTGAAACTTCCCTCTTAAAATGAATGTACGTGTTATACGCCGGTGCGTGTTATATGCCGATAAATACGGTAGTTCAATCCCTGTATTAGCGAACAATACTAAGCTAAGTAGGGCAATGACTTCTCCACAGGATGTGGAAACCTTGCAAAAAGATCTACACAAATTAATGGGGTGGGCAACTACATGGCAAATGAGGTTCAATGTAGAAAATGTAAAATAAGGCATTTGTGGCAAAAATATGAATGCAATCTATACATTGGGGGGGAACCTCTGGGGGAATCTAGGATGGAAAAGGACCTGGGGGTCCTAGTAGAAGATAGGCTCAGCAATGGCATGCAATACCAAGCTGCTGCTAACAAAGCAAACAGAATATTGGCATGCAATAAAAAGGGATTAATTCCAGAGATAAAATGATAATTCTCCCACTCTACAAGACTCTGGTCCGGCCGCACCTAGAGTATGCTGTCCAGTTCTGGGCACCAGTCCTCAGGAAGGATGTACTGGAAATGGAGCAAGTACAAACAAGGGCAACAAAGCTTATAAAGGGTCTGGAGGATATTAGTTATGAAGAAAGGTTGCGAACACTGAACTTATTCTCTTTGGAGAAGAGACGCTTGAGAGGGAATATGATTTCAATTTAAAAATACCGTACTGGTGACCCCAGAATAAGGATAAAACTTTTTCGCAGAAGGGAGTTTAACAAGACTCGTGGCCACTCATTAAAATTAGAAGAAAAGACGTTTAACCTTAAACTACGTAGAGGGTTCTTTACTGTAAGAGCAGCAAGGATGTGGAATTCCCTTCCACAGGCGATGGTCTCAGCGGGGAGCATTGTTAGTTTCAAGAAACTATTAGATAAGCACCTGAACGACCACAACATACAGGGATATACAATGTAATACTGACATATAATCACACACACATAGGTTGGACTTGATGGACTTGTGTCTTTTTTCAACCTCACCTACTATGTATATGTAACTGCTGATGGAACTGGGCTGCAACGTTCTGCCATTGCTCTGGGTTAGAAGGAAGCTGTGGATTAAAAAAATAAAAACTAAATTTACTACTTCTGCACATAACATTGCAATCAGATTTGACACAAACATGGTTAGCCAACATAAGGATACACTTAAATGAGTATTTAAAAACAAAAGTGGAAGGTTAACTTATCTAAATCCTCCCGCCCTCTGGTGGCCCATTAGACAAATTTTTTTTGGGGGGGGAATGGATAGAGGTTTTGGACAGGTAACCCTCTCCACTTCTTCGAGAGCTGTTTGCGTAAATAATCAATGATATTTTGGCCAGCCCTTCCTTACTTACACTATTGGCAGCCCAGTGGACAGGTAAAAAGTGTCATAATCTAAAAAGCTGGATTCACAATGTCCAAATTGCAGCACATTTTCACATTATGATTTAAATAATCAATATAATACTAGACAAAAACTTAATAAGTTTCAATTTGTAGGTAATCAGGCAGGCCCTTGCATCACATGGTTTGGGGAATTTAAAAGAAATTTGAACACAAAAGAGGGATAATGTGTATGGGTTTTACAAAGTCAGTAGATAGAGTATTTAGATCTGTAGACTTAGCATTTTTTTTGGGGGGGGAGGGTTCCAAATGAGTTTGGGCCCAAAAAAATGGCCTCTTGCACTCTGCCTGAATTCAGTGTTAATTTAGTCGACTAAAATGACTAAAACATTTTAGTTGACTAAATGAATACTATTTTAGTCTACTAAAATACAACTAAAACTAAAACAATTGAGATGACTAAAATATGACTAAAACTAAAAGCCATTTTAGTCAAAAGACTAAAATGAGACTAAAACTAAAATGCCATTTTAGTCATAAGACTATGACTAAAACTAAATTGCAATTACTGAAATTTTAAACCCAACACAATCTGCGCTATCCCCCTTCCCCTATATTGATAATAAAAATCACTGACTGTGAACAAACAAGTATAGACATAAAGTGCTGCAACCCAAAAAAGAACTTGAATATCTAGTTCTGTGCTATATATAATAAATAAATTCAGGTGCGCTACTGGTGTCTTGATGATTAATGTGAGTCTTCAACTCAAACCTTTTTAAAACATTACTAAAGTGACAGAAAATAAATACATATTACAAATTTGAGTGAATTCCCAAAATAAATAAATAGCAATTGGTTAAATGGTGTATCAAACACAAATGTGTATCAAAAATTATGTATCAAAAAATTTAACTAAAAAAAAAAAATATACTGATTAATAATAAATAATAAATAAAAGTCCTTCTTTGTGTTAGTCGGATAGCTAATCGGTGGCTGAACTTGCTGACAAGGTGATATGCGCTGGAAAATCAGTAACATTATGGGGGGGGGGCGCTTACCAGAAAAGTTGGACCCCTATTACGGGGGTCTTTGGAGCCTTACAGGTACCAAATTCCGGGCAGGAACGGCTGCTTGTCGGCTTCAAATACGCCTAAGCTTGTTACCAAGCACAGGGGTGTTCTCACCTCGACCGATGTTACTGTGTACTCACAGGTGTCTCCAGGGTTTTGCCGATGTCGTGGCTCAAAACTTTACTTCTGTTTGATCACTCATTACCAAGTAGAAAAGAGGAAAGAAAAAAACTTCCATAGTGTCTCCTTTCCCTGTCGAAGCCTCTAATGGAGAAACGCCGTGTTGGACGGAGCTACGGGACCTGACGTCACCACACACCAGCTGGGCAAGCCTTGCAGCAGCCAAGCTGTCCATTTTGCAATTTTCTGCTCCCTTTCTTGATGTCAGTCATCCATGAGTTTTAATAAAGAACTTTTATGTACTTCACTATGGAAGTTTTTTCTATCCTCTTTTCTTTTCTTTTCTACTTGGTAACGAGTGATCACACAGAAGCAAAGTTTGGGATACGATACTCCAGTGTCAGTGTTCGTGAGGAAAGTGGGGTGGATTCCTAACCACAGATGCAATCAGCTGTCTGAGCCCCGACATCAGCAAAACCCTGGAGACACCTGTGAGTACACAGTAACATCGGTCGAGGTGAGAACACCCCTGTGCTCGGTAACAAGCTTAGGCGTATTTGAAGCCAAGCAGCCGTTCCTGCCCGGAATTTGGTACCTGTAAGGCTCCAAAGACCCCAGTAATAGGGGTCCAACTTTTCTGGTAAGCACCCCCCCTTATGTTACCGATTTGCCAGCGCATATCACCTTGTCAGCAAGTTCAGCCACCGAAAGGATTAGTTATCCGACTAACACAAAGAAGGACTTTTATTTATTATTTATTATTTATCAGTATATATTTTTTTTAGTTACATTTTTTGATACATAATTTTTGATACACATTTGTGTTTGATACACCATTTAACTAATTGCTATTTATTTATTTATTTATTTTGGGAATTCACTCAAGTTTGCAATATGTATTTATTTTCTGTCACTTTAGTAATGTTTTAAAAAGGTTTGAGTTGAAGATTCACATTAATGATCAAGACACCAGTAACGCACCTGAATTTATTTATTATATACCGTATTTATCGGCGTATAACACGCACTTTTTTCCCCTTCAAAATCAGGGGAAAGTCGCAGGTGCGTGTTATACGCCGATCCCCTGCGATCCCGAGCTGTCAAAATGTCAAAATCGCCGACCGCGATTTGAAAATGGCGCCGCCGGCACCGAAATACACAGAGCCGGTCCTCGGCTCTTTCCGGCGGCTCTCGTTTACTTTCGGCTCCACTCGTAGTCCCGAGCGGAGCTATCCGAACCTACTCGGATAGCTCCGCTCGGGACTACGAGTGGAGCTGAAAGTGAACGAGAGCCGCCGGAAAGAGCCGAGGACCGGCTCTGTGTATTTCGGTGCCGGCGGCGCCATTTTCAAATCGCGGTCAGCAATTTTGAAGCGCAGGGACAGGGGATTGAAGGCTGCACTGGGGCAAGGCTGCACTGGGGAAGGCTGCACTGATAAGGCTGCACTGGGGAAGGCTGCACTGGGGCAAGGCTGCACTGGGGAAGGCTGCACTGGGGCAAGGCTGCACTGGGGAAGGCTGCACTGACAAGGCTGCACTGAGAAGGCTGCACTGAGAAGGCTGCACTGACATGGCTGCACTGACAAGGCTGCACTGACAAGGCTGCACTGACAAGGCTGCAATGGGGAAGGCTGCACTGACATGGCTGCACTGGGGCAAGGCTGCACTGAGAAGGCTGCAATGATGGGCATTTAAATGTAAGTTTTTTTCCCTTCAACTTCCCTCCTAAAAGTTTTTTTTTCCTTAAAATTCCCTCCTAAATTGGGGTGCGTGTTATACGCCGGTGCGTGTTATACGCCGATAAATACGGTAATTACTGAAATGTACTGGAGATTTTAGTAGATTAAAACGTACTAGAGATTTATTCGACTAAATACGACTAAAACTAAAACAATTGCAGAAGACTAAAATGGGACTAAAACAAAAATGCCATTTTAGTCCTAAGACTAGAATTAACACTGTCTGAATTTGAGGACAACAATAACATTTGTACACATTTTAGGGGTTGTTTAGGGTAAGCCCCAAAATGTAGCTGACAAAAAACATTGTTAAGTTACCAGGCTAGGTGTGTATGGGCCCAGGATAGCATCCTGGGGAGGTTAGTGAAGGAATATATGCATGTAGGCCAAAAAAGGAGTTGAATGATGGCTGAGCAGGTCTCTGGAATAATGACTCCCAGAGCCTGGGGAAAATCCCAGTAGTAAACTTGAGGTCCTGGAGACTTCTCCCCATCGCCAAGTACCACAAGGTGATTATGAGCCTTTTCTCTGGAGTGATGGAAAGCCTCATACATGTGTCCTGGTTCTTAATATAGGGGGTCATCAATGCCAAGAGTTGGTGAAATCATCCAGATTATTTTCCTGGAGCTCCCGCAGCAATGGCATATGACATAATTGGTCACGATCAAAGCAATAGCTCCTAGCCCAATAATCACAGTTCTCTCCTCCGATTACGCAACATGGCTGGTTGACGAATGGCCATTCAGAAACAAACTGAAAAGCGAGAATCAACACTCATCAAACTTCTACTAACACAAAATTAGCAGAAGGAGCCCAAAGGGTGGTGCTTGAGAAATGAACTTCCTCTTTATAGTCTCGTAGTATGTCTAGTACATCACTACGTTCATGTTGTCGACCGACAATTTGTGTAATGTTAGTATGCAAGACTAGGTCCTGGCACCTTTTGACAAAAATCAGAATCTCAGTTGTCCAACAATCATATGTGTACGAGGCTTTACATTTGTAGAAGAACAAAACACACCCTACGGAAAATGGGTCTTTATGGGCTCAGTTAGTGTACAAACGTATGAAATGTAAAAAGTTCAATGTCTATTAATATCACAAAACAGATAAAAAGAAATATGCAAATAAAAATGTACACACATAGCAATATGGATAATACAATATATCACAATATAGACAAAAATCACTTGGACTGTCATAAACATAAATTATTGCACAAACCAAGCCGACGCATTTCAGAGTTCTTAAAACTCCTTCTTCAGGGCAAGTTTAGCAATTATTGTATATGTGATCTATAAAACAAAACATATATTAGAACATATGTCACCATTTATATGCATATGGCTTAGTCTGAGGGATGGGATGAGAAAAGCTGGATTACTTACAATATCTCCATGAACAATGGTACAAATCCAGTGGTGAAATAAAAACTGTTGAGTTGAAGATGGTAGGAACCAGTCCAGCAAAATCAGGGGGATGGATAGAGCAGAGAAAACGTACATGGTCTCCTTGACTGGCAGGGTGTTTTAAAAAGACATACACTGGGATCCCCTGGCATTGGCAGAGAGAAACACACATGTCCAATATATGAATAATATAGTGGGTGTGTGGAAGAAGAAGAGTCCATAAAAAGAAGGGCCCATAAAATAAGACATGATAACAAAACAAAGAGTATTGCAATAGGATTCCCTATTGAAAAAGACCCAGAGGTTTGCTGGTAGTATCACAGCAACCCTTATGGAGCTTATGTCCCAAGGTTTTATTTCTCCAATGGCTGTCTTAGTGAAAGGTTATAAACCACATATCTTGTGCATTCAGAGTAATAACTGTATGTGTGTATTCCCCAGATAGGACTGTGTAAAGCAAAAGAAAAAATAGTAATGAGCAACTAGCATGATCGCCTGCATATTTAAGAACATGATCTTACTTTTTGTAAGATGGAGGATTTCAAACAACAAAAATTGTTGTGAGAATGCATATGCCATGTGAGAGAAATAACCTGTTAAGATGATGATTTTGTGAAAAAACAAAACAAAAAAACCCCTTCATTTTGCAAAGAATTGTGGGAAAAAATTATAACATCAAAAAACTCACTATGCCTCTTACTTGGAATTTCTACTTTCCAAAAAGGGGTCATTTGGGGGGTATTCATACTGCCCTGGCTTGTTAGTGTCTCAAAAAATGAGATTGTAGACTCTATTACTTTCACAAAGACCAAATAATATACACCAATTTTGGTTATTTTTACCAAAGATATGTAGCAGTATAAATTTTGCCCAAAATTTATAAAGAAAAACTACTAATTTGCAAAATTTTATAACAGAAACGAAGAAAAATGATTTTTTTTTACAAAATGTTCAGTCTTTTTTCATTTATAGCACAAAAAAAAAATGGTGATTAAATACCACCAAAATAAAGCTCTATTTGTGTGAAAAAAAGGAGAAAAATTTCATATGAGTACAGTGTTGCATGACTGAGTAATTGTCATTCAAAATGTGAGAGCACTGAAAGCTGAAAATTGGCCTGTTTAGGAAGGGGGTATAAGTGCCCAGTGGGCAAGTGGTTAAGTAAGCATGCCTCATAGGGGGATAAACAGACTAGGGATGAGCCCAATGTTCGAGTCAAACGTAAGTTCAACTCAAACATCGGGTATTCACCTGTTAGCCAAACAGCGAACAATATGCAGTGTTTGCGGCAAATTCGAAAGCTGCCGGAACACCGTTAAAGTCTATGGGACACTAACATGAAAAATCAAAAGTGCTAATTTTAAAGGCTTATATGGAAGTTATTGTCATAAAAAGTGTTTGGGGACCCGGGTCCTGCCCCAGGGGACATGTATCAATGCAATTTTTTTTTTTTTAAAAACAGCTGTTTTTTCGGGACCAGTGATTTTTTTAATGAAATGAAATATTCCTTTAACCACTTAACAACCGGCCCATAGCCAAATGACGGCTACAGGGTGGTTGTTTAACTCTGGGAGGGCATCCGGGCAGGTTTGTAAACAAACCGGCGTCATCTGATGACGCCGGTTCCTCTCCTCCCCCCTGTGTACCGATCGGTACACTGTGAGCGGAGAGGGGGATGGATGGCTGCAGCGTTGTGGGCTGCATGTGTAGTGCCCACAGCGCTGCACAGAGACATCCAGCCATCCATCCATCCATGCTCAGCCATCCCCACTACTCTGGATGCCCTGCAGTGCTGTGCAATACTCTGCAATTACCTCTGCAATGCCCCACAATACTCTGCTATGCCCACAATACCCCTGCAATACTCTGCCATACCCTGCAATACCCCTACAATACTCTGCCATACCCTGCAATACCCCGCAATACTCTGCCGACCCTGCAATACCCCGCAATGCTCTGCCATACCTTGCAATACCCTGCAATGCTCTGCCATACCCTGCAATACCCCGCAATACTCTGCCATAGCCTGCAATACTCTGCCATACCTTGCAATACCACGCAATACTCTGCCATACCCTGCAATACCCCGCAATACTCTGCCATACCATGCAATACCCCGCAATACTCTGCAATACCCCTGCAATACTCTGCCATACCCTGCAATACCCCGCAATACTCTGCCATACCCTGCAATACCCTGCAATGCTCTGCCATACCTTGCAATACCCTGCAATGCTCTGCCATACCCTGCAATACCCCGCAATACTCTGCCATAGCCTGCAATACTCTGCCATACCTTGCAATACCCCATAATACTCTGCCATACCCTGCAATACCCCGCAATACTCTGCCATACCCTGCAATACCCCGCAATACTCTGCCATACCCTGGAATACCCCGCAATACTCTGCCATACCCTGGAATACCCTGCAATACTCTGCCATACCCTGCAATACCCCGCAATACTCTTCCATACCCTGCAATACCCCGCAATACTCTACCATACCCTGCAATACCCCGCAATACTCTGCCATACCCTGCAATACCCCGCAATACTCTGCCATACCCTGCAATACCCCGCAATACTCTGCCATACCCTGCAATACCCTGAAATACCCCGCAATACTCTGCCATACCCTGCAATACCCCGAAATATCCTGCAATACTCTGTCATACCCCGCAATACCCAGCCATACTCTGCAATACTCTGCCATACCCAGCCATACTCTGCAATACTCAGTGATACCCAGCCATACTCTGCCATACCCAGCCATGCTCTGCAATACCCCGCAAAAATCTGCAATACTCTGCCATAACCCGCAATACTCTGCCAAACCCAGCCATACTCTGCAATACCCCGCAATACCCAGCCATACTCTGCAATACTCGGTGATACCCAGCCATACTCTGCCATACCCAGCCATACTCTGCCATACCCAGTCATACTCGGTAACACTCTGCCATACTCGGCCATGCTCAGCCATACTCGGCCATGCTCAGCCATACTCGGCCATGCTTAGCCATACCTGGCCATGCTCAGCCATACCCAGCCATGCTCAGCCATACTCAGCCATGCTCAGCCATACCCAGCCTCTGTATGTGGCCAGGCTGTGGAAGTCTCACACATGTGGTATCGCCGTACTCAGGAGGAGTAGGAGAATCTATTTTGGGGTGTCATTTTTGGTATGTACATGCTATGTGTTAGAAATATTGTATAAATGGACAACTTTGTGTTAAAAAAAAAAGCGTTTTAACCACTTCCCGCCTTCCGTCATACTACGTCCTTGACTTTGTGCGGGGATATCTGAATGATGCCTGCAGCTACAGGCATTATTCAGATATCATCTTTTTCAGCCGGCGATTCCCTACACCATAAGAATGATCATAGCGGCTGTTACACTGCTTGATCGTTCTTACAGGAGGCGAGAGTGGACGTCTCCCCCTTCGCCGCCCTCCGGTGCTTCTACCGACTCACCGCTACGATCGAAGCCAGGATCTTTTTTTTTTTTTTTTTTTATTTCAGGCACAGCCTAGAGGTGAGATGTGGGGTCTTATTGACCCCATATCTCACTGTAAAGAGGACCTGTCATGCCATATTCCTATTACAAGGGATGTTTACATTCCTTGTAATAGGAATAAAAGTGATCAAAAAAATTTTTTTTGGAAAAAAGTGTCAAACTAAAATAAATAAAGTAAAATGAACAATAAAAAAAAATAAATTTTTTTTTAAAGCGCCCCTGTCCGTGTGCTCGCATGCAGAAGCGAACGCATACATAAGTCCCGCCCGCATATGAAAACGGTGTTCAAACCACACATGTGAGGTATCGCTGCGATCGGTAGAGCGAGAGCAATAATTTTGGTCCTAGACCTCCTCTGTAACTCAAAATTTGTAACCAGTAAAAAATTTTAAAGCGTCGCCTATGGGGATTTTTAAGTGGCGAAGTTTGGTGCCATTCCATAAGCGTGTGCAATTTTGAAAGGTGACATGTTAGGTATCTATTTACTCGGCGTAACTTCATCTTTCATATTATGCAAAAACATTGGGCTAACCTTACTGTTTTGGTTTTTTTTAAAGCAAAAAACTTTTTTTTTCCAAAAAAAACACGTTCGAAAAAATGCTGCGCAAATATCGTGCGAGATAAAAAGTTGCAATGACCGCTATTGTATTCTCTAGGGTCTTTGCTAAAAAAACATATATAATATTTTGGGGTTCTATGTAATTTTCTAGCTAATAAATGATGATTTTTACATGTAGGAGAGAAATGTCAGAATTGGCATGGGTGCTCCAGAATGCCTGAAGGTGCTCCCCTGCATGTTGGGCCTCTGTATGTGGCCACGCTGTGTAAAAGTCTCACACATGTGGTATCACCGTACTCGGGAGTAATAGCAGAATGTGTTTTGGGGTGTAATTTGTGGTATGCATATGCTGTGTGTGAGAAATAACCTGCTAATATGACAATTTTGTGAAAAAAAAAAAAGAAAAAAAAAACCTTGATTTAGCAAAGAATTGTGGGAAAAAATGACAACTTCAAAAAACTCACCATGCATCTTTCTAAATACATTGGAATGTCTTCTTTCCAAAAAGGGGTCATTTGGGGGGTATTTGTACTTTTCTGGCATGTTAGGGTCTCAAGAAATGAGATAGGCCGTCAGTACTTCAGGTGTGATCAATTTTTAGATATTGGCACCATAGCTTGTGGACGCTATAACTTTCACAAAGACCAAATAATATACACTAATTTGGGTTATTTTTACCAAAGATATGTAGCGGTATAAATTTTGGCCAAAATATATGAAGAAAAATTACTAATTTTTAAAATTTTATAACAGAAACGAAGAAAAATGTATTTTTTTACAGATTTTTCGGTCTTTTTTCTTTTATAGCGCAAAAAATTAAGAACCCAGAGGTGATTAAATACCACCAAAAGAAAGCTCTATTTGTGTTAAAAAAAGTACAAAAAATTCATATAGATACAGTGTTGCATGACTGAGTAATTGTCATTCAAAATGTGAGAGCACCAAAAGCTGAAAATTGGTCTGGTTATTGAGGGGGTTTAAGTGCCTGTGTTTAGAACAGTACCACAGCAAAATGACATTTCTAAAGGAAAAAATGTCATTTAAAACTGATCGCGGCTGTAATGAATTGTTGGGTCTCTGCAATATAGATACAGATAATTGAAAAAAAGAGCATGGGATCCCCCCGTCCATTACCAGGCCCTTTGGGTCTGGTATGAATATTAAGGGGAACCCCGAATCAAAATTACAAAAACAAATTGCGTGGGGGTCATATTTGTGTCCCATAGACTTTAACTGTGTTCATGTGTTCTACCAAATATTTTGCCTGTTCACATGTTCTGCTGCAACCCGAACAGGGGGGTGTTCGGCTCATCCCTAAAACAGACTATTTCAGTAATATTACATTCATCTTGGAAAGTTTGTGGGGTAAAAGGTCTTCTTTTTTCTAAGGAATAAAGAGACTTTCTGTAACCTTTCAGGACTTAATGTATGGAGAAAAAACTAAAACAAGATGGTAATGAATGTAATTTAACCACCTCAATACAGTGCACTTTCACCCCCTTCCTGCCCAGGCCATTTTTCAGCTTTCAACACTGTCACATTTTGAATGACAATTGCACGGCCATGCAACACTGTACCCAAATGAAATTGTTATAATTTTTTTCCCCACAAATAGAGCTTTCTTTTGGTGGGATTTGATCACCTCTGCGGTTTTTATTTTTTGCGCTATAAACAAAAGAAAACTGACAAGTTTGAAAAAACGCATTAATTTTTACTTTTTGCTATAATAAATATCCAATTTTTTTTTTAAACAAACTTTTTCCTCAGTTTAGGTCAATATGTATTCTTCTACATATTTTTGGTAAAAAAATCGCAATAAGCATATATTGATTGGTTTGCACAAAAGTTATAGCGTCTACAAAATAGGGGATAGATTTATAGCATTTTTATTATATTTTTTTTACTAGTAATGGCGGAGATCTGCATTTTTTATCGTGACTGCGGTATTGCGGCAGACATATCGGACACTTTTGACACATTTTTGGGACCATTCACATTTATACAGCAATCCATGCTATAAAAATGCCCTGATTACTGTATAAATGTGACTGGCAGGGAAGGGGTTAACACTAGGGGGTGATCAAGGGGTTAATTATGTTTCCTAGGGAGTGTTTCTAACTGTAGGGGGAGGGGACTCACAAGGGGAGGAGACCGATCGCTGTTCCTCTGTACTGGGAACACACCATCAGTCTCCTCTCACCTGACAGGATGTGGATCTGTGTGTTTATACACACAGATCCACGGTCCTGCTGTGTTACTGGGCAATCGCGGGTGCCCGGCGCATCGGCTCCCGAGTGACACGGCGGGCGCACGTGAGTGCCGTCGGCATCACGGGCATGCCCCCTGGTGGGCCCGGAAGGTGAGTGCATCATATGACACCCTCCCAGAATGAGACCTGCACCGCCTGGCCATCATATGACAGCCGGTGGGTGGCAAGCGGTTGAGAAAAAATGACACCCCTGATAAAATTTTATTTACATGTGACCAAGCATATTTATTTGCCATTAAGTCATTAAAAAATAATAACAATAGATGCTCAGACAACTCTGTTAAACTCCTGTTATGTCAATTAAGAAACTATAGCCATAGTCACCAAGCTGTAGTATATCCCGACCATGTAGAGGGCACCAGGTATTTGATAGTATTTTCTGTGACTAAACTATTTTCTAAAACTGCCGGGGGCATGAAGTTCCTCCCTCGTCTGCCTCTGGTGATAAAGTAAAAACAATTAGAACTTTTCCCTAGGAAGTCAAAACTCCATAGACATAGTATCATTTGTTATACCTAAAAAATATAGGTATGTAGTTGGGAAAACTATTTTGTCATGTGCTGATGGGATGCCAAAATGCTTGCATATATCAAAAGATATATACAATAAATTCCTACAGTCAGCAGAATCTCCTGGACCTAAGAATAGAAAATCATCCAGATAATGCAATAGATTGTCTGAAAGTGCTACTTTTGCCACTACCCATTCAATAAAGGTGAAAAGCTTTCAAAATACAGGTATAACAAGTGATACATAAGCCTTCAACTCCCTGGATCTTTCTTGGGAACAATGCCCAATGGTGAATTGGGGATAATCGAAAATTAACAAATGGAGGGACATCAAAAGGGCCAGATAGCCTATCTTCCTGCAATTCTTTAAACATTTTTCTCTAACAATAACAGACAATTAATGAACTGATCTTAAATTTTCAATGAATGTACAGCCAGAACCACTAAATTCAGGCAATTTAAAACCCTCTTGGAAGCCCTTACAGATCAAATGAGCCATCAATTGATCTGAGTACTGACGCAACCATGGCGCCATATTTGCCAGAATCACTGGGGTGTTGGCTTTAAAGAAAGGAATCTTTGTTCACCTGCTGTGTAATTGTTGACAAGTTTTTAAAACATTTACTGATAGGATAGGGCCCCGAACAAGGAGGGCACTAGTGTCGAAATCTTCAAGAATTTGGCCGTTTGCAATGGTTATCATAAAAAAAGCAAATGCCTTTCCTATATGTACTTGAAGAATTTGAAGGTAACAGGCTATTTTTATGAGGTGCTGGGGGCTTTTGAGGTACAAATAAATTCAACCAAAGTCCTATATCTTTGTTACCCTATTGTATATTTGAATGTAGCACCATTTTTTGTCTAAACGATTCATCGTAGAACTGCTACGACGATCTTCCAAAATACCTATATGCCTCTAAGATTATATCTATGTATTGAAAGAGGCCAAAGCTCCGCTCTGGAAACTTTTCACATATAATATTTGCATAAGTAGAAAATGCTTGAAGCCAATTATTAAAAGTTCTAGCAATTGGCTTTTTTTATCCTCTTCTCCTTTATCTATATCTAACCTAGAATAATATTATTTTTGTGAAGGGAGTAACAATAACATTTCCATGTATTCCCCATGCCAGCTCTTTTCATTTGTAGTGATGGGCAAATGGACACCCAAGGGAGACAATATGCAATATAGCCTCCTTCCTATAGCTCTCAGGTACTTTATGCAACACTGAATTGCCCTGGGAAGGAACCATAACTGAAGCAAGTTCAGGGCCATCCACAGTTATATTTGCAACTTTACTAATCCCAGCAGTCCCTGAATTACGTGCCCACACAGAAGCTGCAATATCCCTATCTGACAGCATCTGACTCAAAGGGGTGAATGTAGACAGATTAGAAACCAATTGCAACAGTGTAGAAGATAGAATTGATAATAGGCTAATCTGAGCAGACTCACCAGTTCCTCCCAATGCATCACCAACTGCATTCTGCAATGCAGTGTCACGGGTCTGTAGCAACTGAAGCCAATGATATGCGCCGCTGTGTTTCTATGGCCATTTGTATAGTGACTTTATTGTAATAATATAGAGTTAGGTTTACTAAGAGCATATTGTTTGCAGAAAAGCCAGCCCCCCCCCTTCATTGATATGTAAATAAACCAGTTGGATAGAGTTTGGAGCTGAGCAGAGGAAGTTGGTATGCAGGAAGTTGGTGGGAGGGACTTGGGGTCTTTTGAAACAAGCTTTTGAAAGAAACATTTGTTCGAAGGAGAGGTGTTAGGAAGAACGATAGAGTAACAAATGGCTGACGGAAGCTGGATAACTTTGGATTTTAAGTTGGACTGAGCAAGGAACCATGAAGGACATTACATCTTGACTCCTAAGTTCAGTAACTATTTAGTTTACTAAATGCGTACATATTGTAGATGCTTATATTTGTAGGCATATTTTGTAAGCCATGAGTTGTGTTGTATTGTATATTCTACAGTTGTATGTGCAGCTTTCCTCTTTAGTAAAGCATTGATACACTACAGAAGTCTAAGCTTCCTTGGTTTTAATGCAAGAACCTTAATAGATATAGATGAAAAACATAACAGCCACTTCACCTTGGCCTGGAATAGAACCCACAGCCACACCAAATGCCTCTGACAGCTGCGTTGGCATCCCCATTTGCCCTGATGACGATCGTCCAATCCACGTGGCTGGACAAGACTGGCTCTGACTTCGCTCAGTCCTTTCCTTGCTGACATCACCGGCCCTCAATTGGCGGGCGGAAGTGGACGCTTCTTCACTTCATCACCTTCTTCTGGAGGGAGCCAATGGACTGTACGGCCTCTTCTGGTTCCTCCTTTTTTGCTCCAGCCTCCCAGCTCCTCTCGATGTTCCTCCATGTTAACCTGAGACTGGAAGCTCCAGCATCTCCTCTCTCTGCTTCCTGGAGGGACTCCACCGTGCTGCCTCTCCTCTCCATCTCCATCTTCTGCAGCCACTTGTCCTGAGATGGGTCTCCCACCGCCGTCTTCCAGAGTTTCTTCACCCACAGGTAAGGCAAGACATCTTCTACTCCAGCTCTTGTTGCCTTCAGCCCCCTCGAGAAAATGCCAAAGCAGGGTTTTCATGCTGCCTTAGGGGATATTTTTCTGTGTGCTCAATAGGGAAGCTCTTTTACCTGAACTCCGCAGCAATACTGTTCACCAGCGACTGGCACTAGACCCTGTCCGTACCCCTTTATATGCTGTGCTCCCATATGGAAAAGGGGGGCCTTGAAACCTCTTTATCCTTTTCTTCAGGTAGACTGTCTGGGAGTGTGATTGTTTTAGTGAACTTTGCAGATAAAAATATAAAAACGGCTTTGGCTGTTTGCATGAAGAGCAATATCAATGTAATATTCTGTTTTATGCATTCCTTCGTAATTATAACAGATCAATTTCTGGAGTCTTCTGTGGCTTTTGCATCAAAATTTTCAGTTGCATTCAGTTTAATTGCTATTGCACATTGCCATTGCTCTAGTTAGGCTACCATGAATCAGAGTTTATGTCATCTTTAACTCTTTTATTTCTAAACACAATTTTTTTTTACCATAAAGTGCATGTTCTTTTTGCATTGTCTCTCTCTCTCTTATTCTTTCTTATGCTCTCTTTTTTTTTTCTCTTTCCCATACCTGCTCATGCCCCCTCTTGCACCCTTTCATGCTCTCTATCCTTTATACCCTATCTCTAAGCACTCATGCTCTCTCTCTACACCTTGCATTGCTTATGCCCTCCCTCTCACTCCCTGTGTGACTTATGCCCTCAATCTCTTTTGTGCCCTCTTTCTCACTCCCTGCATCACTCATGCCCTCTCTTTCACTCACTGTATTGCTCGTGTCCTTTCTCTCACCCCCTGTATTGTTCATATACTCATTCTCTTGTGTGTCCTCTATCCTATTCCCCATGTTACTCATGCATTGTCTTATATTCCCTGTATTGCTCATGCCCTCTCTTTCATGCCCTATATTGCTCATGCTCTCACTCTCATTCTTTGTATTGGTCGTACCCTCTGTCACCCCCTGTATCACTTGTGCCCACTTTCTCACTCCCTGTATCACTCATATTCTCTTTCTCACTGTCCGTTTCACTCATATCCTCTCTCTCACTCCCTGTATCACTCATATCCTCTCTCTCAATCCCTGTTTCACTCGAGTCCTCTCTCCCTCATGCCTTCTCAGTCTTGTGTCCTTTCATGTCCTTTCACTCACACCCCATATTGCATATGTCCTCGCTCTTTATTTTTTTATTTTATCTCCCCTTTTCACTCTCTTTTCTCCCTTGTGTTCTTTTTTTCTCCCTAGTTATGTCATTACTCATTCAGTCATGCTCTCTTTTTTGTACATTTACTTTCTAACCTTTTAAAGTGGAACTCAGGCCTTATAAAATTACTTAAAAATTGATTGATCAGCAGGTATAAAGTAAAAAAAAAAGCTTTTGCTGCAATAAGTACCTTCTCTCCAGCCCTGCCCTATTCCCCCCACTTCTTTTCTGGGTTAAAGAACGGCCACTGTCAATCAACCAAATCTGACATGGGCTCACAGTACAACACTGAAAAGAATGACACTGATATCAGCCTCCCTTTCCGCGGTATTGAATACCCACACCAGTCCTTTAGTTATAAAAGAAGACCAAATCATGAGTAAGGCCAGAATGGCTGAAATGCATTGACATGTTCATGGCTGTATTCCTCTGCTCTAAATAAAACACTTTATTCTGCTGATGCATACCATCGCGCTGGCTTTTTCCTTGGACTAGGAAAAGAGGAACAAACCTAATACATTAAATAAATCTATCAATATGTGACAGACGTGGGTATCAGATCCCTGCCCACTTCACCAACTCATGACAAAGGACTGGCCAATCTCACACCGTGCTGTCACTTGTGTAATAATGCCACTCTTAGCTGCACCCTGCACAAAGATTTTCCAGCTTGCGAGACCAAAATCTAGGTGCCAGCAGCCTGAGACAGATTGTCACTGGGCTACGTTAATCAAACAATTAACCCTTTAGCTACCACCACCTTTTAACAGAGAGGCAGAAACTCATAATCTTTGCAATACCAATTATGATTTTAGAATAAACCTCTGTAACACACACTGTCACCACAGACAGGTATGCTAAGTGATTTATTCATTTATTAACACTACATGCCCACAGGGTACAATCATTACTTCCCTCTTTCAAAACCCCACCACTATAGATGAGGTTGCTAAACTTTTTACTAACGTCCAGCTAACCACCTGCCCTCTGGATCCTGTTCCCTCTCGGGTGCTACATTCACCCTCTGGCTTTATTCTACACTCTCTAAGTCACATCTTCAATCTCTCCCTCTCTTCTGGCATCTTACCCAACTCTCTAATGTACGCACTAGTCACCCCCTTACTTAAAAAGCATTTATTGGACCCCACCAATCTTAACAACCTACACCCCATCTCCCTGCTCTCCTTTTTATCCAAACTCCTTGAATATCTGGTCTACAACTGACTGAGTGACCACCTCACCGTGAATACATTTCTTGATGCTTTTCATTCTGGGTTTCGCCCTCAACACTTCACAGAAACCTCCTAAAACTAGTAAACGATCTACTAACAGCCAAAACCAATGGACACTATTCTGTACTCCTACTTCTGGACCTTTCTTCTGCCTTTGAAACAGTTGACCACCCCCTCCTCCTAAAAAACTCCACGCTTCTGGTCTCCATGACTACTCTTCGCTAGTTCTCTTCCTACTTATCCAACATCACCTTTAGCGTTACTTACAATTCTACTTCCTCCTCTTCATTTCTCAAGGTTCTGTTCTTAGACCTCTCCTATTCTCGATCTACACCTCCTCCCTGGGTCAGCTGATAGCCTGCCATGGCTTCCAATACCATCTCTGCGCCGACGACTCCCAAATTTATCTCTCTACCCCTCAGCTCACTCCCTCAGTCTCCTCACATATCACTAATATACTAACAGACATATCAGTCTGGATGTCACACCACTTTCTCAAACTATCTGTTATGAATCTGCAGAAATACTTTCATGCCCTGTCAGTCTGCTTACCTCTGGTTGTTTATTAGCCTTAGGGCCTGCACTCTCACACTTGTCTGCTTAAGTGATCTTTCCTCAAGCATGGCTCCACCCCAGCCTCTACCTGAGAACACTATATTTACCTGTGCACTGCAAGACAACCTCACTGATCAATATTGTGTGTTGGCTTCCTGTGTGCTTCTTGCCATGGGTTTATGTCTGATCCTGTTTACCATCCTTGGCTTGTTCTTGACTATCCTTGTCTGCTTCATACCCTGACTTTTGGCGCGTTCTTTGTCTACACTTGTCTGCTCATTGCTCCAACCTTTTGGCTTATTTCCTGACTATCCCTTGTTGTCCTGGTCTGCTGCTACCTCTCGATCCTCCAGTAGCCTACCGTGAGCGTGAGCTGGGAGACCCTTGGGGCCAGTTGGAGCCAGTTGCAGTGAAGTCCATCCTCACCACTAGGGGCTCTGGTAAACACCTGCTGGCTCTTAGACTCCTTGCCCTGGGGAATCTTATGCTCCCAGTGTGATCCGAGTTGGTGCTCCAGAGGACCTGCTTTCCTGAACCACCCAGAGCTCCATCCGCGGCAGTCAGCCATAAGGTCCACTACCTTAGCGGTGTACTTCTGACCCCAGCGGCCTGCATCTGTCACCTGGCCTCAAGTGACCTTATAGTTTGATCAGCCATGGACGCGGCTGATGTGCCGCTACCTGCCGATGATCAGCTGCAGGGCATAGTCCGCAGACTCAAGACCCAGGAATCTAATCTAACCCAGGTGATGCAATTCCCTCAGAATTTGGCCTCCCGCTTTGAACAGCTTCAGGCCTCTTTAAAGTGGAGTTCCACCCACTTTTACAACTCTTCAGCATCCCTCACTAAACTGTGCACTGTAAACTAATTGGATATTTAAAAAAAAAAATCTCAGCACTTACTGTATATCTGCTGTATTCATTTTTCACTTCCTCCTCCCTGGCCGCGGCCCATCGCATCGTTTCCTATTTGCAATACCTTCTGGGAAGGGGCGGCAACTTCCTCTGACACTGCCATTGCTATGGAAACCTGACCTGAAACCTATTACACTGCTTGTGCTGCACTGAGCATGTGCGAGATCTGCAAGGATGAGATCCAGGAAGAAATACAGTCTGGCTTCAGATGCCCTGACTTAAGATGGCCACGGCCTGCTGTAAGTTTATAAAATAACAAACTACTGCTATAAACTAACAAAACAGACCTTAGTTTACAGACTAACTTTACTAGAATACATTAAGCTTGTGTATTATAGGGGTATTTTTATTTAAAAAGTATAATTTCGGCTGGAACACCACTTTAAGACCCCCGGTTCAACAACCTCAACCTCGCTATCTGCTGCCGCACTTATTCTGGTCACAGCCGCAACCACAAATGCTTTGCATTCACCTGCTCCATCCCATTACTCTGGGGATTCCAAGGCATGCAGGCAGTTCCTTAGCCAGTGCACCATTCATTTTGAACTCCAGCCCTAAAACTTCCTATCCGATCGGGCAAAGGTAGCCTATATTATTTTCTTTCTGTCTGGCGAGGCGTTAGCCTGGGCTGCCCCTCTGTGGGAACAGAATGATTCAGTGGTTTATAGCCTGTCTAGCTTCTTGAAACTTTTTCGGAATATCTTCGAGGAACTGGGTCGTGTCTCTTCAGCGGCCAGTGCCCTTTTACGTCTCTGTCAAGAGTCCGCTTCTGTGGGACAGTACGTTCTTCATTTTCGTGCTTTGACTACTGAACTAAGCTGGAATAATGAGGTTTTAGTTGTAACCTTTTTACATGGCCTCTCTGACAGAGTGAAGGATGAATTAGTTGGAAGAACCATCCCTGCTGATCTGGATGGTGTCATCTCCTTGTGTAACCAGATTGATAATCGCTTTCAGTAGAGAACTCTGGAAAAAAGTACTCCCTGGTCCTTAGGCAGCCTGAGTTCCCCTCTCTTTGGCCTGAGGAGCAACTCCTGCCAGCTGAGTAACCTATGCATCTAGGCCGGACCAGGCTATCTCCCGAGGAATGTGCTAGGCGCAGAACTCTGGGCCTGTGCCTCTATTGTGGGGCCACATTCATTTTCATGACACTTGTTCTCTTCGTTCAGAAAAAATGTTTGGGTCTAATACATCTGGACGGTGGATTATTAGACCCAAAAATGTCACCTTCACCTTCTCATCTTCTTCTTTCTGTGTTACTTCATGTTGGCGCTTCCTCTCATTTGGTCTCATTATATCTAGATTCTGGAGCCGCTGGCAATTTCATGGATTGGGGAACTGCATCTTCCATGAGACTTACCCTTTTGCCCCTCACCACGCCATTGGTGGTCTCGGCAATTGATAGCAATGTTCCCCCAGGGGGCCCTATCCGCTTCCAGACACTCCCTGTTAAGAATCTCATGCTCTAGCTCCCAGTGTGATCTGTGTTGGTGCTCCAGAGGACTTGCTTTCCTAAACCACCCAGAGCTCCATCCGCGGCAGTCAGCCGTAAGGTCCACTACCTTAGCGGTGAACTCCTGACCCCAATGGCGTGCATCTGTCACATGGCCTCAGGTGACCTGACACTATCCAAAAACGAGCTCATAATTTTTTCTCCCCTATGTGCCTTTTTCTCTGATCTCTCTGTCAACATCGATAACAAATCTATCAGCTCATCTCCACATGCCAAGGTTCTAGGTGTAATACTGGACTCTGATCTAAACTTTAGACTCCACGTTCAATCACTGTCCAAATCTTGCCATCTCAACCTCCGCAACATCTCCAAAATACACCCCTTTCTAACCAATGACACCACAAAGCTCCTAGTTCACTCCCTGGTCTTCTCAGATTGACTACTCCAGCTCCCTTCTCATTAGCTTATATTTACATAGGCTGTTCCCCCTTCAGTCCATCATGAATGCTGCTGCCAGGCTCATCCACCTTACCAACCACTCCGTGTCTGCTACTCCACTCTGTCAATCCCTCCATTGGCTTGCGCTCACCCAACTAAATAAATTCAAAATACTAACAACAACTTACAAAGCCATCCACAACTCAGACCCCCGCTACATCACTAGCCTAGTCTCAAAATACCAACCTAATCATTCTCTTCGTCCCTCAAAAGACCTCCTGCTCTCTAGCTCCCTCGTCACCTCCTCCCATACTCGCCTACAGGACTTTTCCAGAGCCTCTTCAATCCTATGAAACTAGATTAAAGGAGTACTAAAGCGCTGACGTGAATAAATAACCAAAAATCATGTGATAAATGAGAGATAGCCAAATAATATAGCTGCAATTAATTAGTATGTGATAAGTGATTAATTCAGTGTGAGTGAATAATTGCACTGATATTAACCTCTCATGGGTAACCCTTGGTGTATAACTTAATATGTGACAGAAAATTACATTAATAAATATATAAATAAACTCCGTATAAATACACCTATGACAAAAACCGTGAAGTAAAATACCACAATAATCCTAAAATTCCCAAAAACTAAATAAATCACTTATGTGCATCACCAATAAAAAATGTGTCCAAAATTTAAAACCTTGGTGCATTCAGTGCTGATTCTCCTGGATAAAATGTCAAAATTATATAAATAGCTAATATGCATCAACAATAAAAGATCAGTAAATACATTATTTGAATATAAGTGAGTTAGTGAGTTTGAACAATAAATAATCAATAAATAAATAGATTGTAATGATCAGCTGCATAGAGCTCTGTGTTACAGGCTTCTCGTCCCTTGATAAAGTCACGTGTCCAAGACGCAACTCGTCAGGAGGAGGAGCCTGTGACGTTGCTAGTAGTGGCTGTGTGTGAGCACTGGCGGTGGATGAGAAGCCCGTAACACAGAGCTCTATGCAGCTGATCATTACAATCTATACGCGATCTTTTGAGCGGGGATATGTGAGTACAACCAAATATCCTTGCATTTAGCAACATTTTTGCTGAGATCATTGCGCAATGGATTTGTCTTTCTTTATATTTTTTATGGTATTGAAATGAGCGGAAAATCAGATTAAACTCTACCAGGAATGGAGTGGTGAAGGTGACAGTGAACTTGCTACTATTATAATTAATAGGAGTTTCGGCACTGAACTCACCTATTTGCAATCTACATATTTATTTATTGATTATTTATTGTTCAAGCTCACTGAACTCACTTATATTCAAATAATTTATTTACTGATCATTTATTGTTGATGCATATTAGCTATTTATATAATGTTGACATTTTATCCAGGAGAATCAGCGCTAAATGCACCAAGGTTTTAAATTTTGGACACATTTTTTATTGGTGATGCACATAAGTGATTTATGTAGTTTTTGGGAATTTTAGGATTATTGTGGTATTTTACTTCACAGTTTTTGTCATAGGTGTATTTATACGGAGTTTATTTATATATTTATTAATGTAATTTTCTGTCACATATTAAGTTATACACCAAGGGTTACCCATGAGAAGTTAATATCAGCGCAATTATTCACTCACACTAAATTAATCCTATGAAACTCCCTACCCCAATCTGTCCGATTAGTTCCTACTTGCTTTTAGACAATCCTTGAAAACCCTTCTCTTCAGCGAAGCCTATCCTGCCCACACCTAACAGCTGTACTTTTATTTTACCCACCAGCTCATCCCCCTCAGTTATTACCTTTTGTTTCACTTGATCGTCCCTCCTAAATTGTAAGCTCTAATGAGCAGAGCCCTCTGATTCTTCCTGTATTGAACTGTACTGTCTACCCTCATGTTACAAAGTGCTGCGCAAACTGTTGGCACTATATAAATCCTGTATAATAATACTACTACTACTACTAACAGCCAGAATATTGCTGGATGTGTAAAGGGAATTTTTAAAAATAGGTGCAGTGGGAGTCTTTTTTAAACTGGAAATGTGCTTTAAATGCAAAATAAAGCAGTTTACTTGTTGTGGGTTATATTGCATGTTGTATGAATATTGATTGTCTTAGTCTATTTCAAATTTAATATTGTCAGTAAAATGTGCTCTGTCAGTAAATCTTCAACATTTTGTCAGTAGAGAAAGTTGTTTTGGATTGGCAACCCTGACTGAGATCAGGGATATAAACATTTATAACAAAGCTAGCAACTGATGGTTATATCATGAGAGTATGTTGCTTCAATTTTCTAATGTGTTATTATAGCAATAAATCATTAGAAATGTGCCAGGAACAGGTCTGTTAATTTGAAAGGAATCACTAAGTCACAAGTAATTTTCTGACAAGTTGCCAGTTTTGGCCCTGCAATGGCATTGTTGGTGGCTGTTGTTCCCTATACTTAATATATAGAGCTATAAATCACTGACAATTAGCAAATTGAAACATGTACCATTCTGTCTATAATTATTAGTCTGCAATAATGTTTTGATCTGGTCTCTGTTTATACGTTCTAATTGAAAAGGTAAATGGGACACTGAAAAGCTGAGAAAAGAAACTGGAAAGCAATACACTCTTTGGGTCACTTATCTCTGAACTGATCAAAGCAAATATAGGGCACATTGCAGATTATTACATTTAATATAAACGTGAATATGCAACAGTGTTGTAAGCCACATATGTGCTATGTGAGACAATCATATGCATACAAATTATTTACACATACAAAATATTTCCAGAATACCATGGGTTATTTAAAGTTAGAGAAAGATAAAAAAAAGCACAGTTTCAGTGAGTGGGGGATATCCATTTTGTTTGCTGAATAAAAGAATACATATTATTTATATTTAATAGTACATATTTACTTGATTTGAAAAATATGTATAAAAAAAAATGTACAAAACCCATATGCATTGTCTAACCACCTCAATACCAGCATGTTACATCCCCTTCCTTTTCAGGTCATGTTTCTGTTTTCAGTGCAGATTGACTGACAACTACAAGGTAATTCAACACCGTACTCAAATGTATATTATTATTATTATTTTTTTTTTGAGACAGATGGAACTTTCTTTTGGTGATATTTATTAACCACTGTTTTTATATTATATAAACTAAAAAAAAAGGCTGAATATTTTGAAAAAAAATGCTTCACTTTGTTATAAAACATATTAAATAAATAATCTTTCTTTGTAAATGTAGACCAAAATGTATGGTACCGTAGTCAGAACTTTGTATAAATTAATATAAAAATAAAACACTCAAAACAACAGAATTGGATTAAATAATGCCGCAGTTTTATTACAGGCTTAATAACAAAAAACATATATCCTTGAATATATACCATATATAAAACTCAATTGTATTCAACATTACTATACATATTAATAAATAATAATAATAATAATAAATAATACTAACAACCTAGCTATCAAAGCTCAGGTTAAAATAAATATCATCAAATATCATCCATACGCCAGGATCACTTAGGATCCTGGCACTTCCCCACCTTCAGAGCGGCCAATTCAATACAAGTCTGCAAGTCTAAATTAAAAATGTCTAAAGCGATATTGGACAATTGAGTACCATCTGAGCGATAAAATCCTGAAATGCCCCCTTCTAGATCAACATGTCTAAAAGACAGGCCATTCAAGGAATTCATAAATTTGGCTATAGTCCTATTAAACCTTTTTCTCACTTTTTCGAAAAATTTAAACTCTGTGGAAGCCAGCCAAAGCAATCTTGGAACAATTTCTGAATAAACCAAGATTGCTTCCGGAAAAACAGAATGAATGCACAAAAAATCCATTTTAATCTGTGAAATAAGGTCAAAAGTTTTGCAATGACCAACATCATTGCCCGCCAGATGCAAAACAATGATGTCAGGAGAAAGCCAAGAAATATATAAAAATGACAAAGTCTCCCTTAAATTAGACCATTTCATCCCCTTTTTGCCATACCACCAAATTCGAAAATCTGATAAAGGAAGACCCAAATTAGAGCCGTAAATCCTTCTGAAAGCACGATGGTGAGAACAAAACACATACGAATGTCCAATAACCCAAACATTGAACTCGACACCTGTAAATTTCAAAATGAAACATTAGGGTGTACATAGCATAGATAACAATCCAACTTCTACCCACCTAAATTTTTTATTTCAGCACTAGACAAACCCAACTCAGCCGCCTCTGTAGCAGCACTGATTCTAAACGAGTGCGATGAAATACGAAGGTGGCCGAGCTGCAGGAAATGCAAACATTTTTTCAGTACAGAATTAAACTGAAATACATTTAAAGGTAAAGAGGAAAGGTGTAAAAATAAATGCCCAGAAGAACTGTTCCGAATCAACAAAATTCGACTAAGCAGGGAAACAGCACATATAAGAGGATTATCAATTCTACCCACTGTAATCCAACGACCTCTACCCAATTGATCCGTCTTACTGCGTCTAAGTAAAATACATACAAAATCAGTACCTATTAATAAACCCTTTAATAATAAGCCCGCTGTATCCTCAACAGTACAAGGCACTAACTCCGACACCCTGAACGCTCCAAAAAAACAAAAGCTAAATGCAGCTTTAAACAAAATGGATTCGTAATCAGAAAAACAAATCGATTCAATAGCTAAACACAGACGGCCCAAAAGAGCAGAAGTAATAGGCAGTCTACGATCGGGCTTGTTGAACCGAAAAAAAACTCTGACAAGAAGGAAAACCCCTTAATTTCAGAAAAAAAGAAACACCACGTAATGTTTTACGAATATGAGAACAAGAGGAATTTGGAGACAATAAAAAATTTAAAAATGCCAAAACTAGACTCTCTGAAAATTCCTCAGATAAACTATTAGATTGTCTCAAAAAACAAAACCACAGAGACCACGTGGCTTCATAACTCGCCCACGTGCGTGCAGTGATAGAATTACGAACAGCCGAACTTATGAACCCTAGATCAAGTTCCACAAGAAATCCGGGCATGGGGCACCATCCATGTCTGCTTCCGGCACCAGGGCATGAAACCGATCCAACTGTAAACGTGATAAAGCATCAGCCACAGTGTTGAAATTACCAGGAACATACTTAGCTTTCAACCATACATTCAGCGTTAAACATCTAAAAACTGAGTGACGTAACAAAGCAATCACAGGTGAAGACTTGGAAGACCAACAATTAATAGCATACACAACGCCTTTATTGTCCGAATTAAGCAAAATGCGATGATTTCGAAAAGCCTCACCCCATAATTCCAAAGCCACCACCACAGGGAACAACTCCAATAAAACTACTATCTTCGTAAAACCTTTAACATGGCAAACCTCCGGCCAAGTATCTGCAGACCAATGTCCCTGCCAGTATGCACCATAACCTATCGCACCCGAAGCATCAGTAAATAAATTTAAAGCATCAGCCAAACAAAAGGGGGCCTGCACACAGAACGACCATTAAGCGAAGCTAAAAAACATTTCCAAATAAACAAATCTTTAATAGACACTGTCAAGCGAACAAAATGCCACGGAGAATGAGCTCCAGCAATAGCCCAATACAATCTTTTAGAAAAAACCCTACCCACAGGAATAACCCGAGCTGTAAAAGCCAGAAGGCCCAATAAAGTTTGTATCGTTTTCAAATGAACTTTAGTCCTGGAGAGAACAAAATCTAATAAAAACCAAATTTTCTTCACTTTTGCAATAGGGAGACGAAATTCCATCCTTACAGTGTCTATAGTGACACCCAAAAATTCTAAACAATGCATAGGTGGCACCATTTCTTCAGGAGCCAATGGAACACCAGACTGTTCGCAAATGATTTTGAACTCAGTAAATAAATATAAACATTCCATCAAGTCATCCTTACCAACAAACAAAAAATCATCCAAATAATGAAGCATGTTAACTGAACCAGACTGCGAACTGACCACCCACTCCAAAAAGTTGAAAACATTTCAAAATATCTGCAGGACAATAAACAGCCCATTGGTAGGCACTTGTCAAAATAATATTTCCCCTGAAAATAAATACCCAATGAATTAAAGGCAGATGGATGAATCGGCAATAATCGAAAGGCTGATTTCACATCAGCTTTAGCCAAAAGAGGAGAACCGCCCACTCTCCTAATAATTTCCAATGCATCATCAAATGAAGAATAGGACACCGAACAAAATTTAGAATCTATTTCATCATTCAAAGAAATACCATCTGGGTATGATAAATTGTGAATTAGTCGAAAAGAATTTACTTCCTTCTTAGGAACAATTCCCAAGGGCGAAATACGAAAATTAACAAACGGTGGCTCCGAAAAAGGGCCCGCCATTCGTCCTGCAGAAATTTCTACATCTTTATAAATATCAACAGAAGATAAATTATCATAAACTGAGCAACCAAAACCAGAAAACGAAGGCAATGGAAAACCTTCCTTTCGACTTCAATACTTTTTATTATTTTTAATGTTAACATACAGTTAAGCTCAATCACATGTACAATTAAAAACAATTAGCCAACAATTCTTAACCTTAATCATTTGTATATGCATTGCCATTATTTTCTCTTTTTCTTTCCCTTTCTATACTATTGCCCCTTTCCCTCCCCCCACCCTTCTCTATAGACCATATATGGAGTAGGACTGATTCATATTGTGCCTTAATTCCAACAGTTATTCGGGGCTATTTTACTCTTCTTTCCTTTCTTCCTTCCCCTTGTGTTTCTCTCAATTTAGCTAAACCTTCTTCTGAAACTTATGCAAAATTCATAAAGGACTGGCAATCCATTCAAGCCAGGGCTTCCAAATCTTAACAAACTTACTGTAGTTACCCCTTCTAATATAAACTGTCTTTTCTTTCCATACCAATGCATCTATAGTCCTAACCCATTCTTCTGGAGTTGGGGGTACAGTTGACAGCTAGGATTGTGCTATTAATTTCCTTGCTTGATAGAGACACCTTACCGTGGCAATAATTATACTATTGTTCCCAAGATTTTCTCTAATTAAGCCCAGAACACATACTTTGGCCTCCAGCTCCAGTTTAATCTTAAACCTGGTTTCAATGGTTTTTGCAATCTCTGATCAATATCTGACTAATTTTGGGCATCTCCACTTCATGTGTATAAGTTCCCACGTCTCCCGGCATCGGGGACACTTGTCGTCCAGTCTACGGCCGAACACAAACAATTTCTTAGAAGTATAGTAAGCTCTGTGTAGCAGCAAGAGATGCGAGGCCTGCTGTGATGGAGAAACCGACACCAGCGGACTGAATTCCAGAATCCTTTTCAACTGATCCTCTGCTATCTCCCCCACATCAGCCTCCCATCTTTCCCTGGTACCAGAGGCATTTTGCAGCGTATTCATTCTGTCTATTATTTGCCCATATGTCGCTGATATTAAGCCTTTGGTAATGTCTGCCCTAACTATTTTGTTAAAAAGCGGTATCTTGCACCATTCCAGTGGGCAGTCCCTGAACTGTCTGTCCAAGGCGTGCCTAATCTGTAAGTAGCAGTAAAATGTTTTGTTTGAGATTCCATATTCTTGTCTCAACTCAGCAAAGGATTTTAAAATATTGCCGTCGAACAGATGGATCAACCTGTGTATTCCATGGCTTTCCCATATCTTATTTTTTTCTATAGTTAATAGCTCCTGCAGGTACTTATTGTGCCATATAGGTGAAAATTTGGTAACTCCCCTATACCCCATAGTTCTCTTAACTGTCTGCCAAACTTTGGTAACTAGTTTATTTGTTGTCAGCTCGCACTGAAGCGAACCTGCCTCTAATGCTTCCACTAGAGATTTATTTGGGTTGCCCTGTAACATAATTGTACCACTGGCATTCGCCGCTCCCGGGATCCCGCATCCCCCTATTTGCTGCAATTGAGCAGCCAGATAGTAACTATATGGGTGAGGAACCGCCATTCCCCCTTCCCTAGTGGGTCGCTGCAAGGTTTGTAGACTGATGCTGGCCTGTCCTTTTGTTCCGTATTAGTTCCCTAAAAAGGGTGTTTACTCTTAGGAACCAATTCCTCCCAATCCAAACTGGGGAGTTATGAAGTATGTACAGTAACTGTGGCATCCATATCATTTTGACCAAATTGACTCGCCCTGCCACAGACAGAGGAAGTCGACACCAGATGTCACTTTTACTTTTAAATTTTGCTAGAAGTGGCACTAAATTATCCCCAATATATTGGTTAGGGTCATTTGACAAAACTATTCCAAGATATTTCATCTTCTCTGTTACATTTAGCCGGAATATTCCACTTGGGGGAGTGCTAATAGTTGAGTCAATCGGCAGAAGCATTGACTTCTCCCAGTTAATTTCCAGGCCCGAAAATCTCCCGAACCCATCCACCAAATGCATCACTTTTTCTAATGGCCCCATGTCACCCAAAAAAAATAGAACGTCATCAGCATATATTGCTATCCTTTCTTCCCCACATTTTCTCTTGAATCCCTGCAGTCCGATCAAACATCTCACTGCTTCTGCAAATGGATCCATTGCCAAGGCGAACAACAGGGGTGATAACGGACACCCCTGCCTCGTCCCTCTCTCAAGAGGGAGCCTTTCTGAATATTCATTGTTGATTTTTAATCTGGCGCTTGGGTGATGATATAATGTTTTCAACCATCTAATAAATGAGGGTCCGAAACCGAATCTCTCCAGTACCCACCAGAGATACCCCCATTCCAGGCTATCGAATGCCTTGGCTGTGTCCAATGACAAAACAGCTCTAGAACCCTTGTTCTCTACTTGGGCCTGGAGGTTCATATATGCCCTTCTGATGTTTACGCTGGTAGACCTGTTGGAAATAAACCCTGACTGGTCCGGGTGTACGAGTTTTGAGATGCATTTATTTAACCTAATTGCCAATACTTTTGCCAAAATTTTGATGTCAGAGGATAACAATGATATCGGTCTGTAAGAGGATGCGTCAAGTTGGTCTTTCCCTTCTTTCTGTATTAATACTATGTTGGTTTCCGACATCAAAGAAGGCAATTTACCCTCTATAGCCACCCAATTCAGTGTCTTCAAAAGCTCTGGGAGTAACACCTCCCCATAGTATTTGTAAATTTCTAAGGGCAACCCATCTGGGCCCGGGGATTTCTGATTGGACATGTCCGCCACTGCTTGCTTCAGTTCCTCAAGGGCTATGGGAGATTCCAACCTGTTCCTATCAATTTCCGAGAGAGTCGGCAATTCAACACCCTCTAGGAATCTATCCATCTCTCCCCGTTCTGAGCGCTGTCGTGACTTATATAGCTCTCTATAAAATTCATGAAAAATGTCTCCCTAATCACGAGAGGATCACACGAGATTTCGCCACTTGGTGTCCTAATCATAGAAATTGTTGAAGGGGGAGAATTAGTCTTGGCTAATAGTGCCAGCATTCGACCCACTTTTTCCCCTTCTCCAAAGCACTTTTGCCTCTGGAAGAGTCTCCTATTTTCGGTTTTCCTAATTATTTCCGTTTTATACTCCTGTTGCTTCTTAACCCATATCTCCTGCTTCTCTGGGCTTGGGTCTATCACATATTGTCTCTCTGACTCGATCACCTCTTTTCTAATGTGCTCTTCCCTTACCCTTGATTTCTTCTTTGCCTTTGTTACCTGTTGGATTAAGAGCCCCCTAAGGAATGCTTTTAAGGAGTCCCAAACCATCCCCTCCGATACTGATCCTATATTATGTTCTACAAACTCCTTTAATCTTACAGTTATTTCCTCTGTGTCCCCTATTATCTCCAACCATATTGGGTTTATTGTCCACATTCTCTGGATATGTCTATCATGTACATTTACCGTTAATGTCAGGGGTGAGTGGTCTGATATACCTCTTGGCCGGTACTCTATTTTATTTATTAGGCATTGTGCTTCGCTATTGCCTATGGCCATATCGATATGAGAGAGTGTATGGTGTGACCCCGAGAAGCAAGAATATTGCCGGTCGTTTGGATTACGGGATCTCCATAGGTCACACCATCCAATCTGCTCAAGGAACTGGACTAACCGTCCTTCTGGCGCCCTTTCCGCCCGAACCCCTGGTGGAAATCTATCCAGACTATTATTGAGCACCGCGTTAAAATCCCCCACCACTATGACCGGGGTATCAGCTTTGTCCTCCACGAACTCTAACAATCGGTACCAAATCTCTATCTTAAATGGGGGAGGAATGTACAAGTTTGCTATCACGAATGGTTTGCCCTCTATTAAACAATGCAAAAAGATGTAACAACCTAATGTGTCTATCCTGACATCCCTGCAGGAAAATAATACCCCTTTTTTAAAGAAAATGCTCACTCCCCTGGATTTGGAGGAATAAACTGAATGGAATTGTATGTGAAATTTCTTGTTCCGGATTAGTGATTTAGACTCATTGGTTAAATGTGTTTCCTGCAGGCATATCAGTTCGGCACCATAGGATTCCAGTTCCGAAAATACAGTGGCTTTTTTGATAGGATCACCCATGCCCCTAATGTTCCATGTGCTTATTCCCAATGTTCTAAACGACATTTAAAAAAGAAAACAAATAATAATAGAAAAGAGAAAAAAAACGACCGCACAAAAAAAATGACAAAAAAGAAAGAATTAAAACTAAAAGAGGAGATAGCCTTAAGGCAGCAACAAAAAGTACCAATAAATAAAACCAACCCTTTTGCCAAACCCAGCCTGTCAAGTGTTCCTGTCCTTCTACCAGACAGCGTGTCAATTGTTTTAATTCAACTGTAACCTCCAAGACTACAATCAGTGCTAATGTTGTGAAAAAAAGGAAGAGCAAGAAAAGAAAACCCTCGTTTCTTATTCCCTGTCCTCCAACTCCTTCTAAAGTTTCTTTTCTATTCTTTAATATGGGTGAGTGACTTGAATGTATGTGCTCAATTTTTTTCCCTCTCCCCACCCGATGCTCCTGTGCAATGTGGCACTTTCCTACCCTTCTCCTACTACTTGCTTCCTTACCACTCCATCCTACTATTCCTTGAGCCTCAGTTACTCCCTTACCCTTAAATAACCCCACCTCTCTCCCCATTTACCTAACTAAACTAGCCCTGGGGGCATACATTGTGACCTTTCTTACCCTTTCAGCCCATTCCACCCAATACTCTACCACCCATCGTAATTGTGAATAATCTTCCTTATCCTTTATTACTTGCCCTATCCTCCCTCCCTCCCTTCCCTTTACCCAATTCCTGTGTATCATTATTACCAGAAAAACATTAACACACAACCATATACCATCTCTCATTAATGTCTTTCACCAACCATCCCCTCCCCCTCCCAGCCCCCGCTACCATCCTCAGAACAATAATAATAATAAAAAAAAACCCCATTTAACATTAGTTATTTAACGTCCATAAAAGGGTGTGAATGTCCAACTCCACAGGAGATGAAGGTACTTCAGGGGATGGTGGTAATCTGATGATTGTCAGAAGTCACCTTGTATCATGAACCGACCACTTCGCAGGATGAATCGATAAACAGAAATGCAAAAAAGACTCTTACCGGATCCCATGGACTCCCATGTCAGCGACAGGGAATCGCATGCGCCTTTTGTCAACAATGACGTGGAGTGGAAGGTCTGGACCATCAAATCCTCTGAGTTGCGGTCTGCGTGGATCTCCGAAAACGACCAGATGAGTCCTCACAGGGGACGGCCGACGTGGATCAGGGGAGTCCAGAAAGACCTTTAAGGGGCAGTTGGAGGTACTGGGCCTCATGCAGTGGATGTAAAGACAAAAAAGATATGCCTCCACGTAGTGCAGATAAAAGGGGTGTTTTTATTGGTAAAAACAACCATATACAAATAAAATTGTGATCACGAGAATTAAAAGCAAATACAAATGGGCAACATGGAGAGTGGTGTATGGGCCCTACGCGTTTCGACCTAGGGGTCTTCAACAGGGGCATAGTATGCCCCTGTTGCCCATTTGTATTTGCTTTTAATTCTCGTGATCACAATTGTATTTGTATATGGTTGTTTTTACCAATAAAAACACCCCTTTTATGTGCACTACGTGGAGGCATATCTTTTTTGTCTTTATATCCACTGCATGAGGCCCAGTACCTCCAACTGCCCCTTAAAGGTCTTTCTGGACTCCCCTGATCCACGTCGGCCATCCCCTGTGAGGACTCATCTGGTCGTTTTCGGAGATCCACGCAGACCGCAACTCAGAGGATTTGATGGTCCAGACCTTCCACTCCACGTCATTGTTGACAAAAGACGCATGCGATTCCCTGTCGCTGACATGGGAGTCCACGGGATCAGGTAAGAGTCTTTTTTGCATTTCTGTTTATCGATTCATCCTGCGAAGTGGTCGGTTCATGATACAAGGTGACTTCTGACAATCATCAGATTACCACCATCCCCTGAAGTACCTTCATCTCTTGTGGAGTTGGATATTCACACCCTTTCATGGACATTATGTTCAATTCACTTTTGGCTTGTCAATTTTTTCAGCACCCATTCACAACCTCATTTATTTCCTTTGCACATGCGCTGCATTTTTTCACATATTAGTTCATTGTTTTTGTCAGACTGTATGCAGCAGCTTCCATTTGCTTTACTAGTTAGCGCGGTGTTTTACATTAATTTTGACATTAGTTATTTAACGTCTTCATGCTCCAGCTCTAAAAGTTCTTTTTGTTATCTTCGAGCCACTTTGTAACCCCTCCAACAGAGTCAAAAAAATGGGTTGCCCCTAAAGCCACTATACGCAGACGCGCTGGATACAGCAATGCGTATGGAATTTTATAGTTCTGTAGGCTGCTCTTAATATCCATGAATCCTGCCCTTCTCTTTTGTAAATCCGGAGAATAATCTGGATACAGTGAGATTCTGACTCCATTGTAAAAAATGTCCCCCATTTCTCTGGATTTTTGCATCAATGTCACCTTATCCTTGTAGCTGAACAATTTCATAATAGTTGGTCTAAGGCGACCTCCTGATAGAGTAGCTCTGGTAGGCACTCTATGTGCCCTCTCGATAGCGAAGAGATGCGAAAATGTCTCAGCCCCAAAAACTTCCCTGAGCCACTTCTCCATAAACTCTACAGGGCAGGAACCCTCCCTTCTCTCCGGGAGGCACATTACCGTCATATTGTGTATGCTCAGCCTATTTTCCATTTCGTCCATTTTAGATTTATATGCGCCTAACTGGGCTTGCATTGTTTTAAACTCTTGCCTCATTGGGTGTAAAATATCTTTGACTTGGCTTAGCCTCTCCTCCAGGATAGTTGTTCTCTCAACTGTTTTTTGAAGTTCTTGGTTCATAATGCATAGCTCTTCCTTAAGGCCTCTTATCTGATCACACAGATTACTCAATGATCCCCTACAAGAATTTACTGCACATAGTACATCTTTTAATGTGGGCTCTGGTTCACTGATTATACTTAAATCAGGAGTGATTTCGGTAACTTTTCCCAGAAGATCTCTCTCGGGGCTTTTTTTGCTCGCTGTTTTAGTATTGGCGGGCAGTGTTGCTGACATTTACCTAGACTCTTTCTGTCCCCAGTACCTCCCGTCTGTGTTTTCTCATGGGGTTGCTGGTTACCCTTAGCTGGAGATAGTATAGGGATATGTGCGTAACTTTACAACTTATCTGCTGCTGCTGTTGCTAATGCCGCTTGGTTCCCCTTCTCTTTTGATGAATGAGTGGTCTGAGAAGTTAAATTCTCCTGGGGCTGCTGCTGCTGTTCCTCCACTTTTTTCCTTGTCATGGCCTGGCTATGCAGCAATACAAGATAATATGTAAAAAGATGTCAGAAAGTACTTTATATACTGAAGTATAACTGGCTTTTAGGGCTTTTGCACTCCTCTAGCTCCCTTATTGACCGTTTGCAGCAAAGTAAAGCAATTTTTATATATCACAGTTCCGGCTTTGTTACCTCTTGATACTTCCAAGGACAGGTCAAACAACTAGCCCGCACTGGATCACTCCTGTTCGGCGTCTCTCTCCTCACACTCCTGGCATTCGCCACTCAGTATGTTTGGCGTGGCCGACACTGACCTCCTCACTGCCTCTCATGGGATCCTCTCCACCTCTCACGGGAGCATGGGCCGTTGCCCGGGCAACCAGCCGAAGCAGATACGAGCGGCTCGGGCTCTGTCTAGCCGCACTAAAAACTACAGTCAGAGCTGGCCTCCCTCGCTCTCCTCGAGTTTCAATCGACTGCGGCTCCATCCCGCGACCCCACCGAAGAGCACACAGGACTGGCAGGACAAGCACAGAGGTACTCCAAATACACTCAGAGCTAGGCTATTGGGCTATTGTGGATGGCAGCATAGGGGCTGGAGCAGGGAGAGAGCTCACACTCCACCGCTCACACCAACATCTGGTCACACCCCCCAAAAAACCCTTAATTAGAAATGCTGCTGACACTTGATTTGGGTAACGAATAAGCCAGGGCAGCATGTTTTCTAAGATCACGGGAGTCATTGCTTTTAAGAAAGGACTCCTTCAAAGGAGTATTATCTTGTTAAATATATTTATTGAGTTTTCACAAAAGAAAAAATAAACATAAAAGGATATAATACATGGATACATAGCATACATTCAAAACCGTTTTACAATATAATAAAGAAATTAGAGTTATCTTACAACCTTGTTTACTATATGTATGCTGAAAATAAAAGATGTAAGAAACAATTTATTAATCTAGTAATCAGACTAAGTATCCAGAGCATTACAAAAGAATAATAAAAAAGGGAAAGAGGAAAAGATAGAGATAGAAAGAAGTTTTTTTTTTCTCAGAATGGTGTCCCGGCTCACAATAGATATATACACATAGTACGTATTTAGGTAGTAGTATGGTTTACAACCTATTGAGGTAACAACAGAGATTGGTCAAAATCGGTGGGGAGGTAGTGTTTAACCCATGGTTGCCAAATTTTGCAAAATTGATTAATTTTATTTTCTTCAAAAGCTGTCATCTTAGCATATACAAGTGCTCTGTTCATTCTGTGTTTGGCCTCAGCAAGAATTAGATTTTGGGACTTCCATGCCTTGGCAATCGTTTGCTTTGCTGCAGTACTAAGTTGAATAAACAATTGAAATTGAGTATTTGTGAGTATAGAGGGCTTAAGGTTTAGGAGAGCCGTAGAAGGATCTGGAGGAATACTGATTTCCAAAGCTTTAGAAGCCATAAAAAATATATTCTTCCAGAATTCTTGAACCACAGGACAAAGCCACCATATGTGGAAATGTGTATCTGACGTGTCACATCCTCTAAAGCAATTAGGTGAATACGTGAGGACATATTTAGCTATTCTAGCTGTTACCAGGTACCAACGTGCTAGTACCTTGTAATTTGTTTCTACAGCAAAACAGTTTGTAGATGAAGTTTCGGTGGCTAACCATATATTAGACCAATCTTGGTTGTCAAACTCTCGATTCATATCCTGTGCCCATTTAGTAGCGTATGGGGGTAGAGCCTCACTAGAGATCATATTAAGTTGGTTGTATAATATTGAGATAAGTCCTCTAATGTGAGGGTCGCTTATACAAATCTGCTCAAATTGTGTCATTTGATTAAGGGTTGAGCCTGTACTTAGAAATGGTTCATAAACATTTTTAATTTGTAAATATCGTAATATTTCTGTTTTAGGTAACCCAAAGGTCTCACATAGTACAGGAAAGATATAAATGGCTTTAGCTGAGAATGATCTTGGAAATTTCCAAGCAGGATAGAAGGCTGGATTATTTATGAATTAATGCAAGGGATTATGTGGTGATTGAAGATTATGCGCAGATTTATGTTTATCCCAAATTGATAGGGTCTGTTTCGTGATAGGATTAGAAAGATGTACTCTATCCGCAGGACAAAGCCAAAACATATTTGCCACTGAGATAGGGTCACTTTCCACCGTTTCAATATATACCCATAGGGGAGTTTCAGCATAAGTATGATATTTGCGAATAATTGCTAACTGTGCGGCGTAGTAGTAAGAAGAAAAGTTGGGTAGTCTCAAACCTCCATTTGATTTACTAAGATAAAGCGTGGATTTAGTTATGCGAGGTTTGGTGGTACCCCAATGAAAGGTGAGCCCATTGTTTCAATAAGCCAGAGATTTGTTTTAGGAGAGGCAAATAATTAGCCGCGAATATATCTTTAAGGGAAATTGTGAGATTTATTCCTAGGTATGGTAGTTGCTTTGAAACCCAATTAAAGAGTAAGGAAGTTTGTGCCTGTTGAAGTTCTGATTTGGATAAGGAAATATTTAATGCATTCGTTTTTGTTGGGTTAACGTGAAGTCCTGAGATATGGGCGAAATTATCTAATGTTTTAAGTAAGTTAGGGGTGGACATATGAGGATGTGACAAGAATATGAGAATGTCATCCGCAAAAAGACATAATTTATGATGATGACCACCTAATTCTATGCCTTTAATGTTAGGATTGGTTCTAATAAGTTGTGCCAGGGGTTCTATTAACAGGGCAAAAAGTAATGGGGAAAGAGGACATCCCTGTCTAGTGCCTCTTTTGATATCAAACATTGATGACTTATAACCAGCATATTTTATATATGCTCTAGGATTATTATATAAAGAGGAAACCCATGTCAAAAATTTTTTACCAAACCCCCATTTTTGAAGGACATATTCCATATAAGGCCAGGTAACAGAATCAAATGCTTTCCTTATGTCTAAGGATACGAGGCAAGCTGGGATTCATCTAGTTTTAGCCGCATGGATAAGCAAGAGTGCTCTCCTAATATTATCACCTGCCTGGCATTTAGGCATAAAGCCTGTTTGGTCCTTATGAATTAGATGACCAATAATATTATTCAATCTAGTGGCTTGAATTTTAGCTATTAATTTTATATCCAGGTTGAGGAGGGATATGGGACGATAGTTACTCCAGGAGGTGGAGTCAGAGTGTGGTTTGGGAATCATTGCTATAATAAACGTAAGAGTCTCTGTTCTAAATGAGTTACCATTAAGGATTGAATTGAAAACTTTAGTTAGGATGGGCATTAAAATATGTGCAAATTGTCTATAATATGTTGCAGAGAATCCATCTGGGCCCGGTCTCTTACATAGTTTTAAAGATTTTATAGCTTTAAGAACTTCAGTATCTGTAATTGGGCTTTGAAGAAGATCTCTCTGTTGTAGATCCAGATTAGGAAGTGTGATATTAGAAAATAAAGCATGTTTTAGTTATATCAAAATTCGGAGCAGAAGAATATAATTTAGATAGATTAGAGCGAAAGATCTCAAGAATTTTCACTGGGTTACTAGTGTATGCTTCTCGGGATACTTTCAATCTGATAGGCGTATGTATGTGTTGTGAATTCTTTAGAATTCTAGCCATAGGTGTATCTGGCTTATTTGCTTTCCGATATTGAATATTTTGTCGTTTACGTATAATCTTATCTGCAGAATCAGTCAAAAAAAGATCCAGATCAAGACGGGCTTTTTCTAATTTAGAATTATTAGTGGGAGTTGGGGAGGTTTGAAAAGTCTGGTGGCAGTCATTAAAGGTAGATTCATGTTTTGCAAACAAAAGTTTGAGTTCTCTTTTAAGGGCAGTTGTTTGTTGTATTAATCTACCCCTAATGACTACTTTGTGTGCCTCCCATAATGTAATAGCAGAGACATCACCTGTATCATTAGATATTAGATAATCAGAGATTGCTTTTTCAATATCAATACAATGAGAAGGATGGGTCAATATTGAGTCGTTTATGCACCAGGTGGTGTCATGAGATCTAGGGACTGTGGAAGCAATGGTAGTAAATACTGCACAATGGTCTGTCCAAGGACGAGGAACGATTTCGGCTCATATGATTTCTGGTAGCATACTTGACGGAATAAGAATATGATCTATTCATGAAAAGGAGTTACGTGGGTAGGAGTAGTGAGTAAAGCGTCTACTGATAGGATTCATTTCTCGCCAAGTATCTACCAGACCATGCGTGTTAAGAAGATGCTGAAAAGTTAGGTTTATTGAGCTTGTAGTAGGTCCAGAGGGAGATTTATCCAAGAACGGGAAAATAGTTGCATTAGAATCCCCACAGATAACAATCGTACCAAACTTATGTACTTCTATGAGTTGAAAAAGGTGTGATAAAAAAGCTGTTGGACGTTTATTGGGGGCATAGTAAGACACAATTGTAATAGGATTATCAGAAATAAATCCTGTTAGGAGTACATATCATCCTTCAGGGTCTAATTGTGATACAAGGTTAAATGGAGTGGAATGATGAAAAACAATGAGGGTTCCGCGCTGTTTAACCCTAGCAGAAGCAGTACAGAATTGTGGATATGATGAAGAAAGAAATTTGGGGTAAACTTTATCAGTGAAATGAGTTTCCTGTAAACATATGATATTAGCTTTCTTCATTGCAAAAGAGTGAAGTGCCTTGGTTCGCTTATGTGGAGTATTAAACCCTTGTACATTTAATGACAAGATATTTATAGGAGCCATAAACCAACAAATGTGAATATTATATCATAACAAGTAAAGTACTCACCGAGAGCCAGGAACACCAATCCGAGAGTCAGAAGAGAGAAGTAAAGGTTATAGAAAGAAGCAATAAGACAAAAGAAAAAAACAAAAGAGAGTCGATCGAACCCAATGTGAAGATAATTTAGCAGTGTGTAGAGGCTAAATAATTGGGTGTGGGAACATCTCAGGAGAGTATTAAGAACTCCCCGTGAGGATCCAGGACCACTAACAAGGACCCCCATAACAATGGTGGGAGTCCTCAAGTGGTATGAGGGACAGCAATAAATTCCTTAGGGATAAATAACACCGGAGAACCACAGGAACTTCTCCATTGCTATCATGGAAAATGACATTGAGATTATTTTTAAAAATATAAAAAAAATGAGGATAAAGTTCAAAAACTGAGAGAAAAAAAAATATTTTTTATACTTATTACAGTACCATGTAGCCAAAGCTCATTTCAGTCATGAATATGGCAGATTAATTAACTCAGCCAGCATACAGTGCTGGAAAATGTAAAGAGAGAGAATAATTTATTGGAACTAGATTATCAGTCCATTGAATCTTCGTTGTTCGGCGGTGAATGTTCATATCGACCTCGCTTATTAAGATTTTGTTGGGATGATGTGGAAGAGCTGGATTTTGGGTCCTTATTATACTGTGTAGAACGAGAGGCTGGGCGTCTGTGAGACTGGTTCTTGGATGAGACTGCTTCAGCTAAACCCATTTCAATGAGGGCTAACTGCAAGTCCTCTGAAGAGCGACAGACATATTTCGTTTCCAGATGTGTAAATCTGAGACAAAAAGGAAATCCCCAGTGATAGGTTATTTGGTTTCACTGAAGTATCTGCAGTTGCGGTTTTAGTGCACCTCTCTTTGCGACTGTAAGTGGGGATAAATCTGTGAAAAGCTGGTATCCATAGCCTTGAAAACTGAGGAATTCCCTGCCTCTGGCAGCTGTTAGTATCTGTTCTTTGGTTCTGTAATAGTGCATTTTGGCTATTATATCTCTCGGAGGACCATTCATTTTGCGTGGGGCTAGCGCTCTATGCACTCTATCCATTTGAAGTCTGTCAATAGGTGTACCAGGTAGTAATTCCTGAAAGAGAGCCGTGACAGTAGCCTGCAGGTCTAAAACAGATTCAGGGATTCCCCTGATTCGCCGGTTCGATCTGCGATCCCTATTCTCTTGGTCTTCTAAACGTGCCTGTAGTGTAAGGTTTTCCTCTTTAAGTAACATCATCTCAGACATATAGTTCTGTGTAAAATTATCCATTTCATCAACCCTCAGTTCTAAATCAGCTGTTCTCTGACCTAGCTCTCTTATCTCTTTAGTTAATTTGTCTGTTATGAGATCTGAAGTTTGCTTGAGGGCTTTCTGAAGCATATATTCAAATTTTTTGAATATGTCAGGTTGTATATTTGTTTGTAGGTCACAAATAGCATATTCTGGCTCAGACTCACCATTAGCAGTCTGTGTCTTCTGGCTATGAGGCAGAGACTTTTTAATATGTGTGCTGCTGCGCTGTGAGGGAGAGGATACCTCTGCCATTCCAGCCGCCAGTCTGTGTGCCGTTTCCTTCAGTTTACCGGATTTAGGTTTTGATTTAGGTCCTCTCAGGACCATTATTAAAGCTGATAGTGCTGGGTAGAGTTTTCTACCATTTTGAGCGGTTTGCGGTGCCTCTGGGACCTGTGGTCCTCTGGTGAAATCTCCCGAGGAGCAGAGCTCTAAGGTAGCATAATCGTCACCTCAGGCTGCCGCGCATGCGCCCCCTCAAAGGAGTATTTTCACCAATAGCTAATTTTTTAAAACATCTAGCTACTGAATGTGCACCCGAACAATGCTTGTATTTACAAGTGGCTGGCCACTTACATTGACCATCATTAAAATTAAAACATAAGCCTTTACGAAATCCAACAGGGTTTGCAACAACTGGCTTAGAAAACTGAGTTCTTTGCGGCTGTAGTGGGTTTAACCAAAGACCCACATCTTTCATTCCCCATTTAAGAGAATGATGTACTGCCAATATCTGTCGAAATGATTCATCATAATAATACCAAGCTTGTCCATGAAAATTTTTATAGGCCTCCAAAATAATCTCAACATGTCGGAAAATCCCACTACAACGTTAAGGATATTTTTCACCCAGAACACTAGCAAAAATACAAAAAGATTGCAACCAATTATTAAACGATCTGGGAACTGAGGTATTTCTTTCAACATCAAATTCGTCATCACTTTTATAATAACGATGTTCCGTGGACAAAGGAAGCAAAGAAAAAATATCTATATATTCACCTCTCCAGATTTTTTCTTTCACAAGTAGAACTAAGATGAAAACATTTACAGATGACACAGAAGGAACAACACAATTAGATGTAAGATTATTAGAATCTGTAGACCGAGTCAGCATGGAATTAGCAGACTCAACTCTCCACGCTGACGCAACATTACTAACATCAATAATAGGCGATTTCAATTTTTCAACAATCGTAGAAAATTGTTTTGCTAAGTCACACAATATAGCAATGTCAGCAGACTCATCTGACGCAGCTGTACTAGTTGAAGGGACCGCCTACATCGAATGGTCAGTTAACGCCACTGCACGAATAGGCAGAGCTTGTGTTTCCATGGTAACAGCATCAACATCAGTAACATCAGTTACAGTCTCTTCAATCAAATGTTCAGATAATACAGGAGGCTCCACAGGTGTAATAATAACTTCCCCCCTTGGAGCAACACCCACTGTAGAATCAGGTTTCTACAGAACCGGCCCGTTCCATCAGCTGTCGCAGCATAGATTTCATCTTGTCCAGAAACGAACAGACTTCAATCCAAATCAAACGATCTTCTTCTGTTTCTCCACGTCGTCTGACAGTTTGTGATGCAATCAACATACTTATATACCCTCCAGCACGAGCTGAGTACCGTTTATATTTAAATAAATACTTTAAAATAGACCAATCAAAAATCTTTTATATTAACCTATAAAATTCATTCTTTTATGCCTGACACGTTCCCATAGGTGGTTGTGGGGGACAGTTTTGCCCCACTTCTCACTTGTCATTCGGTTACATTAATTTGGTAAAAAAAAAAACAAAACAAAACAAATAAATGTATATTATTTTGTTCTTGTGAAAGTCATGAAGTCAAGTCTACAAAGTGTGGTATACAGTATATATTTGAAATTTATCAACCCTAATGTTCCGATTGATTGGTCAAAGTGATCCCATGGGGCAAATACACTTTTCTGGCTCTGTACCTTTTGTCTGTAATTTGCACCGTCCAACACGACAGTGTGATCACAGGCGCTGATGAAAGCATGCACAACAAATAAAGACAGTTGCAAAAAAAGCCACTTAGATGTGGAAGTGCCCCCACCAGCACATACATAAAAAAAATAAAAATAAATTTATATATATATATATATATATATATATATATATATATATATATATATATATATATATATATTATACATATATTACCTGACACAGGATTCTAGGACACTAAAAGTTATTTAAAGAGAGAACTGATTGGCAGCACTGATTGGAACTGATTGGCACTGGTAGATGGATGGCACTGATTGGAAACACTGATTGTCACTGATAGGTGGCATTGGTTGGCACTGATATTAGGTGGCACTGATTGGCACTGACAGGTGGCACTGCTTGGAAACACTGATTAGCACTGACTGGCACTGACAGGTGTCATTGATTGGCACTGACAGATGGCACTGATTGGAAACACTAATTGGCACTGACAGGTGGCACTAATTGGAAGCACTGATCGGCACTGACAGGTGGAACTGATTGGCACTGACAAGTGGCACTGATTGGAAATACTGATTGGCCCTGACAGGTGGCACTGATTGGCACTGGCAGGTGGAACTGATTGGCACTGACAGGTGGCACTGATTGGCACTGATTGGCACTGGCAGGGGGAACTGATTGGCACTGATTGACACTGACAGGTGGCACTGATTGGCACTGACAGAGGAGTGGGAGTTTCACACTGAGCCGATATTGATGCTTAGTGAAACTGTGTGTTAAACTGACATGTAATGTAACTGCAAGCAGAGAGAGACCAGATGTCAAATTTCAGGGGTGATATCAAGGTTGGGCAGACCCAGCAGCTACCAAATACCAGCCAATGATTGGGATGCTTAAGAAAGGGGGCAGGGCCACATATATGTAGCGGCCCATCCAGACCCCATCCTATTAGCTGGTGTTTAATACCGCAGACATCAATTCTGAATATTGACAACTGGTCTCTCCCTCTGTATTCAGTAACATTACATGACTGTTTCACACACTGAGCGGCTCTGGCAAGCATCAATATCGGCTCAGTGTGAAACTGTCTCACAGGTAGCACAGACTGCACACTCATTGGATGCAACATTTCACAGCACTCCCACAGGCAGATCTCGGGAGGAAGCGGCACAGGTGACATATGGGTAAAACTTGTCACTGCTTCCTGCCGTCTCTCTTAAGATGCCGCCTGGGACCATGGGCCCACTGTGTCCCATGGTAAGGCTGGCCCTGCGCCTAGTGCCCTTAGTAGTGTCAATAAAAATTGTGTTAAATTTTATAGTGCAAACAAAATCTGAAGCCTTCCTCCTTAGTGTCCTTGGTAAATATTATAAGTGAATAGACAAATATAAGTGAAAATGTGAGACAAAATGTGTACTTTAAAAAAAAATTGCAACAAAATGGCAAAATTGCTCAATTTTAAATCTCACAATAAAATCGCATAAAACTGAAAAAGTCCTTAAAATTGCAACATGAGTATGCAATTCATAAGTGAGTCCATATTATTACCAAACGTAAGTGCAAACAAAATATGAAATCTTCCTCCTTAGTGTCCTTAGTGAATAGTATCGGTGGATCATATAAACAGTATCTCACAAAAGTGTATACACCCCTCACATTTTTGTAAATATTTTATTATATCTTTTCATCTATTACATCTTTTCATGTGACAACACTGAAGAAATGACACTTTGCTACAATGTAAAGTAGTGAGTGTACAGCTTGTATAACAGTGTACATTTGCTGTCTCCTCAAAATAACTCAACACACAGCCATTAATTTCTAAACTGCTGGCAACAAAAGTAAGTACACCCCTAAGTAAAAATGTACACATTTGGCCCAATTAGCCAGTTTCCCTCCCTGGTGTCATGTGACTCATTAGTGGTCTCAGGTGTGCATGGGGAGCAGGTATGTTCAATTAGGTGTTATCGCTCTCACTCTCTCATACTGGTCACTGGAAATTCAACATGGCACCTCATGGCAAATAACTCTCTGGGGATCTAAAAAAAAAGAATTGTTGCTCTGCATAAAGATGGCCTAGACTATAAGAAAATTGCCAAGTCCATGAAACTGAGCTTCAGCACAGTAGCCAAGACCATACAGTGGTTTAACAGGACAGGTTCCACTCAGAACAGGCTTCGCCATGGTCGACCAAAGAAGTTGAGTGCACGTGCTCAGAGTCATATCCAGAGGTTGTCTTTAGGAAATAGATGTATGAGTGCTGCAGAGGTTGAAGGGGTGGGAGGGTCAGCCTGTCAGTGCTCAGACCATACGCCGCACACTGCATCAAATTGGTCTGCATGGCTGTCATCCCAGAAGAAAGCCTCTTCTAAAGATGATGTGAAGAGTAGAGTAAGGTGACACTGCTGCACACAGGAAGTGAGGTGGGAACCTTTGTATCCAGCTGACCACGGGAGCTGTTTGTTTTAAACTTAAATGTAAATCACTATTTTTTAACAAATACCTATTTTGAAATTACTACACCATGAGGACCCCCTTTTTTAGCATGAATCTTTATATAGAGGAAAAACTGTGGTTTTAAAGGGCCACACACCCCACTAAAGAAAGGGTATCTGGATATACAGTGGAACAAATGAGGAGGAGGAGGAGGACATCAGAGGAGCCCATTGTGCATACCCCAGCATACAGGGGAAGGCAAAATTTGACCTAGTAAGAGAGGTCAAACATGGAGGTGAGCACATTAGTTGAGAAGTGGTGGGGATTACTGAAATACCAGCACTTTTTGATTACAAGTTATTATTTATATAGACTCACTTATGAACTGCTTATACTTGTTGCACTTTCAAGGATTTTTCAGTTGATGCAATTCTTGCTGCGATATTGTGTTTTTGCGATTATGCCACTTTGTTGCAATTTTTTCACATTACACATTGTGTTTCACATTAATTTGCATGGTTACCAGAGTAGATTTAGGAACCATTGTTTAACTTGATGCAATTGATATACTGTGTGTATATATATTTTTCAGTTTATGCGATTCTTGCTGCGATAATGTGTTTTTGCGATTATGCCACTTTGTTGCAATTTTTTCACATTACACATTGTGTTTCACATTAATTAGCACAGTTACTAGAGTAGATTAAGGAACCAGTGTTTGATTTGATGCAGCAATTAATATACTGTATATATATATATCTATAGATATAGATATATCTATAGATATATAGATATATCTATATCTATAGATATATATACAGTTGGGACAGAAAGTATTCAGACCCCCTTAAATTTTTCACTCTTTCTTATATTGCAGCCATTTGCTAAAATCATTTAAGTTAATTTTTTTCCTCATTAATGTACACACAGCACCCCATATTGACAGAAAAACACAGAACTGTTGACATTTTTGCAGATTTATTAAAAAAGAAAAACTGAAATATCACATGGTCCTAAGTATTCCGACCCTTTCCTGTGACACTCATACATTTAACTCAGGTGGTGTCCATTTCTTCTGATCATCCTTGAGATGGTTCTACACCTTCATTTGAGTCCAGCTGTGTTTGATTATACTGATTGGACTTGATTAGGAAAGCCACACACCTGTCTATATAAGACCTTACAGCTCACAGTGCATGTCAGAGCAAATGAGAATCATAAGGTCAAAGGAACTGCCTGAACAGCTCAGAGACAGAATTGTGGCAAGGCACAGATCTGGCCAAGGTTACAAATAAATTTCTGCTGCACTTAAGGTTCCTAAGAGCACAGTGGCCTCCATAATCCTTAAATGGAAGACATTTGGGATGACCAGAACCCTTCCTAGAGCTGGCCATGTGGCCAAACTGAGCTAACGGGGGAGAAGAGCCTTGGTGAGAGAGGTAAAGAAGAACCCAAAGATCACTGTGGCTGAGCTCCAGAGATGCAGATGCAGAGATGTAGAAAGTCAACCATCACTGCAGCCCTCCACCAGTCGGGGCTTTATGGCAGAGTGGCCCGACGGAAGCCTTTCCTCAGTGCAAGACACATGAAAGCCTGCATGGAGTTTGAAAAAAAACACCTGAAGGACTCCAAGATGGTGAGAAATAAAATTCCCTGGTCTGATGAGACCAAGATAGAACTTTTTGGCCTTAATTCCAAGCGGTATGTGTGGAGAAAAACAGGCACTGCTCATCACCTGTCCAATACAGCCCCAACAGTGAAGCATGGTGGTGGCAGCATCATGCTGTGGGGGTGTTTTTCAGCTGCGGGGACAGGACGACTGGTTGCAATCGAGTCAAAGATGAATGTGGCCAAGTACAGGGATATCCTGGACGAAAACATTCTCCAGAGTGCTCAGGACCTTGGAAGGTTTACCTTCCAACAAGACAATGACCCTAAGCACACAGCTAAAATAATGAAGGAGTGGCTTCACAACAACTCCGTGACTGTTCTTGAATGGCCCAGCCAGAGCCCTGACTTAAACCCAATTGAGCGTCTCTGGAGAGACCTAAAAATGGCTGTCCACCAACGTTTACCATCCAACCTGACAGAACTGGAGAGGATCTGCAAGGAGGAATGGCAGAGGATCCCCAAATCCAGGTGTGAAAAACTTGTTGCATCTTTCCCAAAAATACTCATGGCTGTATTAGATCAAATGGGTGCTTCTACTAAGTACTGAGCAATCGGTCTGAATACTTAGGACCATGTGATATTTCAGTTTTTCTTTTTTAATAAATCTGCAAAAATGTCAACAATTATGTGTCTTTCTGTCAATATGGGGTGCAGCATGTACATTAATGAGGAAAAAAATGAACTTAAATGATTTTAGCAAATGGCTGCAATATAACAAAGAGTGAAAGAGTGAAAAAATTAAGGGGGTCTGAATACTTTCCGTCCCCACTGTGTACATATATATATGTATATATATATATATATATATATATATATATATATATATATATATATACAGTCATGTTTGCAAGTTTGCATACCCTGGCAGAAATTATGAAATTTTGGCATTAAAATTGAAAATATGACTGATCATGCCAAAAAAACTGTCTTTTATTTAAGGATAGCAATCACATGAAGCCATTTATTATCATATAGTTTTTTGGATCCTTTTAAAATCATAATGATAACAGAAATCACCCAAATGGCCCTCATAAAAAGTTTACATACCCTGGAATGTTTGGCCTTGGTACAGACACAGAAGGTGGCACACACAGATTAAAATGGCAATTAAAGGTTAATTTCCCACATTTGTGGCTTTTTAAACCACAATTATTGTCTGTGTATAAATAGTCAATGAGTTTGTTAGCTCTCACATGGATGCACTAAGCAGGCTAGACACTGAGCCATGAGGAGGTAGAAAAGAACAGACAAAAGACCTGCGTAACAAGGTAATGAAACTTTACAAAAATGGGAAAGGATATAAAAAGATATCCAAAGCCTTGAATATGCCAGCCAGTACTGTTTAATCACTTATTAAGGTCAAGGTCCGGTAGATCAAGAAAGATTACAGCCACAACTGGCAGAAGAATTGCTCAGGATACAAAGAAAAACTCATAGGTAACCACAGGAGAAATACAGGCTGCTCTCCCAAAAGACAGTGTGGTTGTCTTTAAGGAGCACAATTCAGCAAAACTTGAACAAAAAAGAGCTGAGTTGTTGAGCTGCCAGAAGGAAGCCTTTACTGCGCCAATGCCACAAAGGCCAATAAAGCATGTCAAGGTGTTGTTAGGCATATTGTAGGCATATTGTAACCAGGCTTGCTTGTGGAACTTGTACAGTAAAGGCTTCTTTCTGGCAACTTGACCATGCAGCTCTTTTTTGTTCAAGTATCATTGCATTGTTCTCCTTAAAAACAACCGCACCATCTTTTTCCAGAGCAGTCTGTATTTCTCCTGAGGTTACCTGTGGGTTTTTCTTTGTATCCCGAACAGTTCCTGTGGCAGTTGTGGCTGAAATCTTTCTTGATCTACCTGACCTTGGCTTGGTATCAAGAGATCCCCAAATTTTCCACTTCTTTTTAAGTGATTGAACAGTACTGACTGGCATATTCAATGCTTTGGATATCTTTTTATATCCTTTTCTATCTTAGTAAAGTTTAATTACCTTGTTACGCAGGTCTTTTGACTGTTCTTTTCTACCTCCTCATGACTTAGTGTCTAGCCTGCTTAGTGCATTCATGTGAGAGCTAACCAACTCATTGACTATACACAGACACTAATTGTGATTTAAAAAGCAACAAACGTGGGAAATTAACCTTTAATTGCCATTTTAACCTGTGTGTGCCACCTTCTGTGCCTGTACCAACGCCAAACATTCCAGGCTATGTAAACTTTTTATCAGGGCCATTTGGGTGATTTCTGTTATTATGATTAAAAAGGATCCAAAAAACGATGTGATAATAAATGGCTTCATGTGATGTGATCCTTAAATAAAAGACAGTTTTTTTGGCATGATCAGTCATATTTTCAATATTAATGCCATTTCACAATTTCTGCCAGGGTATGCAAACTTTTGAGCACAACTGTGTGTGTATATATATATATATATATATATGATCCATGAATGCTATTCACTAAGGACACTAAGGAGGAAGATTTCATATTTTGTTTGCACTTACGTTTGGTAATATTATGGACTCAGTTATGAATTGCATACACATGTTGCACTTTTAGGGACTTTTTCAGTTTTATGAGATTATGAGATTGTGATTTTGCAATTTTGCCATTTTGTTGCGATTTTTTTCAAAGTACACATTTTGTTTCACATTTTCACTTTTATTTGTGTATTAACTTATATTATTTACCAAGGACACTAAGAAGGAACGCTTCAAATTTTGTTTGCACTTTATAATTTAACACAATATTTATTGACACTACTAAGGGCACTAGGCACAACAACATACTCTCATTATCATAAACACACTGTTATCTGGAGAAAGGGGGATAAGGGGACCAAGAACTGTAGAGGAGGGGGCATATTTTACAGAACAGAAAAGACCGAATGGCTTTATTGGTACCAAACCATTATCACAATAACAGTTATTATCTTTAGTAATTATAAATGCAAGAATTTTAACACAGGAGCATCACTGGAAACAGATTTACACAAAGAATAGTGAATGTTCATTTAGCACTGTTTACTTTAAATACCAAATCATGTGATGGAAATTGTGTTTTTCAAACAACTGCTGTGCTTCCTCTTAAAAGAACTCCTGTGAGATTTTATATAAATTGTTTAACAATGTATTATATACTGTAGTATTTGTATAATATATCTAATGCCGATCTTATATGAAAAGATGATAACGTTTCCATATTTTTAAAACTACTAAGACAATAAGTAAGCTTATTCAATATTCAATATTTGTCATATATTTACAAATATAATAAATTCAAACAAATTGTTTGAGAAATATAACCACAGTGCCATAAAAAGATATGTGATAAATAAAGACAATGGTCTTTATTTTATGGTCTATGTCCAGTCTCATTTCCTCTAACCACATTATAAACTCTAGACTGAAAGAAAACACAATTATTTGCATTTCTTTTATACTTGTTCTTTTTTCCCAGAGCAGGATAAACTGCTCTTGTTGCAGGGATTATTATAGTGTCCAATTTTTATGTATTCTATTTTTATTTTCTACTGTGGACTCCACAGGGAAAGGAAGTTTCTTATATTCACTTCCAACATTGATTTCTGCATTAGACTGCTTCATTGAATAATTGATATTATACCTCTAGTGATTGATGATTTGCATCCCTTGAATATTAGGTTATCAATCACAGCCCACTTGTTCTAATGTAATCATATTGAATACATGTCAAAACTGCTTTTCCTAAAGATGACAACAACTTTTTTTCTATAATACACTTTGACCTATCATACAACTGTGAGAATCCAAAGAATGTAATAAACAATGTCCTAAGTATTGACTTTTATCCTTTTCATAATTCTTAGGAAACAATTTATTCAAATTATAGCAATATCAATGCCGACCACAGATCAAGTTTTTGTTTCAAATTTGGTTTTACAGATTAACACACGAGCTGTATAGTGGGGAGTTTAGCTCATTGGATGAAAATGCAAAAGTGTATCTAGCTTAAGGTGGCACTAAACAATATCTTTATTCTCCAAGAATAACTATTAAAACCCACTACTTAATGACTCTGTAATCTATTTTTCATTAAATAGTTTCTTTCTGTGTTTTTCTGCCTCCTCCAAACGTCCTCCATAAGCTCCTGAACCTCTCCTTTTCCCCCCACTCTCATTTGTTTTGGTTAACACTACAAATCCCATAGTCCAATGTCTATAGTGCCTAGTCTATCTTGGGAGTGAGCAAGAGAGAGTGGCTACATAACTACATACAGTGGGACCATTGGGAATAAATGTAGCCACCCTCTAACAGGAGATCGGATCATAGAAACAATAAATAAATTTGGAGATTTGCAGTAGGCAGAGAGTAATAGAAGGTACTTTTCTGAGTTAAGAACACATATGCTGTATACATAAAGCACTCTTATTAACCTCCCTGGCGGTATGATTATGTCAGATTTTTGAATCTCAAAGCGGTACATTGTTTTGCATAGAAATTTGGCATTTTATATTGTAGGCCTGTAATTCTTAGTAATAACACACTTAAATCAGTCCAAACAAGAGTCTAGTAGACATCCCGGGTATGATAAATTTTGAAACACGAAATCATAAATTATAATATAATAAATAACTATAAATAATTATAAAAAAAAAAATATAATAATAATAAAATTAATTTCCCCAAGATTCACTATTCCCCAAATTCGCTTAATTCTGCAAGTGTTCTAATTTACTATCACTGTTTTCTAGCTGGTCTAAAACCACTTTTGCGGTAAAGGGACACTTTTTGGTTGCCATGGATATTCTCAAGTTTCCAGGCAGAAAGAACAGTATATATAATATAAAGTGCATTCGGGATTACCGCCAGGAGAGTTAAGCCAGAGTTTAATATCACTTTAAGGTAGTTGAAAAAAGAAAATATGAATGAAAAACATTTTGTTACATATAGTAAAATATTAGAGATGATCTGTATTTGAAAGTCTTTGGTGACTTTGACCTCTTTTAAGTACATACTACAGTTTTTTTTTTCATGTAACCCCAGGAGTTGCATAGAAAAAAAAATGACAGCTTTGGTTGGGAGAAGCTGTACTAACCATACAAGGTTAGTCCAGGGATCTCCCACGCTGAGCTATTGTGTTCTGAATGGGGAAGGCTCCCCCACCAGAACACTCGGATCAGTGCTCTCTGCCATTGGCCAAGTTGGTTGGCTGCTGGTTTTCCAGCACACACGTCCGCTTTTAAAAAAGCCCACCTTTTTTAATAAGGTGGGCTTTTTTAAAGTTCAACTGACCAGCAATGATTGTGGGATTGTTTTTGGAAATGTAGGGTTTCAAAGTGCCACTGACTACCAATGATTGTGAGATTGCTTTTTTATCCACTTCAGCCCCAGAAGATTTTACCCCCTTCCTGACCAGAGCACTTTTTACAATTTGGCACTGCATCGCTTTAACTGGTACTTGCGCCGTCGTGCAATGCTGTACCCAAACAAAATTTGCATTCTTTTTTCCCACAAATAGAGCTTTCTTTTGGTGGCATTTGATCACCTCTGCGTTTTTTTTTTGCAATAAAAAAGAAAAAAGACTAAAAAATTTTTAAAAAATTATATTTTCTACTTTTTGTTATAAAAAAATACAATAAATTCTATTTTAGTCATACATTTAGGCCAAAATACATTCAGCCACATGTCTCGAGTAAAAAAAAAAAATTCGATCAGCCTATCTTTATTGGTGCGCGCAAAAGTTTTAGCGTTTACAAACTAGGGTACATTTTCTGGAATTTATGTAACTTTTAGTTTATGACTGCCTATCTCATTTCTTGAGGTGCTATAAAAACACTTTTTTGAATTTAAATGCATTAAATCCTACTATATTGCCCAAATGTTTGGTAAAATGTAAAAGGTGATCTTATGCAGAGCACTTAGATACCAAACATGACATGCTTTAAAATTGCGCTGCAAGTGACAGGGATCGATTGATACTGCACTTGGGTGGGTTGGGCTGGGCAGAGGGGCTAAATGCAGGTGCTAGCAGGTATCTGGGCTGATCCTGTTAACGCTGCATTTTTTGGAACCTTAAACTACTGGGGATACTAGTATAGATCTGATCAGATCAAAGATATTGATCCAATCAGACACTATACTAGTAAGGGAGGTGTACGGTGCGTGCATGGGTGTTAGTGCTACTGGCACTAATCTGACGCTGCCTGGGACTGACGCTGACCCTAACTGATGCTAAAACCTAATGTCACCCGCCGGTTGATCAGGGGGTTAAACCTTTATTAGGTAATATACGGCGGGTACCCTGATGCTATAAAAAACAAACTAACTAACCAGCGTCACCCATGACAATAATATGGTGATCACTGGTGACAGGGAGTGAAAGGGTTAACTAGGGTGAAATCAGGGAGTTAAAACCTTTATTAGGTAATATAGGGGGGGTACCCTGATGCTATAAAAACCTGACGGTGAAACTAACCAGCTAACTGGCTAACTAGCATCACCCGTGACACTAATACAGTGATCAGAAAATAGATCTTCTAATGACACTGGTGACAGGGGGGTGAAAGGGTCAACTGGGGGGTGATCAAGGGGTTAAACCTTTATGAGGGGGTTATTGGGGGGTATTCTAAAACTACCTGGGCCTACTACTAACTGCAAGTGACAAGTGACACCAATGCAGTGATCAGTGAAAAATCTGAAAACTGCAATTGAAGACACAGTCACAAGGAGTGAAGGGGTTAACTGGGGGACAATCAGGGGGTGATTGGGGGGTAAAATGTGTGCCTACATGTACTGTGTCAGTGTATTGTTGGTGCAACTCACTTTTAGATGTCCTCTCTCTCTGCACTCTGGAACCAAAAAGAATTCCAGGACGGGAGGTCACATTACTTCCTCTGCCTGTGTTTACAATTCACAGGCATAGGAGGCATTTAATTGGTCAGAACTGATCAGCAGGCCCAGGCCAGAAATCATTGGCCTGGACCTGAAGACTGATCGATTCTGCAACGAATCCGATCGCCGCCTGAACGAGCGCAGTACGGGTACGTCACTTTGCGCACCCGTGCTATTCTACCGACGTATATTGGCGTGAGCTGGTTGGCAAGTAGTTAAAGGTGGGGGTTTAAAGTGCAACTGTCCACCAATGGTTGTGGGATCATTTTTTTTGAGTGTGCAAATATAAAAATCAATGTAAGCAATTCCTAAATGTCTGGTATCTTTCCTTACTATAAACTCCTTGTGATTGGTAAATACATCAAAACAAAGCTCTATCTGCCTTACAAAAAGATATAACATATATTTGGGTATAGTGTTGCGTGATCAAGTCATTATCAGTCAAACTATCACAGCACTGAAAACTGAAAATGGCCTAGTAATGAAGGAGTATATGCAGACCAATACTCAAGTGGTTAACTAGGAATATTTATCTTTTGACAATTGGCAAGGAGTTCTTCTTGTGTTCATCTCATGCTATTGCCACTCACCAAGTTTGTTTTCTGGTATGATAAAATGATCAAGGAGAATGCCACAGAAATGATTGTATAGGGAGTATACAGTTAATACTGTAACCAGCCCTCAAATTTTCCATTTGCCTACTCGCATTTTGCGAGTGGAAAATGATGGCTCGTGTGGGCTGCCTCGGAGGAGGGGGGGTGAGCACCGCCGGCAGGTCCAGTTGAACGGGAGCCGTTCTCCCAGCCAGGGGAAGATGCCGCTCACTGTCACATACAGCCCCGCCTCCTTGCCGTTCATGTTACACAGTCCCTCCTCCTCGCCTGGCGTATTTGATAGACAGAATGCCGGTCAAATGCTGGGAGGCACCAGGTGAGGAGGCCCCACCTTTAACCACTTGCCAACCAGCTCACACCGATATACATCGGCAGAATGGCACGGGTGCGCAAAGCGACATACCTGTACGTTGCTTGTTCATGCGGTGATCGGATTAGTTGCAGAAACTGTGGTAGCACTGGGCGAGTTGGCGCCGGGCGAGTTGGGCTCTCCCCACTCTCTGGTGATTGGCCAGCTCATTCCAGCTTCCTCTGCACAAGTGAAGCTGTATTGACAGGCACAGGTGAGACTGTACTGACGGACACAGGTCATGCTGTATTGATGGACACTGGTCATGCTGTATTGATGGGCACTGGGGAGGCTGTGCTGAGGTGCACTGATAAAGTTGTTAATATTTATTTTTGTAACTTAATTCTGTATAAAACAATTAAGTGTATTTTCATGAGATAATTTATGAGGGCGTGTTTAGGGGCGGGATTAGGGCTGGGGTTGGGTGGGGAAATAGGTGGTGAGTAACCCTTAAGGCCTGGCTAGTAGCTTAGGACTTTAAATTTTGAGCCCTGCCGTAACCATATACATTTCTAATAATGAAATAATATAATGTATAATTTATACCTTGTTTTTAAGCTTATAATGTAATTGACAAACAGGTTTGGCTGTTTATGATATGATGGAGGTTGCTAAAAAGCAAGTAAAATGTGTTTATCTTATCAGTTGTGTTATTTTACATTAATAATAAATAAATGCTTCCTTAATGCGTCCTTCGTATGAGCAGAATTAAATCCATAAATAATAAATGAAACCTAAGTTGGCAATGAAAAAACTACTTTGCTTAATGGATACACATGATTTACTATTTACTTGATATGTCAAAGTCAAAGCTGCTCATGATCTCTGCTGAAACCAGCCAGAAAACAACAACCCTTGTCAGACAGGAATGTAGAATTTGTGAAGAACTATGTGTATGCAACGACATTATTCCCTAAAACAACACTGTTCTTAATACAAGGCCAAAAAACTACCCCCAAAACTGTAAACACTTAGATGTGAACACGTCATTTACCGTATATACTCGAGTATAAGTCGTTCCGAGTATAAGTCGAGGCCCTAATTTACCACAAAAAAATGGGAAAAACTTATTGACCCGAGTATAAGACGAGGGTGAGAAATGCACAGCTACTGTAAGTGGAAAAGAGGGTCAACAATGCCCATTTGCAGCATCACTGTGCCCATTTGCAACCATAGGTCTCCTGAACTTCAAACTCGGTAGTTAAGGGTTCCTAGATGCCCCCTAGCTTTAGTCAAAATTTGGGATCTCTGAACCCAAAGGGTCCCGAAATGACATTGCTGCAGATGGACACAGTTGACCGAATTTGGGGCCCTGTATCTCAGGGCCACTTAGTGCTAAGAACCCCAAATTTGGTGTGCAAACCCAGTGGAACTAGCACCATAAAATTTCCAAAGCTGGAGTTCCTAGCATCAAGTGGCTCTGAGATATGAGGCCCCAAAGTCGGTTCAGAAAATGTCAAGCACTTTTCTGCAGCAGAGAATGACATTTTCCGAACCGATTTTGGGGCCCCGTATCTCGGGGCCACTTAGTGCTAGGAACTTCAGCTTTGGATATGTTGTGGTACCAGGTCCACTGGGTTTGCACACCATTTGGAGTTCCTAGCACCTAGTGGCCCTGAGATACGGAGCCCCAAAGTCGGTTCGGAAAAATGAAATTTTTTGCTGCAGAAAAGTGCTTGACTCGAGTATAAGTCGAGGGGGGCACTTTCAGCACTAAAAAATGTGCTGAAAAATTCGACTTATACTCGAGTATATACGGTAAGTCAAATAAGTGAATTTTGCATGATCATTACTTTCCTAAATTGCATCATTCCTCAGGTGAAAGTGCATGCAGATATTCAGGATAAGCACAAAGTGTGAAACTGATGAATCTCCTCATTAAATCACTCTTAGCAGCAGTATTGTGTATGTATGCATTTAAATTTCTGCCCCCTGGCCTGAAATTTTGTGGTAAACTGTATACAATATGCTGTTTGCAGATCCGAAGCTTCTGGTCTGCAATCACTTCCTGCTTGTCAGAGATTCTCAGTATTCCAATCCCCACAACACAAAGAGTATGTCTCATAGGTTTGGTGGAAGAGGTCATTCCTTCTCTAGCTCATCACACCTTACTCAATATAGGGTTGTTCTATGGTAGGAAGGCCATCTTAATGCATTGGAAAGAAGCCAAATGCTCCTACAACATCATACTGGGAGAGTCTGATAAACTCTGTAATCCATCTTTACAAGGCCACATATACCTCCAGGGGCTGTAAAATAAAAATCTACAGGGTCTGGCAGCCTGTTGGACTCTTCTGCTACAATGGGCTGATTTACCCCTTTTCACTTATTGGACTGTATAGTCTTATGGGATAGGAGATAGGCACTATAAATTCTTGCCACTGATGTGAATAGATTGCTCTACATAATACACAATCATCCTGAAAGTTCTACCCCGAATCCAGAAGTGACATAACAAAACTCTGAATGTAACTTACTGGTGCTCTATATCTCCTGGACTGGTGCTGATGGTTGAGCTTAGGGGGGGTGGAGGGGGGGGGCATTTTGAGTTTTTTAAATTTTTTGATTAGTTGAACTAGGTTAGTTCTAATTTTTGGCCCTGCGAGGCCAAAGGGAGAGTGGATATGTTGCCTTCTCTGTCTCCTGTGTTTTGAATGTATAACATGTGTAAAAAAACTGAATAAAAACAACTAAAAAAAACCAAAAAACTATATACAATAGAGCCATACCATGACAGCACGAAAATCACCCAACAATCTCAACTTTATGTTTGATACAATTTTTTACAACATTCAGTCATTCTTTGGCCCCTGGCCAAGAAGTGAAGCTAATCTAAGGGATACCAAAAGTTAAACCCAGCTGGGGTAGAGGTCAGGTTAAAAATTGCAAGACACAGAAGAATAACTTCCTTGGTGTCATGGTTGATAATTGACCCTCTGTGCTATATGAACATTGCCAAGGGTGTGAGCCCTAAAAATGTGTAAAGGCACAGAGTGTAAGTATACACTAGCAAATCTTCACCAGAACACCCAACAAAGGGTGATGGACTTTACTGGAGTGTTCCAGACTGCAGACAAATTTGTGCATGGACAGCTGAATAGGGGTCAAACCAGTGCATGGTACAAAGTAGACAATCAGATTCAGAAGCAGGGACAGGCCAAATAGCAGGCCAAAAAATTAACAAGCATAGTCAAATACAAGCAAAGAGTTGATAACCAGGACTGTAGGCACTAACAGTGACTGTAATCTTTGGCTAAGAAATTAACCTATTGCTCATGCAATAGGTTTTTGCCTGAGCACATCTAAACAGTGACGTTGATTGACAGGCTGGGCATTGACTGGATGTGTAGCTGCAATATCAATCAGCAGGTGGAATCTGGTCATATCTATACCTTTCCAGTTCTATGGATCAGAGCAGGCTATAGTCACAAGTAGGGATGAGCCGAACACCCCCCGGTTCGGTTCGCACCAGAACCTGCGAACAGACTGAAAATTCGCACGAACGTTAGAACCCCATTGACATCTATGGGACTCGAATGTTCGAAAAAGTGCTCATTTTAAAGGCTCATTTTTATGGTATTGTCCTAAAAAAGGGTTTGGGGACCCGGGTCCTGCCCCAGGGGACATGTATCAATGCAAAAAAAGTTGTAAAAACTGCCGTTTTTTCGGGAGCACTGATTTTATTGATGCTTAAAGTAAAGAAAAAGTGAAATATTCCTTTAAATATCGTACCTGGGGGTGTCTATAGTATGCCTGTAAAGTGGCGCGTGTTTCCCGTGCTTAGAACAGTCCCCGCACAAAATGACTTTTTTTAAAGGAAAAAAAGTCATTTAAAACTGCTTGCGGCTTTAATGTAATGTCGGGTCCTGGCAATATGGATGAAAATCAGTGAGACAAATGGCATGGGTACCCCCCAGTCCATTACCAGGCCCTTTGGGTCTTGTATGGATATTAAGGGGAACCCCGCATCCAAATTAAAAAAGGAAAGGTGTGGGGCCACCAGACCCTATATACTCTGAACAGCAGTATACAGGCGGTGCAAACAAGACAGGGACTGTAGGTTTGTTATTAAGTAGAATCTGTTTGTAATTTTGAACGGGTACATTTTTAATGTGTTTAGCTCCAGCCAAAAAATCTTTTTTAAGCTTTTTGGAAAACATAGGGAAGGGTTATCACTCCTGTGACATTTGTTTTGCTGTCTGTGCTCCTCTTCAGAAGATTTCACCTCACTTTTTGTCCCAATGACAAATGTTTTTTGAAAATTTGGGGTTTTTTGTGAAACAAGGATTGGTGATAAAGCATCAGTGGAAAGGAGAAATGTTTTTTTCCCATATTAACTCTTACAGGAGAGAATTTCCCTTCCTGGGGTAGATTTCATCTCACTTCCTGTTGTCTCCTTCTATTTGCAAGTAGGAGTCGTTTGTAAGTTGGATGTTTCAAAGTAGGGGCCTGCCCTATATACTCAGCAGAAATTTGGGCCTTAGGTGTTGTTGTGGCCACAACACTGTAAGCCCTCACAGGGCCCTGCTGTGAAATATTAGATCAAGAATTGTAATTACTTGCCCCTGTTGAACAGGGGCAGAAAAATTGGGCCTTTGGTGGTGGTGGTGGTGCTGGTGCCACAACACTGTAAGTCCTCACTCGCTCTTGGTGGGCGCAGAAATGGGCCCTGCTGTGAAATATTAGATCAAGAATTGTAATTACCGCATTTATTGAAGACAACTTGGTCCCCCTCTTATCAAAATTTAAGAGAAAATGTGATACCTGGAGCAGACTCCCTCTGTCTGTGGCGGGTAGAGTTAACTTGATAAAAATGGTATGGATGCTGCAGTTGTTATATTTACTCCACAACTCCCCAGTTTGGATTGGGGAGAAGTGGTTTCAAAAAATTCAATTCAGGGAGTTAATATGGAAGAAAGGTCAGGCCAGGATTGGCCTACAAAAACTGCAGCGCCCTGCCACGGAGGGGGGTCTGGGGGTTCCCCAACCGTTTATCTATTTCTTGGCAGCCCAGCTACAACAACTAGGGGGATGCGACACCGAGGGAGGTGGAAGTAACAATGTCAAAATTACTCTACAGGGGAACCCACATAGCTCACTAGTGGGAGCACTGGAGGCAGATTCACTGCAAGGGGAGATTCCGACATTTAAAATGATTACCAGGGTCTGGCAGGCAACCAAGAGAATAATGGGGTACAAAGGGATTTCAGAACTCTCGCCAATGTGGAACAATAAGCAACTGCATGAATTACTAACCGTCGATAAGAACAAGATGTGGGAAAGGTGTGGGATAAACCGACTGATTCAATTATATGAGGGGGACACTCTGAAATCTTTAGAGGAATTGAGACATGAGTATGGATTACCAAACCAAGTATTCTATAGCTATCTACAGATTAGGCATGCATTGAGCAAGCAGTTCAATAGACAACCCCTAGTATGGTGTAGGATCCCGTTATTGCAAACAATAGTTAAGTCAGAGACTACCAAGGGTTTGATTTCAAAGATATATACCCAGCTTACAAAGAGGATAAATACGCAGGCAGGTCCAATAGGGGGAAGGGACAGGTGGGAGGCCGATCTGGGGGAGATAACGGACGAACAATGGAGAAGGATTCTTGAATTTGGATCGGAGGTGTCGGTCTCTCCCTCACAAAAAGCCTCCCACCTGATGTTGCTGCATAGGTCGTATCACACACCAAAAAAGTTGTTCATGTTTGGTCATAGAGTCAATGATGAGTGCCCTAGATGCAGGGGAACAGGCGATCTAATTCATATGGTCTGGAGGTGCCCAAAATTAGTTAGATACTGGCCTGAGATTCTAAAGAAAATAAACACCACCTTCAGAGTTAACTTAGAACTTGATCCCAAGACCTGTGTGTTGGGCTATGTGAATAATGGGCCGAGGGGTAGGAATACAGATTTAGCGATAGCAAGATGCTTGTTCCAAGCCAGAAAACTAATAGCACAATCCTGCCAATCGAGAACACGCCCAACCACTGAAGCTTGAATTGAAACCATTAACGCTACAGTATGGAGCGAAAGGACATTCTAAACCAGATCAGGCAATTACAATACATTTGTGAAACTATGGAACCTGTGGGTCCAAGCAATGCCGTGCTCTTTACCAGTGCTATTTTAGTGCCGAGAGCAATCCTCTTTCCACCCAGATAGAGGTGTCGTGCTGGGCATGGCTTGGAGTTTCGAAACCAAGAGAGAACAACGAAAAAGAACAGTAGCCAAATATAGGGTGTGCCTTGGAATTATGTGGGCCCGATAGGGGGGGTGACTGGGGGGCGGGGGGGCGGGAATGGTGTACCAGACAGAACAGTAATAATGTACTAACAGGCATGATAATAATAAGAGATTATGTGGCCGGTCGGCCTCGATGCACAAATTGGGTGTTTTATATGCTACACATTTGTATTATTGTAATTATTTAAATATGGAATGTATAAAGCAAAAGAAGGAAAGTTTGAAAGGCCACAATGATGTGACTAGGTAAGAGACACACATGAGTACCAAACTGAAAGCTGTCTCCGTATTAAGTTAACTGAAGTGACTGGAAAAAAAAAGAAAGAAAAAAAAAAAAAAGAGTTGTAATTACATGCCCCTGTTGAACAGGGGCTGAAAAATTGGGCCTTAGGCACTGGTGCTGGTGCCACAACACTGCAACCCCTCACAGATACTCTAGTTGGAACGCAGGAACGAGCCCTGCTGCAAAGTATTGCATCAAAAATTGTAATTACACGCCCCTGTTAAACAGGGGCTGAAAAATTGGGCCTTAGGCACTGGTGGCGGCGCCCAGAACCAAAAATGTTCTTACAAGCTATCAGCGTGATGATTGAGGAGAAAGAGGATAATTACTCAGGGATAGTCACTCAGCATCAGCATAGGCAGTCTTTGAAGGGATCTGAGATTTCAAAAAAAATTATTCGGTTACATCAGCATCAGGTGCTTGGTAGCTGGTGGTGATCCAAGACTGATTCATTTTTATGAAGGTCAGTCGATCGACCGAGTCGGTGGACAGACGCACCCTGTGATCGGTTACAAAGCCTTCAGCAGCACTCAATGTGCGTTCCGAAAGAACGCTGGATGCAGGACAGGCCAGTAGCTCAATTGCATACTGTGCAAGCTCTGGCCAGTGATCCATCCTCAAGACCCATTAACCCAGAGGATTTTCGGTGGGAAAGGTGTCCAAGTCAGATCTTGCCCCTAGGTATTCCTGCATCATGTAAAACAGACGCTGGCGATGGTTGCTGGAACCGATCATACCTTGGGGCTGCGGACTAAAAAATTGTCTGAACGCATCGGTCAGACGGCCACCTTCTCCACCGCTCCTTCTTTGACTGACCGAAGCTTCAGCAACACGTTGTCCAGAAACAGGAGTTTGTAACCTCCCAGTCTCTGGGAATGCGTTGCACAGACCTTTCTGCAAGGCCTCCCGAAGATGTTTCATGCTCTGCTCCCTCTGCGACGGCAAGATAAGGTCCGCAACTTTACCCTTGTAAAGTGGATCAAGGAGGGTTGCCAGCCAGTATTGGTCCTTCTCCTTGACACCACAAATATGAGGATCATTACGCAGGCTTTGCAGGATCAGGGAGGCCATGCAGCGTAGGTTTGCTGAGGCATTCGGTCCGGAGTCCTCTGGGTCACTAAGGACGACATGGTCCGCAGCCACCTCCTCCCAGCCACGTACAAGTACATGTGTTTCTTGGGACTGAGTGCCAGGCTCCACCTCCATACCGACACAATCCTCCTCCTCCTCCTCCTCGTCCTCTTCCTGTGTGATCGACGGGCACGCAGGAACACTGTCTGGATAAAGGGGGCCTTGAGAGCTAAGGAAGTCCTCCTCTTCCTGCCTCTGTTCTGCCTCAAGTTCCCTGTCCATTATTCCACGCAGCGTGTGCTCCAACAGGTGGACAAGGGGGACAGTGTCACTGATGCATGCACTGTCACTGCTCACCATCCTCGTGGCCTCCTCAAATGGTGACAGGACAGTGCATGCATCCCTGATCATGGCCCACTGGCGTGGGGAAAAAAAAACAAGCTCCCCTGACCCTGTCCTGGTGCCAAAGTCATACAGGTACTCATTGATGGCCCTCTGCTGCGTGCGCAGCCGCTGCAGCATGGCCAACGTTGAGTTCCACCTTGTGGACATGTCACAGATTAGGCGGTTCTTGGGCAGGTTAAACTCCTTTTGGAGGTTCGCCAGCTGAGCACTGGCATTATATGACCGGCGGAAATGCACACAGACTTTCCTGGCCTGCCTCAGGACATCCTGTAAGCCCGGGTACCTGCCCAAGAACCGCTGCACCACCAAGTTAAGGACGTGAGCCAAACAGGGCACATGGGTCAGTTGTCCCTGTCAGAGGGTGGAGAGGAGGTTGGTGCCATTGTCGCAAACCACCATTCCTGCCTTAAGTTGGCATGGCGTCAACCACCTCTGAACCTGCCCCTGCAGAGCTGACAGAACCTTTGCCCCAGTGTGGTTCCTGTCCCCCAAGCACACCAGCTCAAGCACCGCATGGCATCTTTTGGCCTGTGTACTTGCATAGCCCCTTGAATGCCTACAGAGCACCGCTGAACCCCACCAACCTTGTACAGGTAGCTTTAGGTGAACACTGTGCAGAGCTCACCAAAAAATAACTTGTAGCTTATTTAGCTGCCTGCGGTAGTGATAGGATCAGGAAAACACCACCAACCTTCTACAGGTAGCTTTAGGTGAACACTGTGCAGAGCTCGCCAAAAAATAACTTGTAACTTATTTAGCTGCCTGTGGTAGTGATAGGATCAGGAAAACACCACCAACCTTCTACAGGTAGCTTTAGGTGAACACTGTGCAGAGCTCGCCAAAAAATAACTTGTAGCTTATTTAGCTGCCTGCGGTAGTGATAGGATCAGGAAAACACCACCAACCTTCTACAGGTAGCTTTGGCTGAACACTGTGCAGAGCTCGCACTACACTAATTTGTAGCTTATTTAGTTGCCTGTGGTAGTGATAGGATCAGGAAAACACCACCAACCTTCTACAGGTAGCTTTAGGAGATAACTGTGCAGAGCTCGCCAAAAAATAACTCGTAGCTTATTTAGCTGCCTGCGGTAGTGATAGGATCAGGAAAACACCACCAACCTTCTACAGGTAGCTTTAGGTGAACATTGTGCAGAGCTGGCACTACACTAACTTGTAGCTTATTTAGCTGCCTGCGGTAGTGATAGGATCAGGAAAACACCACCAACCTTCTACAGGTAGCTTTAGGTGAACACTGTGCAGAGCTTGCACTACACTAACTTGTAGCTTATTTAGCTGCCTGCGGTAGTGAAAGGATCAGGAAAACACCACCAACCTTCTACAGGTAGCTTTAGGTGAACACCGTGCAGAGCTCGCACTACACTAACTTATAGCTTATTTAGCTGCCTGTGGTAGTGATAGGATCAGGAAAACACCACCAACCTTCTACAGTAGCTTTAGGTGAACACTGCCAGAGCTCGCACTACACTAACTTGTAGCTTATTTAGCTGCTTGCGGTAGTGATAGGATCAGGAAAACACCACCAATCTTCTACAGGTAGCTTTAGGTGAACACTGTGCAGAGCTCGCCAAAAAATAACTTGTAGCTTATTTAGCTTCCTGCGGTAGTGATAGGATAAGGAAAATACCACCAACCTTCTATAGGTAGCTTAAGTTGAACACTGTGCAGAGCTGGCACTACACTAACTTGTAGCTTATTTAGCTGCCTGCGGTAGTGATAGGATCAGGAAAACACCACCAACCTTCTACAGGTAGTTTTAGGTGAACACTGTGCAGAGCTCGCACTACACTAACTTGTAGCTTATTTAGCTGTCTGCGGTAGTGATAGGATCAGGAAAACACCCCCAACCTTCCACAGGTAGCTTTAGGTGAACACTGTGCAGAGCTCGCCAAAAAATAACTTGTAGCTTATTTAGCTGCCTGCGATTGTGATAGGATCACGAAAACACCACTAACCTTCTACAGGTAGCTTTAGGTGAACACTGTGCAGAGCTCGCCAAAAAATAACTTGTAGCTTATTTAGCTGCCTGTGGTAGTGATAGGATCAGGAAAACACCACCAACCTTCTACAGGTAGCTTTAGGTGAACACTGTGCAGAGCTCGCCAAAAAATAACTTGTAGCTTATTTAGCTGCCTGTGTTAGTGATAGGATCAGGAAAATACCACCAACCTTCTACAGGTAGCTTTAGCTGAACACTGTGCAGAGCTCGCAAAAAAATAACTTGTAGGTTTAGCTGAACACTGTGAGGAGGACGCACTACACTAACTTGTAGCTTTAGCTGAACACTGTGCAGAGGTCGCACTACACTAACTTGTAGTTTTAGCTGAACACTGTGAGGAGGACGCACTACACTAACTTGTAGCTTTAGCTGAACACTGTGCAGAGGTCGCACTACACTAACTTGTGGTCTTAGCTGAACACTGTGAGGAGGACGCACTACACTAACTTGTAGCTTTAGCTGAACACTGTGCAGAGGTCTCACTACACTAACTTGTAGTTTTAGCCGAACACTGTGAGGAGGACGCACTACACTAACTTGTAGCTTTAGCCGAACACTGTGCAAAGGTCGCACTACACTAACTTGTAGTTTTAGCTGAACACTGTGAGGAGGACGCACTACACTAACTTGTAGCTTTAGCTGAACACTGTGCAGAGGTCGCACTACACTAACTTGTAGTTTTCGCTGAACACTGTGAGGAGGACACACTACACCAACTTGTAGCTTTAGCTGAACACTGTGAGGAGGACGCACTACCCTAACTTGTAACTTTAGTTGAACACTGTGCACTACACCAGCTTGTAGTTTTAGGTGAACACTGTGCAGAGGTCACACTAAACTAACTTGTAGCTTTAACTGAACACTGTGAGGAGGACGCACTACACTAACTGTAAATAGTCTAGCTATCTGACTGTGGTACTAATAGGATCAAAAGAACACCAGCAATTTTCTTCAGGTAGCTGTAAATACTGTAACAACACAAGCCTTCCTGTCAGTAGGAAGATAATAACAGGAACGGATCTAGATAAACTGAATACAGTGTATATATATATATATATATATATATATATATATATATACAACACCTGGGATGCATATATATATATATACACAATACACTGTAAGTGCAGCTAACTCACTGACTGTCCTGCCTAATCTAGCTAACTCAAATTAAATGGCACTGTCTCTCTGTCTATCTAAGCACGCCGGAACACACTACACAGGGCCGCCATGCAGGCGGCCTTATATAGTGTGGGGCGTGTTCTAAACCCCCTGAGCCATTTTTGGCCAAAGCCAAATTCGACGAACAATCGAACAGCCGATGTTCGAGTCGAACATGGGTTCGACTCGAACACGAAGCTCATCCCTAGTCACAAGGTAAGAGAGATTATATGATGGGTAGAGCAAAATAAAGTTGTCCGTTTTAAACAAGATGTAATAAACTCAATTTCATTTCTCATTTGTTTAACCACTTGCTTACAGGGCACTTAAACCCCCCTCCTATCCAGACCAATTTTCAGCTTTCAGCACTGATGCACTTTGAATGACAATTGCGCGGTCATACAACACTGTACAAAAATGAAATTTTTATCATTTTTTCCCCACAAATAGAGCTTTCTTTTGGTAGTATTTGATCCCCTCTGCAGTTTTTACTTTTTGTTAAAAAAATGTAAAAAACTGAATTTAAAAAAAAAAAAAAAAATTTTATTTTTTTATATTTTGTTATAAAAAATTTAAAACAGGTCATTTTTCTCCTTCATTGATGTACGCTGATGAGGCGGCAGTGATGGGCACTGATAGGCGGCAGTGATGGGCACTGATGGGTGGCAGTGATGGGCAGCACTGCCAGGTGGCACTGATTGACACTACAGGTGGGCATTGATAGGTGGCACTTGTGGGCATTGATAGGTGGCACTTGTTGGCATTGATAGGTGGCACTGTGGGCACTGTTAGGTGGCACTGTGGGCACTGTTAGGTGGCACTGTGGGCACTGTTAGGGCACTGTTAGGGGCTCTTTTAATTGGCACTAGTAGGTGGCACTGATGAGGCAGATGTGCCTCTTCCATCCCAGGCGGTGATCGGCTTTTTTTTCTACTCACGCTGTCAGCGTGAGTAAAAAAATAAAACGATTACCGATCTTTTGTTTACATCATGTGATCAGCTGTCATTGGCTGACAGCTGATCACATGATAAGTGGCCGGGACTGGCCCCTTACTCTGATCGGTGATCAGCAGAGTCTCAGTGACTTGGTGATCACAGCGCGCCCAGCGCGTGCCCTGAAGGGCGCTCGCAGGGAGCGCGCACAGGGGAGGCCGTCATATGACGGCCTCCCGGGAATTCAGGTCCGCACTGTGGCCGTCATTTGGCCATAGCACGGACGTCAGGTGGTTAAGGCTCATTTACACCAGCCTGCATGCAAAAAATGGCAATTTGAACATAAAGACTGGTGTCTGTTGTATACAGGTGGTGGTTGCATTGTTGCAATGAAAGGCCCTGTTTACCTTTTCTTCTTCTTTTTTACATTAATGAAATGTAAAAAATGATATTTCATTCCTTTCAATGCGGACTTCAGGTGAGCTGATGTGCGCTGTGGAAAAATGTAGCAGGTCTGCATTTTTTCACACTGCACTGTAACTCATCTCAAGGCAGTCTTGTGGTGTGAACAGGTCAGATAGAAAACAATAGTTTTTTTTATTCACGTGCCCTGGCAACGAGCATGCGTTGATCTGTGCAGATCAACATAACTCAACATAACTGGTTTGAACATGCCCTAAAATACAAATAGCAATGTAAGAAATATATAGCAAACCTCTATCAAAAGAAAGACAAAAGATAATCAAGCTTGTGGTGCTATCCTTCTGGATAAAGACTCGGATTTAATAAAAGAGTAGAGCATGTTCACTTTGTAAGTGAATTTTCACTTTGCAAGGTGAATTTTCTTTTAACTTTGAGAATGAGGTGAAACAAAGTAAAAATTCACTTTGAAAAGAATACTGAATCAAGCGCAAGGAAAATTAAAAGAACAGTCAGCACATCATCACCTCATTAAAATGGAGTTCCTGGCTTTTTTTCAGTTTATTAAAGGCAGCAGCTACAAAAAAGTGTAGCTGCTAACTTTTAATAAACAAACACTCACCTGTCCCACGGTCCAGTGATGCAGTTGCATGGAGCCTCGCTCCTCTCCCCCTCCTCTCTGCGGCACCGCCTTTGAAACTGTAGGCACTCGGCCATGACAGCTTGTGGCTTCACAACCGGGTGTGCACTGTAAATGCGTGAGTCATGCTGCGCTCTGCGAGTGGACAGGCAATCTTCTGGGACCTGTGACATGTCCCACAAGATTGCCAAGAGGGAGGGGCCACCTAGGGGGAGAGGAGGAGTCACCTAGATGGCCTGAAGTCGAAAGCAGGAAGTGGGACAGGAAGTCCCACTCAAAACTAGAAACCAACTATCCCCCCAAAAAATTACATGCCAAATGTGGCATGCAAGGGGGCGAGGAGTGCTTAAAGCGGAACTTCCACTTAACTATGCTTAAATGAAAATTCACTTTGCAAAAAGAAAATTATTGGACAATGGGTACCAGGGTACAAAACAACTATATTGTTATTTAGAAATGCCGTGTGTGTGGATGCGCTGCTCCCATCTAAATATTCGTGTATCCTATCTATAAAGTGCAAACTTATTCCATATACAACATAAATCTATATAAAATCATCACATTAGACCAATAGCCTATAACAAAAAAATCCAATGATGTGTGTCACATATGTGACAAAGTTCCCAAGTATATGCTTTCAAATCTTCTGTTAATTGCCGTGATTGGCGTGCTCTTGTGTTAGTTCAATATAAAGTGACTTAGTGCTCCACCACCACCTGTGAGATTGGCCACTCACCAGATATTTCTTTAAAATTGCACCTTTGGTTCATTCATAGGGATAACCACTCCATTCAAAGGAAACTTCTTCAATGGTTATAATTGGACCTTAGTGTTCCTCATAAAACATGGATGAAACGATCATCGCACAATAACGTTTAAAACTTTTTATTGTGTAAAACAAATAAAGACTGTACACTCACATTTGTATGTGCCCTCGAGCCGGCACAGAGCTTTTCCAGCAGTTAGGGACGGGTAAGCGTTGCAGCCCAGTTCGCCTAATGTGTGCTGTGCGACCTCCGTGTACCGCTTGCGTTCCTCCCCTCGTACCCGTTCGCGTCCTCACCAACCACGTTCGTTCCCGGTCACGTGGGTACAAAAACTCCCAGCAGCCTCTACGCGTTTCGCAATATGCGTCATCAGGGAGCTTCCTGATGACGCATATTGCGAAACGCGTAGAGGCTGCTGGGAGTTTTTGTACCCACGTGACCGGGAACGAACGTGGTTGGTGAGGACGCGAACGGGTACGAGGGGAGGAACGCAAGCGGTACACGGAGGTCGCACAGCACACATTAGGCGAACTGGGCTGCAACGCTTACCCGTCCCTAACTGCTGGAAAAGCTCTGTGCCGGCTCGAGGGCACATACAAATGTGAGTGTACAGTCTTTATTTGTTTTACACAATAAAAAGTTTTAAACGTTATTGTGCGATGATCGTTTCATCCATGTTTTATGAGGAACACTAAGGTCCAATTATAACCATTGAAGAAGTTTCCTTTGAGTGGAGTGGTTATCCCTATGAATGAACCAAAGGTGCAATTTTAAAGAAATATCTGGTGAGTGGCCAATCTCACAGGTGGTGGTGGAGCACTAAGTCACTTTATATTGAACTAACACAAGAGCACGCCAATCACGGCAATTAACAGAAGATTTGAAAGCATATACTTGGGAACTTTGTCACATATGTGACACACATCATTGGATTTTTTTGTTATAGGCTATTGGTCTAATGTGATGATTTTATATAGATTTATGTTGTATATGGAATAAGTTTGCACTTTATAGATAGGATACACGAATATTTAGATGGGAGCAGCGCATCCACACACACGGCATTTGTAATCCTTTTCTATGGAAAGTTTTTTTGGATGCAGCAGCCAAGAAAACCACTATTAAAGTAATAGGAGATATTGGTTTTGCGCCGGTGACTAGGGATGAGCTTCGAGTTTGAGTCGAACTCATGCTCTACTCGAACATTGGCTGTTCGCAAGTTCGCCGAACAGCGAACAATTTGGGGTGTTCGCGGCAAATTCGAATGCCGCGGAACACCCTTTAAAAGTCTATGGGAGAAATCAAAAGTGCTAATTTTAAAGGCTTATATGCAAGTTATTGTCATAAAAAGTGTTTGGGGACCCGGGTCCTGCCCCAGGGGACATGGATCAATGCAAAAAAAAGTTTTAAAAACGGACGTTTTTTCAGGAACAGTGATTTTATTAATGCTTAAAGTCAAACAATAAAAGTGTAATATCCCTTTAAATTTCGTACCTGGGGGGTGTCTATAGTATGCCTGTAAAGGGGCGCATGTTTCCTGTGTTTAGAACAGTCTGACAGCAAAATGACATTTGGAAGGAAAAAACTCATTTAAAACTACCCGCGGCTATTGCATTGCCGACAATACACATAGAAGTTCATTGATAAAAACGGCATGGGAATTCCCCACAGGGCAACCCCGAACCAAAATTAAAAAAAAAAAATGATGTGGGGGTCCCCCTAAATTCCATACAAGGCCCTTCAGGTCTGGTATGGATATTAAGGGGAACCCCAGCCAAAATTTTAAAAAAAAATTGACGTGGGGTTCCCCCTAAATTCCATACCAGACCCTTCAGGTCTGGTATGGATTTTAAGGGGAACCCCGCGCCAAAAAAAAAAAAAAAACGGCGTGGGGTCCCCCTAAAAATCCATACCAGACCCTTATCCGAGCACGCAACCTGGCAGGCCGCAGGAAAAGAGGGGGGGACGAGAGTGCGCCCCCCTCCCTCCTGAACCGTACCAGGCCACATGCCCTCAACATTGGGAGGGTGCTTTGGGGTAGCCCCCCAAAACACCTTGTCCCCATGTTGATGAAGACAAGGGCCTCATCCCCACAACCCTGGCCGGTGGTTGTGGGGGTCTGCGGGCGGGGGGCTTATCGGAATCTGGAAGCCCCCTTTAACAAGGGGACCCCCAGATCCCGGCCCCCCCCTGTGTGAAATGGTAAGGGGGTACTTACCCCTACCATTTCACTAAAAAACTGTCAAAAATGTTAAAAATGACAAGAGACAGTTTTTGACAATTCCTTTATTTAAATGCTTCTTCTTTCTCCTTCATCTTCTTCTGGTTCTTCTGGCTCTTTTGGTTCTTCCTCCGGCGTTCTCGTCCAGCATCTCCTCCGCGGCATCTTCTATCTTCTTCTCCTCGGGCCGCTCCGCACCCATGGCATAGGGGGAGGCTCCCGCTCTTCTCTTCATCTTCTTCTCTTCTTCATCTTCTTCTTCATCTTCTTCTTCTTCTTCTTCTTCTCTTCTTCCTTCTTCTCTTCTTCATTTCTTCTCCGGGCCGCTCCGCAGCCATGCTGGCATGGTGGGAGGCTCCCGCTGTGTGACGGCGTCTCTTCGTCTGACGGTTCTTAAATAATGGGGGGCGGGGCCATCCGGTGACCCCGCCCCCCTCTGACGCACGGTGACTTGACGGGACTTCCCTGTGATGTCACGGGGAATGCCACAGGGAAGTCCCGTCATGTCCCGTGCATCAGAGGGGGGCGGGGTCACCGGGTGGCCCCGCCCCCGTTATTTAAGAACCGTCAGACGAAGAGACGCCGTCACACAGCAGGAGCCTCCCACCATGCCAGCATGGCTGCGGAGCGGCCCGGAGAAGAAATGAAGAAGAGAAGAAGGAAGAAGAGAAGAAGATGAAGAAGAAGATGAAGAAGAGAAGAAGATGAAGAGAAGAGCGGGAGCCTCCCCCCCATGCCATGGGTGCGGAGCGGCCCGAGGAGAAGAAGATAGAAGACGCCGCGGAGGAGATGCTGGACGAGAACGCCGGAGGAAGAACCAGAAGAGCCAGAAGAACCAGAAGAAGAAGAAGATGAAGGAAGAAAGAAGAAGCATTTAAATAAAGGAATTGTCAAAAACTGTCTCTTGTCATTTTTAACATTTTTGACAGTTTTTTAGTGAAATGGTAGGGGTAAGTACCCCCTTACCATTTCACACAGGGGGGGGGCCGGGATCTGGGGGTCCCCTTGTTAAAGGGGGCTTCCAGATTCCGATAAGCCCCCCGCCCGCAGACCCCCACAACCACCGGCCAGGGTTGTGGGGATGAGGCCCTTGTCTTCATCAACATGGGGACAAGGTGTTTTGGGGGGCTACCCCAAAGCACCCTCCCAATGTTGAGGGCATGTGGCCTGGTACGGTTCAGGAGGGGGGGGCCACACTCTCGTCCCCCTCTCTTTTCCTGCGGCCTGCCAGGTTGCGTGCTCGGATAAGGGTCTGGCATGGATTCTTAGGGGGACCCCACGCCGTTTTTTTTTTTTTTTTGGCGCGGGGTTCCCCTTAAAATCCATACCAGACCTGAAGGGTCTGGTATGGAATTTTGGGGGAACCCCACGTCAATTTTTTTTTTTAATTTTGACTGGGGTTCCCCTTAATATCCATACCAGACCTGAAGGGCCTTGTATGGAATTTAGGGGGACTCCCACATCATTTTTTTTTTAATTTTGGTTCGGGGTTGCCCTGTGGGGAATTCCCATGCCGTTTTTATCAATGAACTTCTATGTGTATTGTCGGCAATGCAATAGCCGCGGTAGTTTTAAATGTGTTTTTTCCTTCAAAATGTCATTTTGCTGTCAGACTGTTCTAAACACGGGAGACATGCGTCCCTTTACAGGCATACTATAGACACCCCCCAGGTATGAAATTTAAAGGGATATTACACTTTTATTGTTTGACTTTAAGCATTATTAAAATCACTGCTCCTGAAAAAACGGCCGTTTTTAAAACTTTTTTTTGCATTGATTCATGTCCCCTGGGGCAGGACCCAGGTCCCCAAACACTTTTATTGACAATAACTTGCATATTAGCCTTTAAAATTAGCACTTTTGATTATTCATGTTCGTGTCCCATAGACTTTAACGGTGTTCGCGTGTTCGAACAAATTTTTTTCCTGTTTGCATGTTCTGGTGCGAACCGAACAGGGGGGTGTTCGGCTCATCCCTACCGGTGACATTCACATACCATATTGTTATTTAGAGCTACTTATCTTCAGGGAACATGTTGCCTGTGTATTGTCTTTATCCTATTTCTACTTTGGCCTAGCACTTTCATCGATTTTTCTGGGGGATAAAAGACTGGGGGAAGTTCTGACTGCTGGAGGTTATCTACTTTGCGTGAGCCAGGAAAAAGTACTACACAGGCTCAATAATAGCTGGCAGCTCAATGTGGCTGCAGGTCAGTCATATTTTATATTAATCACTTACTTATTGGGCACTTTTACCTCCTTCCTGCCCAGACCAATTTTCAGCTTCCAGCGCTGTCACACTTTGAATGACAATTGGGCAGTCATGCAACGCTGTACCTAAACAACATTTTTATAATTTTTCCACACAATAAGAGCTTTCTTTTGGTATTTAATCACCACTGGGTTTTTTATTTTTTGCTAAATAAACAAAAAAGCACCGAAAATTTTGAAAAAAAAATCTTTTTCATAGTTCGTTATAAAATTTTGCAAACAGGTACATTTTCTCCTTCACTGATGTGCACTGATGAGACTGCATTGATGGGCACTGATAGGCTGCATGGCTGGGCACTAATAAGGCACCACTTATGGGCACTGATGAGGAAGCACTGACGAGGCTGCACTGATAGGAGGCACTGATGGGCACTGATGGGTGACACTGATGGGCACTGATAGGTGGCATTAATAGACGGCACTGATGGGCACTGATAGGGGGCACTGATGAACACTGATAGGTGGCACTGATGGGCACTGCTAGGCGACACTGATGGGCACTTGTAGGTGGCACTGATAGGTGACACTGATGAGGAGGCACTGATGGGCACTGATTGGCAGCACTGGTGGGCACTGTTGGGACTGCACTGATAATCAGGACACTAATAATCAGTGCCCTGATTATCAGTGCACATGTCCCTTTTACACAAGCCCGTTATTGGCTCTCTTTTCCTCTCCTCATGCTGTCAGCATTAGGAAAGGAGTACTGGCTTTTGTTTACATCGTGATCAGCTGTAATTGGACACAGCTGATCATGTGGTAAAGAGCTGCTGATTGTCTCTTTACCTCAATCTGTGATCAGCAGTGTCCAGAGGAAACTGCGATCATAGAGCACACCGCCTGTGCATTGCAGTGGGCATGTGGTGGGCGTGATCATGGAAGGACGTCATATGATGGCCTCCAAGAACTGGCCACACTGTAGCCTCTATTCAGCTATATCACAGTCGACAACTGGTTAAAGACAGCACTCTTCCAGTGACTTCTATATCCTATTCCCTCTTATTCAGTGCTACAGTCCTCAGCATTAGGAATGAGACCAATGCTCGGGGGTTGAATCTGACCCCCATTGAAGTTATATGGAGCCAACATTAAGGCTGGGTTCACACTATTACAAATTGGATATGGTTTCCCTGCATCCAATTTGCAATAGCAGGAGATTTTGACCGGTTCCCTATGGAGCCAGTTCACATATCTCCGCAGCAGCTTTGGTGTGAATTTGCACAGGAGCCCTGTGCATCCTTTGGTCCATTTCAGGTCCCAATTCAGTCAAAAATTTGGGCTGAAATTTGGCCTGAAAAGGTGAAAGAGGACGCACTGGACCCCTGCTGTGAGATGAATGTGAAAATAGTGTGAACCCAGCCTAAAGGGCATTTTCTAGACTAATCAGCCAGTAATTGTCTAATAAATGGTATGGGGGGTTGGACACTGTGCTGGGGAACATGCACGAAAGCAAAACTAAATTTGATAAAGAAATTATTTTTGGCCTGAAAGCAGAGATTTTATTAATATGTTAAGTGGAACATTAAACAGAAAATTATTTTAAATGAGGTCCTTTGGGAGTGCCCTATACCTACCTATGATGTGTCTTGGTGCATCTGTATGATGAATACAACCTACTACAGCAGTACTGACATTTACAAAGAAAACAATGCTGTTTATATTGCCTGCAAATGACAGCTTCCCCAAGTGCCAGAGATTTCCTTCATCTATACCAGATCCTTATCCTAATTGAAGGTCTGATATAATGGTAATGGTGGACCCTATACAAAAAAGATGACATGTGGTTCCCCCTAACAATTATATTAATTAATATTAAGGGTGAATGGAGGATCGCGTTATATGCGGACAATGTCCTCATATTTCTGGGGGATACGGAGCATTCACTTAGACAAGTGATAGATATCTTTTTGAGATTTGGAAGTCTATCTGGTCTCTCTATAAATTGGGAGAAATCAGTGCTATTACCAATAGATCCCATCAGGAAAAGCACCTATTTGGATAATATCCAAATAGAAATAGTAGAGATAACTAATTATCTAGGCATTTATATAACAAAAGACCCAAATAACTATATAAATAATAACTTAGTTCCCTTGCTATCTAAATTTAAAAATAGGATCGATATATGGAGGGGGCTCCCATTATCAGTTGCTGGAAGATGCAATTTGATCAAAATGCTGTGGTTGCCCCAGCTATTGTACTTATTGCATAATTCACCAATATGGATTCATAGGAAATGGTTTAAAAAAATTGATACAATGCTAAGAGATCTTATATGGAAAGGGGGGCAGTCTAGGATAAGCCTACAAACCCTACAATTACCAACTCGAGAAGGGGGTATGGCAGTCCCGCACCCTCGATGTTATTTTCTAGCTGCCCAGCTACAGCACTTAGGGTCAGGTACTGGCCCCGATGGTAACAATAATGGGGGAATAGTGACTGTAGGAGCACCACATAAAACATTAGTGGAGGTTCTGGAGGCAAATTCTTTTGCCTACAGAACCCCCATGATTAAACTAATAACAAAAGTTTGGAAATTTATTAAAGCTCTGAAGGGAATGGGAGGAATGGCTAAGTTTGCCCCCCTCTGGGATAATAAGAACCTACAAGAGTTAATACAAATGGGGAAAATAAAGGTATGGGAAATAAAGGGAATAGTTAGACTGGCCCAATTGTATAATGGTAGTGCCTTAAAAACGTTCTCCTCATTAAAGGAGGAATTCGATATTCCGAACCATTCATATTATAACTATTTACAAATTAAACACGCCTTAAAGGCTCAATTTGAGGAACAAGGCCCGAGGTGGAGCTACTCTCCCATTCTCCAAAGAATAAGCAGCTCTAAAGAATCTAGGGGATTCATAGCAGAAATTTACCCACATATATGTAGAGGTAGTATGGAGGAACCAGAAAAGCTTAAATGTAGAAGTAAATGGGAAAGGGACCTGGGTATAATACCGGATGAACAACGGAGAAAGATACTGGTGGGAGGACATCAGGTCTCGGTCTTACCCGCCCAGAAGTTCTCATATTTAATGCTCCTACATAGGACATATTACACTCCTAAAAGACAGTTTGAATTTGGACAGAGGGTGGATGCCAACTGCCCTAGGTGCCAGAACACCGGGGACCTGATGCATATGTTATGGAAATGCCCAAAACTATTCCGCTATTGGTTGGAAATACTAGATACCATAAATAAGATCTTTAATTTAGATCTTAAAATGGATCTGAAACTGTGTATTTTGGGAGTAGGGGAGAGTCTAGGCAGAGGAAATATTAAAACTAAAGCAGTGTTGAGGTGCCTCTTCCAGGCAAGAAAGGTAATAGCGCAAAGATGGCAGGCAGAGAAACCCCCCTCGAAAGATGATTGGATTAGAACAGTAACTGAAACAGTATGGAAAGAAAAGGTAGTATATGCAAGGAGAAGAAATTTAAAGGAGTTTAAAAAAATCTGGAATCCTTGGCTAGAGGAATTGGGTTATCCTATGTAAGGTGTGTGTAGGGATGAGAAGATGTAGAGACATGTACGGTAGCAAGGTATCCACAACGGTGTGTTAGTAATAATTACAATATAGGGGGGGAGGGTAATAGGTAGGTCTGTAGTGGTGCAGAGGGAGGGTTAAAAAAAGGGAAAAATTGGATTATTTTATATATATATTGTAATGTATATGGTGTATTTAAGATTTTTTTTGTATTCAGTAATTTTTTGTATATCATATAGAGATGAATAAAGATTATTAAAAAAAAAAAAAAGGGCGAACCCCATGCAAAAAAACATGAAAAAAGGGTGAGATCCCCAAAATCCATACCAGACCCTTAGCTGAGCATGGCATATGGTGGGCCAGGAAAGGGGCAGTAAGTGTGTTCCCCTCCTCCTTAATCATACCAAACTATATGCACTCGACACAGGGGGATACCTTTCTGGGGCAACCTTCCTGGCAGCACTCTGTCCCCATTGTGATGAGGACAGGGGCCCCTTCCCCACAACCCCGGCTCTATGTTTGTGGGGGTTTAGGGAGCTTATGCAGGGAGCTTATCAGAGTCTGAAAACCCCCTTTAAGATAAGTGGGTTCCCAGATATCACCCCCTATATGAATGAGTATCCCTACTCACCCCCCCAAAAAAAAAAAAGAAAAGTAAACAGTAAATAATGACACCTTTTGACAAGTCCTTTAATTAAAAAAAAGAAACCTCCCCAAAAAGTCCCTTGATGTGCATCCATCATCAATCAGATCATCCAGGCATGCAGATCCACTTCAGTCACGATGAACAACACTGGTGGACCTGTCAAAAGAAAAAATCTGCCAACATGATCTGCTTCCATCGCTTACTCATGCCTAATGACATCTCCAGGGCCCTGCCACTAAATATAGGCAAATAGGCCAGGTCTACCAGGTGGTGTCATTACAAATATGGCCATGTGACTTCAACTGCTCAGTTAATTTAATATCAATGCCATCCCCACCCATTTGCTTGTATGGACAGGGATTCCTGTCTAGCAAATGAAAGGGTCTGGGTAATGTTACTGGTTGCTAAGGATGTTGCGGGTGACATACTCACTGCTTCCTTAACAAGCATTAACAAAAATAAAGCTGTCATAGATAGTAGCAATATAAATACTGATACTGTTCATAATGTTCAGCTTCCATTGAATGGGCAAGAAATCCTGCATTTGGATAAATGCCCAGGCATCTGGGTCATCCTTACTCAGTATAAAACTGTATCTTTTTTTTTTTTAGTTTAGGAAGAGTAGGGAATTGTTAAAAGACCTGTCAGGTTTTTTTTGCCCCGTTACAGAGATTTTTCTCCCTCTCCCATTGAAACATCAGCTACTCTCTTCAGAGTGAGTAAAATCCTTTCTTAGTTGTCATGGGAATAAGTGTTCCCATTGGGTGAGTTGTGTATTCTTGTCCTGGTGAGAGATTTTTGAATTCTCACTCACTTTTAGTCCTAGACTGCTAGGACAATTAACGTTAAAGAATCTCCTTAGTGGGGACACAGACTGCAATAGAAACTTGATATAAAATTCATAAATTTCTTTTTCCCCTTAATTGAAAAAACTCCACCAAGACTTTTCTACCCTAATTTAACAAAGGAATTCAAAACATTCAGTTCTAACGGTCTCCTAACATTCTGCAAATGCCTCTTGTGGCTAACAGTTTTCACTATATAATAAAAAATCCAGCAAGATTTAAAGTGGACCTAGCACTATAAGCATGATAAGCATGAAATGTACACCCCTGAACACAGCGATGATCCTGAAAAATGACTCCCCAAAGTCTGCTGGGAAACTGACATTTTCAAACAGGATTTCCCTGCAATAGAAGTGTCATTATGTTCCCTGATTTTCTGCCATTTTCCTCCATTCCAACACTGCTACCTCTGAAAAACTCATGAATATTTCACACTTCTGGAAGTATCAAATGTATTTTTTCTCCTATTATGGGTTGTGGTTCCTTGTACCACATTGCTATGTCCTAATATGGTAGCAATATAATATTCTGTTAACCAAAGTTTCACTTTAAGGACAACTATTCATCCTGTACAATTCCCAAAATTTCGCTAATTTAAATTGTGGCGCACAAAAGAGAGGTATAAAATAACATGGAACCCATTTAAAACTGATATCCAAGAAGCTTAGAAAAACTAACAAAAGCTGATAATTTCCTGGTTGCTATGCATAGCTACTTTTCTTACATAGTCTTATGTAATTAAATAACAATGTAAGTTTTCAACCAACAAATATACATACAAAGTGGTAGCTGCTATAGGAATATTTTAGATTTTTTTCCTCTGTTTTTCACTCTTTGGTGTTGACAAACACGAGGAAATCCCAAAGAAGGTAATGGATTTTGTGTCAGAAAACGAAAATGGAACAAGATTGTGTGTATGTACTGTATATATGACTTTTATTGTTTATTTAGTAAAAGCACAATTAGTATTTTCATTGTTTTCTTTATCTGCTTCAGTCACATGCTTGACTGCAAAAATGTATCATTTTTTAGACAGTAACAAATAGCCAGTATATTGAACTTCTACAATGACATGAGATACTGAAAGATGTTAGTTTTATTGAAACACTCTTTTCAGTCAGCAAGGTCACTTGTGGCAATAATCCGCTCATTAGAGGTGTAATCCATCACTCAAGTAATATCAATTTGGTGCCAGGGTTTTAATGCAGGTTTTACTAATCATTAGCGGCAGTTTGTCAACTGCATAATTCACAAGGGATTCTGGGTATGCATGATTTAGCAGATGACCCTTGACCTAAGCTGAGTAAGAAGCTTGCCTTAGAGGCAAAATCAAGAGGGACAATAAGCAGCTCTCACTCATGAACAATTGTTATGCCTAACAGCATGACTATCATTTTAAAAGGGAAAGGAGTAAAAAAAAAAAAATCTCTGTGCTGAATAATTAAGGCTTAAAATCCACCCGGGACCTAGGTTTGGATGGAGGCTAAATTTTACCCTCTTTTGTCAGCTATATGGGCATGACTACCACTCCACACAAAACCTATATGTTTCTTTTATTAATAAAATGTCTATATTACTATCTGTTGTTAAAATGTCATGCCATAGTAAAGATTTTGTGGGTTAAAATCTGTCTTTCATGTTCTGACCTGCACCTATATGACAAAGTTTATGCTGAAATGTTGCTTCATGTTTTTGGATTTATTGCCCAAGCCTATATGACCTGCAGGGTTTTTTTTTTTTTTTACATTTGAAGAATACAATGGTAAACTTCAAATGCTATTAGTTAACTTAATTTAGCTTTTGTCAAATTAGACAAGCTCAGCTAAAGATTTGCCAAACATTTCAAGCACCACTGCTAGCTTGATTACAGACACTTAAAGGCAAAAATGAAGAAGTGAACATTAAACTGTAAAACATCTTGTTGGAAATAAAACAAATTAAGCAACATAATTTCATTGATATAATTGATATGGTATAAACTGGAAGCTGCTTAATTTAAATACTTTCTGCTCTCCTACGTCTAAAAAAATAATAAGCCTGCAGAAAAAAACATTAAATTATGCTGTAGATTCTGTTCTGTTTTCTTGATTTTCTGCTGGATGTATGCTAATAAGAAGCCAGTGGGATGAGATTCGAATACTTACTACAACATACACTGCCTTGATATTCTCAATGGACGCTGGTGATTAGGAGGCTGCCTTGTACAATATCACACAAATAATTCATTAACCAGCAATAATGAGTGAATCATAAGGATTATGGAACCATCTCCACTCGCAGTCACAGTCTGTTTTCCTTCTATTTTTTAAATCCTTTGTCAATTATTTTTCTCATCACAGCACTTCTTTTGAACAGCCCCCAGTTGGGCTAGGCTTACTGTAGTGGTAAAGGAATAATCATGGACCTGGAAAGGCCTCTAACCACAGATATCCTGAAGAAGATGCACGTAGAAGCATATAGTGTGAAAATGTATTTATTTTTGATATGGAAAACAGTTTTCAATGATTTCTAAGTAAATGTTTTCAGTACATACATATACACTATAGTTATATCTATTGTACAGCCACTTTTTTTTTTTTTTTGCATTTGTTTTTATCATTATCTATTAAAGTGGTTGTAAACCTCAGACATGAAATATGAACAAAGCATACCCCTCTATTTGTGTACTTGTCTTAATTAAGAGCACTAAACATCATTTCTGTCTGCTGCATACAGTGGGGACGGAAAGTATTCAAACCCCCTTAAATTTTTCACTCTTTGTTATATTGCAGCCATTTGCTAAAATCATTTAAGTTCATTTTTTCCTCATTAATGTACACACAGCACCCCATATTGACAGAAAAACACAGAATTGTTGACATTTTTGCAGATTTATTAAAAAAGAAAAACTGAAATATCACATGGTTCTAAGTATTCCGACCCTTTCCTGTGACACTCATATATTTAACTCAGGTGCTGTCCATTTCTTCTGATCATCTTAGAGAGGGTTCTACACCTTCATTTGAGTCCAGCTGTGTTTGATTATACTGATTGGATTTGATTAGCAAAGCCACACACCTGTCTGTATAAGACCTTACAGCTCACAGTGCATGTCAGAACAAATGAGAATCATGAGGTCAAAGGAACTGCCTGCAGAGCTCAGAGACAGAATTGTGGCGAAGCACTGAACTGGCCAAGGTTACGAAAAAATTTCTGCTGCACTTAAGGTTCCTAAGAGTACAGTGGCCTCCATAATCCTTAAATGGAAGACGTTTGGGACGACCAGAACCCTTCCTAGAGCTGGACGTCCGGCCAAACTGAGCTATCGGAGGAGAAGAGCCTTGGTGAGAGAGGTAAAGAAGAACCCAAAGATCACAGTGGCTGAGCTCCAGAGATGCAGCCAGGAGATGGGAGAATGTTGTAGAAAGTCAACCATCACTGCAGCCCTCCACCAGTCGGGACTTTATGGCAGAGTGACCCGATGGAAGCCTCTCCTCAGTGCAAGACACATGAAAGCCCGCATGGAGTTTGTTAAAAAAAAACATGAAGGACTCCAAGATGGTGAGAAATAGGATTCTCTGGTCTGATGAGACCAAGATAGAACTTTTTGGCCTTAATTCTAAGCAATATGTGTGGAAAAAACAAGGCACTGCTCATCACCTGTCCAATACAGTCCCAACAGTGAAGCATGGTGGTGGCAGCATCATGCTGTGGGGGTGTTTTTTAGCTGCAGGGACAGGACGACTGGTTGCAATCGAGGGAAAGATGAATGCTGCCAAGTACATTTTTTGCTTGGTGATCCTGAAGCCTCCGTGTGCTGTTTCTACATTCCTCAGGGTGAGCCCCAACTTCAAAGAACTTACAAGAGACCACTCTTTTGGACTCCCAAGGGGACAAGGAGGAGAGCAAGCAAGCACCTGTGATGTATATTATAACAGCTTTAATGTTTTTGCAGTAAAAGTAGTAGCAAATACAATTACAACATAAGCCATTTTGTAATTTAATGTTATTAAAAATTACTTCTAAAGGTATGAAGGCACTGCAAATTTCCTCATTAGAAGACTACAAGTGTATCAGCTGATCAATAATGAAAAAAATCACTCCCATAGAAAATCAGTATCCAAAAGACATAACAAAAAAAAAACAGTTATTTTGTCAAAGGAGAAACAGGCAGTAATCTGCAACAAAGTTTGCTAAAATCCCTGCAGTGTACACTGATCACCCAGAAGGGATCATTTTTTTCTTATCAAAAATGGAGTTATCCTTTAAGGATTATAAGCTAGAATATATTGCATGTTTGTTTTTGGGTTTCATTATTCTTTCGGTAGACACATATTTCTCTCATTTGTTTAACAAAAAAAAAAGTCAAGATGATAGCATGTATAGCAGCTGGTTAGGAGCTGTGCCTATGATCTATGAACTACTAGGACTCTCTCAGCAAAAAACAGTGACAGTGACAAAAATTTCCAGCCAGTAGGCTGCAGGATGTAAAATATATTTTACAAAAGAGGCAGTTTGCATATATTCTTCTATATTTAGTTGCTAAGAATTCTCTGAAAGCTGTATTTTGGGGGACACCCCCCCTGGAGAACTGCATTAACACCTTGCGGTTTCATGCATTACCTGCACAACCAGACTTTTGTTTCAATGTATTTATAGCAAATAAACACACACATATACACTGTAGATCAACACATTTATAAGACACACTCCAGATGTTTAAGTTTACTGGGAAACAACAGTATTTTTAATTTTTATAAAATAAATCAGCCTGATGTTAATAATCCTATCAAATGGTATTATTGTTTTCACAACTCTGTTTCAGTTTGTAATAATAATATAGAAATATTGGGACATCTATGTATGCGTTACTGCTCCTCATCATGCAAAGTTTTAAGTTGGCCACACCACTGAAAATACTCCCGATCTGACTGTTAAGTAGAGAGGCTGAATGATGGCACTGAAATACAGAGCTGCCTCTAGTAGCTAACCTACAAATTTCTGTATGTAAAACACTAAGAAAAATATGGAAAAGCAAAATGTTACAATGTGAAAGTCCCATCAAAATTACTTTAAATTAAACTAAATGCAACAGTAATTCAATCATGTTTTTTCTAGAAATACACTATTTGAGAGAAAGGGGGACACAGGGAGGGGAAAAAAGGAATGCTGCTCACCCCTATTGATCAGAACAAAAAAGGAAAAAGGTTTCCCCAAATGGGGTTTTTAGGCAGCAAAATTAGAATATTAAACCAATGTATGTAAAAAAGATTATATTTTATTGTACAAAAGTTGCTTCAACACACCGGTTAAAAAATGAGCTCCAATACAGAGTGTTTAACAAGTCTCGTGACACTCAACACATATAATGCAGACATGTTTTCATAGCAACATTGTATGTATATTAACAGTATCAGAAAAATGGAACTGACGCGTTTCGACCTATATATTCCAGGTCTTCTTCAAAGGTCAATCTGCTAGAAATATACAACAAAGGTACATATATCAAGATTTGATTGTATGAATTTCAAAGAAGGTATACCATATGTTAACATGACATAATTACCCAATGATGAGTGTCCTAAGACGAGAAGCTTTCTATAAGGAGGTCCCCTTAAAATCAAAAAATTGCCTGCTCACTTTCCCCCAGAGGTCCTATGACATCACTGCTGCAGCCTCCAATCCCAGGGCAAAATCCCAAAGATGTGGCTTACGAGAGGTCACACTATAGAGCGCCCCCCATCTGTAGGCCCGGACCCCACGGCCGGTCAGGAGGAAGAAGACACCTGCAGCAACAATCCAGGAAGGAAACACAATTTGGAATCACATGCATTGTATGCACTCCAACGTTGAGTCTAAGAAGTATTTGCTTAATTAAAAGATACCGTAGGTCTATGTGTACACCTAATCCACAGGCTATAGCCTTGTTGTGTTAGGTGTATATATATGTATATATAAACACATATATATATATATATATATATATATATATATATATATATATATAGAGAAACTATATTTTAATGTAGAAAAAATATATAGGTGCATAAATCGTGCATGAGATTAGTTATAAAACTCAGTTTAAAACTCAAGAGTATACCCAAATAGTGTGCAAAGGCTAGTTTATACTGCTGGTGGAAAGTGACGCTCTAAAGATAAAATATAGGGATGGTGACAGAAGATGTGAGACAACAAAACGCAGTGAATCCCATGGTGTGAGCAGCAAACGTGTATGAGATGTGAACACGCAGGGAGTGTCATGCAAAACCAAAACTATGGAAACAGTGATGAGAGTGAAAGAAAATAGGGAAAAATGGTGAGAAAGTGCCCACATATGAGAGAGACCAGGTAGACTTGAATATATTACCTAATAACAGTGTGAAGATAAGTGTAAAGCCGCACTGTGTTGCCCTGTGTGCTTACACTCAATTGTGACCTAGCCCGGGATTGGCCACAGCATTGAATCGGGCTCAGTAGGCGCCCGTCCAAGTAGAGTTTGGCAAGTCTGGAAATATATAAAGTAAAAAGATATTGTATACACGAAGGCGTTTATAATATATATATATGATCAGTGTAGTAAACCAATCATTCTATATAGGACAACAACAGTACGGGAGCACATTATGATAAAGTGTACTTACAGGGTGAAGCTGCAGGAAGATCCACTAACCAGACAGAAAGATTGTCAGTGTTGTGTGTGTGGGAAGGTATATGTACCCTTATTTTTAGGCGTGTGTCCAACGGGAGTTGATTAGTCGCAGGTGCAGGCGCCTCCCCCTCGTAATGAGACCGATCCATGGGAACCGTGCTGGGGGACATGGCAGCCAAACGGCAGCCTTGTGTGGCCCCCCGGCGTTCGGGGCGAGTTGGGACTCCATCACTGACGTCATCGCCGTCGCAATCGCGTGACGCGTCCGCATCACGTGGCACGCGTGGGGCCCCGCGCATGCGCAGTGGGCGGAAGCGTCCGAGGATGCCCCCGAACGCCGCCGGCAAGGGAGAGAGAATCCCCAGTGTGGTAGCCAGGACCAGCCTGGGTGTCCAATGGGGAAGGGGGGGAGGAGGAGCCAGCCATGCAGGCGGCCCTCCTCCCCTGCACCTTGCTGGGAAGGCACGTCTAAGGGAAAGGAACCCTGGCTCGAGGGTCACGGCAGCAAAATGATGACAGCTCTCATGGGGAGGGGCAAATAAAGCATGGGGGAGAAAGATGGCACTATTATTATATATGTTCACTTTGTCAATGGGAAAAAAATTCATAAGGACTAACAGTCCATCACATACATGGACATACCATCCTCAACTGATATATACATTGGTTAACAGCAAAACTGCACATGAGGCATCCATATGTGTAGGGAAAGTTCACATGCCTTAGTATATGAAAAGCAAGATACATGTATAGAGCAAAAAAAGAAAGAAAAGATGGAATGCAATATAAGAGTATACAAGTGTATAACAAAAAAGAAAAATCGATGCATAGACAGTTGGTAATTATAAATATCTCTGGGATGAGGGGGGAGGGGGGTAAAGGAAAATCTTAGGGAAGGGAACAGGGGAAGACCCATAAAAAGCAAGATGGCTCTATGTTACTCAAGAGGGGCCAAGGGGACTTCAATGCGTCTTACCCGAAACAAAACCTTTTAGGAACGGGGCAAATGAGGTGAACGAGGGAACGAGGTGGCATTTAGTTTAAATATCCACCTCTGTTCATGTTGCAACAGGATTTTGTTCCAATCACCGCCTCGATTCGGTATATGTACCCGATCGAGGGCAGTGAAGGATACTTTTGGCATTCTATAATTGTGTACTGATACTACATGTCGGCCTAGTGGTAGATAGTGGTTGCCAATCTGCATATGATAAATATGCTTAGACATCCGACGATGGAATTCTTGTTTGGTCTTACCATCATAATAAGCACCACACTCACATGACATGAGATATACAATCCCTAGTGTTTGACAGTTGGTGAAGTGTTTGGGCTTGAATAGTACCCCGTTTGGAAGGCGGAAAATTTTGTCACGTCTGATGTATTGGAAAAAAGAGCAGTGTCCGCATGGGAAGGATCCTAAAATTGAACAATGTTTAGATCTTTTTTGTTCATCCGTGAACTCGCTTTGGACCAATTTGTCTCTTAGCGAGGTAGCACGTTTGTAGGTAATTGATGGTTTGTTAGAAATAAAATTGCGGACCTTCGGATCATTCATCAGTATGGGCCAGTGTTTTTGAATGATATTGCTGACCACCTGGTGTTGTCTAGAGAATCGCAGGATGATCCTGGTGGGGCCAGTACCAGGGCCATCCGTTGACCTCTTTTTGGATAGAAGTTCACACCGGGATTGTGCAGCCGCTCTGTTGTATGCTTTCCGGAGACAGGAGCGGCTGTAGCCTCGTGCCAACAATCTAGTTTGCAAGTTGTAGGCTTCTTGTTTGAAAAGGGCATCATCCGAACAGTTCCTGCGTAGACGCAGGTATTGTCCATACGGTATCGGCCTTTTCAATACTGTAGAATGAAAGCTCTCAGGGTGCAACACCGTGTTGCCTGCAGTGCTTTTTTGAAACAGGGTGCATGAGATCTTGTTTTCGGGAGTGCGTCCCAACTTGGCATCCAAGAATGTCATTTGATCACGATCGTAGGTCATAGTGAATTTTAGGTTGTATTTGTTCTGATTGATACAGTTCAGAAATTGGAGTAGCATTTCCTCTGAGCCCTCCCAGATGATGAGGACATCATCGATGTACCGTAACCACAGAGATATGTGGCCCGTGTACACCGCGAGGTCCCCATCATCTAGGAGGGCCTTCTCCCACTCCCCCAGGTACAGGTTGGTGTAGGCCAGGGCACAACAAGTGCCCATGGCCACGCCCTGCACCTGGAGGTAGTGGGAGTTGTTGAAACAGAAAAAGTTGTGATGCAAGATATAATCAAGTCCATCGACGATGAACTCGTTCAATGCTTCATCATATTTTTGGTTTCGATGCAAGAGCGCCCGCACAGCAGCGATCCCCCAAGTGTGGGGGATCGAGCTGTACAGGGCCTCAACGTCGATAGCCACCAAGAAAGAATTCGCTGAAAGGGTAAGCCCCTCGATTGATTGCAACAGATGTATTGTGTCCTTCAAAAACTAAGGCATACTCAAAACAAAAGGCTGCAAAAAATAATCGATGACTCTACTTAGGTTTTCCGATATACCCCCATTACCGGAGACAATTGGTCGTCCGGGAGGTTCTATCTGACATTTATGTATCTTGGGCAAACTGTAAAATGTTGCCACCCTTGGGTGTTTAATCCTGGTAAACTCGTATTGATCCTTAGTAATTACTCCTCTTTCAAATGCTGATTGGATCAGATTGTAAAATTCAGTGTAGGAGGCTTGTATGAATCTAATGGGGATGGTTTTATACCACTCCCCATTGTCTAGAATGTTTTGACACATGCGTACGTAGTCCTCATTATTCATCAGGACCACGTTGCCTCCCTTATCGGATGGTTTGATTGTGATTTTAGTATTGTTGCATAAGGAGTCAAGGGCTTGGGATTCTTCTATGGTTAGATTTTGGGGGCATGCTTTTCTGTTGTGTTGAAGCTTTGAAAGATCTCTTAATGTTTGTTTAACAAAAATCTCTATACTTGGGTTCAGATTGAGAGGAGGAAATTTCGCGGAGGGTTTTTTAAAGCATGTTGCAGGGTTCTTTGTAGATTCATTAGCAGTGGAGAGTAGAGTCTCCAAGTCGATTTGATCAATGAGATCTAAAGTATTGCTTTCTTGGAAGAGAAGGGTTAAGTCCCGTAGGGCTTTAAACTCTCTCATGCTAAAACTGGCCCAATCAGTTGTATCGATATTCTCATCTGCTTTTGCATGGAGGCTCTTGAGTAGTAGCCGCCGTGCAAAGAGGTGCAGGTCAGTGATCACTTCAAAGATGTCAAAATTTTCTTGTGGACAAAAGGTCAAGCCACGTGACAGTACACTAATTTCTGCTGCAGATAGGGGATAGGAAGATAGATTGATCACACTGAGGGATTCTGATGTCCCCTCGTGACAAAGGCGTCCAATTTTCCTGTTCCCCTGTTTGTTTGGGGTAAGGGGGGTCCCCGTGTCGGGTTTAAAGGACTCTGAGGTCCAGCTTTCAGGCGCCCTATTGTTTGATTTATATGAATGGTATTCATAGAAGTGTTCGAAGGTGGAAGGTCTGTTTCACTCGTTCCCATAGTTGAGCTATCAGATCTAAAATTGGGGAGTATAGGTTGTTCACTCGTGGGGGTGTCATATACATTCTCCACATTTGTGTCCACGATACGTTTTTTCCTATCTTGCTCAGGTGAGCCCCTGTTGTTCCGATTTCTTTTAAACTTCCCAAGTCCCTTAGGGGATCCCCTTTGATTCTGACTGGGACCAGATTTATCGTTGGGTTTAGATACATTATTTGTATTTTTTTTGTTCATATTCCTGGATTGTTGTTGTGATGTGTATTGTTTGTTTTTTAAATTTCTCGGGATATGGGTATTCCATTTATATGCCCGTCCATCTGTGAATGCCGATTTGTCCCTCCAGAACTTTGACTCTTTTTTCTGTAGGATGCCCCTATTGTGGGCTGACAGGCTATCCCGAAGGTTCCCCTGCAGTTTCAAATAGAGGGCATGCTGTGCAAAAGGTTTTAAGGCCACTTCTATGTTGTTGATTTCTACATCCAGCAGTGCTATTTGTTTATTATACTCTCGGGTGAGGATAGCCATCATCTCCCGAGAGCATGCATTGAGTTTGGCCTCCCATTCGTTTTTAAGGATGGCGCTAGTTTGATCCAGGTTAGGAAAAACCTGGATTTGCAATCCTAGAGTGTTAATTTTTTTCTTTAATGTATCTATTTAGAGATTTAACGTGCCAAAAAAGTACTGACTTTTTCTCCAGAATTTTATTCAGCTTTTGGATAAAGGATGAGATCAAGGTTTTGATACGATCACCCTGTTCAAAATCCGTCTCATATCCCAACATTAGGTTGGCCCATTCATCTCCCTGAAAGTTGCTCATTTTGATATTAAGTACCTGATATAGTGCAAGTACCAATGAAAAACATATGAATAACCCTACACTCTGGAGCTCATGTTTTCACCTCCCGTGTGTCAAAGGGGAAAGGGGTGTTTAGCCACCCAATTTTTACCAAAGAGAAAGGGGGACACAGGGAGGGGAAAAAAGGAATGCTGCTCACCCCTATTGATCAGAACAAAAAATGAAAAAGGTTTCCCCAAATGGGGTTTTTAGGCAGCAAAATTAGAATATTAAACCAATGTATGTAAAAAAGATTATATTTTATTGTACAAAAGTTGCTTCAACACACCGGTTAAAAAATGAGCTCCAATACAGAGTGTTTAACAAGTCTCGTGAAACTCAACACATATAATGCAGACATGTTTTCATAGCAACATTGTATGTATATTAACAGTATCAGAAAAATGGAACTGACGCGTTTCGACCTATATATTTCGACCAAAGCAATTTGTACGCTGGTCAACACATAGCCACTATTCCCCAGTCCTCCCTTGCCAGAGATTGGAGACCAACTACGTTTTCCGAATTTAAGCTCTTTTTGGGCCTTTCCCTCAACATGGGCATAACTAAAAAGAGTGAGTTGCAGCCATATTGGTCCACTGACCCAATTCACCAGGGCACTATACGAGCAGATCTTGCGGTTCATGCACTTCAATGACAATGAACTCTGTCGTCCTCGTGGAGACCCTGGATACGATCGGCTCTACAAAATTCAGCCCCTTGTAAACCACTTTAGCCAACATTTTGCAGACTTGTTTACTCCCCATCAAGTTGTCTGAGTTGAGTCCCTGATTAATTTTCTGGCCGCTTGTCATTCAAACAGTACCTTCCCAGCAAGCATGCTAGATACGGGGTCAAGATGTATAAGCTTTGTGACAAGGTGTCACGTACCTGGTGGAGACTGAGCTGTAGAGAGGGCTTCTCTTGCACCTCCTGTCTAGCACCCCTGATAGAGATGGCAGGGAGTGAAAGACATAGAGTGGCACGAGGGCCGATGTAGCAGGTGGCTCAGGACAGGTCTTGGCAGGAGCCCGATAGCTGCAGATTACCGGACGGGCACCGAGGACTGGAACTCCGTGTTGCTGGAACAGCAGGCTGAGTCGTGGTCAGGCGACTCAAAGCCAGGAGGTCATCAACAGCCGAGCAGAGCAGGTACTGGAACATGAGACAGGATCAAAGACGGGATACAGGCCAGGTTCGGTACACAGTTGGGCAGCGCGGTACAGGAGCATGAAGCAGAGACAAGGTCAAAACACAAGCCGGGATCACAGGAAGGCAGGCAAAAGTCCAAGAGGCGTCTTAGGTACAAGCCGGGTCAAACACAGGAACACAGGAACAGATCAGATTCAGGTAACAGGTACTAGCTGAAAGACCACTCAGCAAGGCTCATGTGACAGTGTTCAGCTTAAGTAAACTATTTGGCGCCCAGACGTGCATGTGTGTGTGCATTGGCGCGCGTCCGTGTGCGTGCATTGGCGCACACCCGTGCGCACGTTAATGCGCGCCTGTGTGTGCCAATACAAGTCCCTTTTACACACACTGGTGTGCCCATGCTTGTGTGCAGGTGCGCATCTGTTAGCCAGACTTCTCTTACATTGCCCCCCCCAATGGGCAACCTCCGGATGCCCATCTGTAATTTCTATTCAGGGTGAGCCTGGAAAAAAGTCTGTATCAACCTCTTGGCATGTAAATTGGACTCTGGTTCCCAAGAGTTGTCTTTAGGTCCGTAACCTTTCCATTTAATCAAAAACTGAATTACATTTCTTCTCCTTCTACAGTCCATAATGGCTTCAACCTCATACTCCTCATTACCGTTGACTAAGGTAGGTGCTGGTGGATCCGACTCACGACCAGAAAAAGGATCTAACCTAGCATTCTTCAGTAACGAGACATGGAAGACTGGATGGATCTTGTAATTCTCCAGGAGTGACAGTTCATAGGCTGCAGGATTGATCTGTCTTTTGACAGGGAAGGGACCAATAAATCTTGGTCCGAGTTTCTTCGATGGACAGGATAATTTTAAGTTGGCAGTGGATAACCAGACCTTGTCCCTGATCTGGAGTTTTAGGTCACCTCTTCTTTTCTTGTCAAAAAATTTTTTATTGTCCTGTTGTGCCTTAGAGATGTTCCTTTGTAAAAGGAAGTTTAATCTTTCCTGGACTGCAGGGAACAAGGAGTCGGGTAAGATGTCAGGTAGGAAAGTTGGAAAGTATCCATAGTTTGCAAAAAACGGGGCTTGTCCCTGTTACGGAAATATTTATACCTCACTTAAACGATTAACGATACAAATATAAGTGATTAAACCTTTGTCTATATAAAAATAAAAACGAGTGATAACAGGGAAAAAAGATAAAAATTACATTTATTTACACAGAAAAAGAAGGTTAGAATGATTAGAATTTATCATATATCTCTATAGTGTTGGCTCTAGGCTGCAAAGTTAATTCAAAGTTAATTCAGGCATAAACTCATAAATGTTTTCAATGGACATATACAAGATATACAAAGTCATAAGATAAATCCTAGGATTAAAAAAAGTTAGAAAGAAAGATAGATATAGATACTTTACACAGACAGCATGTCCCTCAGATGTTCTCGGGCTGGACTCCCTGTAACCATTTAGCCCACTTCCTTTTATATGCATTCTCCACCAATCAGAAGATGCCACAAATGAAAGAGATGTCTCAAAATTCATGCTCGGACATTGCTGTTACAGTGCGACCCCCTCGGTGCCTACCAGTCTATGAATTAATGAACAATCTCCTTTGATCTCCCAGCCCAAACAGTCCCGACCGTAGTATGGTAATGGCCCCTGGTGAGTTGATTACCACCTAGGGGACCTTTCCTGATTCCCATCAGTGTATTGGAAGCATGTTAATGGCCCCCTGAAGAATGAATGCCTTAAGGTCTGCCAATAACCTTTGATCTAATCAACACCTCTAGGGCTTCTCGGGTTCAAATCAAGGTAACTACATTTCTTAAGGTGAGCTTTGTTCTATCATGATATTAAGAAACATATTCCCATATATGAAATATATATATATCCACACATAGATACCCACATATACACGTAGATATATATATATATATATATACATACACATACACATCCTATGAGGCAAGGCAGTTTAAATTGGAGTCCTTGCAATGGTCCACTTGAATCTCATTGATATAAATATGATATCCAATATTTCCATCACATTTCCCCCTGAAGTTCATTCTTGAACTTATGTCCTCCTTCAATGATCTTGCACCCACCCACAACAGCCCAGAAGCCCCGACCCTTCCCCACCACCACTGCGGCCTCCTCTTCCTTTCTTGAACACGCCGGAACTCCTCAAAGTAGGCTTAAGATAGCAAAGAAATCCTGGTCCTTTGGAGACTCCACATTCAAACCATGAGTGTCTGTATTGCAATGTTTCATCACTCCTCTGCCTTGGAGGAGCGGAACTCCAACATTGATGGCGGGATCCTGGCATATCTAGTCCTGTATCTTTGTAAGACCATGTAATGGTTGCATCGATTGGATCGGACCGCGAGACAGCACTTTTCAGCATGGTGAAGGAAAGTCCAGGAAAGTCTTTTTCGTGACACATTTATCTCAAGAAATAACTTGGTGGTCGCTGCTTCTTCAGGTGGGGTCGGGCGGGTCTCCAGACAGTCGTGCATGAATACAAAAAGAGAGAGGAGAACATTAGTGTACAGATATTGGAGAAATGCTGGACAGGAACAGAGTGTTGGCCATTAAGACTAAATACTCATAAAGGGTGTAATGTGGACGAGTAGAGTGGGTTCCCACAGGGTACAGAGTCTGAGCAACAGCCAGTATCATCCATGGCCCTTGATGGTAGGGATAGACAATACTGTCTGTTATTGCCAGGTCCCTGGGTTCACCACACCTGCTCACGGGGCTCAGGTTAAAGTAGTAGGTAGACTAGGGGAGGTGAAATTACATTAAGACATAAAACTGGATGTCCAGGGATACTTAAGTTAAAATATGTTTTTTTTTTTTTTATAAATAAGTCTTTTTTTAAACAAAAAATGATATGACTGATGTCTTAGTTACATTATCTCGAGAAGATAGATGATAGAAATCAAAGGAAAAAAAACTCAGAGAGCATAATATTAAAGAAGAAAAAGGAATGGAAGAGACGTGAGTAATGAAAATGAACAGGAAAAAATAGTGGAAATGAAAAAAAAGACTAAAAAAGCGAAAAAAACTACAGATCGAACGCTGCTCCAACCAAGACTGTTAAAGAGCCTTGAATCTGTTTATAAAAAAAAATGAATACATTGGTCAAAAAAAACATAATAAAAAAAAAATAAAAAACAAAAAAACAAAACAAATGTTTTTCTTAAAAAAAAACCCTCCTCTCCCATTAACAGTATTTTTGCAGGTCAGGTACAGAGATATTAACAACAAAAGGGAGAGAAAAAAAATAAAAATAAAATAAAACTAAAAATAATAAAAAAATGATTAAAACTTTTGGAATTTAGGTAAACCTGACTGTACTTTATTACTAAAAATTGAAGAGGCTTATCCCTGGAACAAGAAAAATATAGTTCTAGGGTCCTCTCTTACATGTGCAACTTCTTAGTACTGGTCTGGATTGGATCTGGCTTCCTCAGAGATTTGTTTCTGAGTTAGTGGCCTTTCTGTTCCTTGAGAGAAGATACCTTGTTGAGGTACACATTCTCATAGCTTTGGCATTCATTCTCCTGATAGTAACGCACATTATTACCTGCATCAGGAAAAGCAATAAGGCTGCACAGGTTAGGACAACAACAGGGTGGAGCAAAATGTTTAGGAAAGCTGTAGCGTTCGGACTATACCCAAATAAACTTTCCCACCAGGAAATCTTAACGTCTGCATCTAAAGCGTGGGATACTTGGATCAGTCTATTTTGATCATGGGTGAGTCGTATGGTGGCTTGTTTTTCAGCATCTCTTAGTACATTTAATATTTCATCCTGTTGTCCGAAATCCATCAGCCAAGCTTTTAACTCAGCCCCAAATCCCAGAGGAAGTTTCTGTAAATGTATGGGGGTATCAGGTTTGATATCAAGCCTTTTCTCTGGGGTAATAGGGGTCCGCCCTTGTGTCCCTGCTATATCTATTCCAAGGACGGGGGAAGATGTGCAGTAGACTCCCTGAGGTAACGTACCATGCTGAGTACAGTTCAACCCGTAGGCAGAATATAGGGCATCACTGGACGTTTGATACCAACACCAATACCCTTGGCCCAAGTATTTTATATAAGGTTGGGACATTTCCTCGGCATCCATGAGACATGACCCTTCCCTGTGCCAGCATTGTTGTCTCATGATCCTATCCTGTTTCCCTTGGCATAACACAACCCCTTCCTTTCTCCAGCACCCATCAGTATCAATCATTTGAGGTTGTCCGGACTCATAAACCATCAGATCATGATGGACTCGGGGGTGTAACACGGTAGAGCCCGATAGGATAGTACCCAAATTGACTGTGGTATAAGCACGATGCTCAGTCCCTGCAACCGGAATCAGGGATGAGACTGTGCAAGTCAGGTTTTTACAGCCATGGAATTGAGTCATCCACCAATCCATATGACTCATAGCAAACTTGGATACTACCGTACCTGCTTGTTTTCTCAAATTTAGTGGAAATTGTCCTGCTGAAAAAGAAGCAATCATTACTCTGAGGTCTTGGGACAATTCTGATTGTACCTGGGTGCAAGATAAAGCAAGTTGGATGCTTTCCTGTACTTTGGATAAACCCGCTATCAATCCTGTGAATTTCTGTTTCATTACCTCAGATAGTGAGGCAGTAGCATCGATATGCGCATGTTGTAGATTTTCGAGGATATGATTCACGTCTAGCTGCACCTTGACCCCTTCTCCAACATGTTGTGCCAACCCTCCTAACTTGTTTCTGAGTATTTCCAAATCAATAGTGTTTAGGCTACCCAGGGCAACACCCCCTGCTCCTAAGGCAGTCTCTGTTAGACCTCTCTTTACTCTAGTGTGGGAATATTCTGAATATCCCGACTGCAGCCACCCCTTCAACATGTATACCTGATTCTTTGTGAAGGCTGCACACCGTTTATCCCACTTATCAACCCGGAAATCAGATAAGGTTATCCTCCAAGTATATAACATAAATTGCGTGTCTGTTAATACCGTCCAGTGAGAAGAGAGTAAAGGGATGACTAGATCTGCTGCCTTCACTATAGGAGCCTTACAGGAGTCTGAACTAATTTTTGCTGGCACAAGAACATCTAATTCATTGGGTACCCGTACAACTGTCACACAGATTTTTCCTCGCCCCTTCCAGGGATACCAACGTTTAGGATCAATAACTGGGGTACTGATTCCGGGAAACATGTCATCATTCCTAAGCTTTGTCATTTGCATAAAGGTCCAACAGCCTTCGTCAAATGCGTTGCAGAATGGCCACACAAATGGGCCATCTAGATGTAAGTCTAAATCCAAATCATATCCTTGGGGATCCTGCCAGTCTACAGTCATATGCACGCCTCTCATTTCTTCATTCATTGGCCTTCCATTCATCCACTCATTCACACTAGGCAGATCCACACCATTGCATAAAACATCCCACTTCCATGGGTTTGGACTGTTAAAAGCCAAGGACTGATTTGGGGGCCAATAAGCGGTGTCAATAAAATAGTGACCCTCTGTATCGGGGTCACAAGTTTCCCTCATTACTTGCAACACAAAGGCATGTATGGACAGTCTTGGTTGTAAATCCAGGACCTCATACTGTTTGTTTTTAGCATCGGTCCTAATTTTTAGGATTACAGTGTTTGTATATTTGGTAGAAAGAGTCACATTTGCTCGTTCATACCACATAGCCTGATGGGCGCTACTACAATTCAACTGCAAGACAACCTTTTTCTTTGACAGATAGTTTAGTGGATGTGTCTTCCTATCATAGGTGAGACTTTTAGTGATAAGGATCTCAAGGGTTCCCTCCGCGGGGTGGAAACACTTATCCGCTAGTGACCCTTGAACAAGTTCTGGAAAGTCATAATAGTACCTCTTATGTTCTTTCTCTTCCCCCTGATTGAAGATAATGTAAACAATATACCACCCTTCATAGTTCTCCCTTGTGGGATCTACGGGATATAACTTGCTATTTTTGCATTTTATCCTCCATAACTCTGACCCCTTGGTTAAGTTTGTTATGGACATTTCATAGGTCTCGGTATCAAGATCTACAAACATCCTCTGGGTAGATTGACTGTCATTTGATCCTTTAGGAAAAATTCCTGGGATTAGACATTCCACATCCTTGGGGTCCCAATCTCCTTCACACAAGGCAACGTAGTCATCTAGGTGATATGTTACATACATTGTGGTATCAGGGCTCTCTCTTACCACCTGCTGTTGTCGTTCCCGCTCATCAGGACTGGTCTTCCAGTACGCAAGACTGCAAAGCCTGTCTAGTAGATACCCTGCATCAATGTCCCCAAAGGCTGTATGAAATCTGTAAGGGTGGGGATCGAGGCCGGTGGTATGTTCTAGGAAGGTCCCATCAAAACCCATCCCTGCTATGGCATGAATGAGTATATACCCATGAAAATACATTGGGTATCTGGGGAGAAGTTGTCCTTGTTTGCACTCGGCCTTATGGATCTGTGTGTGACTCCACCCCTCAGGTTTTATTACCCATTTACTATACTCTTTCGGTGGGATCCAGGGTACAGGCTCTGTTTGGATTTCCTGCTTAGGAGCTGGTGTTTCTTGAGCAGAAACGAGAACATACCAGCTGAGTAAACCTAACAATAGGGAAGATGTGCCCATCCCACCCACCTTCCTAAATCTCCTTCTGAACTTGTTTGCAATGCAAAGCATGCACCCAAGAGATTTTTCCCTCTATCTTCACTGAGGTGGGGGTGGTCAGCAATACCTGGTAGGGACCCTCAAACCTGGGTTCCAGTCCTCTTCGTTGAAATTTCTTGATTACCACCCAATCTCCAGGCTGTAGGGAGTGAGATTTACCGTCAGAATTTGGGTCTGGACAAGAAGAGAACACTTGGGCATGCAATTTGGTGAGCTGCTTATGTAATTCCTGCACATACATCTTTAAGGAACAATGCATTAATATCATCTCTTGTGGAAAAAACAATCCTGTCATTGGGGGTCTCCCGAACAATATCTCGAATGGAGATAGTTTTTCTGGACCTCTAGGAGTATGTCACATGGATTTCAATACCAGAGGGAGAGCTTGCACCCAAGTAAGGCGCGTATTTTCACAAATTTTGGCTAGTCTATTCTTGATCATTCCATTATACCTCTCAACCTTTCCTGATGCCTGTGGGTGATAGGGAGTATGGAACTTTTGTTCAATTTGGAGTCCTCCCATAACCTCAGCCATCACTTGACCTGTGAAATGGCTCCCTTGATCTGATTCTATGGTCTCCATTAGGCCATACCTGCACACAATTTCCTGCAATAGTTTCTTTGCGGTGACTGACGCAGTAGCATTGGCTACAGGCCAAGCTTCTACCCAACCTGAAAACATGTCCACACATACGAGAACAAATTGGAATTGTTGGCATTTTGGCAATTGAATATAATCAATCTGCAGTCTCTGGAAGGGGTACTGGGCTTTGGGCAAATGTTTAGTTGGAGTTTTGACAAGCCTCCCTGGATTATGTATCTGACATGTTTCACACCCATGACAGAATCTCTCCGCAACAGTGGTGAATCCGGGGGCCACCCAGTGAGATGTGATTGTGGAGACCATAGCTCCTTTGGACAGATGAGAGGGGCCGTGCGATGCCTCAGCCAAATATGAATACAGTGCTGGAGGGGCACAGTACCTTCCATCCTCATGGGCCCAAAGTCCAGCTGTTTCTTTACATCTCTGGTCTCGCCACTTCTGTTTTGTCTTTTCGTCAGTTTGCACTTGCAATCTCTTCAGAACAGTCAAATCTACCTGATCAGGACTGTCGGAGCAAGGTGTGGCCATGAAGATTCCCACAGACTCAGTACCAGTTACAGCCGCTGCCTTTGCAGCAGTATCTGCTTTAGCATTCCCAAGTGAAACCTCATCCGTGCCTTTGGTGTGTGCGGCACATTTTAGGACTGCTATTTCCTCTGGGAACCAAAGTGCCTCAAGGACTTTCTTAATGAGCTCACCATGTTTAATGGGTTTTCCACAGGTGGTCAGGAAGCCTCTCAGTTTCCATAGTTGGCCGAAATCGTGACATATTCCAAAAGCATATCTCGAGTCAGTGTAGACATTGAGCTTTTTTCCTTTCCCTACTATGCAAGCTTGCATGAGAGCCATAAGCTCTGCCACCTGGGCAGAATGATTCCCAGGTAGTCTTCCTTGGAACAGGATTTCATCCTTGGTGACTACTGAATACCCAGTAACAGGGTGCCCTTCTTCAGTATAGAAGCGGGACCCATCTACAAAAACAGTGAGGTCAGCATTGTGGATAGGGGTGTCTCTTACTCTCTGTGCTTCACGATAGTGATCTTCCATTTCTGCATTGCAGTCATGGCTTTCTATTTCATCTTGCGATGTCTCTGGTAGCAATGTAGCTGGATTCAATTTTGCACACCTTTTGAGGGTAATATTTGTGGGCGTTAAAAGTGCCAGTTCATATTTGGTCAATCTTGCTGACGAAATGTGCTTTGTGGTCAGGTTCTGCATGACCACGTGAACCTCATGGGGTACATAAACTTCTAACGGGTTCCCTAGCACAATGTCTGCAGTTTTAGTCAGCATCTCAGCAGCTGCTGCTACTGCCCTCAGACAGGGTGCCATTGCATTGACAACTGTGTCAATCTGACAACTGTAATAGCCAATGGGCTTGTCATGTCCTCCATGGTCCTGTGTCAGAACTCCAGCAGCGTGGCCTCTAGACTCATGACAGTAAAGCCGGAATCCCTTGGTATAATCTGGCAGGCCCAAAACAGGGGCTTCACTGATTGCAGCCTTCAATGTCTGAATAGCATGTATTTGCTCTTCACTGAGTTCCAGTTTCCCCTGTATGTTTACAGAATCATAGAGTGGCTTACAAACATTGGACATTTCTGGTATCCATTGTCGGCAATATCCAACCAACCCTAGGAATCCCCTCAATTGTTTTGCATTTTGTGGCATTTTGCTATTCAGAATAGCCTTCTTTCGGTCTTGTGTTAAGTGTTTTTTTCCTTTGGAAATGCAATGACCCAAAAACACAACTCGGTCCATGTTGTATTGTAACTTGGCGGGGGATACCCTGCATCCCTCCTCTCCAAGGTGATTCAACAAGGAGATAGTGGCCTCTCTACATGCTTCTCTCGTGTCGCCTCCAATCAGCAAGTCATCCACATACTGAAGGAGAGTGATACCCTCCGGGCAGTGCCACCTGTCCAAGCACTCTTTCATTGCTTTGCTGTACTCGTTTGGGCTTGATACCACCCCCATGGGCAATCTACACCAGGTATATTGCTGCAGTTCAAAGCTGAAGGCAAAGAGGTATTGACAGTCAGGGTGGAGTGGTACCGTGAAAAAAGCATCCTTCAAATCCATAACTGTGAAATATTGATTAGAAGGGATGATGTTACTCAGAATAGTGTGAGGGTTTGGTACCACTGGAGCATCCTCTTGGATGATTTTGTTAATTGCCCTCAGGTCTTGTACCATCCGATAAACGTTCCGGCCTGGTTTTTTCACAGGGTACAATGGGGTATTAGCTGGTGAGCTCACTTTCACCAGTATACCCTCCTTAAGGAGGTGTTTGATTTGGTCCCTAATTCCCTCCAATTGAGCCAATTTCAAGGGATACTGAGGTAATCTAGGAATTATAGCATCTGGTTTTAGTTTGATCCTAACAGGGGGACAGCGGATCATAAGTCCCGTGTTCCCCTCTTTAGCCCAAACATCTGGATTGGTGTTTTTGACTAAATCACTGGGCAAGCTTTCTGCAAAGCTTGCATCCTGTTCTAATTTAGACAAAGCAATGATGCTATCCCAGGTTTCTACCATTTGGTGTTGGCCAGGATCAGAAGGGATCTTTACTTCCACTCCATCCTCAGTGAATTGTATTTGTGCTCTCATTTGTGAGAGCAAATCTTTTCCCAGCAAATTACAAGGAACTGAATCGCTCAAGAGCAGGGAGGCTTCAGTTTGAAAGGGTCCGACTCGAATTTTTGTGGGAGTGGTTTCAAATAGGGGATATGATATACCCCCTAGCCCAACTCCTCTCACGGTATTTTGAATGGGAAGATTCACCTCACTAGATTTCAAAATGGTACGAGCTGCCCCGGTGTCTGTTAATAGATTTAGGGTCTGATTATTTAAATGCATTTGTACATAAGCACTCCCTTGTTCATTTGTCGAGATTACAGGCAACACCGGGAGCTCTCCCCATCACTGGAGGTCTCTTCCAGATTCCTTCACCTGTCGTGGTGGCCTATTTGGTCTTGCTGCTCTACAATCCTTCTTGAAGTGTCCGGGTCTGTGGCATTTGAAACAAACCGGTTTCCCCCTTGGTTTCTGCCCAAGATCTGCACTGTTCAACTGATCAGTGACAATGCAGATCTTTTGAGGTTTTTGTGACTCCCAATCTGCTATATTCCTTTCAATCGCCGTTGCAAGTGACAACAAAGAGGAGAGGGGCTTATCTCTCCAGTCTGGATTTGCAGTCATCAATTTTTCCCTGATGTTTCCTCTCAACCCGGTAATGAAGCTATGGATCAATACGGGGGATAGGGCACTGTTATTAATGTCCCCACCAGCTGATTCCACGGCTTGTTTAAAGTGATTGTAGTATGTCATACAATCTTCCTTTGGACCTTGGATCACTCCTGACACCTTGGTCCAAGACTGGGGAGGGTAGACTGTTTTAATCAACTGTGCTAATTGTTTAGTGAGTATATCTCCTTGATGGCTGGAGTCCACATACAGGGTTCGTGGAATATTGGTTTTACTAAGGATTTCATCCAAGTCCCCATCTCCACAAACCCTCTTCATTATTTGAAGCATATCACCCCAGTTTGCATTGTAGCTTGCCTGGATGTCCAGCAGCTCTTTGGCAAACTTAATAGGATCTGTCCTTGGATGGGGGATAACACTCAGAAATCCCTTCATCTCAGAGGGAGTCCATGGCACGTGATGTTTCATCTTTCCCGTGGATCTCCCACTGTTGTCATAGACCACCTGTTCTCTTACAGGATAGACAGATACGTCATCTGAAAAAGATATCACTTGTGGATTGGTCTTTTGGGGTTCTGTCACAGAATCCCAATAAGACTGTGGACGATGGTTGCTGCCAGGTGGGGGCACTTTATCCAACTGCAAAGTGCCCTGAAGGGTGGCATTAACAATCCCATGGTACACCGGTGTGCCCACATTGGGTGATATCCTTTCCCCATTAGAGTGACACCACACAGGTCCTTGCTGTGGGGTGCTAGTTACTTGGGGGTATAAAGGTACATAGGCTGTGTACTCTGTAGCAGAACTGCCAGTATTGCTTACAGGAGCAGGGTTGCTAGTTAACTGCCGCTTAGGGGAGAATGCTGGCTCGCAGCCCGTAAATGGGGGATTACTATATTCGGGAGGGTCTTCCATCAGAGGGGAAGAAAGTTTCCCTTTTGATGGTATCTGCTCTCTGGAACTAGGGAGATTTTTCTCCCCTGATTCCAGCACTCCCTCCCCCTGGTTTGCTGTGCTATCTCTTTCCTGTGGTTTCAATGCTTCACAGGAAGAGTTTTTCTGTGATTCATTGGGGGTTTTAACTGGGGTGTTAAACTTGGCAGCAAGTTGTAGCTTCCCCTTTTTTTCATCTGCTGATAGATGACAATTCCTATCCCTTTCTGAGTATCTGGCCAACAAGGACCGGGCGGCTGTATAAGGCCCCAATCCTGGCCATTCCTCATCATCCCCCTGTTCATCACTGTCACTACTCTGGGGATGTGGCTCTAGTGGCTGTCCCTGCTTGTCCCTACTCCGCAGCATCATCTGGTGTTTTTTCTCCTTAACTCCCACCGTAAAAATATTCACATCATCAGTTCTATGCATGGATTCTACCATCCACGCGCTCCACGCATCTCTTTCATTTGTTCGTGTCATCTTCCCGCGGTGATTGTACCACAGGGCTTCCCAAGCGTTCGGCTTAAAAGTACCTCTTTTAGAATACTTTTTCCCAGTCCAACTATCCCAATCTTGCAAATATTTCACAACCCAAGGTCCATATTTATCTATCATCTCTTCCCTCGGGGTCAAGTGGTATGGTTCCCCACGGTTAGACGCCCTCTTTGAAGCGATTCGATTACCCATCCTTTACGGACTCCGGACCTTGAACTGATTTCCCCAACCTTTTTACAGGTTGCCTTTACTTCAGAGGTAGCTACTCTCTGACCAAGAATTGGGTTGACAGGTACTGCCCCTGTCACCCTTGCCGATTTTTTTTCGCTACTTGCCAGGCCAATTCCCTGTCCTGGCTATAGTCCTTCAAAAAATCAGCCTGGAGATTTCCCAAACTAAATAATAGTTTAATCCCCCCGTGGACTTTTCTGAAGTACTCTAAAAGAAATGCTTAACGAAAGGTTATTACTAATGCGTGCTTGTAGTACAGGAGGTAGTTAACTGATGCACACCTAATTGCAATACGATTTGTAGGAGTTACAACATTACAGATCTAATCACAAAGCTTACGATTCCCAGTTAGTAGTTTACACAGAAAGATAGATACATACATCGAAGATCATTCAGTGTGTACTAGGCCCACAGGTGCAATTCGATCTTAAAGACCGGGAAGCGTCTTGACCTAGACTCATGCAAGGGTCAACCAGAAGCGCTTGTTGGCAGAAAGGCCCAGATCCTACTTCTTTCCACTGCCTTCAAACGTCCAATCAGAACCCCTTATCATTCACGCAGACACCCTCCTGCAGTGTTGGCCCAACCGAGCAGGATGCCTTCTCATACACTCTCAGTACAATTTTATTTCACTTATACTGTTCATATCAGTCTCATCAAAGTATTAGTACAGACAAAAGGTTATATATATATAAACAATGTTCAAAGAAGCTTGCTAGTTTGGGTGTTCATACAGGGGAGACAGACATACAAACAAAGACATAAAAATGCTTACCGTTCCTGGAGTTAGACTTGTCCTCCACCCGCAAAATCACTCAAACGTGAAGCTTCCTCACACGTTGGGGCACCATTTGTTACGGAAATATTTATACCTCACTTAAACGATTAACGATACAAATATAAGTGATTAAACCTTTGTCTATATAAAAATAAAAACGAGTGATAACAGGGAAAAAAGATAAAAATTACATTTATTTACACAGAAAAAGAAGGTTAGAATGATTAGAATTTATCATATATCTCTATAGTGTTGGCTCTAGGCTGTAAAGTTAATTCAAAGTTAATTCAAGCATAAACTCATAAATGTTTTCAATGGACATATACAAGATATACAAAGTCATAAGATAAATCCTAGGATTAAAAAAAGTTAGAAAGAAAGATAGACATAGATACTTTACACAGACAGCATGTCCCTCAGATGTTCTCGGGCTGGACTCCCTGTAACCATTTAGCCCACTTCCTTTTATATGCATTCTCCACCAATCAGAAGATGCCACAAATGAAAGAGATGTCTCAAAATTCATGCTCGGACATTGCTGTTACAGTGCGACCCCCTCGGTGCCTACCAGTCTATGAATTAATGAACAATCTCCTTTGATCTCCCAGCCCAAACAGTCCCGACCGTAGTATGTTAATGGCCCCTGGTGAGTTGATTACCACCTAGGGGACCTTTCCTGATTCCCATCAGCGTATTGGAAGCATGTTAATGGCCCCCTGAAGAATGAATGCCTTAAGGTCTGCCAATAACCTTTGATCTAATCAACACCTCTAGGGCTTCTCGGGTTCAAATCAAGGTAACTACATTTCTTAAGGTGAGCTTTGTTCTATCATGATATTAAGAAACATATTCCCATATATGAAATATATATATATCCACACATAGATACCCACATATACACGTAGATATATATATATATATATACATACACATACACATCCTATGAGGCAAGGCAGTTTAAATTGGAGTCCTTGCAATGGTCCACTTGAATCTCATTGATATAAATATGATATCCAATATTTCCATCACAGTCCCATAGCTGAGTGAAATGCATCGTTGTATGCAAACTCTGCCAGGGATAACAGTGATGCCCAGTCATCCTGAGAAAAGGATGAGAAACACCGGAGATATTGTTCCAGAGTCTGGTTTGTACATTTAGTTTGGCCATTGGTCTGGGGATGGTATGCTAAGGAGAAATAACTTTCAATTTTCAACATCTTACAGAGCTCTCTCCAAAATCTGGAAGTAAATTGCACCCCCCAATCCGAGGTGATGCTGCTGGGTACCCCATGGAGTCTGACTACCTCCCTGATAGAGGTGCAGGCAGTCTCTGTTGCTGATGGAGTTCCTATTAAAGGAATAAAATGGACCATCTTAGACAGTCTGTCCACAATCACAAAAATGGTGGTAAATTTTTCAGATGGCAGAAGTTCCACGATGAAGTCCATATTAATCATCTCCCAGGGCCTTTTGGGAATGGGCAGTGGTCTTAGCAGACCCCAGGATTTGACTTTATTGTTCTTGTTCCGGGCACAGACTCCACAGGTGTTCACATAGTTCTTACAGTCGAGCCTTAAGCCCGGCCACCAAAAGGACCGTTGCACAAGTTCCACTGTCTTGGTTACCCTGAAATGTCCTGCTAGAGGGTGGTCATGACAGAGACTCAGGATCTTGGGGCGCAGACTCGGGGGTATGAACACTTTTCTATTGTGTAAAAATAGACCTTCTTGTTCCTGAAAACAGATGCCCAATGGCAAAATGTCCCTTGTGGATGCTTGCTTGAGCTGGGAAATCAGGTCTACTTGTAGTAATAGAAAACTTTGTGCTGGCAAGATTGTGTCTGCCTGGTGGGATTCTCCTTCCTCTGGGTACATTCGTGATAGAGCGTCTGGCTTGCCATTCTTGGAGCCTGGCCTAAAAGTTATGTGGAAGGAGAAACGGGAAAAGAATAGCGTCCACCTGGCCTGCCGAGGTCTTAACCGCTTAGCTGTTCTAAGGTATTCGAGGTTCTTATGATCGGTAAAGATCAAAATTGGGTGGGCTGCTCCTTCCAGCCATTCCTCCAGGGCTGTCTTTATGGCTAACAATTCACGATCACCCACATCATAGTTTCTCTCTGCGGGGCTACGTTTCCTGGAGAAGAAAGCAATGGGGTGCAGTAGAGACTTCACCCCCTAGCGCTGGGACAGGATGGCACCCATAGCATTCTCCGATGCGTCTACCTCAAGAACATATGGTGATGCAGAGCATATATGCCGAAGCATTGGGGCAGCAGGGGTGGAGGAGCAATTTGCTCCTACCTTTTGCAGGTGGATGCCCCCATGCTTCGGCATATATATATTTTAGGCACAGGTTGCGTTAAAAAATGTTTTTTTATTTACTATGTTTTTTTGTATTTGCTTTGCAGGTATGGTAAGTCTTACTGTTATACTGTAATGTTACATTGTTTTATTGTTAACCATCATTTGCTTAGCAGGTACGCCATTCAGTTGCAGCACGGATTTATTTATCTTGACAGCAACAGCGTTTGCTCCCACAATACATAAAGCCGTGACTCCAGCACTGTAGGAGGTGATTTCACCACCACAGTTAAAAAAAAGAGCATATATGCCAAAGCATGGGAGCAGCAGGGCGGAGGAGCGATTTGCTCCTACCTTTTTGGGCAGATGCCCCCATGCTTTGGCATATATAAACGGTGCATGTATGCCCATCATTAAAAGTGGGTGGATGAAGGGAGGTATTCTAATGGTAGGCATACCCAACGATCAATCTCTTTTTTTCGTTCAGCCCACAGGCTGCATAAAAAAAAAGTTTACAATATATGCCCAACAAGGACCAGCAATGTACTGGTATGTTGCTGGACTTTGAGTGGTTATACCAGAATGATGCCTGCAAGTTTAGGTATCATAACAAGGAGGATGAGGTAGAGAGCGGTCGCAGTTAGCTGCCTCTGTCAGCCAGCATCTCAATACCCCATACAAGGGAACAACAACCCCTAAAGAGGGGGGGGGGAGGGGGGACTATTGCGGTACTAGGTGTAATCAAAGTTACAATAAAAAGGGATAGAGAAAAGAAGCAATAATATAGTATAAAAATTCCATTTTAATAGAAAACATAGTTAAAAAAATTGTAACAATGTCACATACAATTGTAATTTAAAAATGGAAGCAGTCAATACAACCAATTGGATTACAACCCATAGTGATAGTAGACACAAATAGAGCTTGAATTCTCGACCGGTTTCGCGGTTTTACCGCTTCCTCAGGAGAGCAATATCTGTGGTGCAACATACAATCATTATAGTAAGTACAACACACAAAAGTTACATAGTAACATTATTGAATGCAGCAAAAGCATTTAAACAATACATTACACAATTATATACAATTTAGATAGGAAAAGGATGAGCTCACCCGTTCTATAGTTCCCTGTGGGTGTACATGGCCCCAAGCGATTCCCCCTGCGGCGAACACAGGGGATAACTAAACAGCCCCTGGATAAATAAATTTTGAATGATAAGGTAAGAAGGTAAATGGACTAAGGAATCAATCAAAAAGAAAAGTAAGGTGAGGGGGGTGCCATTAGTGTGCCTCTAAAATTAAAACAGTGTGCAGGAAAAAAGAACCAAGAGGGGTGTAGATGGAGATAGATGGGCAGTGAGAAAAGGAAGGAAGGGGGGGGGAGGGGGGAAGGGGGGGGTGGGGGTATGGAGGGGGAAGGGGAAGGAAAGGGGGGGAGGGGGGGGAGGGGGAAAAAAGGGGAAGAAAGGGGGGGGAGAGGGGGGGAAGGGGGGGGGAACAAGGGAAGGGGGGGAAGGGATGGAAAGGGGGGGGGGAAGGAGGGGAGGAAAGGGAGCAGTGAGGTCAGTGAAGGGAAATCCCTGCAGATTAGTATGCAGGAAAGGACAGGTTGGGAGAGATTGCACACAAAGGTATGGAACTGGCACTCACCCCTAGAGTACTAATATATTGTAAACGCATAGGTTGGGATGAATGAGGACCAGATACAAAAGATCGTATGGTAAACGAAATGAGGCCAGCTGCTGTTGGATTGGTAGTAAGGGACCCCCCAGGTCGGCTGAAGATATTCGTATGCACTGGGAACGGTTACAATGACAGCTGTAACAAGTATGATAATACGGTTACGAACGGGGTATGCAGGATATAAGAGTCAGCGAACAGTGCCCACAGGAAGGAAAATCTGCCTGAGAGCAGTGGTCCTCGATTCGCCAGCGTCCAGGGGCTGTAAGCTCAAATAACGGCCATGAAAGGCCGCTATAAGAGCACCCCAACCCGGAAGTCAGGGACGGCACGAGAGGCGGTCCCTGACGTCACCGGGTCTAATCGCCCGCACTGCGCAGGTGCAGTGTACCATGCTACTGCGCAAGCGCGCGCTGCAGTCCAAGGGAATCAAGTTCCCGGACATGGAGACGCAAGCAGCTCTAGGGCTGCCAGGGCGAGCATGTGTCCGCCACAAAGAGAAAACTCGAGGCGGAGTAAAACCACAGGAACCTGACGGGGAAGGTCATCCTTGTACAGCAAAAAAATGAAAAGACATAATACAAATAAAGTAAATATAAGCAAGACAAACAATATGTAATATTGTATCTAAGCAACAAACAGTCAGTAGCAACAATCTAGAGGAATTAGCCTAAAATGGAAAGGTATCATAAAACGTGTTGAGACCCAGTAGTGCAGGGATGGGAAGGGGGGAGGGGGGGGGAAAGGGGGGGGAGAAGGGGAAGGGGGAGGGGGGGAAAGGGAAAAAAGAAAAAGAAAGGGGGGGAGGGAAAGGGGGAGGCGAAGAGGGGGAGTGGGGGGAAAGGGAGAGGGGGAAAGAGAAGGATGAAGGGGGGAGGAAAGGGGGAGGGAGGGGGGGAGGGGAAAGAAGGGGGGGAGGGGGAGAAAGAAGGGGGGGGGAAAGGGGAGGGAGGGGGGAGGGGAGAAGGGACTGGGGGGAAAAGAAGAAGGGAAGGGGGGGAGGGGGGGCAGGGGGGGGGGAAGGTGGGGGGGAAGTATTGGAGAGGGAGGGGGAAGGAGAAAGGAACTGGGAGGGGGTGAGAGAAGGAGCAAGGGGGGGGGAAGGAAGGAAGGGGGGAAGGGGGAGGGGAGGGGGGGAAAGGGGAAAAGGGGAAGAGAGGGGAAGGGGGAGGGGGGGGAAGGGTGAAAACCAAGACCACATAGGGACCTCATAGGAAGGCCCTATAGGACACTGATTCATTTAAGCCAGGGGGAATAGTGGCGTTGAGTCGCTCAATCCACAGAGATTCTCTCTGGAGTATTAAACGATCCCAATCGCCACCCCTGGGGTTGGGTTTAACAACCTCCAATACTAGGAATTTAACCACGGAGTTGTCGAATCTATGATGTAGGCCGATGTGTCGGCCAATGGTTGTTAGTTTGCCGTTTTCTGAGTCATACAGGTGGTCCCCAATTCTCTGCCTCAGTTCCCTAATTGTTTTGCCCACGTAGAAGGCTTTGCATACGCAGTTCATGAGATAAACTACCCCTTTTGTACTGCAATCGGCGAAGGTCCGTGGGACCAAGGTCTCGCCGTTGGGTAAAACCACAGTTCTGCTTTCAAGGATCCAAGGGCACCTGGGACATTCTCCACACTGGAAGGTGCCGTTGGAACCACTCCTAGTAGGTCTAGTAGGGTTATAATGGCTGGCGGTTAGTTGGTCACGTAGTGACCGTGCTCTACGGAAAACCACTTCCGGTGTATGTCTAATATATTTGGTTAATACAAATATTATTAAATACAAGTTTAGGTATCATCTTGGTATCATTCTTTTCAGCCAGCGGTCGGCTTTTATGTAAAAGCAATCCTAGCAGCTAATTAGCCTCTAGCCTGCTTTTACAAGCAGTGGGAGGGAATGACCCCCCCACTGTCTTCCATGTTTTTCTCTGGCTCTCCTGTCCCAACATGGAACCTGAGAATGCAGCCGGTGATTCGGCCAGCTGACCATAGAGCTGATCAGAGACCAGAATGGCTCCAATCATCTCTATGGCCTAAGAAACCGGAGCTACGGAAACTACGAGCATTTTATGACTTTCGCCGGATGTAAACAGCGTCATTGGGAAATTGGGAAAGCATTTTATCACACCGATCTTGGTGTGGTCAGGTTCTTTGAGAGCAGAGGAGAGATCTAGGGTCTAAAAGACCCCAATTTTTTCAAAAAGAGTACCTGTCACTACCTATTGCTATCATAGGGGATATTTACATTCCCTGAGATAACAATAAAAATGATAAAAAAAATGAAAGGAACAGTTTAAAAAAATGATAAAAAAGCAAAAAAATCATAAAGAAAAAAAAAAAGCACCCCTGTCCCCCCCTGCTGTCACGCAAAGGCGAACGCAAGCATCGGTCTGGCGTGAAATGTAAACAGCAATTGTACCATGCATGTGAGGTATCACCGTGAATGTCAGATAGAGGGCAGTAATTTTAGCAGTAGACCTCCTCTGTAAATCTAAAGTGGTAACCTGTAAAGGCTTTTAAAGGCTTTTAAAAATGTATTTAGTTTGTCGCCACTGCATGTTTGTGCACAATTCGTGTTTGGTATCCATGTACTCGGCCTAAGATCATCTTTTTTATTTCATCAAACATTTGGGCAATATAGTGTGGGGGTTCAAAGTAATTTTCTTGCAAAAAAAATTATTTTTTAATGTAAACAAAAAGTGTCAGAAAGGGCTTTGTCTCAAATCCGCAAAATTTTCAGTACTGGAAAATCCAAGGGCCAGAGCCAGGACAGCTTCCGTCAACTAGTCGCTAAAAGGGAAGAGTTAAGAGACAGTATGGAGCAAAACTCTAAAAGGGCCCTAAACAAATTAACAAAAGAGAGATACTTCTGGGGAAATAAGTCCAGCAAACATCTGGCGAGGTTACTGAGAAAGAAAAGAGACCTGAACTAGATAGAGAAAATCCAAAATAAAAAAGGGGAGGATGTAGCTATAAGTAAAGAGATAGCAGAAGAGTTTAAAAATTTTTTTGAAGCTTTATACTCCATAAGACAAAAGGGTTCGGGAGAAAGATCCATGAAGGGGAGGGTGGAAGAATTCCTTAAGGAGGCTGGGGTGCCTAGGTTGTCTGAAGAGGATAGAGATATCCTTGATAGACCCATAGCAGTGGAGGAAATATATGCAGCTTTCAAGAATTCCCCAAAGGGAAAGAGCCCAGGTCCAGATGGATGTACCACACTATACCTGGAAAAATTTAAACATATTTTGGTACCAAGGCTAGGCAACTACTGGAACGAATTGGGTCCCAATTGTTCAATGGAGGGAGAGGCCCTGGCAGCGACTATTACATTAATTTTTAAAGAAGGTAAAAATAGGGAGCTTTGCTCTAGTTATAGACCTATTGCATTATTAAATGCTGATGCGAAGTTATATGATAAGGTGCTGGCCTGCAGATTGAAGGACAAAATGTCCACCCTGGTGCATCCAGACCAGGTGGGTTTTGTACCGGGGAGGCAGAGTAGGGACAATGGAGTGCGATCAGTGCTCCTGTTGGAGTCCATTAAACCAGGGGGGCCCCCAGTTCTATTCCTGTCAATGGATGCGGAAAAAACGTTTGACAGGGTAGATGGGGATAGGTCAAAGATTAATTTCTTGGTTTAAAATACTCTACAACAACCCTTCGGCATCTGTAAAGGTGAATGGGGTTCTCTCTAGTCCTTTTCGGATGGAGAATGGTACTAGGCAGGGGTGCCCTCTATCCCCTCTTCTTTTTGTCCTGACTCTGGAGCCCTTGCTGTCTACCATCCGTAATAATACGGACTGTAGTGGGATAAGGGTAGGACCAGAGGAACATAAACTCGCGGCATTTGCCGATGATGTGATGTTCTTTATCACAAACCCCAGGATTACTATCCCGAATGTGCTTCAGGTCCTTAAAAGGTTTGGAGAGATTTCAAATTTAAAAAAAAATTTGGGCAAGTCCGAGGTGCTCAATGTTAATGTGGGCATACAAGAGGAAGAGAACCTCTCAGGGGTGTTTCCCTTCCCTTGGAGAAAGGAGATTAATTATTTAGGGATTAAATTATCAAACACTCTAGAAAAAATGTTTTTAAACAACTACATCCCTTTGTTGGATGGAATTAGGCGAGAAGTAAGAAGCCTTTCTTCACATCCCCTCTCCTGGATCGGACGCATTAATGCAGTGAAAATGAGTTTAACACCCAAGATATTGTATAAATTCCAGATGCTCCTCATCCCTCTCCCCCAGTTTTATTTTAGAGTCCTAAGGGGCCTGATTTTGAGGTTTGTCTTAATAATTATAAAATTATTAAATAATTTGAGCAGCTCTGTGTGAGGGAGCAAATGAGGGGCCTTATGTGTCAAATCTATAAGATTCTGAAGGTGGGGGAGGAGCTGGAGGCACCCCCATATATCAAGAAATGGGAAAGGGAGTTAGGGTCACGGTGTAGTAAACCCACATTAGAGAAGATTTTGAAGATGACACATAAATCTGCAGGAGATATCAAGAGGATTGAGATAAATTTTAAATGTCTTGCAAAATGGTATGCCACCCCAGACAAAATAAGTAAGTTTGATTTGGCAAAATCGGAGAAATGTTGGAGGGGGTGCGATGGTGTGGGAACGATGGCACGCATTTGGTGGGAGTGTGCCATCATTAAATCATTCTGGAAAAAAATTATAAAATTAATTAAAACAACGGGCAAATCCTTGCCAGAAATCCTAGGAGTCTATTAAGCAATATCAAACATCCATTGACCCCATATTGCCGGATTCTGCCAAGAAGCAGATTGCAAGAAATTAGTTGGATCAAGCAAGTCCAAACATTCGAGACTGGCTCTATTGCGTAAATGAAATTTATAATGTTGAGTGCTTGGATAGCGGGGGACTAGAGCCAAACGAGGGGGAGGAACGGGTGGATAAATGAGCTGCATGGCGAAATTACAAAAGCACTTGGAGTTACCTGGAGGAGATCATAAGTGAGGCCTGAGGGGTTGGGGATTTTGGAGAGTCCAGTTAGGATAGGTGGGTCTCCGCCAGTGGCGGAATTATCAGGGTCGCACCAGTCGCATTTGCGACTGGACCCCTGAGTTCTGCCACTGTGGGGGGGCCCGCCGCCGCCCAGGAGATAGTCATTCACCTGGAGTCCCAATCGTCCCGCCCATCCTCTCCTGCTGCTTCGTCCATCCTCCCCGTCCATCCTCTGCTCTCTCACTCACGGGGACAGTCCCCACCCGCTTCGCCCATCCTCTCCGCCTGCACAGTCCCTGCCCATCATCTCTATCCCCGCCCGCTCCGCTCATCTTCTCTGCCCGCATAGTCCCCGCCCATCTGTCTCTATCCCCGCCCGCTCCGCCCATCTTCTCCGACTCTGCCTTCACTTAAGTCCCCACCCATCTTCTCTGTCACACCTGCACTCACGAGTACAGTCTCCGCCCGCTCCGCCTTCACTCACAGGACCCGCCCATCCTCTCTGCTCGCCCAAGCAAGAAGGAGCAAGGAGGGGGACCAAGTGATCTGCAAATGAGTGGCACCCATCCTTCAATATCAACACTGGCACTGATCCCCCCCACACCATCACTACTGCCACTGATCCCCCCCACACCACCACTACTGCCACTGATCCCCCCACACCACCACTACTGCCACTGATACCCCCCCACACTAACACTACTGCCACTGATCCCCCCACACCACCACTACTGCCACTGATCCCCCCACACTACCACTACTGCCACTGATACCCCCCCACACTAACACTACTGCCACTGACCCCCCCACACCACCACTACTGCCACTGATACCCCCCACACCACCACTACTGCCACTGATCCCCCCCACCAACACTACTTCCACTGACCCCCCCCACACCACCACTACTGCCACTGATACCCCCCCACCAACACTACTTCCACTGATCCCCCCACACCACCACTACTGCCACTGATACCCCCCCACACCAACACTACTGCCACTGATCCCCCCCACACCAACACTACTGCCACTGACCCCCCCCACACCAACACTACTGCCACTGATCCCCCCCACACCAACACTACTGCCACTGATCCCCCCACACCACCACTACTGCCACTGATACCCCCCCACACCACCACTACTGCCACTGATCCCCCCACACCACCACTACTACCATTGATACCCCCCCACACCAACACTACTGATCCCCCCACACCACCACTACTACTATTGAAACTCCCCCACACCACCACTACTGACACTCATCCCATCCCCCTCCAACCATCACCCTTGCCACTGATCCCACCCCCCACCACCTCTGCCACGCATCCCATTCAACCCTCCCACCACTGATCTCACCCCCCAAACACAACCCTTGCCACTGATCCCATCCCCCTCATCGCTGCCACTCATCCCATCCCCCCCACCACCACCGCTGCCACTGATCCCATCCCCCCATCATTGCCACTCATCCCCACTGCCACTCATCCTATCCCCCGCCACTGATCCTATCCCTCCCCAACCACCACTGTTGCCACTCATCCCAGGGGCATAACTACAGGGGTAACAATTGCAATAGCATACATGTTGCCCCTGAACACCTGGATGTGGGGGGGGGGGCATTTAGAGGAAAAAATCCCCTTAATTTTTCTCCTGCAGCGACTAAAGGTTTGCATCTCCTCCTCTCCCTCTGATAGGCATTAAGTGGTTAGAGGAGGAAAATGGGGGGATTTGTTCCCCCTCCTATCCAGGTCCTGCTGCCCCCGCAATAAGTGGGAAGGGCCCTGGCTGGAGGTCAGGGGGGCCCTCCATGGTTTCTTGCACCAGGGCCCTGAAGGTTCTAGTTATGCCACTGGTCTCCGCTGTTTCATTGTGGCCATCTGCAGGTGGGGGGGTGAGAGTCAAAGGGGATTGAAAGGTTATGATATTGTAATGTGAGTTTATGTACACTCTTTGTAGGGTGTTTGTATTTAAAAATTATTAAATAAAGATTTTATAAAAAAAGAAAGAAAGGGCTTTGTCTTCAAGTGGTTAAAAGAGTGGGTGATGTGTGACATAAGCTTCTAAATGTTGTGCATAAAATGCCAGGACAGTTCAAACCCCCCCAAATGACCCCATTTTGGAAAGTAGACACCCCAAGCTATTTGCTGAGAGGCATGTCGAGTCCATGGAATATTTTATATTGTGACACAAGTTGCGGGGAAAAGACAATTTTTTTTTTTTTTGCACAAAGTTGTCACTAAATTATATATTGCTCAAACATGCCATGGGAATATGTGAAATTACACCCCAAAATACATTTTACTGCTTCTCCTGAGTACAGGGATACCACATGTGTGAGACTTTTTGGGAGCCTAGCCACGTACGGGACCCCGAAAACCAAGCACCGCCTTCAGGCTTTCTATGGGTGTAAATTTTTGATTTCACTCTTCACTGCCTATCACAATTTCGGAGGCCATGGAATGCCCAGGTGGCACAAACCCCCCAAATGACCCCATTTTGGAAAGTAGACACACCAAGCTATTTGCTGAGAGGTATAGTAAATATTGTGCAGACCTCACTTTTTGTCACAAAGTTTTGAAATTTGAAAAAAGAAAAAAAATACATTTTTATTGTCTTTCTTCATTTTCAAAAACAAATGAGAACTGCAAAATACTCACCATGCCTCTAAAATAGCTTATAATAACTTGTGGCAAAATATAAAATATTCCATGGACTCAACATGCCTCTCAGCAAATAGCTTGGGGTGTCTACTTTCCAAAATGGGGTCATTTGGGGGAGTTTGTGCCATCTTGGCATTTTATGGCCTTCAAAACTGTGATAGGTAGTGAGGAGTGAAATAAAAAATTTACGCCCTTAGAAATCCTGAAGGTGGTGATTGGTTTTCGGGGCCCCGCTAGGCTCTCAAAAAGTCCCACACATGTGGTATCCCCATACTCAGGAGAAGCAGCTAAATGTATTTTGGGGCACAATTTCTCATATAACCATGGCATGTGTGAGCAATATATCCTTTAGTGACAACTTTTTGTAATTTTTTTTTATCATTATTCAATCACTTGGGACAAAAAAATGTAATATTTAATGGGCTCAACATGCCTCTCAGCAATTTCCTTGGGGTGTCTACTTTCCAAAATGGGGTCATTTGGGGCTGGAGGGGTTGTACTGCCCTGCCATTTTAGCACCTCAAGAAATGACAGGCAGTCATAAACTAAAAGCTGTGTAAATTTCAGAAAATGTACCCTAGTTTGTAGACGCTAAAACTTTTGCGCAAACCAATAAATTTAGGCTTTTTGCCATTTTTTTTACCAAAGACATGTGGCCAAATACATTTTGGCCTAAATGTAAGACTAAAATTGAGTTTATTGGATTTTTTTTATAACAAAAAGTAAAAAATATCATTTTTTCCCAAATTTTCTGTCTTTTTCCGATTATAGCGCAAAAAATAAAAACCGCAGAGGTGATCAAATACCATCAAAAGAAAGCTCTATTTGTGGGAAAAAAGGACGCAGATTTCATTTGGGTACAACATTGCATGACCGCGCAATTAGCAGTTAAAGCGACGCAGTGCCAAATTGTAAAAAGTGCTCTGGTCAGGAAGGGGGTAAATCCTTCCGGGGCTGAAGTGGTTAACCACTACTCTCTGAATATGGTCTTTTAGCCAGTTTTCTACCCATTAACAAACTGATTTTTCCAAGACTGTAGACTTTACCGTACACATTAGCCATTTGTGGAGAACTGTGTCAAACCCTTTTGTAAAATCCATGTACCTGTATACTACATCCACAGCCACTCCTTTGTCTAAAGCTTTGCTTGCCTCCTTGTAAAAAGAAATCAGATTTTTTTGACAACTTTTGTCTTTCATGAAAGCATGCTGGTTATTTACAAAGCCATCCATAACTCTGCCCCCAGCTACATCACTAACCTAGTCCAAAAATACCAACCAAGCCGCTCTCTTCAGTCCTCCTAAGACCTCCTGCTCTTTAGCTCCCTTGTCACCTCCTCCCATGCACGCCTCCAGGATTTCTCCAGAGCTTCTCCCATCCTTTGGAACTCCCTACACCAATCTGTCTGACTGTCCCCTAATCTATCCATCTTTAGAGGATCCCTGAAAACCCTTCTCTTTAAAGAAGCCTATCCTGCTTCTAACTAATACACTGTTTTACTTCCTCCATTAGCTCATCCCCCACAGCTATTAGCCAGTAATCTGTCCATCTTTAGAGGATCCCTGAAAACCCTTCTCTTTAAAGAAGCCTATCCTGCTTCTAATTAATACACTGTTTTACTTCCTCCATTAGCTCATCTCCCACAGCTATTACATTTTGTATCAATTGACCCTCCCTTTTTAGATTGTAAGCTCTAATGAGCAGGGCCCTCTGATTCCTCTTGTATAAAACTGTAATGTAACTGTAATGTCTGCCTTTATTTTCTTAAGCGCCACGCAAACTGTTGGCACTATATAAAACCTGTATAATAATAATAATATTAATTAAAAAAATTTTTTTGGTAAAAACTCATCTATGTAGTCTTTTATTAACCACTTGCTTACTGGGCACCTAAACCCCCTCCTACCCAAACCAATTTTCAGCTTTCAGCGCTGTCACTCTTTGAACGACAATTGCGTGGTCATACAACACTGTACCCAAATTACATTTTTATAATTGTTTTCCCACAGATAGAACTTTCTTTTGGTGGTATTTGATCACCTCTGGGTTTTTTATAATTTGTTAAAAAAATGTAAAAATCGAAATTTAAAAAAAAAATACAAATCCGTTTTATATTTTATTAATAAATTTTACAAACAGGTAATTTTTCTCCTTCATTGATGTACGCTGATGAGGCTGCACTGATAAGCACTGATAGGCTGCACTAATGGGCACCGATAGGCTGCATTATTGGGCACTGATAAGGTGGCACTAATGGGCACTAATAGGCTGCAGTGGTGGGCACTGATAGGTGGCACTGGTGGGCACTGATAGGTGGCAATGATAGGTGGCACTGAAGGGCGGCACTGAAGGGCATTGATAGGTGGCACTAAAGGGCACTAATAGGTGGCACTGATAGCTGGAACTGATGGTTACTTATAGGTGGCACTGATGGGCACTGATGGGTGGCAGTGGTGGACACTGATCGGCACTGGTAGGTGACATTGATGGGCAGCACAGCTAGGTGGCACTGATGAGGCACTGATTGGCAATACTGGTGGGCATTGATTCATGGAACTGTTGGCACTGGTAGGTGGCACTGGCAGGCAGTACTGGTTGGCACAGATGAGGTGGCTGTGCCTCTTCCTCTTCGAGACCGATGTCCCTTGCACAGAAGCTGGTGATCGGCTTTTTTTCTGACAGCTTGAGGAGAAAAAAAAAAGATTACCGATCTTCTATTTACATCACGTGATCAGCTGTCATTGGCTGACAGCTGATCACGTGGCAAGGGGTCACGATCAACCCCTTATCATCACCATTAACTCACGAAGTGTGTGCTCTAACAGGAAGACAAGAGGGACAGTATAACTGATGCATGCACGGTCACTGCTCACTATCTTTGTGGCCTCCTCAAATGATGACAGGACAGTGCATGCATCCTTGATCCCCTGACCCTGTCCTGGTGCCATACTCACACAGGTACTCATTGATGGCCCTCTGCTGCATGTGCAGCTGCTGCAGCATTGCCAATGTTAAGTTCCACTTTGTGGGCATGTCACAAATGAAGCGGTTCTTGGGCAGGTTGCATTCCTTTTGAAGGTCAGCCAGCTGAGCATTGGCATTATCTGACCAGCAGAAATGCCCACAGACTTTCCTGGCTTGACTCATGAGATCCTGTAAGCCCGGGTACCTGCACAAGCCAAACAGGGAACATGGGTCAAGTTTCCCTGTCGGAGGGTGGAGAGGAGGTTGGTGCCATTGTTGCAAACCACCATTCCTGTCTGAAGCTGGCATGGCATCAACCACTTCTGAGTCTGTCCCTGCAGAGCTGACAGAATCTCTGCCCCAGTGCTTGTGTAGCCCCTTGAACGCCTACAGAGCACCGCTGGTTCCGAGGACAAATCTGCAGAGGAAGAGGCCATAGAGGAAGAAGAAGAGGAGGGGTGGAGGAGAGAGGTGCGGCAGAATCACCACTACTAGCATTTTGGAGGTGTGGTGGCGGAACAAGCTCCAACAATACTGCACCCTGTCCTGCATCCTTCCCAGCTGCCAGCAGAGTTACCCAGTGCGCCGTGAAAGAAAGGTATTGTCTGTGCTGTGCTGAGGATGCACCGTGTTCATGACCAGCACTGTTGGCTGTAGACACAGAGCCTGCTTGCCCTCTTTTAGTAGCCTGTGAGCATCTGCCTCTCCTTGGTGGCCTTCCAGACATGCTGTAAATTTTTTTTTAGCAAAACACTGCCTGAAGTTTACTAGAAAAAGTACACCAGGAATGGCCTGCAGTCAAATATAGGCTTGGCTAGACTAGAATGCAGTGGATACATATAGGAAACTGTATATATATTTAATGCACTGCAGATCCCTGAATCACTGCCTGCCTGCCTGAAAGTATATTTGAAAACATACACCAGGAATGGCCTGCAGTCAGATATAGGCTTGGCTAGACTGAAATGCAGTGGATATATATATGTAGGAGACTGTATATATACTTAATGCACTGCAGATCACTGAATCACCTGCCTGCCTGCCTGCAAGTGTATTTGAAAATGTACACCAGGAATGGCCTGCAGTCAGATATAGGCTTGGCTAGACTAGAATGCAGTGGATATGTATATGTAGGAGACTATTTATATTTAATGCACTGCAGATCACTGAATCACCTGCCTGTCTGCCTGCCTGCCTGAAAGTGTATTTGAAAACGTATACCAGGAATTGCCTGCAGTCAGACATAGGCTTGGCTAGACTGGAATGCAGTGGATATATATATGTAGGAGACTGTATATATATTTAATGCACTGCAGATCACTGAATCACCTGCCTGCCTGCCTGCCTGAAAGTGTATTTGAAAATGTACACCAGGAATGGCCTGCAGTCAGATATAGGCTTGGCTAGACTAGAATGCAGTGAATATGTATATGTAGGAGACTATTTATATTTAATGCACTGCAGATCACTGGATCACCTGCCTGCCTGCCTGCCTGAAAGTGTATTTGAAAACCTATACCAGGAATTGCCTGCAGTCAGATATAGGCTTAACTAGACTAGAATGCAGTGGATATACAGAATATATGTAGGAGACTGTATATGTATTTTATGCACTGCAGATGACTGAATCACCTGCCTGCCGGCCTGAAAGTGTATTTGAAAACGTAAATCAGGAATGGCCTGCAGTCAGATATAGGCTTGGCTAGACTAGAATGCAGTGGATACATATGTAGGAGGCTGTATATGTATATATATTTTATGCACTGCAGCTCACTGACTCACCTGCCTGCCTGAAAGTATATTTGGAAACGTACACTAGGAATGGCCTGCAGTCATATATAGGCTTGGCTAGACTAGAATGCAGTGGATATATATATATATATATATATATATATATATATATATATATATATATATATGTAGGAGACTGTATATATATTTTATGCACTGCAGCTCACTGAATCACCCGCCTGCCTGAAAGTATACAGGGGGTCCTCGGGTTACAAATAAGTTAGGGACTGTAGGTTTGTTCTTAAGTTGAATCTGTTTGTAAGTCGGAACAGGTAAATTTTTTAAGTGTGGCTCCAGCCAAAAAAAATATTTTTAAGCTTTTTGGTTAGCATTGGGAAGGGTTAACACCCCTGTAACATTTGTTTTGCTGTCAGTGCCCCTGTTCAGAAGATTTCACCTCACTTTCTGTCCCAATGATAATTAGATTTTGAAAATTTTGGGTTGTTGTGGAAACAAGCCTTGGTGATAAAGCATCAGTGGAGGTACCTTTTCCCCATAATAGCTGTTACAGGAGTGAATTTCCCATTCCTAGGGGTAGATTTCCTCTCACTTCCTGTTGTCTCCCTCCGTTTGTAAGTAGGAGTCATTTGTAAGTCGGATGTTTGTAACTAGGGGACCCCCTGTATTTGAAAACACACCAGAAACAGCCTGCAATCAGATTTTGCTACAGTGGATACAGTGGATGTATATATATAAGAGACTGTATATATATATATATATATATATATATATATATATATTAAAAACACTGCAGCTAACTGAATCGCCTGCCTGAACTATATTAGAAACGGTACACCAGGAATGGGCTGCAGTCAGATCTAGCTAAACTGGATGCAGTGGACGAGTATAAGTCGAGAGGGGCACTTTCAGCACAAAAAAATGTGCTGAAAAACTTGACTTATACTCGAGTATATGCGGTATATATATATATATATATATATATATATATATATACCGCATATACTCGAGTATAAGTCAAGTTTTTCAGCACATTTTTTTGTGCTGAAAGTGCCCCTCTCGACTTATACTCGAGTCAAGCACTTTTCTGCAGCAAAAAATTTCATTTTCCGAACCGACTTTGGGGCCCCGTATCTCAGGGCCCCTAGGAACCCCAAAATTGGTGTGCAAACCCAGTGGAACTGGTACCACAACATATCCAAAGCTGGGGTTCCTAGCACTAAGTGTCCCCGAGATACGGGGCCCCAAAATCAGTTCGGAAAATGTCATTCTCTGCTGCAGAAAAGTGCTTGACATTTTCTGAACCAAATTTGGGGCCCCGTATCATAGGGCCACTTGGTGCTAGGAACCCCAAATGTGGTGTGCAAACCCAGTAGAATTGGTATTACAACATATCCAAAGCTGGGGTTCCTAGAAGCAAGTGGCTCCGAGATACGGGGCCCCAAACCTGGTTCGGAAAATGTAATTCTCTGCTGCAGAAAAGTGCATTTTCTGAACCGATTTTTGGGACCCTGTATCTTGGGGACACTTGGTGCTAGAAACCCCAGCTTTGGATATTTTATGGTTCTAGTTCCACTGGGTTTGCACACCAAATGTGGGGTTCCTAACACTAAGTGGCCCCAAATTCGGCCATCTGCAGCAATGTCATTTCGAGACCCTTTGGGTTCAGAGACCCCAAATTTTGGCTGCAGCTAGGGGGCATCTAGGAACCCTTACCTACCCAGTTTGAAGTTCGGGGGACCTATGGCTGCAAATGGGCACAGTGAGGGTCACTACGTTTTTCCCATTTTTTGTGGTAAATTAGGGCCTCGACTTATACTCGGAACGACTTATACTCGAGTATATACGGTATATATATATATATATATATATATATATATATATATATATATATATATTAAAAACACTGCAGCTAACTGAATCGCCTGCCTGAAGTATATTAGAAACAGTACACCAGGAATGGCCTGCAGTCAGCTCTAGCTAAACTGGATACAGTGGATATATATATACCGGTATATATATGCTAACCATAACATACAAGGCCATTCACAATATCGCCCCCATCTACATCACCAACCTCATCTGCAGATATCGCCCAAATCGCCCCTCCGCTCCTCCCATAACCTCCTGCTCTCTAGCTCCCTTGTTACCTCCTCCCATGCTCGCCTTCAGGACTTCTCCAGAGCCTCTCCCATCCTCTGGAATGCCCTGCCCCAGTATGTCCGATCAGCCCCTACCCTGTCCACCTTTAGGAGATCCCTGAAAACTCATTTATTCAGGGAAGCCTATCCCACACCCACATAACTGTTCCTGAGCCACCCCCATCAAATCATTCTTTGCAGCTATTACCTTTTGTACCACCACCCCCTCCCTTTAGAATGTAAGCTCTACGAGCAGGGCCCTCCTATACCTTTTTGTATTGAACTGTACTGTAATTGTGTTGTCCCCCTTATACATTGTAAAGCGCTGCGTAAACTGTTGGCGCCATATAAATCTCGTATTATAATAATAATAATAATAATATATATACGAGACTGACTGTATACATATATATTAAAGTGGGGTTCCAGACATTTTTTTTTTTTTAAGACTTTTAATAAGGACACTTACCTGTCCAGCGATCCTGCAATGATTTTTTAATAAATCTGCAAAAATGTCAACAATTCTGTGTTTTTCTCTCAATATGGGGTGCTGTGTGTACATTAATGAGGAAAAAAATGAACTTAAATGATTCTAGCAAATGGCTGCAATATAACAAAGAGTGAAAAATTTAAGGGGGTCTGAATACTTTCCGTACCCACTGTATATATTTAATACACTGCAGCTAACTGAATCGGCTGCCTGCTCAATCTAAATGAAATGACACTCTCCCTCGGTCAACGCCAGCAACACACTACACAGGACCGACATGCAGGCAGCCTTATATAGTGTGGGGCGTGGACTTAACCCCCTGAGCCATAATTGGCCAAAGGCACCCTGCTGCACCTCTTTGCTGACGGTGCTGTGATTGGCCAAAGCATGCGGGTCATAGTGCATGCTTGGCCAATCATCAGACAGCAATGCACTGCGATGCATTATAGGGTGTGACGCGCCACTCGAATTTGGCGCGAACGCCCCATAATGTTCATATTTCGACGAACACTCGAACAGCCAATGTTTGAGTCAAACTCATGTTAGACCCGAACATAAAGCTCATCCCTAGTGACTTGGTAAAGACATTGACCTCTTTTTAAATACAGGCAACACATTGATCTTACACCATTTCATTTGTACTATGTCAGTCATCAAAGAGTCCCTAAAAATTAGAAACAATGGCTTTGAAATGACAGAGCTCAATTCTTTTAGGACCCATGGTTATATGCCATCTGGTCCAGGTTCCTTATTCACCTTTATTCTGTCTAAATATGCCTGGACCTTATAAATTTTGAGCTATAGTGGTTCATTTGGGGCTATGTCAATATCATCCCCATTATGGACATGAGCTCCCCTATGCTCCTTTGTATACACAGATCTGAAGAAGGTATCCAATAAATTTGCCACCTCTTGGTCCCCAGTCACACACTCCAGATTATTTTGTAAAGGGCTTACATGCTCAGAACTGACCTTTTTACTATTAATATATTTGAATAATATTTTAAGGCTTGTCCTACTCTTTTTTGCAATCTGTAGTTAATTTTGAATTTTTACTGCCTTGATTTCCTTTCTACATATTCTGTTATATTACTTGTAATGGTAAAATGATGATAGCGTACCTTCATTTTTATATTTTTTAAAAGCTCTTTACTTACTTTTTATAGCTATTTTTAACTTTGGCCCTGAGCCACATAGGTTTTATTTTTAGCCTTTTAAACGTATTGCCCATAGGAATATATTTTTTGGTGTGTTTGCATACAGTAGTTTTGAAGAATTCCCATTTCTGTTTTGTGTTCATCAATGCAAATATACCCCCCCAGATTAAGTCCTAGAGAGCTGCCCTCAGCCTCAGGAAAATGTTCCTCTTAAAGTTAAGTGTTTTATGTTTCTAGTATGTGTTATTGTTAACAGCTAACATTAAACAAAACCATGTTATGGTCACTGCTACCCAGATGTTCTCTTATATGAACATTAGTAATAAGCTCTGCATGGTTAGAGATTACCAAGTCCAGCAGAGCATCATTTCTAGTTGGGGCCTCTATGAACCGTACCATGAAGCTGTCTTTTGATAGGTTATTTCCATGTAGTTAAAATCCTCCATTACCATCAATGTGCCAGTCCTTGCAGCCCTTTCTCTCTGTGCAAGGAGCTGAGTCTACACCCCCTGATTAACACTGGGTGGCCTATAACAAACTGCAATGATTAACTTTACAGAACGCACACCATATACAGTTCCACCCATAATGCTTCAGCCTCATAACACTCTTTATCAAATAGGTCCTCTTTCACGCTTGCTTTGAGATCACTTCTCACATAGACAGACACCACTACCTTTCTGATTTACCCTGTCTTTTCGACATTGAGCATAGCCAGGAATATTATAAACCCAATCATGTGAAGAATGAAGCCAAGATTCAGCAATACCAATTAAATCATAGTTTACTTTGTGCACCAAAGCCTCCAACTCACCTATTTTCTTTGGCAGACTTCTGGCATGGTAAACAAACACTTTAATTCATTGTCCCATTTTGCACACATATTTTGCATATGTTATTTTGAATATTTTTTTATTTTAGTATAAATAGTACAATTTTCAATGGTTGTTTGTAAAATGGGAACCTTTTTATCATCTGCCATAGCCCTCCCCCATCTTCCCCCATTCCACCCACCATTAGGGACTGACCAGCCCCATTATAAGGGGCTGGCTTGGTCGGACGGTGGTCTACATGGGGCCAAATCTCTGATGGCTATTGGGGCTTTGCGAGTGGAGGAAATGGGCGGCTCCATGCAGCGACCATGTTATTGGTGTGTCAGAACCAGGAAGCGATCCAGTCTCTCCCTGGAACGCACACTATCATTGGTGTGGGCGTGGTCATGTGTAGCGAGGGCAGTTCTTGTATTCAGTGACTTTTAATGGTTTTTAATGTTTTAATGTTTCAATACTTCAATGACTTAATATTTTAATGGTTTAATGTTTCAACGTTTCAACATTTTAATACTTCAATTATACTTCTCTTGTCTGTAATAATGTATAATGTATAACGTATAATTCTGACACTTTTATATATGTGTCTTTTCAACTACAACCTTAATTATACACATATATAGTTGGTATTTATATCTTATCTAGAGCGCTGGGATGTGGATACTTTTAGAGTAAAGGAGAATACATCACCCACTATGTGATACATCTCCCAATCAGACACTCCTCTCTATGTATATCTACCACATTATACAGACTTGCTTTTGTTTTCCAAGGCTCTGATGAAGAGGGAACCCCTCGAAACACGTTAGCCTACCATTGAGCATTTGCCCTTGCATGGGCATAATTAATTTTAAATAAACATTTTGTAACCTAGTTTCCATGAATACGTAGTAACTTCTTTGAACCCATCTAATTTGTTTAAGAATAAACTATATCATTTTGATCCATGCGTTAGCTCACACGCCTTCTTCCTCTTTTTTCACTCCACCTAACATGTATTCTTTCATTGATTCTAACATGGACCAAGACAGCTGAGTCATGCCCAGCCCCTCCCAGTAATTTATCAACCTTGTCCACCACTTACCGAACCCTCCCATCAGGGAGACAGCAAACCATTCGGTGGAAGTGACCCTGGCAAAAATTATTCTATGAGTCCTTCTGATTATAGAATCCCCTATTACCACCAACTGTCTAGGCCTTCCTGCACTACCCTCACCAACCCTACTAGAAGGGCTGCATTCCTGGCTGTTGTGGTAGCAGTGACATCTAGGGCTGCCACTTCTGAGCTTACCACTCTGCGTTTACATCATTTAAATATGTATTATTGAACACAGAGCTGAATTCATTAATTTCTTTTTTATCTGATTGGAGTTCAACTTTAATCTGGCTATTGAATTAAAATGTGCTCTTAGAATGGAGCTCCACCCAAATGGAGAAGTTCAACCTTAAGCATTCCTCCCCCTCTCCCCTGCCTCATTTGCCAAGTAATTTTTTTTTGGGGGGAGCGGGTACCAAGTTTTGACAGGTATCCGCTTCCACTTCTGCTTGGATCGCCCCCCTGCCTGCAGTTTTCTGGGACACATCACAGGTCCCAGAAGACTTCCAGACCATTCAGCAGGCGCAGCATGATTCTCGCATGTGCAGTGCGCACCCGGCTGTGAGGCTGCAAACTGTCATAGCCATGTGCCCAGAGTTGAAATGCTGGTGGCGGGGAGAGGAAAGAATGAGAAGTAATGGTTTGGACATCACATAGCGGGATCCTGGTACAGGTGAGTGTGTGTTTATTAAAAGTAAACAGCTACACTTTTTGTAGCTGCTGACTTTTAATAAACACAAAAATGACTGGAGCTCCTCTTTAACTCTTTAAACTAAACCATTGCACTCCATAACATTTAGCATAAAAAGTGTAAATGTTGTCTTATATGACCACTAACCCTGTACAAACATCAACGCAACATTTATTTATTTGTTTGTATTCATTAGCATCATCAAAAAAAGACTTTGAAGAATTGCACAATGCAGTTCAATGCTACTAAAACTTAAAAATGTTGATTCACATTACAGAATCAAAATTAATTCACTGTCATTAACTGGATAGATTAAAAACCTTGCAAGCTTCTTAACCACTTCAATACAGGGCACTTATACACCTTCCTGCCCAGACCAATTTTCAGCTTTCAGCGCTGTTGCCCTTTGAATGACAATTGCACGGTCATGCTACATTATACCCAAACTAAATTTTTATAATTTTGTTCCCATAAATAGAGCTTTCTTTTGGTGGTATTTGATCACCTCTGGGATTTTTATTTTATGCTAAACAAATAAAAAAAGACTGATAATTTTGAAAAAAAAAATTTTTTTTGTTTCAGTTACAAAACTTTGTAAATAAGTAAGTTTTCTCCTTCACTGATGGGCACTGATGGGGCTGCACTGATGGGCACTGATGGACACCAATGAGGTGGCAGCAATGAGGTGGCACTGATAAGGTGGCATTGATGGGCACTGATAATGGGCACTAATATGCGGCACTGATGGGGCACTGATAGGTGGCACTGATGGGCACTGATAGGTGGCACTGATACAGCACGGATGGGCACAGACGGGCAAGGATAGGCAGCATGGATGGGCACTCATAGGCAGCATGGATGGGCACTGATAGGTGGCATGGATGGGCACTGATAAGCGGCATGGGTGGGCACTGATAGGTGGCACGGATGGGCATGGATGGGCACTGATAGGTGGCACTGATGTACTGTTATGTTTGGTACTGATGGATGCCAAACAGTGCCAAACAATAATGCCTGCCAATCAGTGATGCCCATTGTGGGCACTGATTGGCATTCATTGTTGGCACTGATTGGTATCCATTGTGGGCACTGATTGGCATCCCTGGTGGTCTAGGCTGACATACCTTGTAGTGACATCCCTGGTGGTCCTAGTGGCATCCCTGATGGCCCAATGTGGGCATCATCAGGGGGGCTGTGCAGATAATCGATCAGTACAGACCCCCCTGTCAGAGGAGCAGCCGATCTGCTCTTCTCTACTCGCTTCTGACAGACGCGAGTAAGGAAAAGCCAATCACCGGCTCTTCATGTTTACATAGTGATCAGCCATGGTAAAGAGTCTCCATTAGAGACTCTTTACCGAGATCGTATTTGCGGTGTGTCTGACTGACACACTGCAACAACGATCGCCGTAATGCGCGCCCAGTCAGGATATTGAAACCACTTTGCCGCCGTCATTTTGCTATATGGTGGGTGGCAAGTAGTTAAATACCATATTCTTACATTGTTTGTGGCCACTAGCCAGCCCAGTAGTCCATGCAATAGAATGCTTTCTCAATTAAAACAGTTCAGGAGACAAACTATATAGAAAATCCCTTTTTTTAACCTGTATATAACTGGCTAAGTACAATAATTTGTAATCTTAGAAATGAAAAAAAAAAAAAAGCAAATATCTTCAGATGGTATAAAGCCATTCAAATATTTCTAAGACAAATACAATCTGCTTTTGAACTTTTTGAGTACCTCCACATTGGGAATTTTAGCCTAAGCATTTCCAAAAGTGCAACAGTCCTTTGATACCTGCACACAATTTGAGGTAAATTGCTGAGATGATTTGCACAATCCTGGTTTAATCCCCTTATTAAAAGTGGTTGTAAACCCTCTCCTATATCCGGTGAAGTGAATAGCCTCAGATGATACATAGAGATTAAACAAATCTCCCTACATACGTTTTACATGTGTATCTGCTGTCTTTCCCTTTCTACACTCTTTAGAAAGTGCAGATCCTGTTAGAAATCTTTCTTCCTCCTTCAGCAGAGGAAAGAAGGAACATGCAGAGCTGTTCTCTGAATAGACAAAATCTCTGCTTATCTACCTCTAAGCACTCTCCCCGACACAAATTGCCAGCTGCTGTTATCTCATGTGTTGGAGAGCTTGTCAGAAGTGACTCTGCTGATAACAGAGGAACGGAGCAGCAGAAAGACACCGCACTTAGAGTTTTGAAGAGAGATAAGTAAATACTACAGATATATGTGCTTAGGTCAAATTTCATGAATGGGGTTTACAATCACTTTAACTCTCTGCTTTTGAATTCCCTCTTTAACCACTTAAGGACCGCCTCACGCCGATGTACGTCGGCAAGGCGGCACGGGCAGGCAAAATCACGTACATGTACGTGATTTGCCTCCCGCGGGTGGGGGGTCCGATCGGACCCCCCCGGTGCCCGAGGCAGTCCCGTTTTGTTCCCCGGCGATCGGAGTGGAGGGGGAGGCCATCCGTTCATGGCCCCCCTCTCGCGATCGCCGCCGGCCAATGGGAACACTCCTTTGCTGCTGTATGCTAAACAGCAGCAAAGGAAGTGATGTCATCTCTCCTCGGCTCGGTAGTTTCCGTTCCGGCCCGAGGAGAGAAGACAGGTATGTGAGTGCACCAACACACACACAGTAGAACATGCCAGGCATACAAAACACCCCGATCCCCCCCGATCGCCCCCCGATCCCCCCCCAATCACCCCCCCTGTCACAAACTGACACCAGCAGTTTTTTTTTCTGATTACTGCTAGGTGTCAGTTTGTGACAGTTACAGTGTTAGCACAGTTACCCCCCTGTAGGTCTAGGGTAACCCCCTAACCCCCCCTAATAAAGTTTTAACCCCTTGATCACCCCCCGTCACCAGTGTCGCTAAGCGATCATTTTTCTGATCGCTGTATTAGTGTCGCTGGTGACGCTAGTTAGTGAGGTAAATATTTAGGATCATCGTCAGCTTTTTATAGCGTCAGGGACCCCCATATACTATCTGATAAATGTTTTAACCCCTTGATTGCCCCCTAGTTAACCCTTTAACCACTGATCACCGTATAACCATTACGGTTGACGCTGGTTAGTTTGTTTATTTTTTATAGTGTCAGGGCACCCGCCGTTTATTACCGAATAAAGGTTTAGCCCCCTAATCGCCTGGCGGTGATATGCGTCGCCCCAGGCAGCGTCAGATTAGCGCCAGTACCGCTAACACCCACGCACACAGCATGCGCCTCCCTTAGTGGTATAGTATCTGATCGGATCAATATCTGATCCGATCAGATCTATACTAGCGTCCCCAGCAGTTTAGGGTTCCCAAAAACGCAGTGTTAGCGGGATCAGCCCAGATACCCGCTAGCACCTGCGTTTTGCGCTTCCGCCCAGCCCACCCAAGTGCAGTATCAATTGATCACTGTCACTTACAAAACACTAAACGCATAACTGCAGTGTTCGCAGAGTCAGGCCTGATCCCTGCGATCGCTAACAGTTTTTTTGGTAGCATTTTGGTGAACTGGCAAGCACCAGCCCCAGGCAGAGTCAGGTTAGCGCCAGTACCGCTAACACCCACGCACGCACCGTACACCTCCCTTAGTGGTATAGTATCTGATCGCATCAATATCTGATCCGATCAGATCTATACTAGCGTCACCAGCAGTTTAGGGTTCCCAAAAACGCAGTGTTAGCGGGATCAGCCCAGATACCTGCTAGCACCTGCGTTTTGCCCCTCCGCCCGGCCCGGCCCAGCCCAGCCCAGCCCACCCAAGTGCAGTATCGATCGATCACTGTCACTTACAAAACTCTAAACGCATAACTGCAGCGTTCGCAGAGTCAGGCCTGATCCCTGCGATCGCTAACAGTTTTTTTGGTAGCATTTTGGTGAACTGGCAAGCACCAGCCCCAGGCAGCGTCAGGTTAGCGCCAGTACCGCTAACACCCACACACGCACCGTACACCTCCCTTAGTGGTATAGTATCTGAACGGATCAATATCTGGTCCGATCAGATCTATACTAGCGTCCCCAGCAGTTTAGGGTTCCCAAAAACGCAGTGTTAGCGGGATCAGCCCAGATACCTGCTAGCACCTGCGTTTTGCCCCTCCGCCCGGCCCGGCCCAGCCCACCCAAGTGCAGTATCGATCGATCACTGTCACTTACAAAACTCTAAACGCATAACTGCAGCGTTCGCCGAGTCAGGCCTGATCCCTGCGATCGCTAACAGTTTTTTTGGTAGCGTTTTGGGGAACTGGCAAGCACCAGCGGCGTAGTACACCCCAGTCATAGTCAAACCAGCATTGCGGTAACACTTGGTGACGTGGCGAGTCCCATAAGTGCAGTTCAAGCTGGTGAAGTGGCAAGCACAAGTAGTGTCCCGCTGCCACCAAAAAGACAAACACAGGCCCGTCGTGCCCCTAGTGCCCTTCCTGCTGCATTCGCCAATCCTAGTTGGGAACCCACCGCTTCTGCAGCGCCCGTACTTCCCCCATTCACATCCCCAACCAAATGCAGTCGGCTGCATGAGAGGCATTTTTATGTCCTCCTGAGTACCCCTACCCAGCGAACCCCCCAAAAAAGATGTTGTGTCTGCAGCAAGTACAGATATAGGCGTGACACCCGCTATTATTGTCCCTCCTGTCCTGACAATCCTGGTCTTTGCATTGGTGAATGTTTTGAACGCTACCATTCACTAGTTGAGTATTAGCGTAGGGTACAGCATTGCACAGACTAGGACACAATTTCACAGGGTCTCCCAAGATGCCATCGCATTTTGAGAGACCCGAACCTGGAACCGGTTACAGTTATAAAAGTTAGTTACAAAAAAAGTGTAAAAAAAAAAAATATATAAAATAAAAAAAAATAATTGTTTTTTTTTGTTCTCTCTCTCTCTATTCTCTCTCTCTGTTGTTCTGCTCTTTTTTACTGTATTCTATTCTGCAATGTTTTATTGTTGTTATGTTTTATCATGTTTGCTTTTCAGGTATGCAATTTTTTATACTTTACCGTTTACTGTGCTTTATTGTTAACCATTTTTTTGTCTTCAGGTACACCATTCACGACTTTGAGTGGTTATACCAGAATGATGCCTGCAGGTTTAGGTATCATCTTGGTATCATTCTTTTCAGCCAGCGGTCGGCTTTCATGTAAAAGCAATCCTAGCGGCTAATTAGCCTCTAGACTGCTTTTACAAGCCGTGGGAGGGAATGCCCCCCCCACCGTCTTCCGTGTTTTTCTCTGGCTCTCCTGTCTCAACAGGGAACCTGAGAATGCAGCCGGTGATTCGGCCAGCTGACCATAGAGCTGATCAGAGACCAGAGTGACTCCAAACATCTCTATGGCCTAAGAAACCGGAAGCTACGAGCATTTCATGACTTAGATTTCGCCGGATGTAAATAGCGCCATTGGGAAATTGGGGGAGCATTTTATCACACCGATCTTGGTGTGGTCAGATGCTTTGAGGGCAGAGGAGAGATCTAGGGTCTAATAGACCCCAATTTTTTTCAAAAAAGAGTACCTGTCACTACCTATTGCTATCATAGGGGATATTTACATTCCCCGAGATAACAATAAAAATGATTAAAAAAAAAAAAATATATGAAAGGAACAGTTTAAAAATAAGATAAAAAAAGAAAAAAAATAATAAAGAAAAAAAAATAAAAAAAAAGCACCCCTGTCGCCCCCTGCTCTCGCGCTAAGGCGAACGCAAGCGGCGGTCTGTCGTCAAGCGTAAACAGCAATTGCACCATGCATGTGAGATATCACCGCGAAGGCCAGATCGAGGGCAGTAATTTTTGCAGTAGACCTCCTCTGTAAATCTAAAGTGGTAACCTGTAAAGACTTTTAAAGGCTTTTAAAAATGTATTTATTTTGTTGCCACTGCACGTTTGTGCGCAATTTTAAAGCATGTCATGTTTGGTATCCATGTACTCGGCCTAAGATCATCTTTTTTATTTCATCAAACATTTGGGCAATATAGTGTGTTTTAGTGCATTAAAATTTTAAAAAGTGTGTTTTTTCCCCAAAAAATGCGTTTGAAAAATCGCTGCGCAAATACTGTGTGAAAAAAAAAAATGAAACACCCACCATTTTAATCTGTAGGGCATTTGCTTTAAAAAAAAAAAAATGTTTGGGGTTCAAAGCAATTTTTTTGCAAAAAAAATAACTTTTTCATGTAAACAATAAGTGTCAGAAAGGGCTTTGTCTTCAAGTGGTTAGAAGAGTGGGTGATGTGTGACATAAGCTTCTAAATGTTGTGCATAAAATGCCAGGACAGTTCAAAACCCCCCCAAATGACCCCATTTTGGAAAGTAGACACCCCAAGCTATTTGCTGAGAGGCATGTCGAGTCCATGGAATATTTTATATTGCGACACAAGTTGCGGGAAAGAGACAAATTTTTTTTTTTTTTGTACAAAGTTGTCACTAAATGATATATTGCTCAAACATGCCATGGAAATATGTGAAATTACACCCCAAAATACATTCTGCTGCTTCTCCTGAGTACGGGGATACCACATGTGTGAGACTTTTTGGGAGCCTAGCCGCGTACGGGACCCCGAAATCCAAGCACCGCCTTCAGGCTTTCTAAGGGCGTGAATTTTTGATTTCACTCTTCACTGCCTATCACAGTTTCGGAGGCCATGGAATGCCCAGGTGGCACAAAACCCCCCCAAATGACACAATTTTGGAAAGAAGACACCCCAAGCTATTTGCTGAAAGGTATAGTGAGTATTTTGCAGACCTCACTTTTTGTCACAAAGTTTTGAAATTTGAAAAAAGAAAAAAAAATGTTTTTTCTTGTCTTTCTTCATTTTCAAAAACAAATGAGAGCTGCAAAATACTCACCATGCCTCTCAGCAAATAGCTTGGGGTGTCTACTTTCCAAAATGGGGTCATTTGGGGGGGTTTTGTGCCACCTGGGCATTCCATGGCCTCCGAAACTGTGATAGGCAGTAAAGAGTGAAATCAAAAATTTTCACCCTTAGAAATCCTGAAGGCAGTGATTGGTTTTCGGGGTCCCGTATGCGGCTAGGCTCCCAAAAAGTCCCACACATGTGGTATCCCCATACTCAGGAGAAGCAGCTAAATGTATTTTGGGGTGCAATTCCACATATGCCCATGGCCTGTGTGAGCAATATAACATTTAGTGACAACTTAATGCAAAAAAAAAAAAAAAAGTGTTACATTCCCGCAACTTGTGTCAAAATAGAAAATATTCCATGGACTCAATATGCCTCTCAGCAAATAGCTTGGGGTGTCTACTTTCCAAAATGGGGTCATTTTGGGGGGTTTTATGCCACCTGGGCATTCCATGGCCTCCGAAACTGTGATAGGCAGTGAAGAGTGAAATCAAAAATTTACACCCTTAGAAATCCTGAAGGCGGTGATTGGTTTTCGGGGCCCCGTACGCGGCTAGGCTCCCAAAAAGTCCCACACATGTGGTATCCCCATACTCAGGAGAAGCAGCTGAATGTATTTTGGGGTGCAATTCCACATAGGCCCATGGCCTGTGTGAGCAATATATCATTTAGTGACAACGTTTTGTAAATATTTTTTTTTTTGTCATTATTCAATCACTTGGGACAAAAAAAAATATTCAATGGGTTCAACATGCCTCTCAGCAATTTCCTTGGGGTGTCTACTTTCCAAAATGGGGTCATTTGCGGGGGTTTTGAACTGCCCTGCCATTTTAGCACCTCAAGAAATGACATAGGCAGTTATAAACTAAAAGCTGTGTAAATTACAGAAAATGTACCCTAGTTTGTAGACTCTATAACTTTTGCGCAAACCAATAAATATACGCTTATTGACATTTTTTTTACCAAAGACATGTGGCCGAATACATTTTGGCCTAAATGTATGACTAAAATTGAGTTTATTGGATTTTTTTTATAACAAAAAGTAGAAAATATCATTTTTTTTCAAAATTTTCGGTCTTTTTCCGTTTATAGCGCAAAAAATAAAAACCGCAGAGGTGATCAAATACCATCAAAAGAAAGCTCTATTTGTGGGAAGAAAAGGACGCAAATTTCGTTTGGGTACAGCATTGCATGACCGCGCAATTAGCAGTTAAAGCGACGCAGTGCCAAATTGGAAAAAGACCTCTGGTCCTTAGGCAGCATAATGGTCCAGGGCTCAAGTGGTTAAGGCAACCCCAGCCTATGTTGCAAAAATGGAAAGCAGATTTAGGTTCCCATTTGGGCATCAAAACTTTGGTACAAAAATACTCTACCACCAATTCCTGTTCCTAAAAATTTTCTGCACTTGAAACTTATTTCAAACTCTTCCCTCAATGATAGTTAGTAACTGCAAGAATTGGAAAATACTGCCTTTGGTTTAAACGTAAAAGATGCTGCGCTAAAATTATATATATGAGTATGGACTATATTAAGAACTCACAAAAAGTAAACAATAAAATGTTGGTAAGTAACATGAAAAAAAGTGTAACACAGAAGTCTAATAACCAGTTATAAAGTGAAACTTGCATGGGCAATATCAATTTAGGACATTAGAAAGTCCAAAAAGAGACAGTCCATACAGATAGCAAAATTCTGCTTGGTGTGTCCAAGTGATGAAAAATAAGGTGCTCAAAAGAGGAAAGCTGACAGCACCACCACCCTTAGGAATGAGGCTTAACAGAACTCACAGACCTGAAGGGGCTTATACCTCTCAAGTCGTGATTAGCTTGTAATTGGTATCCAAAAGGATGCGTTTGGTCCCTGTTCCAAAGCGATCACCAAGGCCTCACTCGGTGTAACATCAGTAGGTACTTGAGGGATATGCAACAAGGTCAAAGGAGGAAGGGGGTGGTCACCAGATATCCACGTATATATGCGTTAAAACTATGTCAGTGAAAACACCACATAGTGTGATATTTGTAAAAAAAAAGAATGAATAAAGTGATGCGCTCGTATTATCCAATTGATATCATACTACATCTTGTGCTTGCAAAACACATCTAAATTAAGTGAATACATTGTATAAAAACTAGTTTTAAACAATAAGCAGTGAAACCTTAAGATAATTGTAACTTAAACACATATGAAGGAATAATAAATATTAAGAAATAATAAATATTCAATGTGTTCCGAACCTACATGCAAGGTTCCCTTAATAAACACAACGCCGGGACCTTCTTCCAGTGATTATTAATATAAAAAAGAAGGAAGAAGGAAGGAAGAAGGTCCCGGAGGTGTGTTTATTAAGGGAACCTTACATGTAGGTTCGGAACACATTGAATATTTATTATTTCTTAATATTTATTATTTCTTCATATGTGTTTAAGTTACAATTATCTTAAGGTTTCACTGCTTATTGTTTAAAACAAGTTTTTATACAATGTATTCACTTCATTTAGAAAGCACAAGATGTAGTATGATATCAATTGGATAATACGAGCGCATCACTTTATTCATTCATTTTTTTTACAAATTGTGGGGTGTCACTGATTGATTGCAGCTGTATTATTTGAATTTTATTTATTTATTCTCACAATTCATATAATATTATTTTCCACTCCAGCGCTTTAGTAACTATATCACTGATAGTGTGATATTGTCAAGGGATATTTATTCATAAAAAAGGAGATTAAAAGCACTCACATTTGTATAGTTATAAACTTTTCTTTCACTCATGGTTAGTGCCATTTATTATCAATCAACCGTGTTTACCCTTTTTAAATCCAAATGGTAACGGAAACTACCCAAATGACCCTGATCAAAAGTTTACACACCCCAGTTCTTAATACCATGTATTGCCCCCTTTAACATCAATGACAGCTTGAAGTCTTTTGTGGTATTTGTGGATGAGGCTCTTTATCTTCTCAGATGGTAAAGCTGCCCATTCCTCTTGGCAAAAAGCCTCCACTTCCTGTAAATTCTTGGGCTGTCTTGCATGAACTGCATGTTTGAGATCTCCCCAGAGTGGCTCAATGATATTGAGGACAGGAGACTAAGATCACCACTCCAGAACCTTCACTTTATTCTGCTGTAGCCAATGACAGGTTGACTTGGCCTTTTGTTTAGGATCATTGTCATGTTGGAATGTCCAAGTACGTCCCATGCGCAGCTTCGTGGCTGATGAATGCAAAAGCTCCTCTAGTTACATAGTAAGTAAGGTTGAATAAAGACACCAGTCCATCCAGTTCAACCTGAGTGAGTGTGGGTGTGTGTCTACAATTATCCCTATTTATTTAAGGTACCCATATAGTGCCGTCAATTTACAAAGCGCTCCACACATACATCGCACACTCACATTGGTCCCTACCCTCAAGGAGCCCACAATCTAAGGTCCACAACTCACATTCATATACTAGGGCCAATTTTGGACAGAAGCCAATTAACCTGCCAGCATGTCTTTGGAGTGTGGGAGGAAACCGGAGTACCCGGAGGAAACCCACGCAGGCACAGGGAGAACATGCAAACTCCAGGCAGGTAGTGTCGTGGTTGGGATTCGAACCAGCGACCCTTTTTACTGCTAGGTGAGAGTGCTACCCACTATACCACTGTGCTGCTCTTAGTATTTTTAACATACTGCATTCATCTTGCCAACAATTTTGACCAAATTTCCTGTGCCTTTGTAGCTCACACATTCCCAAAACATCAACGCTCCACCTCCATACCTTTCATCATAGGCCTTGTTGACTCCTCTCCAAATGTAGATTTTTTTTTTCATATGGGTTGATTTACTTAAATTGGAGAGTGCAAAATCTGGTGTAGCTGTGTATTGTAGCAAATCAGCTTCTAAATTCAGCTTGTTCAATTAAGCTTTGACAATAAAACCTGGAAGCTGATTGGTTTCTATGCAGAACTGCACCTGATTGTGCAATCTCCAGTTTTAGTAAATTAACCCCATATTGTCACCCGCACAAGTCCAGTGTCCCTATAGTGACATTATACCGCTGTGGCTAAGATCGGGTACAATGGCTGGCTGCTTTGATATCACTATCAGTTCCACCCTCCATCATCTCTGAGAACCACTACAGCATTACAATGTTACCAGACTAGTGCTACTAGTCAGTGTCCCTAATCACTGCTGCACCCATTAGTATCCCTAATCACTGCTGCAACTGTCAGTGTCCCTAATCACCGCCACACCACTCAAAGTGTCCCTGATCTACTATGACTACCACACCAGTTAGAGTGTCCTTGATCACTGCCACATCAGCATATTGTCCCTAATCACTGCCACACTAGTTACAGTGTCCCTGATCACTGTCACACCAGTTACTGTGTCCCTGATCACCACCACACCAGTCATATTGTCCCTGATCACTGCCAAGCCAGTCGCAGTATCAACACAGCAATGTAAGCAGTGTAAGCCAACAACAGTGTCCCTGATTGTCACCACACCAGTCCCAGCGTCACCAGACCAGTGTAAGCCAGCAGCAGTGTCCCTGAACACCGCTACACCAGCTCAGTTTTGCCTCTGCCTGCTGTTTAAAATAACCTTGGCCTGTTTATTTATCACAATTTTGCCTGTGCCTGGACCAATTATTTGCCTGTTTACTGATCATGTCTCTGCCTGTGGCCTGAACTGACCCATTTGCATGTTCGACTGACTATGTTCCTACCCCTGCCATCCCCTGCGAATAACTTCACTCCTAGAACTCCTAGACTCGAACACTGGCTGTTCGCCGAACAGCGAACAATTTGGGGTGTTTGCGGCAAATTCGAATGCCGCGGAACACCCTTTAAAAGTCTATGGGAGAAATCAAAAGTGCTTATTTTAAAGGCTTATATGCATGGTATTGTCATAAAAAGTGTTTCGGGACCTGGGTCCTGCCCCAGGGGACATAGATCAATGCAAAAAAAGTTTTAAAAACGGCCGTTTTTTCGGGAGCAGTGATTTTAATAATGCTTAAAGTGAAACAATAAAAGTGTAATATCCCTTTAAATTTCATACCTGGGGGTGTCTATAGTATGCCTGTAAAGAGGCGCATGTTTCCCGTGTTTAGAACAGTCTGACAGCAAAATGACATTTCAAAGGAAAAAAAGTCATTTAAAACTACTCGCGGCTATTAATGAATTGCCGGTCCGACAATACACATAAAAATTCATTGATAAAAACGGCATAGGAATTCCCCATGGGGGAATCCCGAACCAATATTAAAAAAAAAAATGACGTGGGGGGTCCCCCTAAATTCCATACCAGGCCCTTCAGGTCTGTTATGGATATTAGGGGAACCCTGGCCAAAATTTAAAAAAAAATGGCGTGGGGTCCCCCCTTAAACTCCATAACAGACCCTTCAGGTCTGGTATGGATTTTAAGGGGAACCCTGCGCCAGAATAAAAAAAAATACAGCGTGGGGTCCCCCCAAAGATCCATACCAGACCCTTATCCGAGCACGCAACCTGGCAGGCTGCAGGAAAAGAGAGGGGGACGAGAGAGCCCCCCTCCTGAATCGCACCAGGCCACATGCCCTCAACATTGGGAGGGTGCTTTGGGGTAGCCCCCCCAAAAACACCTTGTCCCCACGTTGATGGGGTCTGCGGGAGGGGGGCTTATCGGAATCTGGAAGCCCCCTTTAACCCCCAGATCCCGGCCTTCCCCCTGTGTGAAATGGTGAGGGGGTACAAAAGTAATGGGTGACCCCACCCCCTCTGACATCACAGGGAATGCCACAGAGAAGTCCCCGTCAAGTCTCCGTGTGTCAGAGGGGGTGGGGTCACCGGGTGGCCCCGCCCCCTGTTATTTAAGAACCGTCAGAAGAGTAGAAGTGTCACACAGCGGGAGCCTCCCTCCATGCCATCATGGATGCAGAGCGGCCCGAGGAGAAGTAGATAAAAAGACGCCCCCGGAGGAAATGCCGGACGAGAACACTGGAGGAAGAACCAGAAGAACCAGAAGAAGAAGAAGATGAAGGAAGAAACTGAAGGAAGATAGAAGAAAGAAGATAGAAGATAGAAGATAGAAGAAAGAAGAAGCATTTAAATAAAGGAATTGTCAAAAACTGTCTCTTGTCATTTTTAAAATTTTTGACAGTTTTTTTGTGAAATGGTAGGGGTACTTTTGTACCCCCTTACCATTTCACACAGAGGGGAGGGCCAGGATCTGGGGGTCCCCTTGTTAAAGGGGGCTTCCAGTTTCCGATAAGCCCCCCGCCCGCAGACCCCCATAACCACCGGCCAAGGGTTGTGGGGATGAGGCCCTTGTCCCCATCAACATGGGGACAAGGTGTTTTGGGGGGCTACCCCAAAGCACCCTCCCAATGTTGATGGCATGTGACCTGGTACGGTTCAGGAGGGGGGGATGCTCTCTCCTCCCCCCTCTTTTCCTGCAGCCTGCCAGGTTGCGTGCTTGGATAAGGGTCTGGTATGGATTTTTGGGGGGACCCCACGCCGTTTTTTTTTTAAATTTTGGCGCGAGGTTCCCCTTAAAATCCATACCAGACCTGAAGGGTCTGGTATAGATTTTAAGGGGGGACCCCACGCCATTTAAAAAAAAAAATTTGGCCGGGGTTCCCCTTAACCTGAAGGGCCTGGTATGGAATTTAGGGGGACCCCCCCACGTCATTTTTTTAAAAATTTGGGTTCGGGGTTCCCCTGTGGGGAAGTCCCATGCTGTTTTTATCAATGAACTTTTATGTGTATTGTTCGACCGGCAATTCATTAAATTACTAGTAGTTTTAAATTACTTTTTTTCCTTTGAAATGTCATTTTGCTGTGAGACTGTTCTAAACATGGGAAACATGCGCCCTTTTACAGGCATACTATAGACACCCCCCAAGTATGAAATTTAAAGGGATATTACACTTTTATTGTTTCACTTTAAGCATTATTAAAATCACTGCTCCCGAAAAAACTGCCGTTTTTAAAACTTTTTTTGTATTAATCCATGTCCCCTGGGGCAGGACCCAGGTCCCCAAACACTTTTTATGACAATACCATGCATATAAGCCTTTAAAATTAGCACTTTTGATTTCTCCCATAGACTTTTAAAGAGTGTCCCGCGGTATTCGAATTTGCCACGAACACCCCAAATTGTTCGCTGTTCGGCGAACTGGCGAACAGCCGATGTTCGAGTCGAACATGAGTTCGACTCGAACTCGAAGCTCATCCCTAACCAGTAGGCTAGGCTTGCTTGGCTTATAGGAATTGGGATTGGTACAGGTGACATTACATAAAGCTATATTCCCTGATTGGTTGTACAGAGGAGTCTATTACAGTACATTGGTTTTGATACAATTGCTTGATTTATGTGATACAATGTCTGGTATATAATCAGTACAAAAAGTGAAAAAGTCCCACACATGTGGTACACCACACAAGTAACAGAATGTGTTTTGAGGTGTATTTCTAAGTATTCCTATGCTGTGTGTAAGAAATATCTTATTAAATTGACAAGAAGTTAATTTTCATTTTATGCACTTTCTGCATTTTCCAAAAACTTGTGGCAATAAAATAAGTATTTAAAAGACTCACCATACCTATTAAAAATACCTTGGGGTGTATACTGTCCAAAATATTGTCATTTTGTATGCGTTTCTCTGTGCTTCAGGGTCACCAAAAATGTGATAGATAGTCACACCTGAACACCTGAAGGTGCTCTTTGGAGTTTGGGCCTCTGTATGTGGCTAGACTGTTAAAAAGTCTCACACATGTGGTATCAACATAATCATGAGTAGACGAATGTGTTTTGGAGTGTCATTTTAAGTATACGTATGATGTGTGTTGGAAATATCTTATTATTTTACAACATTGTGGGGAAAAAATTTTTCTTTCCTACATTATTGACAAACAATTACATTTTTCAAAAGACTCACTATGCCTTTCAAAAATACCTGGGAGTGTTTTCTTTCCAAAAATGAGGTCATTTTGTAAGTGTTTCCACTGTTCTAGTGCTCCAGGGCCTCCAAAAAGGGAGGTAGTCAGGAAATTCAAGGATGCTCCTTGGTTTTCGGGCCTCTCTATGTGGCTAGGCTGCGAAAAAGTCTCATACATGTGGTATCCCCATACTCAGGAGGCATTGAAGAATATGTATTAGGGTGTATTTATAAGTATTCCAATGCTGTGTTTGAGAAATAACAACTTTTTAAAAATAAAGCTGTGAGCACACTCTGAGGAAGTCTCAGTCACCCCCCCTTAGGACCTGGAATTCAGCCTTGCATGCTGGAGTGCACACCAGTGGCGTGGGATATACAGCATAGCACTGGCTATTACAAGGCTAAGATACAGTGCTGCACAGTGGCAACAGACAGCTATATCTCCAGTCCATGCAGACCACCGAGGAATGGTGAGACCCATGCAATTCAAGTGTACATTGTTCTTGTATTGGTAAACTATTGGTATATTATTGGTATACTATTTTGCTGTGGACTTATTGGCAGCCCCTGCAAGCCTGGACTCATTGTCATAGGAGACATACAACATGGCCAGGCTCACACAGGTAAGCATTGAGCCAACAGAGTCCCAGACAGTCACAGTTCATATCAGTTGCAAATTAACTTTGTATTATCAAGTACCATTCCACAACCACCTGCTGCATCCAGCCTAACAACTATCTGGATGTAAGTTACAGTCACTCAGGACTCATCCACACATACAGCAGGCTCCACCTCATTGTATACATAGTGAACTGATTTTACAGTGCTGCTTTTTGGATTGCCATTGCATTTCCCATTGTCACCATCTATTTTGCAGGGTATCCAGGTCCAGTATTCCATCATCAGTGGGGGGGAGGGCAAGTTGGGTGGGTATAGACACACAGCCACTATGTAAGAGGGTGGGGGCTAAAGGGGAGTAAGGGAAGGGGAAAAAAAGGGGGGGGAAATTACTCAGGTTTAACACTGGATATGTTTGCTTATACATTTTTTTATTATTTTTATGCTACATTAATAAATATTTTATATTAGTCACAAGTAGGTTTCCTATTTAATATCTTTACTGTTTGAAACATGGTTGCAAATTGGAGACACCTTCCCAGATTATTTGGGTTGCTGGCACTGGAGTAGCTCTCTGGTATTTGTGTTTTGTGTATATAAATTTCACACAGAATAAATAATATACACTTATTTGGGTTATTTTCTACCAAATAAATGTAGCATAATACATTTTGGCCAACATTTTTAAAGAAAGATTCTTTATTTGCAACATTTTATAACAGAAACTAAGAAAAATGTTTTTTTTTTTTTTAACCAGTATTGAGTAAATACCATGGAAAGAAATCAATACACTTCAATGGAAAGGGAAGTGATCTTTTACAAAAGGGAAAACATTACATTTTATTTTGAATTTCATTGGTCAAGTTAATCCAACATTTCATAGTAATATTTCATGTTTATTTTAGCCAGTCAGTATAGCTCTTAGCATCTATTATGGTTGCTTAGAGAATCTCCTAGCTGCTTTGTTTGTAAAAGCCAGTTCTTTACAGACATCAGTAGCTCAATTTGCAGTTTACACACACTAGTGTATGACTTATGCTGACCATAGATGGGTAGAATTTTGAATGAAAATTCTTGCAAAAAGAAGATTCTAAGAAAGTTAGTTTGTTTTTCTTTTCTTTTTTTTTTTTTTTAAAGAAAATTTTTATTTGGAAAGAAAACAAGTACAGAAATCTCAAATATCATGTGAACATGTACAGGTGTTGGCATAACAATACTGTAGTGCAGAAGCAAATATTGACAGTACAGTAAAAGCCTTTTCTTGCTGTTGCAGGGTCTTTTAGTTTCTTAATCTCTACAGAGCGGTTCAGCTTGCTTTGTTAGACTCAGCCTGGTAATAGGACCTGTATAGTGTTTAACTATCCTTCTGGTTCTCAGGCTGTCTGCCCAGAGACGAGAATTGTTCAAGGTGGTTAGGAAAGTTATTTTTGGGCTAGGTTAGTAGGGGTTGTAGGTGTCCATGAGGACTGGTATGTTGTGTCTCCGGCCCGGCCGTGGATCTAATTGAGTTCTGTATGTGATCTAGTTGAGATTTTCATTGTTGAGATGGGGGGGTAATAGGTATGGAGGGAGAGGAAGGGGAGGCAACAGAGGGATGGATGGGTGAGAGCGAAGCGGGGGGAGCAGGGAGAGAGAGGAGAGGGGGAGAGAGGGAGAAGAAGAGAGAAAAAAAAAGCGGGGGAGGGGTTCCCTCTCTGACTCCTCTTCCCGGGTCATAGAGGAGAGTAGGGGTTTCCGTTTCTACTTACCAAGTAAGTTTAGGGGGTCAAGGGGTAATCATGAGTGTGTATTATAACTCATGCAGTGTTTTAGCTGTGGTCCCCCTGCCCCATTCTCTGCTTCCAATGTTGTCCCCTCTTCTCCCTTCTCCGTCCTTCACCTGTGTATGGGATTAACTTAGATTGTCCAAATACTCCCTGTTACTTTATGGTAGTGGTTTGAGAGCTCTGTAGTATGCAGGTGTTGTCTTGCCCACTTGGGAGGTGATTCGACATACCTCTTTCCAGAAAGTTTGTAATGGGGTACACCACCACCACCAGATGTGTAAAAGAGTTCCTTTGTCTTTGTGGCATCTCCAGCATTTATCTGGTGTGGAAGGTTAGAGTCTGTTTAGCAGTGCTGGTTTGCGGTACCATCTAGATTGAATCTTGTAGCTGTTTTCATGTGTGCTGACGTTCAATGAGCCCTTATGGATGTTTAGAAAAATACGTTCCCATTGTTCATCCGTGAGTGAAAGGGATAGGTCTTCTTCCCAGCGTGTACAAGCTTTGCTTGTGTTGGGGCGTAAGTTCTCAAAGAGGAGGTTGGCTGTAGGCTATTAGGTGCCGCTGGGGGGAATTTTGGGTGCAAAGTTTTTCAAAAGATGTTAGTTGTCTCGAGCACTGTAGATCTTTGTCTAATGACTTGAGAAAATGGGAAAACATTAGATATGTCCAGGGTGGGATGAGTGGCCTATTCATTTGGTCAGCTAAATTAGAGGATGAAAGGAGTTTCCCTGCGTTAAAGAATTGGTGTGTTCGGGTTTGATCCTGTGACCAGTTGTCTGCGAGAAAGTGGTGGGGCGTTCCGGGAGGAAAGTCAGGATTTAGTTTAACTTAAGTTAGTGGTCCTGGTATGGAGGATATATCTGTGTGGGTGCACAGTTTTTTTAAGCAAAGTACAGTTGGTCCAATGAGTGGGTGTTGTTGAATTGTCAACGGGATATGTTTAGGATTCATCCAGGGAAGGGAAGCTAGAGGGAGAGAGGTGAGGGATGCTTCTAGGGGGACCCACTCTTTGTGTGGGGAATGAATATTCCAGTCGACTATTCTGGACAGGTGTGTGGCTGTGAAGTAGTTGTGGATGTCAGGGAGGCCAATTCCCCCTAATCGTTTTGGTCGGGTGAGTTGCTTAAAGCTGATTCTGGGCTTCCGATCTCCCCAGAGGAATCTGGAACATATGCTTTTATGTGCCTTAAAAAAGGTTTGTGGGACGTGGATTGGGATCGTTTGTAATATATATAGTATTCTTGGTAGAGCATTCATTTTTAGGTTTGCCGCTCTACCAAACCATGAGAATATAGGTTGTGGGAGTGATATGTTGAAGGCATATGATTTAGAGAAGTTAATCTTGAGATTGGACAAGGATTGGAAATGTTGGAATTCGGACAGTAGGATAGGTATGGTAGTCAAGGGTTCTGTGAAAAAAAGTAATATATCATCCGCGAAAGCGGCGTATTTGTATTCCTTATTAGAGGTTTGGAGTCACTTGATGTCCCGGTTTAGTGTTATTTTTCGTAGGAAGGGTTCCAAAGTGAGAATGAAAAGGATGGGGGATAGGGGGCATCCCTGTCTCGTACCATTGCGAATGGGGAAGGCGTTTGACAGAGTGCCATTGACCCTAACTTTGGTCGTTGGGTTGGAGTACAGGGATAGGATAAAACTTAACATGCGAGGTCCCAATCCTATGGCCTGAAGTACTGCTTCCATGTAATCCCATGCCACTCTGTCAAACGCCTTCTCCGCGTCCAGGGACAGGAAAAAGCCTTTTTTTCTGGTTTGTGTCATCAGATAGTGTAGATTGATGGCCTTTATAGTGTTGTCTCTAGCTTCGCATCCAGGAACAAAACTCACTTGGTCCGCAGTGATAAGGGAGGGGAAAAGAGGAAGAAGTCTATTTGCTTAAATCTTTGAAAATATCTTGACATTAACGTTCAATAAAGAGATTGGCCCGTAACTTCCTGTATTGGTGGGGTCCTTGCCTTCTTTAGGGATAACTGTTATGTGGGCTTCTAATAGTCCGCGGGTAAGTGTCTTTGAGGGGGGGAGTGAGTTAAATGCTTTGAGAAAGGGGGATTGAAGTGTCTCTGCTGTCATAGTTATGCAATAGAGTTTGTCGATCAACATACCTGTCTCCATGTGTTCATCTCTAGAGACCAGCTGACCCTCACCTGACTGCTTTTGTAACCTCTCCTCTAAGCATGGCCCCACCCCAGGCCCTATCAGGGAACCCTATATTAACCTGTGCACTGCAAGCCAGTAGTGCTGATCAACCATTGTGTGTTAGCCTCTGTGTGTACTTGCTGTGTTTCCTACATCTGATTCCTGTTACCGACTTTGGCCTGTTCTTAACTATTCCTGTCTGCTCATGACCCTGACCTTTGGCGTGTTCCCGACCATCCCTGTTTGCCTGTGACCCTGTACCTTGGCGTGTACTCTGTTGTCCTTGTCTGCTTGTGGCCCCGACCTTGGCTTGTCCCTTACTTTCCTTGTTGTTCCAGCATGCTGCCACCTTCCTCTTCTCCTGTAGTCTACCGTGAGCGTGAGCTGTGAGACCCTGGGGGCCGCAACCTGGAGCCAGACTGCAGCGCAGTCCATCCTTACCATTAAAGACTCTGGTGAACACCTGCTGTCTCTTAGACTCCGCGCCCTGGGGAATCTATGCTCTAGCTCCCAGTGGGATCTGTGTCAGTGATCCAGTAGACCTGCTTCCTGGACCTCCCAGGGTTTAGTCCGCAGCAGTCAGCCGTAGGGTCCACTACCTTGCAGTGCACTCCTAATCCCAATGGTGTGCATCTGTCACCCAGCCTCTAGGTGACCTGACAGATTGATCAGCCATAGACCCGGCTGATGTGCCGCTACCCGCAGATGATCCATTGCAGGGCTTAGTTTGCAGACTTGAGACCCAGGAATCGCATCAGACCCAAGTGATGCGATTCCTTCAGGATTTGGCATCCCATTTTGAACAGGTTCAGGCCTCATTAGGACCCCTTCAACAACCTCAACCGCTATCTGCTGCTGCACCTATCGCATCAGTCGCAGCCACACATTTATTACAACTGCCAGCTCCGGTCCGTTTCTCTGGGGACTCCAAGGCTTGCGGGGGGTTCCTTAGCCAGTGCACGATTCATTTTGAACTTCAGCCCCAAAACTTCCTGTCCGATTGGGCGAAAGTAGCCTATATTATATCCCTTCTGTCCGGCGAGGCGCTAGCTTGGGCTGCCCCTCTGTGGGAACTGAATGATCCAGTCGTCTCTACCCTGTCTGATTTCTTGAAACTTTTTCGGAATATCTTCGAGGAACTGGGTCGTGTCTCCTCAGCGGCTAGCGCTCTTTTACGTCCCTGTCAAGAGTCCGCTTCTGTGGGACAGTATGCTCTTCAGTTCCGTATCTCCACAGCTGAATTGAGCTGGAATAATGAGGCCCTAGTTGCAACCTTTTTACATGGCCTCTCTGATAGAGTGAAGGATGAATTAGCAGGAAGATCCCTTCCTGCTCATCTGGACAGTGTCATCACCTTGTGTTACCAGATTGATATTCGCTTTCGGGAGAGGGCCCTGGAAAAAAGACGCTAGCACTCCCTGTTCCTTAGGCAGCTTGAGCTCCCAGTCCCTTCTCTTCGATCCGAAGAGCACCCCCTGCCTGCTGAGGAACCTATGCAGCTGGGCTGGACCAAGTTGTCTCCTGAAGAACACGCTAGGCGCAGAACTCTGGGCCTGTGCCTCTACTGTGGGGCCAAAGGTCATTTTCGTGACACTTGTTCTTTTCGTCCGGAAAAACGATCGGGGCTAATACATCTGGAAGGTGGAGTATTAGACCCTGAAGTATCAACTTCACCTTCTCGTCTTCTTCTTTCTGTGTTCCTTCATGTCGGCGCTTCCTCTCGTTCGGTCTCGGCACATCTGGATTCCGGAGCCGCTGGCAATTTCATGGCCTGGGGAACTGCGTCTTCCATGAGACTTACCCTTTTGCCCCTTACAACGCCATTGGTGGTCTTGGTGATTGATGGCACTGTTCTCCCAGGGGGCCCTATCTGCTTCCAGACCCTCCCTGTTAAGATGTCGGTAGGGACACTCCACCAGGAGTGGATATCCTTCCTTGTCTTACCTAAGGCTTCGTCTCCTATCATATTAGGTCTTCCTTGGTTACGGCTCCATTCTCCACATGTTGACTAGACTGCTGGACAGATCTTGACTTGGGGTTCCTCCTGTTCCTCCTCCTTCCTACTCAAGGTTACCCCAAAAGAGAATACTCCTGTTGCCACCATCCCAGTATCTTCTGCTCTTCCCGCTGCGTATAGCGATTTCTGGAATGTCTCCTGCAATAGTCGGGCTCAGGCACTTTCTGGGTCGTGTGGCACTCTGCATGAGGAGCCTACCTGTGAACCTGAGCCGATCATTCACTCCAGTTTGCATGGCCATTTCCCTTTGCCTGTCCCTGGACCCCCTTGGACACACACCCAGGCTGACTTGTCCACCAGTTCCACAGTCGCTACGCCCTGCAATGCAATTCTGATGGTCGCTGCACCTGGCAATGCTGTCGGTCGCCCTCTGCACCAGTCCAGTCTATGCTCAGTGAGCTTCCTGCTTCTTGTTCAGGACCTTCTGTAATCTGGCCTCACCCTACTGCTACTGCGTCCATTCAAACCTGTTTAAGAGGCTCAATCTATCCTTTGGATAGACGGCATCATTCAGCCAGGTGGAGTTTTCAATCTTTTGTTCAGGGCTCTCTGCATTCTGTTTGTGTTCCGGCTATCCAGCTTAACTCTTGTGACACATCCCCTTTTAACCAACCTGACCTCAGGGATCCACTGACCTCTACCCAGTCTGATGGTCCTGTGTTGGATGTCCAGCATATCTTTAATGGTCTGGGGGACCCTGCTCAGACTTCTGATGGTCTTCTCCTGCCTCTACCTTTCTAAAAAGCCTTTAGTCCTCAATAAGTCCTTTCATCCTCTCCTTACCTCGGTTCCGGCCTCTGAGGATAATCTAAAGTACGAGGTTAGTCGAGTTTTGGATTCCCGGCTCTGTAAAGGCATTCTTCAGTACCTCGTACATTGGAAAGGGTTTGGTCCTGAGGAGAGGTCTTGGATCACTGCATCTGAGGTCTTTGCTCCTCGTCTATTGAGGAGGTTCCAACTGGAGTTTCCCTTTAAGCCTGGGCACAGGTGGGGGAGGGGGAGGTCTTAAGAGGGGGTACTGTCATGGTTATGCAATAGAGTTTGTCGATCAACATACCTGTCTCCATGTGTTCATCTCTAGAGACCAGCTGACCCTCACCTGACTGCTTTTGTACCTCTCCTCTAAGCATGGCTCCACCCCAGGCCCTATCAGGGAACCCTATATTAACCTGTGCACTGCAAGCCAGCAGTGCTGATCAACCTTTGTGTGTTAGCCTCTGTGTGTACTTGCTGTGTTTCCTACATCTGATTCCTGTTACCGACTTTGGCCTGTTCTTAACTATTCCTGTCTGCTCGTGACCCTGACCTTTGGCATGTTCCCGACCATCCCTATTTGCCTGTGACCCTGTACCTTGGCGTGTACTCTGTTGTCCTTTTCTGCTTGTGGCCCCGACCTTGGCTTGTCCCTTACTTTCCTTGTTGTTCCAGCCTGCTGCCTCCTTCCTCTTCTCCTGTAGTCTACCGTGAGCGTGAGCTGTGAGACCCTGGGGGCCGTGACCTGGAGCCAGACTGCAGCGCAGTCCATCCTTACCATTAAAGGCTCTAGTGAACACCTGCTGGCTCTTAGACTCCATGCCCTGGGGAATCTATGCTCTAGCTCCCAGTGGGATCTGTGTCAGTGATCCAGTAGACCTGCTTCCTGGACCTCCCAGGGTTCAGTCCGCAGCAGTCAGCTGTAGGGTCCACTACCTTGCGGTGCACTCCTGATCCCAACAGTGTGCATCTGTCACCCAGCCTCTAGGTGACCTGACATCTGCAAATAGTTTATAGTATGCCGCGGATAGCCCGTTGGGGCCTGGGCTCTTGCCGGGTTTTAATTGTTTTACTGCTTGTGACCATTCAGTAGGGGTGATTGGGGATTCAAGTGTTTCGGCTGTGTCTGTCGGGATTTTCCCTGTGACGAAGTCGCTTAGGAAATTTTGTATTTCTTTTTGTCTGTGTTGGGATGGGGGGGTGTTGATGTTGGTCCTATTAAGATTATATAGGGATGCGCAATATTGTATAAATTCCTGCGCAATATCCATGTTCCTCGTGTGTATATTGCCTGTCGGGGAGTGTATTTGGTGTATGGTGTTCTTGGCTCTTTTCGAGCGAAGAGCCTGAGCTAGTAGGTGACCTGATTTATTACCATACTCATAGAAGAGTTTCTGAGAGAGGATAAATTTTCTTTTCAGGTTACGGCCTAGTTCTGCTTGTATATGTAAGCGGAGTTCAGTAAGTTCTGCGTGGGTGTTTTTGGCTAATGTGCGCTTATGTGTTGCTTCTAGGATTTTGAGTTTTGTAAATAGGTCTGAGAATTTAGCCGATTTCTCTTTTTTGATCGCCGCAGCTAGATATATTAGTTTGCCTCGTACTACACACTTGTGTGCCTCCCATTGCGTCAGCTGTGAAACATCAGAAGTGTTTTTTTGGTGAAATATTGGGTTAGGCATTTACGGATCTCCGTTTCTCTAGCTTTGTCTGTCAGGATAGTCGAGTCCAATCTCCAGATGTTTGTATGTGCTATTTTGTCTGAGAAGGTAAATGTGGCCGAGATAGGATGGTGGTAGGAAAATGTCATGGGTTCTATTGTTGCTTTGGTCAGGTTTTGGAGGTCTTGTTGCGTGATAAAGAGATAGTCAAGGCGGGAGTATCTTTTATGTGGAATGGAGAAAAAGGTAAAGTCCTTCTCTTTGGGATTGAGTGTACGCCAAGTATCATGAAGTAACAAGTCTTGTAGGCATTTCTTAATTTGTTTGATGGCTCTAAAAGGAAGATGAGAGGTACCTGAGGAGGTGTCTAAAAGGGGGTCTAGCGGGACGTTCAAATCGCCACCCTAGGATCAGCGGCCCTTCTTGGAAGGTGGATAGTCGGCGAGCTATGTCTCGAATGAAAGGGACCTGGGATGTGTCGGGGCTGTATATGTTTGCTAGTGTTATCTGTTTGTTTTTGAATGTCCCTTTTAGAAAAAGGAACCTGCCTTGGTCGTCTATAAGAGTGTCAGATATTTGGATAGGTGTATTCTTGGAAAGAAGTATGGAAACTCCTTTGGATTTTGTGATGGGGGAGGTAGTGTGGAAGCTGTGGGGGAAGGAATGGTTGGCCAGTTTGGGAATTGATCTTGTACAGAAATGGGTTTCCTGCAAGAAAACAATATCTGTTTCAGGGATCGCATGCTGGTTAGTATTTGTGAGCGTTTTCATGACTTTTGCATTCAGAGATATGAGCTTCAGGTTGGAGTTAATGATTCGTGTTTTTGGTGAAGCCATGGTGATGGCAGGAGGGGGTTGGGACATGATAGTAGTACTCTGGGAGGGAGGAGTCAGAGAGGGAGGGGGAGAGAAGGAAGGACTAGGGGTTGGGGGGAGAGAAGAAAAAAAAATGGAAGGGGGGGTGGGGGAAGGTTAGGTAGGAGAGGAGGATTGGGTAAGGGAGGGTGAGTATATGGGGGTAGTACCGGCTAAAGGGTTGAACCTGTCAGCCCTCTATATAGGGGGTGAGAATCCGGTATGGTCAACGGCGACTACCTTGCGGATTGCCACTTGCCAGGTCACCTGCCACACCTTGCGGATTGCCACTTGCCACGTCACCTGCCACACCTTGCAGATTGCCACTTGCCACATCACCTGCCACACCTTGCGGATTGCCACTTGCCACGTCACCTGCCACACCTTGCGGATTGCCACTTGCCACGTCACCTGCCACACCTTGCGGATTGCCACTTGCCAGGTCACCTGCCACACCTTGCGGATTGCCACTTGCCTGCTAAGATGGTTTGGTTGTCTCTTGCTGTGTCCCAGAGTCAGGCAGCAGAGAGATAATGTAATCTCCCTGCTGCCTGCCAAGTCACTGGAGCCAACACTAACGCTGCTATCCTTGGTGCTGCTGCTGGGGGTTTTCCGTCCTGCCCTCAACCCTTCCTTCTCCTCATGCCACATTCCCCGCTCCTCCGTGGAGAAGATGATGCCGTGCAGAGGGACACTGTTACCCTACGTGGATCCGGTCTGGCCAGTCATCGGCCGTAATCCATAATGGAGGCGCCTGTCACTCGCCTCCCCAGGCCAAGAAACAATTGCTGTGCCGGCGCCGTGCTCCTGCAGGCCAGCTGCGGTGCCGGAAGCTACATGGTTGCGGGAGGCGGCCGCGGGAGGACAGGTGAAGGTTTTTTCGTGCGGGGGTGGCTTTTTGCCGCGCTCCCATGGTGCCCATGGCTGCCATACCCCAGAAACGCCACTGCCAACGTGATTCTGACGTCACTCGTTGCTAGACGCCGGGCGGCCCCGGCGTTAGCAACGAGTGCAGGGAAGAGGCTCCACCCACCCCTCCTCCTAGTCAGTCAGTGCGGCCGCAACTACATTAGACGGGTCTCTCTCTCGTTGCCGCTGATCGGCTGATGTGAGAGAGAGACTCGGGCTGCGGGCAGAGGCAGCAATGACATGATGGGAGATTGTCAGTGCGACTATTTTGGGGGGGGGCAATTGCCCTGTTGCCCCCCCTGGATCCGCCCCTGGCGGTGTGCCGGGGAAGCTGTGGGGCTTTCATTCCTTGGAGCTTCTGAGGTTGCCTGAGGAGAATGTGGTGGAGCCGGATGCTGCGTGTGGTGGCGGTGGCGTCTTATGCTGAAGACGCCTGCTTCATCCACTCTGTCCATGAATGTTGCCCTGTTGATTGAGGCGAGCCTGAATTCGCTGTACCAATCAGGTAGGTCTACAGGTGGTAGATCCAGGGTAGAACAGAAGTGCTCTAAATCTTCAGGGACTCTGAGGTTTGCTGTACGCCCCTGGTGTGTTACTGACAGGCAGAAGGGGAACTTCCAGTGGTACAGGATTGATCTTGCCCGTAGTGTGTCAAGAAGGGGCCTCAGCTCCCTTCTGCACTACAGGGTGATGTTAGAAAGATCCTGAAAGGTTTTAATGTTAGATCCCCGGAAAGACAATTGATTTATGCCTCTGGCTTTATAAAGAATTTCCTCTTTTAACGGGAAATCCGTAAGGCAGCATATCGAGTCCCTGGGGGGGTCTGTGTCTTTCCCTCTCGGGCGGAGCACTCTATGTATGCTCTCAAAAGCAATCGGTGTATCCGGGGGTCTATCCAGGAGGTCATTGAAGATATTGGTGACTGCTTGTGAGAGATGGCTGGGGTTTATGGATTCGGGGATTCCCCTTACCCTAAGGTTGCGGCGTCTCCCTCTATTATCCAGGTCTTCCATGTGGCGGTTGATTTCCCTTAGATGCATGGCGTGTGATTCAGTCAGTTGCTGCACTTGGCAGAGGGAGACATCGTGGCAGGCCTGTGTTATTTCCACCTCCTCCACTCTCAGAGCTATGGCTTGTATGTTGGCTCTTAAATCTGAGCTGGCAGCAGAGAGAGTGCTCTTTATATCCGAAGGGACACTGCGGAGATCGTCAAGTCACAGTGCTGGGGAAGTTCGGGTCTCTGATCTTTCACTGGCGCGCTGTGGGCTCCTGCTGTGGGAGCGGGACTCACAAGAGAAGGTATCTACCTCTAGGCCATGTCCGAAATATCCGTGTCCGAAATATTTGTCGGCTGAGCTGTGTGTCTAGCTCCCGAGGGGAGCGGGATCTTGTCGCTGACACACTTCTGGATGTTCTCTTCATTTTTTAGCGGTGGGGGATTCGTGTGCTCGCCGAATGCTAATGTTGCTGGGCCTCATGAACGAGAGCTCCCGAACTACACGTCCATCTTGGTACGATGCCAGGCCACGCCCCTAGTTTGTTTTTTTAATCATTAGTGGGTCAAATAGATGTTTATTTTCATCCACAGTGACAAGAAAATTCAAAGTAATCCAAAGTCTTTTCATTCCAAAAGAAAATTAATTATATTGAATTAGAAGCAAATTAATTTTCTGAGAATTTTTGTACGAATTTTCCTAAGGCATTTTATAAGAATTTTTATTCTATCAGTCTATGGCCAGCTTTAATGCTTTGCTTTTGACCTTTATCAGAAAGCTATGTCCTAAACTTCTTCTTTTATTATTATTATTATTATTATTAATAATAATAATTTACTCCTAGTAACCCCATGGTCAGTAATTTTACAGTATGGTCTGCCTTCAATTTCATGTTCACACATTCTGTGGCTGTATTTAGCCATCTTATTGCTGGTCATGCTTTTGTTCTATAATCTCTGAATAAGTGAGTTTTCAGGAATTGTAAAGGCTGACAGGGTAGGGGCTGACCGAACATACTGGGGCAGGGGGTTCCAGATGATTTTAGAGGCTCTGGATAAGTCCTGGAGGCAAGCATGGGAGGAGGTAACAAGGAAGCTAAAGAGCAGGAGGTCTTGGGAGGAGCGGAAAGGACAATTTGGGTGATATCGGCAGATGAGGTTGTTGATAAAACTGGGGGTAATGTTGTGGATGGCCTTGTATGTTGCAGTTAGTATTTTGAATTTTATACGGAGGTGTAGGGAAAGCTAGTGAAGTGATTGGCAGAGAGGAGCAGCAGTCACGGATTGGTTAGTAAGGTGTATTAGTCTAGCAGCAGCGTTCATAATAGACTGAAGGGGGGATAGCCTGCATAAAGGTAGGCCAATGAAGAGAGAGTTGCTGTAGTCAAGGCAGAAAATAACCAAGGAGTGAATAAGTGGTTTTGTGGTGTCGTTAGTCAGGAAGGGGCGAGTTCTGGAAATGTTGCTGAGGTTAAGGCAGCAAGATGTAGCCAGTGAATGGATGTGGGAGCTGAAGGAGAGGTCAGAGTCCAGGATTACACCCAGATGTGACATCCAGACTGATATGTCGCTCAGTACGTTTGTGATACGTGAGGAGATTTAGGGAGTAAGTTTGAGGAGTGGAGAGTAGGGATGAGCCGAACACCCCCCTGTTCGGTTCGCACCAGAACATGCGAACAGGAAAGAAGTTTGTTCGAACACGTGAACACCGTTAAAGTCTATGGGACACGAACATGAATAATCAAAAGTGCTAATTTTAAAGGCTTATATGCAAGTTATTGTCATAAAAAGTGTTTGGGGACCTGGGTACACCAGGGGACATGGATCAATGCAAAAAAAAGTTTTAAAAACGGCAGTTTTTTCAGGAGCAGTGATTTTATAATGCTTAAAGTCAAACAATAAAAGTGTAATATCCCTTTAAATTTCGTAGCTGGGGGGTGTCTATAGTATGCCTGTAAAGGGGCGCATGTTTCCTGTTTTTAGAACAGTCTGACAGCAAAATGACATTTTGAAGGAAAAAACCCATTTAAAACTACTCGTGGCTATTGCATTGCCGACAATACACATAGAAGTTCATTGATAAAAACGGCATGGGACCCCGAACCAAAATTAAAAAAAAAAAAAGATGTGGGAGTCCCCCTAAATTCCATACCAGGCCCTTCAAGTCTGGTATGGATATTAAGGGGAACCACGGACAAAATAAAAAAAAAATGACGTGGGGTTCCCCCTAAATTCCATACCAGACCCTTTAGGTCTGGTATGGATTTTAAGGGGAACCCCGTGCCCAAAAAAAAAACGGCGTGGGGTCCCCCCAAAAATCCATACCAGACCCTTATCCGAGCACGCAACCTGGCAGGCCGCAGGAAAAGAGGGGGGGTGAGAGTGCGGCCCCCCTCCTGAACCGTATCAGGCCACATGCCCTCAACATTGGGAGGGTGCTTTGGGGTAGCCCCCCAAAACACCTTGTCCCCATGTTGATGAGAACAAGGGCCTCATCCCCACAACCCTTGGCCGGTGATTGTGGGGGTCTGCGGGCGGGGGGCTTATCAGAATCTGGAAGCCCCCTTTAACAAGGGGACCCCCAGATCTCGGCCCCCCCTGTGTGAAATGGTAAGGGGGTACTTACCCCTACCATTTCACTAAAAAACTGTCAAAAATGTTAAAAATGACAAGAGACAGTTTTTGACAATTTCTTTATTTAAATGCTTCTTCTTTCTTCTATCTTCCTTCATCTTCTTCTTCTGGTTTTAGCATGTGGTCTGATACGGTTCAGGAGGGGGGGGCCGCACTCTCGTACCCCCTCTTTTCCTGTGGCCTGCCAGGTTGCATGCTTGGATAAGGGTCTGGTATGGATTTTCTTGGGGGATCCCACACCGTTTTTTTTTTTTTTTTTTTGCGCGGGGTTCCCCTTAAAATCCATACCAGACCTGAAGGGTCTGGTATGGAATTTAGGGGGAACCCCACGTCATTTTTTTAAAAAATTTTGGCCGAGGTTCCCCTTAATATCCATACCAGACCTGAAGGGCCTGGTATGGAATTTAGGGGGACTCCCAGGTCATTTTTTTTTAAAATTTTGGTTCGGGGGTTCCCCTGTGGGGAATTCCCATGCCATTTTTATCAATGAACTTCTATGTGTATTGTCAGCAATGCAATAGCCGCGAGTAGTTTTAAATGGGTTTTTCATTCGAAATGTCATTTTGCTCTCATTCGAATTTGCCGCGAACACCCCAGATTGTTCGCTGTTCGGCAAACTTGTGAACAGCCAATGTTCGAGTCGAACATGAGTTCGACTCGAACTCGAAGCTCATCCCTAGTGGAGAGATAGATCTGGGTGTTGTGTGCATAGATGTGGTATTGGAAGCCATGGGAGGTTATCAAATGGCTCAGGGAAGAGGTGTAGAGAGAGAATAGGAGGGGCCCAAGGACAAAGCCTTGGGGTACCCCAACAGAATGAGGAAGAAAAGCGGAGGGGATGGTGGTCTTTGTGACACTGAAAGTGGGCTAGATAGGAGGAGAACCATGAAAGAGCAGAAACACGGAGGCCAAACCATTTTGGAATGAATCCCATAACAGAATATAGTGATTATAGGGAATTTTCAGTTGCTCTATACAGCCAATTGGAATAGAGGTTAGATGAAAGATTTAAAAACCGTCATGCTTGAATACATTAAAACCCATCATATAGACTAGGCAATACATGATAAGGCGATGAAACAAAATAGAACACAACACAATGAGACATTTACCATTTGACACAGGACACAGGGCAAAGGTGTAAGAAAGATATGCTAATGTGAATTATGCAATTTGCTATAGATAGGTTTTCAGTTGAAAAATGATGGTTTGAAAAATAGGTTTGAAATAATTTTTCTCTTAGGATTCCCTGTGCCCTTACGTTGATAGGATAAGAGAAACTGCATATTTAAGTGAAAGTGTAGTACTTTGTAAAATACCGGTATATAGATTTCTACTTAATTGAGACATTAAAAAAAGTTAAATCAATGTGAAGATTATGAAATGCCCAGGTAAATGACTGTAATTGTATATATTTCTGACAGAAGAAATACACAAAGCAAACAAGCAAAGCAAAACAACAACAACAAAAAAATATATAATGCAAAGAAATAAACGACAACACGTGAAAACAAACCCATATATCATTGTCAAGTATAAGATTAAACTTTATTCTTTCTTTTCAAATGGGAACCCAAGGTGAGTAGCAATGTCTTGAAATGCAAAACAGTTTCCCAGATAAAGTGAAATAAAGATGAAATAAGACAATAAAAAGAACATGATAGTAATAGGAAGTACCAAGAGGGAAATTTTCATAAGTGTATCAGATAGAAGGGTTCTATATGTATGCTTTAATGCCAGGACAATATTTCTGGATAAATTAATGATAATAATCATTGTACAATCATTAAAACAATGTAGCAAGTGCTAACCCTTTCTAGTCTAAAATACACAATAATAAAATGTGCTTGTTGCGTAAAATTGTTTTACGGTTTTGATCAGATTTTATAAATAAATAACAGTGAAATCAGCATGCTTGGGTGAAAATGTCTAAATATTAGCTACAGGATAAGCCACCTGCAAACTTAATTGCCATTTAGAACATGTAATTTTCTTAAATGGGAGAAGGATACATTTTGCCATTAATAATCTGGGCTGGCTGCAGACTTGTGTTGAAATAGAAAGGGACAATAGCAATGTGCTGTGTATTCCAAACAAGGAACACAACATGTTTACTCATTAGGCCAATGTCAAAGGCTGTTATATGCAATGGGTGTTATTTTGACCTTGCTAATGCGTCTATTGTTTGCTCCTTTATTGCTGTCAGTAATATCCAGCACATAGTGATATTTCGCTGATTTGAACGTTTCTACTCCCCTTTCCAACTGTCAATTTGAAGTGTTTTATGCAACAAAAATAAGTGGGAGACTCTGTAAATGACAGCAAGTTTGTAGTTAAAGCTAAACTCCATGGTAGATATAAAATACACAAACTAATGAAGCTCTGTAAAAATTAGTACATCCTTAATGTATTTTTTTTTTTTGCTGTGAATAGTGTAAGAACCTTAATTTATTTTAGTTTTAGCCTATTTCAGTCCCATTACAGTAGAGTTCAGGGTGTGGGTAGCAGCACATGGATTGGATTTATTGAAATACTGTACATATCCTTTGGCAAGTAAAACAGCTCTCATACAATATACAGTATGTATCTTATCTTTTAGCTGTTTAACTGAATTTCAGCTTTATGCCAGATTCCTAATATGTGTTCCATTAATTTTGACAGAATTCTGATTACATTAGTTTTCAACCATAGTCTGATAATTAAAAAGGTACTAAACCCAAGAGCAAAAATTTTATATATTGCAGCTTACCCAGGGCTTTTTTTCAGCCGGAACTCACCGGAACTACGTTCCGGGACCTCTGACAGCCCTCTCCTCTCCTCTCCAGACTGTCATACTGAAGCCTAGGGCCGGCTTCCATTTACAAATGCCCATTCATTATCTCTGCTGCTGCGGCCGATTCCTAATCAACAGTGCCCTTGTCTGTGCAAATCTGCTGTGTGACAGCATCCACCTCCTGTGCCACTGCTCACCCTGTCAGTGCTTGTGTCTGTTTGGTAGGACCACTGGCTTCCCATCAACCAATCAGATGTTTGCCCTGCCCCCAGGCCCTGGCTTTCATTGTAGAAGAAGAAGGAACTTTCTCCTCCAAACTTGCCTGGTCTCAGTGACCCAGCTTCCTGGCGTATGTCCTGTAGCTGCCCTAAGAAGACTCTGACCATAATGTAAGTAGGATTTCTGGGGATTCTGCTGTGAGGGGGATTTATGGGAACCCTGCTGTGGGGGGGGGGTCACTGGGGACCCTGAAGTGAGGGGGGGTCACTGGGAACCCTGCTGTGAGGGGGATCTCTGGGGATCCTGCTGTGAGAGTGGTCACTGGGGACCCTGCTGTGATGGGGGCTCTCTGGGGACCCTGCTGTGATGGGGGCTCTCTGGGGACCCTGCTGTGATGGGGGCTCTCTGGAGACCCTGCTGTGATGGGGGCTCTCTGGGGACCCTGCTGTGATGGGGGCTCTCTGGGGACCCTGCTGTGTGGGGGATCTCTGGGGACCCTGCTGTGTGGGGGGGTCACTAGGGACCCTGCTGTGAGGGGGGTCATTGGGGACCCTGCTGTGAGGGGGATCACTGGGGACCCTGCTGTGAGGGGGATCTCTGGGGAGCCTTCTGCGAGGGGGGTCACTGGGGACCCTGCTGTGAGGGGGATATATGGGGACCCTGCTGTGAGGGGGATCTCTGGGAACCCTGCTGTGATGGGGATCTCTGGGGACCCTGCTGTGATGGGGGATCTCTGGGGACCCTTCTGTGAGGGGGCTCTCTGGGGACCCTGCTATGATGGGGATCTCTGGGGACCCTGATCTAAGGGGAATCTCTGGGGACCCTGCTGTGAGGAGGCTCTCTGGGGACCCTGCTGTGATGGGGGCTCTCTGGGGACCCTGCTGTGATGGGGCTCTCTGGGGACCCTGCTGTGATGGGGCTCTCTGGGGACCCTGCTGTGTGGGGGATCTCTGGGGACCCTGCTGTCAGGGGGATCTCTGGGGACCCTGCTGTCAGGGGGATCTCTGGGGACCCTGCTGTCAGGGAGATCTCTGGGGACCCTGATCTAAGGGGAATCTCTGGTGACCCTGATCTAAGAGGAATCTCTGGGGGCCCTGCTGTGAGGGGGATCTCTGGGGACTCTTCTGTGAGGGGGATCTCTGGGGACCCTGCTGTGATGGGGATCTCTGGGGACCCTGCTGTGAAGGGGATCTCTGGGGATCCTGCTGTGAGAGGGATCTCTGGGGACCCTGCTGTGAGGGGGATCTCTGGGGACCCTGCCATGAGGGGGATCTCTGGGGACCCTGCTGTGGGGGGGATCTCTGGGGACCCTACTGTGAGGGGGATCTCTGGGGACCCTGCTGTGAGGGGGATCTCTTGGGACCCTGCTATGAAGGGGATCTCTGGGGACCCTGCTGTGAAGGGGATCTCTGGGGATTCTGCTGTGAGGGGGATCTCTGGGGACCCTACTGTGAGGGGGATCTCTGGGGACCCTGCTGTGAGGGGGATCACTGGGGACCCTGCTGTGAGGGGGATCTCTGGGGAGCCTTCTGCGAGGGGGGTCACTGGGGACCCTGCTGTGAGGGGGATATATGGGGACCCTGCTGTGAGGGGGATCTCTGGGAACCCTGCTATGATGGGGATCTCTGGGGACCCTGATCTAAGGGGAATCTCTGGGGACCCTGCTGTGAGGAGGCTCTCTGGGGACCCTGCTGTGATGGGGGCTCTCTGGGGACCCTGCTGTGATGGGGCTCTCTGGGGACCCTGCTGTGATGGGGCTCTCTGGGGACCCTGCTGTGTGGGGGATCTCTGGGGACCCTGCTGTCAGGGGGATCTCTGGGGACCCTGCTGTCAGGGGGATCTCTGGGGACCCTGCTGTCAGGGAGATCTCTGGGGACCCTGATCTAAGGGGAATCTCTGGGGACCCTGATCTAAGAGGAATCTCTGGGGGCCCTGCTGTGAGGGGGATCTCTGGGGACTCTTCTGTGAGGGGGATCTCTGGGGACCCTGCTGTGATGGGGATCTCTGGGGACCCTGCTGTGAAGGGGATCTCTGGGGATCCTGCAGTGAGAGGGATCTCTGGGGACCCTGCTGTGAGGGGGATCTCTGGGGACCCTGCCGTGAGGGGGATCTCTGGGGACCCTGCTGTGAAGGGGATCTCTGGGGATTCTGCTGTGGGGGGGATCTCTGGGGACCCTACTGTGAGGGGGATCTCTGGGGACCCTGCTGTGAGGGGGATCTCTTGGGACCCTGCTATGAAGGGGATCTCTGGGGACCCTGCTGTGAAGGGGATCTCTGGGGATTCTGCTGTGAGGGGGATCTCTGGGGACCCTACTGTGAGGGGGATCTCTGGGGACCCTGCTGTGAGGGGGATCTCTAGGGACCCTGCTGTGAAGGGGATCTCTGGGGACCCTGCTATGAGGGGGATCTCTGGGGACCCTACTGTGAGGGGGATCTCTGGGGACCCTGCTGTGAGGGGGATCTCTGGGGACCCTGCTGTGAAGGGGATCTCTGGGGACCCTGCTATGAGGGGGATCTCTGGGGACCCTGCTATGATGGGGGCTCTCTGGGGACCCTGCTGTGATGGGGCTCTCTGGGGACCCTGCTGTGTGGGGGATCTCTGGGGACCCTGCTGTTTGGGGGGATCTCTGGGGATCCTGCTGTGAGGGGGATCTCTGGGGACCCTGCTGTGAGGGGGATCTCTGGGGACCCTGCTGTGAGGGGGATCTCTTGGGACCCTGCTGTGAGGGGGATCTCTGGGGATCCTGCTGTGATGGGGGCTCTCTGGGGACCCTGCTGTGATTGGGCTCTCTGGGGACCCTGCTGTGTGGGGGATCTCTGGGGACCCTGCTGTTTGGGGGGATCTCTGGGGATCCTGCTGTGAGGGGGATATCTGGGGACCCTGCTGTGAGGGGGATCTCTTGGGACCCTGCTGTGAGGGGGATCTTTGGGGATCCTGCTGTGAGGGGGATCTCTGGGGACCCTGCTGTGAGGGGGATCTCTTGGGACCCTGCTGTGAGGGGGATCTCTGGGGACCCTGCTGTGAAGGGGATCTCTGGGGATTCTGCTGTGAGGGGGATCTCTGGGGACCCTGCTGTAAAGGGGGATATCTGGGGATCCTGCTGTGAGGGGGATCTCTGGGGACCCTGCTGTGAAGGGGATCTCTGGGGACCCTGCTGTGAGGGGGATCTCTTGGGACCCTGCTGTGAGGGAGATCTCTGGGGACCCTGCTGTGAGGGGGATCTCTGGGGACCCTGATCTAAGGGGAATCTCTGGGGACCCTGCTGTAAGGGGATCTCTGGAGACTCTGCTGTGATGGGGGCTCTCTGGGGACCCTGCTGTGATTGGGCTCTCTGGGGACCCTGCTGTGTGGGGGATCTCTGGGGACCCTGCTGTTTGGGGGATCTCTGGGGATCCTGCTGTGAGGGGGATATCTGGGGACCCTGCTGTGAGGGGGATCTCTTGGGACCCTGCTGTGAGGGGGATCTCTGGGGATCCTGCTGTGAGGGGGATCTCTGGGGACCCTGCTGTGAGGGGGATCTCTTGGGACCCTGCTGTGAGGGGGATCTCTGGGGACCCTGCTGTGAAGGGGATCTCTGGGGATTCTGCTGTGAGGGGGATCTCTGGGGACCCTGCTGTAAAGGGGGATATCTGGGGATCCTGCTGTGAGGGGGATCTCTGGGGACCCTGCTGTGAAGGGGATCTCTGGGGACCCTGCTGTGAGGGGGATCTCTTGGGACCCTGCTGTGAGGGAGATCTCTGGGGACCCTGCTGTGAGGGGGATCTCTGGGGACCCTGATCTAAGGGGAATCTCTGGGGACCCTGCTGTAAGGGGATCTCTGGAGACTCTGCTGTGAGGGGGATCTCTGGGGACCCTAAAGTTAGGGGGAGCTCTGGGAGCCCTGTTTTAGGCTGAGGGGAATCTGGTAACCTTGATGTGAGGGGGTGACAACCCTAATTTAAGTCGGGGGGATCTGGTAAATCCTAATGTAAGGGGCAGACTCTGGGGTCCTTGAGGTCGGAGAGTGAATTTTGGGATCCCTAATGAAATGGGGGAACTCTGAAATAAGGGTGGAACACTAGGGAACCTGATGTAAGAGGTGACTCTGGGGATCCTGATGTAAGAAGTTAGGGCCCTGATGTAAGGGGGTGACTTTGGGGACCCTAATGAAAGGAGGGGACTGATGTAAGGGGGAACAATGGGGGCCATGATGCAAGGGAGTAGTACTGCTGTACTACCATGACGAAATCATGTGCACAGCAGTGGTGTAGAACTGCATTAGTCACGTCCAGTTCAGGCAACGCCCATTAAAAGTGATAGGCTGTTTAAGTTTTGCTGTGGTATGTATAAAGCTATTAGCAGGAGTATGTTAGCGTTCAGGTCTGGGACGATGGGCCATGGATCAACTACCTGGTTTCACTACCCCCTGGCTGCACCTTGGAACAAAGCCTTACTCCTTCAGAGCCACACAGGGCCCCCTAGATAAATGCACCCCACAGAGCTCCCACCTTTCCAGCTCCCCTCCATCATCAAACCACCACCAAATCAGTCCTTAGACTCACACCACATTTTTCATTCCAGTGAATCCACCAATGCAGGGGCATTTTTTCCTCACACTGATGCTGGGGAATTTCTTTCTAAATCACTGCGAGCCCCATATTTAATTGAAGGATAGAATGTGTACTGCTGTTAGACCCCTTTCACACTGGGGAGGTTTGCAGGCGCTATTGCACTAAAAATAGCGCCTTCAAACCGACCTGAAACAGCCGCTGCTGTGTCTCCAGTGTGAAAGCTCCTTCACCGCTCCTGCCCATTGAAATCAATGGGGCAGCGTGGCTATACCGCTGGCAAAGGGTTTTTAACCCTTTCTCGGCCACTAGCAGGGGGTAAAACCGCCCCGCTAGTGGCCGAATACCGACGGTAAAGCGCTGCTACCGCCACCGACGCTCCCGCCCCAGTGTGAAAGGGGCCTTCAACTCATATGTTACATTTGTTTTTAGTGAGACGTGCTGCGCGCATTGTTATTTACCCCACCTTACCTGCTACTCCACTGGAAAGCTATACCGCCGGCAAAGCGCCTCTGCAGAGGCGCTTTGCTGTGGTTTTTAACCCTTTCTCGGGTGCTAGTGGGGGGTAAAACTGCCTCACTAGCGGCTGAATACTGACGGTAAAGTGCCGCTAACAATAGCGGTGCTTTACTGCCGATGCCGCTCCCGCCCCAGTGTGAAAGGGAACTCATATGTTACATATGTTCTGGTGAGACGTGCTGCACGCATTGCTATTTACCCCACTTCACCTGCTACTCCACCGGGAAGCAGGGGAGTTGGGGGGGCGCCATTTGACATCTTTGCCCTGGGCACTGGATGACCTTGTCCCGGCACTGCTGAAGCCAGTAGAGGAAGTTTTCTGCACAGCGCACTTCCTCTGCTGGCTTCTCTGTGCTAGCGCTGCACAATCAGGGCTGCTGCCTGTATGCTAGCCTCTTGCCGATCGATTGTGGGCCCTTGCATTTGGGGGAACGGTGCTCTTTGTGAGCTGTATGCCTGGGGACCCTGGATTTGCCATATTGGAATAGTGACTGATTCATACCGTTGGGACTCCTACTATTAAATGCTAATGTCATCAATTCCAGCTACCTGTCTGTTGTCTGCTAAAATTTGTATTGTAAATAGGTCTCTAGTATGGGATCTAAGAGTCATTAGATCCCCATTGTTGTTTGTGTTTAAATAACTCTGCTATTGTGATAATGTTGATTGGATTTTCTGAACTACAAGACGGCCAGTCTGGCCTAAAGGTCATGTCTGAGTCATCTAGGCTGTCTAAAGGGATTAGTTAATCAGCTCATGTTAATTAGGTTAATTAGGTTACAGGTGTATTGTTAGAGTAATATGAGCAGGAGGTCTGCACCTCCTCTTTTAGTGTATAAAAAAAGCCTGTATTTTTGCAATAAAGGAGATTCCTGGTTGAACTTACATACAGCCTTCCTGGTGTTTGTTCTGAGCTATCACAACTGGGTTAGAAAGGCACATAGCTGTAGTTCTAATCCAGGAGCATCGGATGACCGAACAATCAGATGGCGTGATCTGCAGTCTGATTCTATAGCTGCAGAGGAGTGTCGGGAGAGTGGAACCAAGCGAGCAAGGGGCTTGTTACATTGGTGGCAGCAGTGGGATTTGCTCTCCAGTTACTGGGACACTCCAAACCAGCCTGCAGGAGAGCCACGCTGAAAGACTTACTTGAGAGCCGTGGATGGAATGGTGGGATCGTGCTTCCTTGCCGTGAGCACATCCAAACCATCACCTGGATCCAAGGCAGCAGGATAGCAGGAGAGGAGAGATACCAGGAATTCAGAAGGAGGTTGCGAGAGATGCAGATACAGCACAGAGGACCAGTATCAGAGCAGGTCCTGCTAGGATGGTTTGATTCTATCCGCTGTGAACTCTGGAAGGAAGCGCTAGCCCGTGAGCAGCGACACCAGGGAAACGTTCTCCCCTCCATCCATGTGAGGTACTGGTCGCAATATGAAGTGCGAATGCTGTTTTTGGGGGAACAGCTGAACCAGGAGTGGACAGCCGAGTTAAGCAGGCTGATCCAGGCAGAAATGCGGTTGGAGGAGAGCTACAGAGCCCTCCAGTGGTATGTAGCCCAAGTGTGCCCGTGGACAGCGGATGACAGCCCCACGGAAGGCTTTGACTATGATGGCCTGGGATTGTTATACTGGAGGCTGTCCAGGGACCCTGACTTTGGGAGTGATCGGGAGTGGCGTTTGGAGGAAATAATGGAGCACAGAGAGCGAAGACTGAATGTCTCAGAAGTGCACTGGGCACAGGAAGATTTGGAGTTTCTGGCCGTTCAAGAATGGGAGCTGGAGATCGCCTACAAACAGCTGTTAGACTCTGCTGAGCAGCAGGGTGGGGCTCCCTTTGCCTGGGACTATGAGGAAATACCAGTTGACAACTCTGAAATCCTGGCTGAAGAGTTGACAAGGTGGCAGAGTAACAGTGTGCTTTGCCAACCTGCCCCCGCAGCTATGGAGGCAGAGGTCTTATGGCGGATGCAGCAAGTGCTGACTGACCTTGATGAACCTGTTTCTGCATTGGATGATCTTGGATGGAGGAATGTGCCTGTCCAGCAGAATGCCAGAGAATCGGCAGTGGAAAATCTAAAGATTGCCGTCCCCAAACCTGAAGTGCTGACAACAGGGCAGAGCTCTGTTAACCTCTTCCCAGCACTGATAGCATCTTCTGGGTTCCACGGAGAGGAGATAGTGGAACTTTATCCCCAGACACCAGTTGCAGAGACAGGGGATTTGATAGACTTTTCTGCTGAGGAAAAACAACCTGATGAGCCTCCAGCAGAAGAGCTGGTATTAGGGCCAAACTTCACTGTGCTCTGCCCAGCACCAACAGAAGCATCTGTGAAGTTACAAGGAACTTCCCCAGCTGAAGCGCTGGCAACCGGACAGAGGGTCCAAGACCTCTGCCCCACACCTGTGGCAGTTTCGGAGGCTCAGGGTGAGAAGGTGGCAATTACTTCCCAGCAGCAGATACAGGGGGAGAAGGGAGAGGAGGTGTGTGTTGTCCCTCCCCAACAGTTAGCCGGAGCAGATGGTGTGGGGTTTCCAACAGAAGGGCTGGCAACAGGGCCGAGTACTGCTGGCCTCTGTCCTTATCTAACAGAGGATGGATTTCCTGTGAAGGTGGATGGGACTTCAGTCTCCACCTGTATACCCCAGGGATGCTGGGCAGTCGGCCCAGATCCCCAACAGCATGACGGAGTGAGCCCAGACACCCTGTCTTCTCTCCAGTGGCAGAAAGGACTCCAGAGAGAAGGGCCAGTCCAGGCCTCTCCCCAGCAGCAGATATGTTCTCTGAGAGAGGCAGAGGTTGGCTGGGTGAGTAATGCTTTGTTTGGAACAATTTGTTTGGGGTACTGTGTGGGTACAGGCATTAGAGGACTGCAACTACTGACTAACTTCGGAGTCAACCCGTCTGGGGTCTCCTCCTGTGTTAGTCTCCTGCCGAAAGGGGAGAAATGTGACAGACCTAGCCGGAAGAGAAACTTTTGGAGGGGACTGTATGCTAGCCTCTTGCCGATCGATCGTGGGCCCTTGCATTTGGGGGAACGGTGCTCTTTGTGAGCTGTATGCCTGGGGACCCTGGATTTGCCATATTGGAATAGTGACTGTTTGTTCTGAGCTATCACAACTGGGTTAGAACGGCACATAGCTGTAGTTCTAATCCCGGAGCATCGGATGACCGAACAATCAGATGGCGCGATCTGCAGTCTGATTCTATAGCTGCAGAGGAGTTTCGGGAGAGTGGAACCAAGCAAGCAAGGGGCTCGTTACAAGGAAAGCTGGGGGTGATTTGTGATTAGAGGAGAGCTGGGGTGATTTGTGATGAGAGGAGAGCTGGGGTGATTTGTGATGACAGCAGAGCTGGGGGGATTTGTGATGAGAGGAGAGCTGAGGGATTTGTGATGAGAGGAGAACTGGGGGGGATTTTGGGGAATTTTCCTTATGTGATACACAGTTATAAGCCTTAACTCATTATAATTTTTTGGTGCCACTGTAAATCTCTCCTCTAAGGAAGGTGTGGCTGGGGGTGGGGTTTGGGTGTGGTTGGGGCAGAGTTTGGGCATGGTTGGGGCAGAGAGTTGGACAGAGAGGGTGAGTTCCTGCACCTTTTCTCTGAGAAAAAAAGCTCTGAGCTTACCAATCCTTAAATGTGATGGCTGCACTTGTTTTCTTTTTTTTTTCCTTTATGTTTTTTGGTCCAGCCAGTAGCACACTTCCTGTCCTGGGTTATCTGCACTCCACTGGAAGAGCAATAGAGACATCCTTGAACAGGGAGAGGGTAATATTAGATGCACTAGGGTGGACAGGAAGTGTGGTACTGACTGGCTCACCAGATGACCATAAAGAAAAAAAAAGCCTAAAAAAGAAAACAAATGCAGACAACATATTTAAAGGTTGGTAGGCTTACCATTACCAATCCTTAGATGTAATGGCTGCATTTGTTTTCTTTTTTTGGTCTTTTACCTTTGTGTTTACTTGGTTATCCAATGAATAAAACATGTCCTGTCTAGGGTATTTGAACTCCACTGGAGGAGCAACAGAGATATCTTTGAACAGCAACTTTTTTAGTCTGGGGAAAGGGTATTAGATGCACTAACAGATTAAAGGGGTTGTAAAGTCAGAAGGTTTTCTATCTTAATGCATTCTATGCATTAAGATAAAAAGCCTTCTGTGTGCAGCAAATATATAAGGGTGAAATTGCAATATAAACTCTGTGATGAACAGTCCTATTCAGAAACCACCAAAAATGATGGATGACAGGTTGGTAAAGAAGTCCCAGCACCAGCAGTTTGAAAAGGGATTGAATGCATTTGTCACTGCCAGTGTGTAGAGGCAATCCTGCTTACCAGAGGAAGTTGACTGTCAAATCATAAAGAGTCAGGGAACGTGTATGTGATAAAGACGAGCATCCTCAACTGCATCACTTCAACTCCTGTGAGCCCAGGAAGCACTGCCTCCAGGTAAGTGGATGTATATATGAATATACTGCGGCCTTTTTACCTCCAAAAATGTAAGGGCACCACAATAGCGTAATATTGCTTAAAACCACTATATTATTTTAAAAAATATATAGTACACTCACATTTCCATAAAAGATAACAGGCAAAGAATCTCATAAAAGGTCCATAAATCATACATAATCTTACATCGTCCGGTACTGCCTTACATATTTCTTAATAATATTGCGTCATCAGAGGTGTAGCGGGCAAACGCAAGCACGTCCTAATATAATAAAATAACCGGAAGTGACCCACCGGAAGTGGTCAGTCCACTCACAGACCGGAAGTGACACACCAGAAGTAGTCCGTCTGCTCTCAAACCTGAAGTGACAAACTGGAAGTGGTCAGTCCGCCATCATGTGTTTCACCATGCGCTCCACAGACCGGAAGAGATAAAAGCCTATCCCGTGGCTATCAAATGACCTACCGGAAGCTAGCGAACCGCTCTCATGCGGTTCACTATGTGCTCCAAGGACCGGAAGTGGATGCAGATCAGTCCCGCTGTCCTCAGAGCACAATGGGAGTATAATAAATAGAAGAAATACTATGAAAGACAAGGAGAAAAGCTCTCTACTTGCCAAGAAGAAAAAACTAAACCATAACGAAGACAGTATTACACTGTCCTTTATATGAAATAAATAATTGCATAAATCCACTAATCAAAATTTTGAAAAGCATGCGAGGTGAACATGCCATCTACTGGACATAATATATACAATAGCCAAATATCCCATACAGATACAGATTCATTTCATAAAAATACATAACTTAATATTTAATTTAAAAGAGAAAGAGGATAAACAGAAAAAAATATGTATAACAATGTTCAGTAGATTATCAGCAGAAAGTATATCTTATATTGCAAGAGTTATTCAACCATTGTTGATATAGCAATTGACATCCCACTCTATATAGTGCTGATAGTCACGTCCAGCCAGGCACTGTGTATGTGGACACGGTGGTGCTACTCTGGAGGTTTTTATGTGATTTTGAAAGTTTTTATCTTGTAAGTGCAACTTTTCTGTTTGGGGGCTTTGAATAAATTTGTATACAGAGAACACTATGGTCTCTATACTGATTATTTACCTGTCCTGAACTCATGGAATCTTGAGCCAAGCTGGGAGATGATCCGCTTCTTTGGATATTAATGAGCTGAGTTACCATTAAGAAAAGAGCCATCTGGATTACCCACCATTGATTGGGAAGAGAAAGTGAGAGCAAAGAGTTCGTGGGGAGATCCGCATATGAGTTTTGACTCATCTGGGAGGTGAGCGCACATTTTTACTGGTGGTGGTGTGCACTCCTTTTGAGGACCAACAATCACTGTGGTGGAATTGTGTTGATACACTGATCACAAGAAGAGTTTTTCATGTTTTATTTCTTCATTTTTTCATTTTATGGACTATTCATTCATATGTAGGGTTTATTTATTTTAGAGATTTGCACTTTATATTTATAAATTTACACATAGCGCTACATTTTTTTATTTACTATCCATTTTGAAATTAGCGTGGTGTACCACTTGGAATGTTTAGCAGCTGTGCACGTTTATTATTAGGTTAAACATCACAAAATTTTTTTATTTGTGGCGCTGATTGTTTCATCTTATAATATTCATATATACATCCACTTACCTGGAGAAAGTGCTTCCTGGGCTGGGATCGCGTTTTTCCATAACTGTCAGGAGTTGGAGTGGTGCAGTTGAGGATGCTCGTCTTTATCACATACGCGTTCCCTGACTCTTTATGATTTGAGAGTCAGCTTCCTCTGGTAAGCAGGATTGCCTCTACACACTGGCGGAGACGAGTGCATTCAATCCCTTTTCACACTGCTGGTGCTGGGACTTCTTTAGCAACCTGTCATTCATCATTGTTGACGGTTTCCGAATTGGACTGTTCATCACAGAGCTTATACTGCAATTTCTCAATATTAGCACTGCACCCTTATATATTTGTTTTTAGTGGTTCCTTGATCAAAAGCTTTGGTGCTGGCTGCTGTGATCACTGTTACTAGCTTTACATTTTTTAGCCAAAGCGCAGATTTTATTTGTTTTTATGTTCTGTGTGCAGCAGCCTCCTTTGGCCCCCCTAATACTCACCTGAGCCCCATCTCTATCCAGCGATGTCCACAAGTGTCTAAGACATCTGAGGCTTTCCCTCCTGATTGGCTGAGACACAGCAGTGATGCCATTGGATCCCGCTGCTGTCAATCAAATTTAGTCAGCCAGTCAGGAGAGAGAGGTGGTGGGGCTGAATGGAAACAAGGAGCTGTGACTTGGTTCAGGTGCCCCCATAGCAAGCGGCTTGCTGTGGGGGCACTCAGAAGGGGTCAGGAACACAGAAGAGGGACCTGAGAAGAGGAGGATCTGGGATGCTCTGTGCAAATCCATTGCACAGGGCAGTTACGTATAATATGTTTGTTATTTTTATAGAAAAAGGGCACACACACACTAAACATAGTTTAACTGAAGCATGCCCCAGTTTGATTGCCCCCCCTCCCCCACTCCCCTATTGGTCTGCACTCACACTGTGCTATAAAGCATAAATCACACCTCAGGCACAAGTACATCATCACCTCTGCCAACCTGACCACAGTGATCCCTTTTTCTCTGCTCGGTGATCTATGGAGAGTTTAGTGTTAAGACATGATTTGCACTCACACTAAAGCAAACTGTACTGGACCACAAGTGAATTGTGGTACACTTAAATTTTTACGGGCATAATTCAAAGCACTCACACTACACAAATGAACCAGACCAAGTGAGAGAACAATGCCCAGGTTCAGTTAAACCTACAAGTGTAAATGCATCCTCTGTCTGACACCTTTTGAGCAGTTGCAGCAACGGTGTTTTTCCTCTTGGGTTAAAGGTTTCACACGAATGAATAAAAGCTAACCATTATAGTTTTGTTTTGAGGTTTATTACCACTTTAACTTTCTCTCCTAACCTTAGGGGTGAAAAAGAAATGTATGTGTTGTCCTTGATACTGGAAAATAATTGCTCATTGCATCTGTTAAGAGCATCAACAACTTGTAAGCCTTCAGAGACATAATTCTTTGTTCCCCACCAATAGATAAACGCTGTTTGCATTACATCAATAAAAAAGGTTTGTTGTGCATGATATCTGCCTTTGTCAAGTTCAAGCCTACAGCTCAGTCCTCCTGATCCTAGTTTGAACCAAGAGTTGAGGGTAAACTGACCATTTGTAACAGGCTGCTGAAAAATAGCATACTGACCTGGTGAAATGAAAGAAGATAGATTTATTAAAAAGAATAGGGTAAAATGCACTCACAAGGGAAGCAGAACAGTGTCTTGAAAAAGTATTCATGAGGAGCATGCGCGAGGCTGACTAGGCAGTACATGGCTGCTTAGCGCTTCGCATCTACCGGGACCCGACGGCCTTGATGCACTAAGTCATGGCAGCTTTTTGCATCCCCAAGGTACCCTGAGAGCTCTTTAACCCCTGGGGCACTAATTACCAGCATGTATAGCGGAAAAAAACGAAGCTTAAACCGGTAAAGAGCCAAGGCGCTTTGACGAGTGCCATAACTGAAATGGTGGTGGTGTACATCTGTTCTAGAACAAAGGATGGATGAGCTAGATGGCAATACCATAAATCATAATGATAACTAGAAGCACTTAGATAGGAAAATTCCTCTCTCTACAACCGCCTAGAAGATTTTTAAAATAGGGCCAGGAGAGGAGATCAAATCTTCTTGTCCGTGGTATCCCCGAAACCATAAAAGACCTCCAATATACCATTACAGCGCTCTTCCAGGAACTTGCTCCCTCTATTCCTATGCAATGCCTAGAGATGGATAGGATCCACAGAACATTGGCCCCCAGAAAAGAAGACGGACCCCCAAGAGACATTGTTATTAAACTTCATTATTTCTGCACCAAGGAACAATTGATGGAAGCAGCCTGTAAAAAAGACTTGTTAACCTTCCAGGGTCATCGTCATCAAATCTTCAATGACCTCTCCCAACAAACCCTCATCAAAAGGAAAGCGATAAAACCATACCTACTAATCCTCCAACATCACTACATTTCCTACCGCTGGAGTTTCCCCTTCGCAATTCACTTTTCTTATAAAGGCACCTCTTACATCTGCAAATCGGAAGATGACCTACTGACCATACTTCTCCATCTGTCAATCCCAGAAAATACCTCTGAAGGATCCAAACATCGAGCTACATCAAATTCCCCCAAGAATCATCAAGACAAACTTGAACATCAAGCCCACTTCAGCACTTATAAAAGGAGCTGCTTCGCCTCTCCACCACCAGCTCTAGAAGATCTAATTGACTGATGTTCCTTCTTTGGGTGATATTGAACGTCAAAAGCTTAAGTGTTTTTTAAAACAACATACACTAGACCTGAAAGATCTTATATTGGATCCTCTTTCTTATGGTCATCACCACCATATTGTTCATAAAATGACAATATCACTCAATAAATATTGGATATTCTAATACCCTTCCTTAACCAATTAAGTAGGTTACTGATCCCTCTGCTTATTGTGCATAGGGAAACAAGGTTCCACTTCAAAGCACACTGGTTAACCAAAATTTGCATCATGACCTCCTGAGATGAATTGGTCCACCCCTCCCTCTCCTTTTACTAAATTGAGTGACCCCCTACCATCAGCAGGATGTCAGTTTCACTATTTTAATTGAACTACGCCCCGTTTTCTTTCACTTGGGTTTTTTTCTTTTTGCTTTATCTCATAACTTATTAGTTTTATCAACTAATGTATTATTAAGTTACTCTTTTTGTTCCAATGTTTAAAAGGTACATAGAAGTTATAGTGGCTGTCGTTGTCCCGGAGTCAGCTCACTGCACCACCCAATTGTTCCTCGAGTGACCGACATTGTTACCCGGACATTCTTTGAACTTATAGTACCCACTGGCTGGTGACATATCACCACCCCTTGGATACTAGCTCCATATAGGAGCCACCCTCCTCTTTCTTACATAACAGCTTCTCTCTCTTCTCCCTACTCCCAGAACCTCTTTTCTAAGTTCAATCCACTTGTGACTATACCCACAATCTTCTTTCCCTAATTCTCTTAACAGCTCTACCCCCCTTTTTTTTTTACAAAATGACAAAATGACGTTTTTAAACGTACTAACTCTCAATGTACATTCGAGAAAACCCCCCTAGATACTCTACTATCTTCTATTCAGCTCCCCTCCCTTTCAACTGCACAACAAGAAACCCTTGATACATATATAACTGATACCCGTTATATTGCAAAACTTAAAGAAAATAGCACACAACATCTGTTCTTCTTTAAAGGATTATAGAGAAGCCTTACTGCCTTTATCTGTAGATCTTATTTATTTTCAAAATCTGAACTAATAACATGTACTGTACAATTCTTAATAAGATATTTGAATAAGACAAAGTATTCATACCCCTTGAAATTTTCCACATTTTTTCATATTGCAGCCAAAATTTATTTTATTGGGATTTTATGTGATAGACCAACATAAAGTGGCACATAATTGTGAAATGGAAGGAAAATGATAAATGGTTTTCAACATTTGTTTACAAATAAATATCTGAAAAATGCGGCGTGCATTTGAATTCGGCCCCCTTTACGCTGATACCCCTAACTAAAATCTAGTGGAACCAATTGCCTTCAGAAGTCATCTAATTAGTAAATAGAGTCCACCTGTGTGTAATTTAATCTCAGTATAATCACAGCTGTTCTGTGTGGCTCTCATGCCCCGTACACAGGGTCGGACTTTGTTCGGACATTCCGACAACAAAATCCTAGGATTTTTTCCTACGGATGTTGGCTCAAACTTGTCTTGCATACACACGGTCACACAAAGTTGTCGGAAAATCTGATCGTTCTGAACGCGGTGACGTAAAACACGTACGTCGGGACTATAAACGGGGCAGTGGCCAATAGCTTTCATCTCTTTATTTATTCTGAGCATGCGTGGCACTTTGTCCGTCGGATTTGTGTACACACGATCGGAATTTCCGACAACGGATTTTGTTGTCGGAAAATTTTATAGCCTGCTCTCAAACTTTGTGTGTCGGAAAATCCGATGGAAAATGTGTGATGGAGCCTACACATGATCGGAATTTCCGACAACAAGGTCCTATCACACATTTTCCGTCGGAAAATCCGACCGTGTGTACGGGGCACTAGAGGTTTGTTAGAGGACCTTAGTGAACAAACAGCATCATGAAGGCCAAGGAACACACCAGACATGTCAGGGATAAAGTTGTGGAGAAGTTTAAAGCAGGGTGAGGTTATAAAAAATGGTATTAAACTGAAAGTTTAACGCCATATAGTTCTGCAAATTTAACACTATATATTCAATTGCGTTACTGCAAGTTTATTGCCATATATTTAATTGTGTTACTGCAAGTTTAACACCGTATAGTTCTGTGTGTTACTGCAAGTTTACCGCCGTGTATTTCATTGCGGTACTGCAAGTTTCACGCTATATAGTTCTGTGCATTACTGCAAGTTTAACTCTGTATAATTCATTGAGTTAATACAAGTTTAACACCATATAGTTCTGTGCATTACTGAAAGTTTAATGCTGTATATTTAATTGCGTTACTGCAAGTTTAGCGCCGTGTATTTCATTGCGTTACTGCAAGTTTCACGCCACATAGTTCTGTGCATTACTGCAAGTTTAACTCTGTATAATTCATTGAGTTACTGTAAGTTTAACACCATATAGTTCTATGTGTTACTGCAAGTTTAACGCTGAATGTTTCATTGCATTACTGCAAGTTTAACGCCGTATATTTCATTGCATCACTGCAAGTTTAACACCATATAGCTCTGTGCATTACTGCAAGTTTAATGCGGTATATTTCATTGCGTTACTGCAAGTTTAGCACCATATAGTTCTGTGCGTTACTGCAAGTTTAGCACCATATAGTTCTGTGCGTTACTGCAAGTTTAACGCTGTATATTTAACTGCGTTACTGCAAATTTAATGCCATATATTTCATTGCATTACTGCAAGTTTAACGCCATATAGTTCTGTGCGTAGTGATGCAGTATATTGCAGTATATTATAGTGTATCTGTGGACTGTGTCTGTGTAGTGAATACTCACATTAAAGTGCATCAAACACCACTTTCCGTTGATTAAAGTGCATCCACACATTTACACATCTGTATTACATTTTGGTAATAAGCACCCCCACTCCCCCATCATGTCTGGGAGGACAGCAAGGAGAGGCAGACATTCCCATGGCACTGTAAGGGGGCCAGCAGTGTATGTGTCCACAGGCAAAGGTGGACGTGGTCAGTCCGCAGGCAGGGCATCATTTCCTCAGTGATGTTGCCCGTGCTATCCAGCCACAGCATGTAGAGGAGGTCATGGGCTGGCTTACTAAACCGTCCTCATCCTCCGTCACCCAAGCAGAGACTAGTGCACAGTCCCCTGCAGCTGCCAGAATGGCAAAACCTGCCCCCTTGTTCACAGCTATTCCTGCCATAGCCCCAGCAGCAGGCATGGAGGAGTCAGCGGAGTTATTTGAACACAGCATCAGCCACTTGCTCCTTGATGATGCACAGCTATTACTTAATTCTGATGTTGGTTCTGAGGTTGAGAGGAACATGAGCCTACAGAGAGGAGAGAACACTGCTACATGAATTGGCATTTGTGTTCCCCCAGCCACAGCACCTAAAAGCCACAAAAAAGGGGCACAAACCTGTCCCTCCTCCTTACTCACTTCAGTCTGTCCCTGCTATACCTCATGACCTCTCAACAGCCTCCACTGACAGGGATGATGGTATAGCACAGGGTGTCCCAGGTCCTTGCAGCACATCTGCCAGCAGCACACCACTAGCTGTAGACTATACCTGGCAAAGTTCTCTGCCCCATCTTCTGCAGCGGAAAATAAATACAGTCCTTGCCACCCACATGCCCAGCGTCTAATTGCAAGCTTGTCAAAGCTGCTGGCTCTACAACTTCTGCCTTTCCACCTAGTGGATTCTGCCCCCTTATGTGAATTTGCAGAATGTGCTGTACCACAATGGCAGATTCCCAGTCGCTATTTATTTTCACTTAAGACCATTCCAGCTCTCTACCATCACATAGAAGGCAATGTTGTGGCATCATTGGGCAAGGCAGTCAGCCACGAAGTCCATGTTACTACTGACACGTGATCCAGCAAGCATGGGCAGGGATGATATATTTAGTTCACAGCACACTGGGTAACTCTGCTTGCAAGCCGGAAGGATGCAGGACAGGGGCTCAGTGCATGTTGTTGTGCCCCCACGTCTCCATACAGCTGGTCATGATGCGAGATTTGTCAGCTGAATTGTTCTAAGAACCTCAAGTACCCCCTAAGTACCCCCTAAGCATTCAAAGGGCTATTCAAAGAGTCAGGCTAAAAGGTGCCATGCAGTGCTTCAGCTGGTGTGTCTAGGGGACAGGAACCACACCGGAGCAGGGATTCTTGCAGCTCTGCAGGGACAGGCCCAGAGGTGATTCATGCCTTGCCAGCTGGAGCCAGGAATGGTGGTGTGTGTTAATGGCACAAACCTCCTGTCTGCCCTTAGACGGGGTAAGTTGACAAATGGGCCATGCCTGGCACCTGTCCTCAATTTGGTGGTGCAGCATTTCCTATAAAAGTACCCAGAATTAGAAGATCTACTAAAGCAGACCAGAAGAGTCTGTAGCCAGTCAAACACAGCCAGTGCTCAGTTGGCTGAAATTCAGTGGGAATTCCACCTTCCCATAAACCGCCTGGTTTGTGACATGCCCACCAGGTGGGACTCAACTTTGGCAATGCTGCAGTGGCTGCATATGCAGTAGAGGGCCGTCAATGAGTACCTGTGTGAGTATGGCACAATGACAGACTCAGGCTTGGCTTTTTTTTTCCACGCCAATGGCTGCTCACAAAGGATGCATGCACTGTGCTGTCACCATTTGAGGAGGCCACAAGGATGGTGAGCCATGACAATGCATGCATCAGTAACACAATCCCTGTTGTGTTCCTGCTGGAGCAGACGCTGCATGGCATTATGGACAGGGCACTCGAGGCAGAGCAGCGGCACGAAGAGGAGGACTTCCTTTTCTCTCAGGGCCCACTTTATGCAGACACCATTGTTCCTATGCCACAAAACACACAAGAGGAGAAAGAGGAGCATTCTGACATTTTTGGAGGCATTGAAACAGAGGAAGACATACGTCAAACAGTAAGAGATGGTTTTCCATCCACAGAACCCTTGGGAGTACTACGTGGCTCTGAGGAGGCAGTTCCAGCTACTATAATCCTCAGTGACTCCAAGGAGTCTGCTTCTCATGCCTCCAAAATTTTAGGCTCCCTCATTCTTCAAAGCCTGCAAAAGGATCCAAGAATATGTGGCTTAAAGGAAAAAGGGATTACTATTGGTTGGCAACCCTCCTTGACCACCGTTATAGTGGAAAGTCTCAGAACTCATCCCATCCCCACAGAGAGTGTAGAAGATGAAATCTCTTGAGGACCTTAAAGAGGGGTTTATCAAACGCTTTTCCTGACTCTGGTAGGTTACAGTGTTGTGGAAAACGTAGTTTTGAAGCTTCTGTTGGTCAAGAGAGGAGCGCTGGAGAATGCGGCCACCTAAGTGATGCATTTCTCATTTTTTTTAGTCCTCACTGCCCAGGGCTGTCAGCTTCCACATCTCATCGGCAGCGTATGCATCAAATGTTGGACGATTATCTAGGGGCAAAAACAGAGATGGAGAGCTTTCCAGTCGACTATCCACTGGCTTACTTGGTCATGAGAATACACACTGGGCAGAGCTTGACCAGTATGCTATTGAGTTGCTGGGCTGCACTGCATACAGCGTGCTTTTGGAATGGGCATTCAGTGCTGCTGGAGTTTTTTTTACTGATTATAAAATGCGTCTGTCCACAGACTCCATGGACTTCGTCGACCGCCTGACTTTTATCAAAATAATTAATTCCTGGATTACCAGCAGCTACGAAGCCCCTAATGCTGATGTCGCCGATGAAGTGTTTTTGAGAGGTGGCATCTCTGCAGGACTTCTAGGCTGCCTAGTGTGGGTGTTGATTTCATCTGGAAGAATGTTTTTGGTGTTGGTTTCATGGGCACAATTAACACCCAAAGAACTATTTTTCTGCACCAGTTTGACAGGTGCATATCATTACAATTTTTGACAGCAAGGCCAATTCTTGCTTTCATCAAGAGTACCTCTATAGAGTTACGGTGTAAAGGCGTCACAATACTCAAAGAACTATTTTTCCGTACCTGTTTGACGGGTGCATATCATTGCAATTTTCAGCTGTTACTAAACTTGGTTTTGGACCTGGAGTTCAGAGATGTCTTAAAGACTTCGGTGAATGGAGTCTCCAATCCTGGGTCCAAATTGTGGGACAACCAGCACACTAATTGGGCAGTTGTGTGTAGGGTTTTTAGTAGAGTCAGTACTATGGGCTCCACCCTGGAAGATAGAGATGGTATCTGCACAGGAGTCAGCAGGGCTTCATCTAAGAGACAGGTGGGAGCCAGAGCAGCAAAGGGCTGCTAAGTGTATAGACCAAGCTTTTATTAAAGGAGGCAAACAAGGACCTGAAGTGTAAGGCCAGAGTAGCAGTGTGGCATTTGTAAGCCAGGAGGCTAATGATCAATTATTTTGTAAACCCCTGCATGGGAAACACATTGATTTTTGGAATGTTGTTGTTCAGTAAAAGTGGACAAGAAGAACCCTAAGAAGAAAATTAAGCAAGTGGCTGTGTCCCTAAAGCTTTACCATTTGAAGCAAGTTTTCACACAGCATTATATTGCAGCAGAATGTTGTCCAAAAGTAACACTATCAAATGAAGCTGAAAGTCATACTGTATGCAACTCCTATGCCAACATCAGGCATCATTGATTAAGTCAATTGTCAAGAATAGGAAGCAAACAAAATCATTTTTCCAAGTTTGAGCATCTCAGGCTACATTTATATAGCCCGTCTCACTTCAACTTGACCAAAATTCAAGTTATATAAAAAAATAACATTTGAGGTTAACAGGTTGAGAAGGAGTTTTAATGCATTCTAGTCAATAAAGAATTCTTCCACTGCACCAATGTAGCATAGACCATTTCCTAGATAAGAAACAATAATTGAATAAACTCAGGAAAATGCTTGAATATATAAGCTGGCAGAAACAGACTGCTGAATGTAGTAAATCAATTTGCTTATTGCTATTCATTAACATACCAAAAACAGTGATAACTTTCAAAAATATAAAATACAATAATTTATGTCTATTTTTATTTCCTCTTTACTCAAAAAAATGTCTAGCAGGGAGTAACTTCAATGGGTTGTTTTCAAATAAATTTACCTGGTAATAATGCTGTTTTAAGGCTGTATGACTGAGCTCAGTTGGAGTCATGTTTGCATATAATTAGACCTTAGGGGATAAATAACTTTGTATTGCATGTCTTGTGGGGAAATGCTGTTGAGCAGTGATAATGCATCATGAATGTTTGCAGAGTGGTTTTGCTATTATTATTTTGACATTCTGGAAGAAGCATTGTAAAATTCTTTAAATAATAAAATATACCTGCATGTGTCCTAATGCACTTAAAGACCCCAGTGAGCTGCTTGGCTCTTTTGCAAAAGATATTGTTATGAAATGAAGATGGAATGATTGGCTTGACACTGCGGAAAACAAGTGTGAGATCCTGTAGTTTTGAATAACTACAATGCACAGAAAATTATTTGATTGACAACTTGACATAAGAATTATGTAGCAGAAATGTAGGGAAAAGTGAAAAAGTGAGAGACAGAAGAGAGCTGCACATAATCTATTTTTGTTTGCTTAAAAAATACATTTTTTTAAGTGAATAGGGATGTGAGAGATGAATTAATGGCTACAGTGAGTGTTCTTCAGATTGGTTATACTGTACATATAACATACAATGTTATGAAGAAAAAAAAATGGTATATTAATGTATTTTTTGAAATGTTGCTTTTTTCTTATCAGGCACAATAATGATATCCATATCAACAATCCCTCTGGTAACAGGCTTGATTCATAAAGTTGTGAAATCATATAATACATTTAAAAAAGTGGCATGTTAAGCATTTCTATCATGTAATAATATGTTTTCATCAAAGACAGGGGCATTGCAAGTATCGTGCACCCAGGGCACATACCCCACATGTGCTGTGGGATGCCCCGGGTCCCTAATGCCACAATCCCCCATCATTGCTAGAGCTAGCATCAATATCCACCAGCTGAAACTACCTGCCACAGACTTCAGTGGTGAGGGGAGCCTCCCTTAGGCTCCTCCTTGGCTCTGATGTGTCACATGACATACATGAGGAGGAGCCTGGAAAAACATCTCCCTTGCCATGCTGTATGTGAGGTCTTTAAATTCAGGGGATTACAGGAATTGTACTAGGGGACAGACTGACTTGGGGTAGCTAAGATTGGTGCTTAGGGTGAGAGGATTAGCAGTAAGAGAACAGATTGGAGGGGATTTGTGCTGAAAGATGATTTAGTTGGGAGAGGATTTGTTCTAGGAGGTGAAATTTGAGGAGGAATTGTGGGGAGAGAGAAGCAAATTGGGAAACAGGGAGATTTGTGCTGGGAGGAGAATTTGGAGAGGAAATACTTGGGACGTAGGAATAGGGGTGGTGGATGAGATAATTTGTTTTATGTGTCATGGGTGTGAAAGTGAGTTAATGCTAGGAGGTGGCTTGGGGATGAAGAGGATTTGTGTTGGGGAGTTGAAATTTGGGGGAAAATAATTTGTACTAGTAGGAGTAACTTGGGGTGAGGGGGTGGATTTGTGCTAAGAGGGTGAAGCTGGGGAGTGGATGTTTTGCTAAGAGGAGGGTATTTGGGGGAATAGGGTTTGTGTTAGGAAGGAGGATTTGGAGGGGGCACATTAATTCTGGCGGGGGGAGAAATTTGGGGGTAGGGCTGGTGGAGAGAGGATTTGAGCTACAGGGGAATGTAAAGGAAACTTATTTGTGCTGAGAAGTGAGATTTTGGGGAGGGAGAGGATTAAGTCCTGGGGCCAGAATTGGGGGGGGGGGCAGATGATTTGTGATGTGAGTGAGGATTTGGGGCAGAGGATTGTTGCTGGGGGGATTTGGGGAATGGTTTTGTGAGTTTTTTGAGAGAGATTTTTTCCGGGTAAGGGGTATTGGGGATTCATGCTGGAGGGAAAGGCTTGGTGAGAGGATTTGTACTACAGGGATTTGGGGGAGGGGAAGATTTGTGTTGGGAGGGGAGAAATTGTGCTAGGGAAAGGGGAGGGGGTGGGTGAGGATTACTGCTAGGAGGAGGGATTGGGGAGGAGAAGAATTTGGGGGGAACCTTATTTGTGCTGGAAGGTGAGATTTGGGCAGGGAGAGGATTAAGTTGTGAGGGAAGGAAATGGGGGGGTTGTTCTGCAGATATAGGATTTGTGATTCAGAAGGGGGATTTGGGGGGGCATGAAGGGTGCACTGCTATTGTTAAAGGAGCCCATAAAACACCCACATTTGTAGAAAAGCCTTTGTTAACTGTGCGTTAAGGGCTATTACATAGTTACATGACTACAACCTGACATAGTTACATGATTACAACCTGACTATAAAGTTAGTCAGGTTGAAAAAAGACACAAGTCCATCAAGTTCAACCAAGAAAAAAAAAATACAATCCCATATACACAAACCTATACCCACAGTTGATCCAGAGGGAAGCAAAAAACCCCAGCAAAGCATGCTCCAATTTGCTACAGCAGGGGAAAAAATTCCTTCCTGATCCCCCAAGAGCCAATTGGATTTTCCCTGGATCAACTTTACCTATAAATGTTAATGCCCAGTTATATTGTGTACATTTAGGAAAGAATCCAGGCCTTTTTTAAAGCAATCTACTGAGCTTGCCAGAACCGCCTCTGGAGGGAGTCTATTCCACATTTTCACAGCTCTTATGCCGTGTACACACGTGCGGAATGTCCGTCAGAAAAAGTCTGATGGGAGCTTTTCATCGTATATTCCGACCATGTGTATGCCCCATCGGACCTTTTCCGTCGAAAATTCAGACGGACTTAGATAGAGAACATGTTCTAAATTTTTCCGACGGAACTAATTACTATCGGGAAAAATGATCGTCTGTATGCTGTTCCGACGTACCACACATCATTTTTGTGTATCAAGTTACCACAATAACCTTCTTATCTTGTATTTTTTTACCTCAAGGCGGCTGGTTGGTGTCCCTTGGTAATTTGACATTGTCTTTTTGAAATGTACCTGCCTACTCACAAACAAACTGTCCTATTTTAAGAAAAACACATAGACAAGTTTTTTCAGAAAATAAAATATCCATTTATTCTGGGTAACAAAATAAAGAGGAAGGCAACGCTGGAGAAACTTTTGGAATTTGTGAAGCCTTTTGGCCTCCAGGGCACACATCAAGTCTGTGGAAAAAAAAATTGTTAGCTTGAGGAGTCCATATATTTTGGAGCCCAATCTGGTCCAGGACTCCCATAGATCAGGACCAGCAGCAGATGACATATATGTCCCCAGGCTGTGGTACTACACCAGCCTGCATCTTCTATCAGATCAGACTGAACCCAGGCCATCACTTTCTTCTCTTCACTGCAGCCTTCCTTCCACGCTTCCCTGCACCCTTCCCTGCAGCTTTCCCTGCAGCCTACCCTGGAGGCTGTGGCTCTGGTGGTGGACTTGTGGCAGGAGGAGGATGAGGAGGATGGGTGAGCTCATATACATGGCTGTTCTCTGTCAGCTGGCCCCTCAACCCCTTCTGAAGGGCCTCAACAATAATTCCCTCACAGAGGAAGCGTTGTCCCTCCTCCAATTTCATCAATCTTGTGGCTAGATAGCAGCCATAAGCCTCTTCAGCATCAGGGGGCTTCTGAGGATATCACTTGCTTCAATAATGAGGCCCAGTGCTGCCTCCTCTGTCCTCGTCCCCTTCCTGGGCCTTTTTGTTGTAAGGTGGAGGGGAGGCACCTGGGATTGGGTAAGGCTCCTACTGGGCCAGCCCACATCCTGGCTGACACTGGGCACTGCCACCTCCTGGCTAACACTGGGCACAGCCACCTCCTGCCTGCCACTTTCCATACCCTCCTCCTGGCTGAGCTCATCCTGTGTATAAAAAAGGGACATAGTTTTAGTTTTTGCTTCTTCAATCACACACAATTTTTAGCTCATGACTTGCAAATTGAATGCTAATAAATAAAAAAGACTATCATTCTGACCCCAGCATTTTTCATTCTTGTCCCAAACATTTTTGGCCACTACTGTCCATTGATATGTAAATCTCTTTGTTTTAAATCATTAATTAGTTATCAATTATACCATCTAGTTAACATCATTTATATTAGGACAACAAATATGTATAAAAATAATATACCTGGCTCCAGCTGGGCGCATCCACTTCTTCCAGGATAGAAGGCCCAGGTTGTTGCTCGTAAGCCTCTGCTGGGGTTGAGGGAAGGGTGGAGGGAAGGCTGCAGGGAAGGATAGAAAGTGATCCCCTGGCTTCTGTCTGGTCGTCCAGAAACCGCAGTTTGTGGAAGTACCACAGCCTGGGTACATACACTTGTGCTGCTGCTGCTCCTGACCTGAGAGATTTCTGGATCCTATTATGCTCCTTCTTATACATGTTCCTCAAGATCCCAATTTTATTTTTCAAGAACTGGATGGTTGCATCGGGGACCCGAGTCTTCACAAATTCCAGAAGTTTCTCCAGCGTTGACCTCCTAGCTTGTTTATTATAATATAAGCCGTGTTTCACCTCCCACAAATTCCTCATCTCCCTGTACCTGTCTATGAAACTGGCCATGAATTCTGGGTCCTTAAAGTGGTTCATATTTGCTGTAAGACAATACACAAGACAAAAACACTAATGTCAGCCTAAAATCTTATCCCAATATAGGCCTCAATATAGGGCCAAGTTAAAATGTTACCTTTGTTTAGGACGCTCCAAACTTATGTTCCTCCTTCCTCCACACACAGAACGTACGTATGACACATGCGTGTTAGCTTGATATACACTGCGCATGCGTGAAACTCCGCCCGTGTTGCCCGCCCCTGATGTTCTTTCTAGAATATTCCCCACCCCGTCTCTTTGGGCGCGCAGTAGGAGCAACATGGCGGAGAAAGAGCAGGTGTGTGTTAATTCAAGTAACGAGGAGGAAGAAAGCCCAGAGCCAGAAACGTCTCAATCCCGGAGGAGAAGATTTAAGGCCTCAAATATGGCCTTTATAGAGATGGTGGAGATGGTGGACATCTTGAAGAGGAATGACTATGATGGGAAGCATGGACCGTACCTAAACCAAAATGTGAAAAAGGCCAAGATCATGACTAAAGTTGTGAAGAGTCTGCACAGGAATTTTGGGGTACGACGATCCAAGGAGCAAATGAGAAAACGCTGGTCAGACCTGAAACTGAGGGAGCAGGATCAGTATAGAAGAATCAAGAAAGTGCTTATAAAAAGTAAGTAGTTGTCCTGTGTTCCTATTATTATAATTACTTGCATGCTGCGCCATGTGATTTTCTTTACTGTTGTAGTTTAAAATGGCGACTTTCATGTTCGTGGGCACAGTAATCGTTCGTAGGAAAAATCGTTCGCTCAGTAAATATGATGTTTTGGGCAGATACAGGTTAAATACATTTGGTCATGCCTATTTGTTTAAAAATACATTTTGTACATTGCTGTCTAGATGTGTGTGTAACTAGAATGAAATGCAAGCTTGTTTCAGTGTAATGTAAGGAGAGGACACTCAGCAGCTGTTTACACATCTGGACTCAGGAGCACTAGTGTGGGACACAAGAACAAACTTTTTAAGGTGTCCCACACAGGTGCTCCAGTCGATACTTGGGGTGTCTCCGTGTGTGAAAATTGGAACAAAAAGGTAAGTATTACAGCTTTGGTAAGGTAAAAAATCATGTCTTCAGCTTGGAACTCTGCCCAAAACAGACAATTGTACCCCACTTTCCAGCAATGTTTCATAGTGGCATTTTTCTTTTCATATTCCTATTTCTGGACTCAAATATCTGTGTGCTAAAGTATACCTTTTGTTTTATTCTAATAGGGGAGAAAAGACTCGGAGAACAACACTCAGAGGACACCAGGAACCCCCACCTCAGAAACAAGGGGAACTCAGAACAAGAACACACGCCGAGGATCTGGAGGAAGGAGAGGTGGAGGAAGTCGGTGAGATTGTCACCACAACAGGTGAGTGTTCTGACACCCCAGCTTCAGGTAATATATGTATGCCTGCATATTTATAAATCATGTTTTTACTCTTTACACTTTAATTTTTAGGTGATGTGCTAGTTGTTGAAGAGCAAGCTGAACATTTCACAGTGCACAAAGGCTAATACAAGACATCATGGTGTGGAATCGTGAACTTGACATCATAAGGAAGAAACTCAATGTTATGGAACAACAAATAAGGAACATGATTGATGTGTTGGGGAGAATCTGAATTTCTTCTAAATGACACCATTTGTTGTACTAAAAAAAAACTTTTTTTTTTACATTTCCAAAGCAAAATTTTGAAGATGCACACGGTGTGTCAACATGTGCTATCTGCCATCAGGGAATATCAATGTTAGCGTTTTGTGGGTGCAACCTCTTCCTCGTAACTCTAGTAGGTGAGAGGAAGGGGTTGCACCCCCAAAACACGTCCATTGATCCCCCATGATGGGAGATAGCACATGTTGATATTAGGCATGGGATCAGTAGGGAAATACCCATTTTGCCTCCCAATTTGTGTGCATCTTCAAAATTTTGCTTTTACAGCTTTTACATCAGCTTTTTATTTGATGAAGGCAATATCAGGACATTTTTGACACTATAATGTCTGATATTGCCTTCAGTTTTTTTTTTCACTTTGTAAGTTCCAGAGTTGGGTATGTTATGTTTAGAAACATGCGTGTTTATAAAAAAAATTGTAAAAAAACTGAGAAAAAAAAAAAATTTACAGCAACATTTTAAAACGCACATGTGAATGTGCACAGAGCAAAAAGTTTGCTAATCAACAATGTGTGGCTTCTTTATTCAATGCTCAATACCAGTTTTTTAAGTTATTTTGTGTTTACAGTGACAATGGGGCTTATTTACTGAAGGAAAATCCACATGGCACTACAAGTGCACTAGGAGAACCTAGTAGACAGCCAAAAAGAAACACGAGCAATAAAGAAAATTCAAGATTTTATCAGATATTTTTTTTTATTACAAAAATATTTCCACATTGTCTGGCATATCAATGGCCCCCCTACCTGTAAAATTATTTACATATTTCTCCCTAACTTCACTGGCGCTTTGGGGTGCCAAGCCAGGATGGCCAATATCCAGGCCTGTCAGGGGATCCGCAGGAAGTCCGGCCTCAGGCCCAACTGAGGCAAGATAATTGTGGGCATTTTTTCTTAAAAAATTGTGCAATATGCAGCAGGATAAGATGATGTGGTTAATTTTGTAGTTGGCCATATGTATTGCTGTCAGAAACAGGCAGAACCGGCTGGCCATTATCCCGAAGGCATTCTCAACGACTCTTCTGGCTCTGGCCAGCCGGTAGTTAAAAACCCTCCTCTCCGGGGTGAGAGTCCTCTGCAGGAATGGCCTCATCAGGTGCTCGCCCAGACCGACCGCTTCATCAGCAATAAAGATGAACGGGAGTCCTTCAACGTTGTCCGCATCAGGTGGCAATCCCAGGCCACCAGTCTGAAGATGTTGGTAAAACTCCATCTGGGTGAAGACTCCTCCATCCGACATCTGGCCATTCCTCCCCACGTCCACATAGAGGAACTCATATTGTGCCAACACCACCGCCATTAACACTATACTATTAAACCACTTATAGGTATAATAGTAAGACCCCGAATGGGGTGGTGGCACGATGTGTACATGCTTCCCATCTATAGCCCTTTCACAGTTGCGAAAGTCCCAACGGTCGGCAAAATGGGAGGCCACAGTTTGCCATTTCTGTGGCATTGAAGGAAACTGTGGAGTCAAAACAGAAAAAAAATTAGTACTTTTGCACATAACATTGCAAGCAGATTAGACACAAATATTCTTGGCCAACATCAGTATAACATTTATTTTAAAGAGTATTTAAAGACAAAAATATAAGGCCCACTTATCACATTCCTCCCCCCCTCTGATTGCCCATTGTAAAAATTTTAGGGGGGGAGGGTTTGAGATGAGTTTGGTCCCCCCCAAAAAAGGCTATGGCACTCTGCCTGAATTTAAGGACAACAATAACATTTGTACACATTTTAGGTCCTGCAGGCTTCTCCCAGTCACCAAGTACTGTAACGTGGTGACTAGCCTCTGTTTCGGAGTGATGGCTTGCCTCATGCAGGTGTCCTGCCTGCTAATATAGGGGTCAGTAAAGCCAACAAACGGTGAAATACGGGTCCGTCATCCTGAGATAGTTCCTGAAATCATCAGGGTTATTCTCCTGGATCTCACGAAGCAAAGGCATATGAGAGAATTGGTCACGCTGGAGTAACCAATTCTTTGTCCATGAACTCCTCCTCGCCCTGTTCATGGACTGGGCTTGGGTCAAAGAATGAACCCCAACACCAAGCCCCCACACAGCACGAACTCTACGACGAGTACGTCCCCGCAACATGGCTTCAAAACGGTCGGCTGGTCAGAACGAACTAACAGAACGCACTGAAGAACAGCAAGGTCTGTGAAGAGCGAGCTGAAAATCAGAAACGAGCGGACAAGAACACACTGAAAAAACAGATGCAAACTGTCTACACACTCTGAAAAGCAGATACAAACCCACAAGCACAAACTGAGGAGCAGTAACGGACTGAAAAGCACGAAAGCTGAAAAGCGCAAATTGTCTCTCACCAAACTTCTACTAACACGAGATAAACACTAGATTAGCAGAAGGAGCCCAAAGGGTGGCACGCTGGCTATTGCACTTCCTTTTTATAGTCCCGTCGTACATGGTTTACGTCACCTCATTCTTGATGGTCAGACTTTGGTGTGACCGTGTGTAGGCAAGACCGCTTGAGTGGAATTCCGTCGGAGAAACCTTCAGAGTTTATTCCAACGGCAAAACCGCTCGTGTGTACGCGGCATAACTGTGAAGAAACTTTTCCATATTTGGAGATGAAATCTTTTTTCCTCTAGACATAAAGAGTGCCCCTTGTTCTCTGTGATGACTTTAAAGTGAATAAATCAACACCAAGTTCACAATATGGACCACTTATGTATTTGTACATGTTGATCATATCCCCCCTTAATCTCCTCTTCTCAAGAGGGAATAAATTCAGTTCCTCTAATATTTCCTCATAGCTGAGCTCCTCCATGGCTCCTCTATTAGCAGTTTGGTTGCCCTTCCCTGCACTTTCTCCATTTACCGTTATCCTTTTTGAGAACTGGTGCCCAAAACTGAACTGCATATTCCAGATGAGGTCTTACTAATGATTTGTACAGGGGCAAAATGATATCTCTCACTCTGAAGTCCATACCTCTCTTAATATAAGAAAGGACATTGCTCGCTTTGGAAACAGCAGCTTGGCATTGCATGCTATTATTGAGCTTATGATCTACCAAAACCCCCAGATCCTTCTCCACCATTAATTCCCCCAGTTATACTCCCCCTAGTATGTGTTGCGCATGCATATTCTTAGCCCCCAAGTGCATAACTTTACATTTATCAACATTAAACCTCATTTTCCACTTAGTTGCCCATTTAGACAGTATTTGAGGTCGGCTTGTAAGTTGGAGACATCCTGTAAGGACGTTATTCCCCTGCATAGCTTGGTGTCATCTGCAAAGACAGGAATGTTACTTTTAATCACAGACCCTATATCATTTATAAAGATATTAAAAAGTAGGGGTCCCAGCACTGAACCTTGGGGTACACCACTGATAACCTTAGACCATTCAGAGTTATGCCCTGTACACACGATCGGACATTGATCGGACATTCTGACAACAAAATCCATGGATTTTTTCCAGCGGATGTTGGCTCAAACTTGTCTTGCATACACACGGTCGCACAAAGTTGTCGGAATTTCCGAACGCCAAGAACGCGGTCACGTACACCACGTACGACGAGACTATAAAAGGGCAGTTCAGTACCAAGCGCGGCACCCTTTGGGCTCCTTTTGCTAATCTCGTGTTAGTAAAAGTTTGGTAAGAGACGATTCGCGCTTTTTCAGACTCGTGGTTTTCAAATCATATTTCTGCTGTTCAGTTTGTGCGTGTGGGTTTGTATCTGGTCTTCAGTGTGTGCAGTGAGTACCATTGATTTATTTTTGTGTTCTTGTCCGTTTGTTACTGATTTTCAGGTCGCTCTTCACAGGCCTTGCTGTTCTTCAGTGTGTTCTGTTAGTTCGTTCTGACCAGCTGACCGCTTTGAAGCCATGTTGCGGGGACATACTCATCGTAGAGTTCGTGCTGTGCGGGGGCTTGGTGTTGGGGTCCTTACTTTGACACAAGCCCAGTCAATGAACAGGGCGAGGAGGAGTTCATGGACCAAGAATTGGTTGCTCCAGCGTGACCAGTTCTGTCACATGCCTTTACTCCGTGAGATCCGTGAGAATAATCCTGACGATTTCATGAACTTTCTCCGGATGACGGACCCCGTATTTCACCGTTTGTTGGCTTTGCTGATCCCTTATATCAGCAGCAGGATACCTGCATGAGGCAAGTCATCACTCTGGAGCAGAGGCTAGTAGCCACCCTGCGGTACTTGGCGATGGGGAGAAGCCTGCAGGACTTCAAGTTCTCGACAGGCATCTCCCCCCAGGCTCTGGGGATCATTATCCCGGAGACCTGTTCTGCCATCATTCAGGTCCTGCAGAGGGAGTATAAGAAGGTAAGATTTTTTATCCTTTAACATCACATGTAATTGTATTTAATGTTTATTAATATATTGTATTTCTTTCCTCATTCCCTAATTACCATGATTGTAATATGCTGTGAATGTCCCCTTTGTCCACATGCATGCTGGGTTTTTTTGGAAATTTTTTGTCCTTCATACATATTTGCCTTCACTTACCTCCCCAGCATGCTCTCCTGGCCCTATATCCACCTCGTCTACTCAATGAACAATGTATTTTGTCAGCTCCATCATAGTGCTTTACCCTTTACAACAAATCATTTGGAACCCTCCCTCCCCCCAACTGCTAACTCAGCTGATACCAATCCTCTATCTATCCTCAATCCTCTACCTGCTGACTTTGCCAAACCCATACACACTATACCCACCTCTTTTGTGGTCATATTTATGGATGAATTCCCCAAAGCATGTAGTGCAAGGGCCTACCTAAATACTTTCAAATGGTACTGTTCAAAGTTTTAGTATCCTATTATTATCTTGAAAGGTAATAGAAGAATGTAAAAATAGGCTAAAATGTGTACAGTGTGTATTTATATCTTTACGACACTTCTTACCTGTCCAGTGGCTGCCAATAGTGTAAGTAAGGAGGGGCTGGCCAAAGTAATACACATTATTTAGGCATTCATCTCTCAATGAAGTGGAGAGGGTTACCTGTCCAAAACATCTCCCCCCCCATAAAATTTATAAAATGGCCCATGATAGGAGGGGGGAGGAATCTGATAGGTGGACCTTATACCTTTGTCTTTAAATACTCCCTAAAATAAATGTTATACTGATGTTGGCCAAGAATGTTTGTGTCTAATCTGCTTTCCATGTTTATGTGCAAAATGATTAATTTATTTTTCTTGTTTGACTCCACAGTTTCCTTCCAACCCACAGGAATGGCAAACTGTGGCATTCCACTTTGCCCAGCAGTGGGACTTTCCTAACTGCGGAGGGGCAATTGATGGGAAACATGTCCACATCATCCCACCACCCAACTCGAGGTCATACTATTACAACTACAAGGGGTTCAATAGTATTGTGATGTTGGCATTGGTGTTGGCTACTTACGAGTTCCTGTATGTGGACATGGGGAAGAATGACCGGATGTCAGATGGTGGAGTCATCGCCCACACAGAGTTCTACAGGCGTCTCTAGAATGGCAGCTTGGACTTGCCACCTCCAGAAGACAATGCGGAAGGACTCCCATTCGTCTTTGTTGCGGATGAAGCATTTGCGCTAGGGGTCCATTCCCTATGAGGACTCTCACCCCGGACCAGAGGGTTTTTAATTACCGGCTATTTCTTACACCGATACACATGGCGGAATATAAACTCAATTACATCATCCTGGCTTGCTGTGTTCTCCACAACTTTTTAAGGAGAAATTCTGTGAACTATGCTGGCTCAGTTGGGCCTGAAGCTGGAATTAATCTCAATGAACCAATCCTGACGGCGCTTGAAGCTGGCCATCCTGGCTTGCCCCCCAGAGTGCCCGCGAGGTCCGTCTAAGGTACATGAATTACTTTGCGGGTAGGGGGCCATCAATATGCCAGACAATGTCTGAGACATTTTTTAAATAAAAAAATATTTTAAACTGAACAAATATTTGCTTAGATTTACTGCTTGTCTTTCTTTTAGCTGTCCCTGACTGAAATTTGGGGAGTCCTGAAAATGGCGTGATTGTGTAAAATTAGAAAGCACTGTTGGGTGTTATTTACTAAAGGCAAAGACACTTTGCACTACAAGTGCACTTGAGATTGCACAGAAACTGCACTTGTGGTGCAGAGTGGATTTGCCTTTAGTAAATAACCCCCACTGTCACTGAAAACACCAACTTTACAACCAAAAAATGCTTTTGAGCATTAAAAGAAGAAGCCACACATTGTTGATTCTCAATCTTTTTAATCAAAGCACAATCACATGTGCATTTATAAAAGGTTTTTAAAACAAACCAACATGTTTGTTGTATAACAATTTTTTAGGTGACATTAAAAGTAGAAATTTCCTTTTAAGGTAAAACAGGCATGTTGCAAACCAACAAGAAATTCACAACTCTGGAACTTACAAAGTTCAACATTTGTATAAATTGAAGGCAATATCAGACATGAGTATTTATGAACTGTGTTTGATATTGTGTTCAGCAGATGGGGTGAAGTCACCCCTGGAAAAGCCAAATTTTGAAGATGCACACAAATTGCCGAATGTCAACATGTGCTAGCTGCCATCATGGGGATCAAGGAACGTGCAGTCTTCTGGGACCTGTATCATGTCCCAGAAGACTGCAGGGAGGGAGGAGGAGAGGAAAACTTTTGCTCAGATCACCTAGATGATCCGAGCGGAAGTGGGAGTGGGTACCTGTCAAAACTAGGTACCTGCTCCCCCCCCAAAAAAATACATGCCAAATGTGGCAGAGGGAAGTGCTTAAAGCAGAACTTCCCTTTTTGGGCGGAGCTCCACTTTAAAAACGTACCTACAGAACATACAGAATCTTGTTCATAACCTGGGGACTGCCTGTGCATTCTTTGTGATTGAGTAGGGGTACTATGTATATACTCATTCAGGGGGGGCAGATATGTGTCTTTTTTAAAGAGGGCTTCCTGATCTTCCTCTGCCTGCTGACCCCCACAACTAAAGGACCAGGTTGGTAGGGAAGAGTCCATTTTCCTTTTGTTAACATTTGAAGAGGCAACCAGAATGGGGACCAGAGAGGGGTTATTGATATAATCCCTCTGGTGTTACTGCTGAAGCACACACTGCAAGCTGTATACCAAGCACTGGAGGCACAGCAGCAGAACTTACTGGTGTCTCAGGGTCTGTGAAATCCTTTAAACAGCTGACTCCATCCCTGTGAGTCATGAGCATGCAAAGGAGGAGCATTGAGGAAGGGGAGGGTTGTTTTGTCAGCTGTGAGGATGGGAAGAAATGAGGAAATCTTCCAGTTGTACATTTCACCCCTCTAAATCCAGGGAGTACTACAGGGTTGGTATGAGATATTTAAGGATAAAATTTCCCTTAGAAACACAGAGGATCTGGGTTCCTTTGCTGCAAGAAAACATGTTGCAAATTGGTTCATTTATGCTGCCTGTGCAAGGACACAGAATTTGGTTTATTAAGGAGAGGGACCATTACTGGTTGGCCACCCTTCTGGATCCCAGATAAAAGGAGAAAATGCCAGTTACAATAAAACTCTAACCTAAATTTCATGATAAAATCAACTTTGTCTCTCCCCCTTACATTGTGGCCAAGTAAAACTACTAATTTAATGTGCAACACGTCTGTGTGGTATTTCTGGCTGCTGTTTCTGAAATAATGCACTCTAATGTTTATGTCACCACTTCAGCCCCGGGAGATTTGCCCACTTTCTGACCAGGCCATTTTTTGCGACCTGGCACGGCGTCATTTTAAATGACACTTGCAGGGGTCGCATGCACGGCTCTCGGACATGGTGGATGCATAGAGGTTGAGCTCCGGATCCCGTCTGCTCTCCAGACCCCCACGCTGCATCTAGTCTGCTCCAAAAGCTACGGGGGTAAACCCTGATACTACCTGATTGCCTGCAGAACCCCATGGGCAAGATAGGCCAGCAAAAACACTGCTACAAGCCGATACTAGATCCGTGCCACCAGACCGCAATGGACAAGTTCCTTACTAGGCCGCCTTGCCTAACTCCGTGGATCCCTCGTTGGGGACGGATGACACAGACGGCGGCATCCTTCACAAAACAGATATACAGCATACCCCTGCAATGTCCCCCCAAACTGCACAGGCTGTTTTAACCCCTGAGTTGCTGGACGCAAAGCTCCAGGCCCTCCTTCACCAACTGAACTGCAACATCGCTGCAGAGGTGAGTAAGCTGTCCCAGGAACTAAGGGGGGAAATTGCTCAAATAGGGGAAAGAACGGATGTTATAGAGACTAAAATGGATGATCTTGTCCAATATGTCCAGGAACTAGAAGAAGAAACCTCCTCACTGAAACACCCTGTATCCCAACTCCAATTGCAGCAGGAGGACCTGGAAAATAGGGAGAGACGTCAGAATCTATGCTTTAGAGGTATTCCGGAGACAGTGGGAGATAATACTCTATGATCATATCTGCTGGGTCTCTTCAACACTCTAGCCCCCAAAATTGTGGACATAGACTGGAGACTGGAGCGTGCTCATAGGTCTTTGGGCCCTAAACCACATTCTGGAGCCAGACCAAGGGATGTCATAGTCTGCTTTCATTTTTATGACAGCAAGGAGGCCCTGACCCTAGCCACATGCAACAAGTCATCTACTGAATACAAAGGGGCAATAATCCAGATTTATAATGATCTGTCCCCGATCACTTTAGCTAAACGCAGAAATCTCCGTCCAATTACCTCCCACCTACAAAACCAATGCATCCCATATTTTTGGGGCTTTCCATTTCGCTTGACAGTTCCTCGAGATGGTATTCAACATTGTCTTTGCGACATACATGAAGGGGAGGCATTCATTAAGAGTTTGGGTCTACCTCCTCTACCGGAAGCTTTCACAATCCCACCTGCTTCTTTGTCAAGCCGTGCAGCACCCGCTACACCTAGCAGGATGTGGACTCCGGTCCAAAACAAGCAGAAGAAATCGTTTTCCACCCCTCAATGCTAATCCAGACGTCCTCCTTGAAAAAAAGACAGCTCTACTCGGCTTTTATTTACAGGATGGTGCCCTAGTGACAGAATACAATTTTTACATTTTCTTTTTTTTTATCATCGTTGTTTTTGTTCTGGACACTAGGTGGATCGTTTCTCCTGAAATTGGAGACATTACTCTGCATACCCATGGGGTACTGTCCTTTAGTATACATACAAAGTATACATAATTTGTTCTTTTTCTATACTTTTTTTTTTGTCCTTTACCATGTTACGGGAAGAAAAGGGACATGTTTACATTCATATGCACAGTTTTATTTCTTTTTTTTTCAAGTTGCTACTCTCCTGCTGGAGAGCAGATGGATCCCTCCTCCCTGCATCTCCATCTGATGGGACTCGCCAAGTGGCCTCAAATTGTCCAAGACTTTTGTCTAGGACTCCTGAGTAGGGATGAGCTGAACACCCCCCTGTTCGGTTTGCACCAGAACTTGCGAACAGGCAAAAAATTTATTCGAACACACGAACACCGTTAAAGTCTATGGGACACGAACATGAATAATCAAAAGTGCTAATTTTAAAGGCTTATATGCAAGTTATTGTCATAAAAAGTCTTTGGGGACCTGGGTCCTACCCCAGGGGACACGGATCAATGCTAAAAAAAAGTTTTAAAAATGGCCGTTTTTTCGGGAGCAGTGATTTTAATAATGCTTAAAGTGAAACAATAAAAGTGTAATATCCCTTAAAATTTCATACCTGGTGGTGTCTATAGTATGCCTGTAAAGGGGCGCATGTTTCCCGTTTTTAGAACAGTCTGACAGCAAAATAACATTTCAAAGGAAAAAAAGTCATTTAAAACTACTTGCGGCTATTAATGAATTACCGGTCCGACAATACACATAAAAGTTCATTGATAAAAACGGCATGGGAATTCCCCACAGGGGAACCCCGGACCAAAATTTAAAAAAAAAATGACGTGGGGGGTCCTCCCCCCTGTGTGAAATGGTAAGGGGGTACAAAAGTACCCCTACCATTTCACAAAAAAACTGTCAGAAATTTTAAAAATGACAAGAGACAGTTTTTGACAATTCCTTTATTTAAATGCTTCTTCTTTCTTCTATCTTCTTTCTTCTGTCTTCCTTCGGTTTCTTCCTCCTTCTTCTTCTGGTTCATCTGGTTCTTCTGGTTCTTCCTCCGGTGTTCTCATCTCGCATCTTCCCCTGTGGCGTCTTCTTCCCTTCTTCTCCTCGGGCCGCTCCGCATCCATGATGGCATGGAGAGAGGCTCCCGCTGTGTGACGCTTTTCTCTTCATCTTTTTCTCTTCATCTTTTTCTCTTCATCTTCTTCTCTTCATCTTCTTGTCTTCATCTTCTTTTCGGGCCGCTCAGCATCCATGATGGCATGGAGAGAGGCTCCCACTGTGTGACGCTTCTCCTCTTCTGATGGTTCTTAAATAACGGGGGGCGGAGACACCCAGTGACCCCGCCCCCTCTGACGCAAGGGGACTTGACAGGACTTCCCTGTGGCATTCCCCGTGACATCAGAGGGGGCGGGGTCACCGTTATGTAACCTCGCGCCCTTCTGACATCACAGGGAATGCCACAGGGAGATCCCCGTCAAGTCCCCTTGCATCAGAGGGGGGCGAGGTCACAAGGTGTTTTGGGGGGCTACCCCAAAGCACCCTCCCAATGTTGAGGGCATGTGGCCTGGTACGGTTCAGGTGGGGGGGTGCTCTCTCGTCCCCCCCTCTTTTTCTGCGGCCTGCCAGGTTGCGTGCTTGGATAAGGGTCTGGTATAGATTTTGAGGGGGACCCCACACCATTTTTAAAAAAAAAATTTGTCCGGGGTTCCCCTTAATATCCATACCAGACCTGAAGGGTCTGGTATGGAATTTAGGGGGACCCCCACGTCATTTTTTTTTAAATTTTGGTTCGGGGTTTCCCTGTGGGGAATTCCCATGCCGTTTTTATCAATGAACCTTTATGTGTATTGTCGGACTGGCAATTCATTATTAGCCACAAGTAGTTTTAAATTACTTTTTTTTCTTTGAAATGTCATTTTGCTGTCAGACTGTTCTAAACATGGGAAACATGCGCCCCTTTACAGGCATACTATAAACACCTCCCAGGTACAAAATTTAAAGGGATATTACACTTTTATTGTTTCACTTTAAGCATTATTAAAATCACTGCTCCTGAAAAAACGGCTTTTTTTTAAATAAATGTATTTTTATTGTTTTTTTTGTTTTATATCAACATAAAAACCAAACAACAATATACCTAACTCAGCGTTCTGAGCTAGAATAGGCCAACATGGCCAAGATGTATACTGTCTAACTAACAACAGTATCTGACTATCTATAGTACATGCAAAAAAATCCCTCCCCCCCTCGCTCCCTTAACCAACCCCTATTGCTCAGTTCTCTCTCCCTCAGCTCACTATGAAACAATCAGATTGTATTTGCCAGGCCCCCTACAGTCCATGACCAGAATTTAGAGCTAGGCCCTGGGCCTACACAAAGGGTTTCACACCATCTTACCCACATACAATGGTTTTATCCGACCGTTAACTCAGAGTTGTACCAAGACTGCCAAACTCTGTCAAATTTCTTTCCGCAACCTCTGGATAGATACGTTGCCTTGTAATATGGCATCATAGTATTAACCAGTCTCTTCCAAAAGCACAGATCAGGAGCCCCCGGTCTGCGCCACTGCAACAGAATTGCCTCTCTTCCATAGAACAATAGTATGGTGAGAAGTGTTCTATGAGCTCGTGAAGGGACCACCTCATCAACCAATCCCAAGAGACACACCTTTACCATCATTGGGATCGGAGTCATCAAAACCTCCGATAAACAGGAGGTGACCCCAGACCAATACTGTTTGATCTGAGGTCAGCTCCAAAATATATGTTCAGCCGCTGTTGGAGCGAAGGAGCATCTCCAACATTCCGCTTGCACCGTTGCGTAGATAGAAGCCAGCCTAGCTGGTGTATAATAAATCCTGTGCAAGAATTTAAAATGAATTAGTTTATCTCTAGCTGCTATTAAATGTTGAAACGGGTGAGTCCACATGTCGTCCCAATCCTCGCCTTGAATATCCGGTACCTCAGCTTCCCAATGCTCTCTACATTTAGTTACTGCTTTCGGTGTTATCTTAAACAATTCCTTATAAGAAACTGAAAGTGTCTTGGGCAGGTCTTCTGTGGTTAACAAGTTTTTTAGACCTGAGGGAAATGGTTCTACCGTCATATTTTTAAATTGCGAGTGAAACGCATGGCGTAGTTGGATATATCTGAAATAGTAAGTGTTGGGTAAGCCATGCCTGGCTTTAAGTTGGTTAGACGTCAGTAATTCCCCTTCCATAGTAATGTCCTTAATAGTTTTGATACCCCTAATTGCCCAACCCATGGGATCATGAAATGAATAGAAATGAGGCAGTTTAGGGTTCATCCATGGGGGGTGGATGGGGAGAGACCCTGGTAACTAAGACAAGCCTTTCCTACCGCTTCCCCCCATGCCTTAATCGTGGCCTTCATTGAGTCTGTCAGCGGAAGATCCATTTTGGTTCCTCTATGAATGGCCATCCGCAGAGACTCATAGGAGCCTAGATGTGCAGCTTCCAGGACAGTTGCGGAGTCCCCATCATCCGAGGTAAGCCATCTATGTACCACCACCATTTGTCCAGCTATGTAATATTTTCTCCAGTCCGGGAGGGCCATACCACCCTCACCCCATGGTTCTTGTAGTACTTTTAGACCTATTCTTGGCTGTTTAGGTGCCCAAAGAAAGGAACTGGTGAGACTATCCAACTTTTTACAAAAGGATTTGAGAACCCAAATGGGAGCGTTTCGCAAAAAATATAATGCAACAGGTAGAATTTTCATTTTCAGCAGGTTAATCTGGCCTATAAGAGACAAAGGGAGTCTCTGCCAGGCTAGCACTTTCTGCTTCAAAAATGTCAGAAGAGGTGTCAGATTAAGTGACATATAATCCGTCACATCCGCTGTAACTTTGACCCCTAAGTATGTGAACTGAGATACCCATTTCAATGGCAAATCTGGGTCTGCCACATCTCTCGCACCTTTGTCAATAGGTAGAAGAGACCAGTGGTTCTCAACTCCGGTCCTCAGGACCCACCAACAGGCCAGGTTTGTAAGATAGCTGAAATACATCACAGGTGATATCATTTGCTGCTCAGTGATTGCAGCATTCTAATCTGCAACTCCCCAAAGTAATACTTAAAATCTGGCCTGTTGGTGGGTCCCGAGGACTGGAGTTGAGAACCACTGGAATAGACGATTTGGTCCAATTGACTTTTAACCCAGAGTACAGTGAAAATTCATTCATAATGCGTAGTGCAGCCACTAATGATTCCCCTGGGTCTCTTAGGAACAGCAACATATCATCCGCATAAAGTGCAAGACATTTATTTATGTTGCTCACCCTGATCGCCTTAACTTCCCCCGCCGCCCTCAATGCTATTGCTGTAGGTTCCATCATGAGGGCAAACAAAAAAGGCGACAGGGGACATCCTTGCCTAGTGCCCCTACCAATTTGGAAAAATGGGGATGTGTGTGCTCCCATGCGGACTGCTGTACTTGGATTACTATAAAGCAGCCAAACCCCTCCTCTAAAAATCAGACCAAAACCCATCTTCTCAAGTACAGTTAACATATAGTGCCAGTCGATAGAGTAGAAAGCTTTTTCGATGTCGATGGACACCACAACTCTAGTGGGCGTGTATAAGCTATTTATCTGCAAGTGGGTAAATAGCCTCCTGAGATTGGTGTCCGTCGATTTGCTGGGCATAAACCCCGTTTGGTCAATGTCCACCAATGTAGGAATGATTCCCGCTAGTCTCTTTGCTAAAACCTTCGTTAGGATTTTCAAATCCATGTTTAATAGAGCGATCGGTCTATATGATGAACATTCTAGTCGATAGTGCCAGTCGATAGAGTAGAAAGCTTTTTCAATGTCGATGGACACCACAACTCTAGTGGGCGTGTATAAGCTATTTATCTGCAAGTGGGTAAATAGCCTCCTGAGATTGGTGTCCGTCGATTTGCTGGGCATAAACCCCGTTTGGTCAATGTCCACCAATGTAGGAATGATTCCCGCTAGTCTCTTTGCTAAAACCTTCGTTAGGATTTTCAAATCCATGTTTAATAGAGCGATCGGTCTATATGATGAACATTCTAGAGGATCCTTTCCAGGCTTGGGAAGTAGGATCATATATGCATCTAGCATAGACGCAGGTAATTGTTGACTTTGCTTACAGTGAGCTAAAAGTGCAGTGAGTCTGGGTGCTAATTGATCAGCATATGTCTTGTAAAAGTCTGCTGGAAACCCGTCAGGGCCCGGCGCTTTATTAGGAGGAAACGTAAAGATTGCTGACATCACCTCTTTGTTGGAAATGTCCGCCTCTAATGTCTCCCTGTCTGTGAAAAATGGCTGTTTTTAAAACTTTTTTTGCAATAATCTATGTCCCCTGGGGCAGGACCCAGGTCCCCAAACACTTTTTATGACAATACCATGAATATAAGCCTTTAAAATTAGCACTTTTGATTTCTCCCATAGACTTTTAAAGGGTGTTCCGCGGCATTCGAATTTGCCGCGAACACCCCAAATTGTTCGCTGTTCGACTCAAAGTTCATCCCTACTTCTGAGCAGTCTGTATTGCTCAGGTGTATTGACTCTGTTTTTTCTTTTTTATTACTTCAGACCCCTCCTGGGTCTCACCAAAATTGGTTTGTGTTTTTTTCTTTTTTTTTTCTATTGTCATTTTTTATTTACGTATTTCCATGGTCTGTTACAAATTCATACATCTCTATACAGGTGTAGGGCACTATTTCCACTAAGAGATCTACAGTTGCATTGGTTTAGGGTCTCTATATGCAACTACCTTGTCAATATACTATGGCGTTAAAAATATTATCGCATAATGTTAAGGGCTTAAACTCCATCCAGAAGCGATGGACTACCCTTTAAGACTTTAAAAGGTCAAATGCTAATGTTGTGCTGATTCAGGAGACTCATTTCCGAGCTGGGGGTTCGATGAAATTTGCATCTAAACATTTTCCTAATTCTTATATGGCATCTGACACTACCGGCAAGGCTGGAGTTGCTATACTCATTAAAAAATTCTGCCCTTTTAAGATCAAGTACATCGACCCCCACGGGAGGTTTGTCATCCTGATGTGTAAATATTTGTCGTCTAATTTCACGCTGGTAAATATTTATGCACCCAACTCTGGACAGACTGTTTTTTGTAAGCTGCAGCAATACTCTCAACCCCTTATGATGATAGGGGGTGATTTTAATTTAATTATGTCTCATAGAAGAGATAGACATACACTCTTTGGGGACACTCCTTCCCAGCGGGTGATCTCCCAGGCCACCTCCTTTAGGAAATTGATTAGGCCTCAACGTCTGTTAGATGCCTGGAGAATTAAACACCCTACACAAAAGCAATATTCTTTCTATTCCATGGCTCACAAGATGTACTCTAGACTGGGCCATTACTTTGTCACATCACCTCTACTCCCCCATATAATTGACGCTGATATCTCTCCTATTACGTGGTCAGACCATGCCCCTATTTCACTAGACCTCTTACTGCAAAACTCCAACACTAAGACCTGTCATTTTTCAAACTGAATGTGGGCTCGGTAAAAAAGGTCTCGACTCTTTGGGGGGCTAACAAGGCCTGTTTTCGCAGCTTCTGCATTGCCGAGGGCTCTCGCCTAAAGAAGGATAGCGAGAGTCGTCGGATATCCCTATTAGCTGAACTGAAGAGCGCAGAGCGTGGTCTTGTGGGCTCTCCAATGGTTGAGGGCCTCCGTAGGGTAGTAGCACTAAGAAACCAGATAAAATCACTAGCATATAGTAAAGCAGCAAAATCCCTAATATGGGCTAAACGAGAGTTCTCAAATAAGCCACATAGAATGTTAGTTAATAAACTACACCCACGACCGTTTCATTCTTTCCCTGAATTATTAATTTAAAAAAAGGCACACCTCTCAACTGTCCTCAAACTATGACCAAGACCTTTGGAGACTTCTAAAGGGAGCTTTATAACTGTCTTACACCTAAAAATCATTTTAAGTTCACGCAGTATAAATTTGACCATTTTTTGAAAGACCTATCCTTGCCTAAACTAACTTCTTCAGACCTATAGAAACTTAATGAGCCTATTTCCCCCGAGGAGCTAGCTAGAATAGTCAAAGATCTTCCTCTACACAAGGCCCCGGGTCCTGACGGACTAACAAACCTCTATTACAAAACCTTCTTGCTCACTTTAATGCCACATTTGTTAAATCTCTTTGGTACGTTATTACAAGGTGATATCCCACATGCTGAGTTCACCCACTTCTACATATCAGTCATTCCAAATCCAGGAAAGGATCCCTCTATACCTGATAACTATAGACCCATAGTCCTATTGAATTCGGATATAAGATATTCACTAAAATTTTGTCATCTAGGTTATCTCAATTCATACAAAAATTGATCAATAGAGATCAGGTGGGTTTTGTGCCCTCCAGGCATGCTGGTGATAACACAAGGCATACCATAGACCTGATTGATCTGTTGAACAAATTCCCTCGCCCAGCCCTTGTTTTGAGTTTAGATGCCCAAAAGGCGTTTGATCGCCTAAGCTGGCCATATATGTTTTCTACACTATTGAGATTTGGATGTAAGGGCCCTTTCTTTGAAGCTATACGGGCCTTATATACTCATACCTCTGCACAGGTACAGATGGCCTTGTTTTGATCCCCTTCTTTTTCCATGTCAAATGGCACTAGGCAGGGGTGTCCTTTATCCCCCCTCCTGTTCATCCTCTGCTTGGAACCCTTGGCAGAGGCAGTAAGGTGCCATCCTGACATCCGGGGGGTGGTGATGAGACAAAGGGAGTACAAATTATCACTCTTTGCCGACGACATTCTTTTGACACTGACGAATCCCATCATTTCACTGCCATCATTACACGCCCCTTTGAATATATTTGGGTCCATATCAGGATATAAAATTAATACTACTAAGACTGAAGTGCTTCCTTTGCATATTCCACCAGATACCCTGACGCAACTTAAAAGCACATATCCCTCTAAATGGTGCTCTCAAGCTCTCACATACCTGGGTATTAAGCTTACTTCCTCTTATTCTAGCATATACTCCTCTAACTTCCCCCCTTTGTTTCAGGATATATATCGATGCCTTCATCAGTGGACCACATATCCGATCACAATGCTAGGTAGAATTAACGTTCTGAAAATGTCAGTGCTACCACGGTTACTATATTTCTTTGAAACTCTACCAGTAGCGGTACCTATTAATCAACTTAAGGCCCTTCATAGGGCTTTTTTGAAATTTATTTGGAATAAAAAGACACATCGGATAGCTAGCTCAGTGGTTTTCTCCCTAAAATCCCAAGGAGAGTTAGGGGCCCCTGACATCATCAAGTACTATTATGCCTCCTATCTTCGGGCGGTGATCTCTTGGTCCTCTCAGAAGGCCCCTAGTCATTGGCCTGAAATTGAGAGGGGTGCTATATATCCGGTTCACCCTTGCTCTATGGTGTGGTCCCGCTCCTTGTTAACTGATCCTGTATTGAAACATATGTGCTTAGCACCAATGATATTTACCCTGTCCTTATGGGGTAAATGTGTGTCGAAATACCCACTCTCCTCAGCTTGTCCCCCCTATGCAATATATTGTTGGATCCGGTTCTACCAGATAGCCTAGCCTTTGGGCGATTATTGCCTTGGTTGCAGACTCCCCTCTTTCAGTTACGCAATCTGGTACATCCGGTCTCACGCAAATTCCATACTTTTGCCACATTGCAAAAAACATTTTTGATCCCTCAAAATTTATTCTATTTCTATCTCCAAATTAGACATTTCTTCCACTCAGTATCCCCGACTCTAACCTTGGAAGTACCCACTCCCGTTGAACACTTTTGTGCTGAGGGCCCTCACCAACTTCATACAGGACCCCAGAGCATATTCATCATACAGATCCTTCCCTCTCATCTCGGTGTTGGAGGTGTGGTACGGAGACAGGCTCACACCTTCATATTTTTTGGTCTTGTTCATTTATACAGGCATTTTGGATAGAAATACAACGAACACTTCAGTCCGTAACAGGCCTACACCTTCCCTTAGACCCTATTCATTACCTAATGGGACTCCCCTTTCCAGGCATTTCCAAACCAACTAAACGTTTTATCTCCTATATTCTCCTAGCTGCTAAGAGGGTCATCCCAATGTGTTGGTTGTCTACTACCCTTCCATAACACCTGCAGTTTCTTCAAACTGTAGCAGGGATTAGGAGAATGAAATTCCTCACGGCCAAGGTACATGATTTGATTTATCAATTTAATAAAATTAGGGAACCCTGGGTCCAATCACAATACGGAGACCAAGTTAGCTAAATGATGTTGGAATAATTATGAAATAAAGAATATGTGTTCCTCTACATGTGTATCTGTCTACTTTTCTCTGGATAATACCCTTGTACTGATCCTTTTATTGTGAGATGCTACCTATGTTTATATACCCGATAAAGTTGGCCTTTGCCATTTGTTACTGTAACTACTATTGTCCACTACTCATGGTACCTTAGAAAGTCCTAATACAGACCCATGGAACCTATTGTTTGTATATCCTAAACCTATTCGTACTTATATTTTGTATTTGTTCTTTTTCATTTTTATTATTATTTCCTTGCTTTCTCCTTTATGTATATTTTATTTTTTTTATTAGATGTACAATTTGTGAAATACATGTTATATCTATAATGTGTTCTTTTTTCTCAAACTAATAAAAATTACAATTATGAAAAAAAAAAAAAATGGCAATTGCACGGGCATGCGACTTTGTACAAAAACAAAATTGATGTCTTTTTTTCCCCACAAAAAGAGCTTTCTTTTGGTGGTATATGATCACCTCTGTGATTTTTATTTTTTGCGCTATTAACAAAAAAAAAGGGACAATTTTGAAAAAAAAACAATATTTTTTACTTTTTGCTATAATAAATATCCCCTCAAATTAAAAAAAAAAATTTCTTCCCCAGTTTAGATCAATATGTATACTTCTACATATTTTTGATAAAAAAATCGCAATAAGGGTATATTGATTGGTTTGTGCAAAAGTTATAACGTCTACAAAATAGGGGCTATATTTACGGCATTTTTATTTTTAATTTTTTTTACTAGTAATGGCAGTGATCTCCGACATTGTGGGGGACAGATCGGACACTTTTGATACTTTTTTCGGACCATTGACATTTAAACAGCAATCAGTGCTATAAAAATGCACTGTGCGTATGTATGTGACACCGGCGCACACAAATTAGTGATTGGATCAAAAGATATATACACATAAAATGGTTGCTACAGTCAGAAAAAAAAAACAAAAATCAAAAACAAATCCACTATTCCATAGTAACACTATCAAAAAACTATTGTGCATTGATACTATTACCTATAGTCCATTAAATATAATGTGCAAATAGAGGCTTGAATCGCGCCGTGGGCTTCCCACTATGCCTGTGCTGTTCTCAGTGCTCCTATTCTTAAATCCGTGCAAAAAATGTGACTTCTTCACCACTCCAGTGACAACACCACTCTACCTAAAGCATGTAAGTTTATAGTCTTTTTTTATATGAACAGTGTTCGCATATTGCGCTATGACCACACTCTGTTGTCTTTTATAAGGACGGATTTATTTGCTTATTACTGCATTGGGGTCAGCATACAACAAGCAGCAAAGTGGAATGTTTATCCATAAATGAAACAAAGGCACATATATACCATTATCTGGTGAATGGCCAATCCATGTGGTGGTGGTGTTGTCACTGGAGTGGTGAAGAAGTCATATTTTTTGCATGGATTTAAGAATAGGAGCACTGAAAACAGCACAGGCATAGTGGGAAGCCCACACTGGGATCCTAGCCTCTATTTGCACGTTATATGTAATGGACTATATGTAATAGTATCAATGCATGATCGTTTTTTGGTAGTGTTACTATGGAATAGTGGATTTGTTTTTAATTTTTGTTTTTTGTTTATATCACATACATGATTCATTTAGGTAGACTGTTGTATTTGGTATAAAGTATTGGAGGTAGCGCAGTTAAACACTAGATACATGAAAATGCACTGATTACGGTATAAATGACATTGGCAGGGGAGGGGTTAACAGTAGGGGGTGATCAAGGGGTTAACTATGTGTCCTAGAGAGTGATTCTAACTGTAGGGGGATGGGAATACCTGGGTGAGGAGACCGATCGTTGTTCATACTTAGTATGAACAACAGGTCAGTCTCCTCTCCCCTGACAGCCCGGAGATCTGTCTGTTTACATTGACAGATCTCCATTCTGTCTCTGTGTGGAGCGATCGAGGGTACCCGGCGTTCATCGCGACACCCTGCCATGCACATTGGCTGCGGCGGCACTGCCTCATCTTTCCCTCTTACATTGCAACCCAATCAAGCTGCTTACCTACTCTCAAGCCACTTTGCTACATGGCTGGCTATTGCCTCTGAAATATGGCACTGAAATTTTTTTTGTATAATAACTTCCTCATTTCTGAAACATGAGGCTGTGGTCTTGAATTGTTTTTGTGCACTTTGTGTTGAAATTGTATTCAATTTGCAGACTCTGTGCAGTGGTACTGCACAGGAAAGATTACAATCTTGCTATGGCACCTTTTTCACAACTTTTAGGTTTATTGTGTCTGCTACTTCCATCACTCTGTCCTGTTGTTGATTATGAAGAATGAGGCAATGCTCATTAGTGCACCTATAGCATTTATGATGTGTTTTTGAAACATCAAAAAAGCATCAATAATAATTGTTAATTCCCAAGAAAAATGTTGTTGTTTTTCTAGTGGGAAGTGCTTAAAGGGAAAGAGATGTGGAGGAAATCATCTGCTTTGAGGTGTGGTTAGGTTGTGGTGTGATAGCAGGCATTTTTGTGAAATCTCTGAAAGATGAATTCATATAATTTGATCTCTTGTACACTTGGCTTGGTCCAGCCCAGGGTATTGATGGCACAGGTGAATGACCCTCTACTGCTAGATTAAAAAGCAGGTGTTGCAACAAAAATTACCTAAAATACATGAAAACAATGTGCTGGCAGAAAATCATGTTGCTGACACTGATTGAGAATTGCCCTGTTCTTTTACACCACATACAGCTGAAGGGCATCTACTAAGCAGGTCATTTAAATAATAGATTTTTCTTTTACCACATCACAATTGAAGTCGCTTAAAACAGAAGATTTTCTCCCTGATCAATGGTATTAACTTTTTCCAAGTCCCTCATGACAGTGTCCAATGTCCAGCTTCCAATGAACAATCTCTTGCCTTGAAAATGGCCAGAATTAAAGAAACCGGGGCTGCAGAACCAGACCACAAGTGACTCTATCACCCCTCAGCACTATAGCACTTTAAAGGAGTTTTTATTTATTGGAAATGTGAGTTGTATGTATGTGGAGTTTGGAATGAAAATCTTTTTTAAACGTTATCACGCTATTGCACGCCTCTGTCATTTTTCGTATATAATACATATGAGGAGAATCCCGGAACACACCAGGAGAAAATAGTGGCTCTTAAGCTGGGCTATCACCGGGAGGAGCAGGTGCCTTGTGGTCCATACCAATACTCCAGGGTCACTGCAGGCTATTATCATAATAAAGGCTTATTATTTAAGCCCTTAAGGTGAGGGTACACCTGGTGGGGGTCGTGTGCACACTGCATAAAGACACTATTATCACATGTCAAATGTTATTTGGACTTTTGATGAATTATTTTATACTCTAATAAGGACTGAGTGTGACTCACGGAGCACAAGCACTTTATATTTTATTATTTTATATATAGGATGTCACGTTATATATATTGATGTTATATATAGTTTTTATGCATTTGTATTTAGCATTTGTTTATTTTATTAGCGCTGCACATTGTGTCATATATATTGTTATTATCACATTTTGGGGAAGTGTGGAAAGTGTGAGCAGCTTATTATAGTTTTATTTTATATTTATATGGTGATTTAGGGTATTTTAGGTTTAGGGTGGCATCTCACAAGGTTTTATATCTATCAGAATTAAATAGGCTTTGGATTAAAGAGTGCAAGCATTTTTAAAGTGTAGATCCAGCAGGTCTCCATTTTGGAAATTTCCTGGGTACAGTTGCAATTACTCCAGTGTGGTCTCAATTTATCAATGACCATGAACTTTATTTCTGCTGGGACCCTATTATGATATTTCCTAAAATGTCCAAACAGGCTGCGGTTACGTAAGCCCTTCCATAATGTTGTATATGTGTTCCCCCAATCTGTCTCTGAGCATCCTGGTCAACATTTCTACATACTGTTTATTACATGACAATGAGCAAGGTACACTACATGTTTAGTATTGCATGTGATAAACTGATTGATGTCATATTAACCCCTGTACTTGTAGATGTGAATGATGTACACTTCCTTTTCCTCTGCCCATCTACCTTGCAGATCATTAATTGGTTGCAAGGGTAAAAAACCTTTTGTTTCTTTAAATAATTCAACCTTAATGGGAGAGTTCAACACATTGTGGGCAATTTTGACTACAACAAAATGATGTTCCCTCATGAAATCACATGGTACAGTAACATAATGCGTAGGGAGAAGAAGACAGTGACGTAACGCCACAACCAGAAGAAAGCAGAGTGCCATTTTGTTTAAAGTTTACGAAGGTACACAGATGCTGCATCCATAAGAATAAATAAAGCAAAACATAACGTAATTGTGCGCTGTTCCTTTAAAAGTGTGAGTGCTGCAATAACAGATTGAATGGATGAAATCAATCAGGCTAAATAAGTAGATCCCACAGCATACAACGAACTTACTTATATAAGCTATGTGCATACATTTTGCTCTGATCATAATGCAAACATACAAATATATATTATATACTATTCTTTCCTGCACACTGCCAAGCAAACCTATTTTACAGCTCTTATTAACACCTTCTCATCCAGTCCCTGTAAACTCTTCCCTACCTTCAGCTCTCTACTTTGTCCTCCACCCACTGACTCACTCACTGCCCAGGAAATCGCTAATCACTTCAAAAACAAGATTGATACAATCCGCGATGAAATCTCCACTCTACAGGTATCTCCCCCAGCTAAGACCCCATGTCAACAGGTACAACTGACACTCCCCCTATTCAAATCTGCTACTACAGACGAAGTTGCTAAACTCCTTTCTATCGCCCACCTAACCACTTGTCCCCTGGACCCTATTGCCTCTCATATGCTACGGTTGCCCTCTGACTCCATCCTACACTCTCTAACCCACATCTTCAATCTCTCCCTCACCTCTGGCATCTTCCCCAATGCTCTAAAAGATGCACTGGTCACCCCCATACTTAAAAATCCGTCCTTGGACCCTACCAATCTTAACAACCTACGCCCTATCTCCTTGCTCCCCTTTTCCTCTAAACTCCTGGTTTACAACCAACTGAGTGACCACCTCATTAAAAACAACCTTCTTGATCCCCTTCAATCTGGATTTTGCCCTCAACACTCCACAGAAACTGCTCTTTTAAAACTCACAAATTACCTACTAACTGCAAAAACCAACGGACACTATTCTGTACTCCTACTTCTAGATCTTTCAGCTGCCTTTGACACGGTTGACCACCCCCTCCTCAAAAAAAACTTTACTCCCTCGATCTCCGTGACTGTGCTCTTCAGTGGCTCTCATCCTATCTATCTTAACGCACCTTCAGTGTCACTTACAATTCTACTTCCTCCACTCCTCTTCTCTGTCGGGGTCCCCCAAGGTTCTGTTCTTGGACCTCTTTTTTTTTCAATCTACACCTCTTCCCTGGGTCAGCTGATAGCCTCTCACGGCTTTCAATATCATTTCTACGCTGACGACACACAAATCTATCTCTCCACCCCTCAACCCACTCCATCAGTCTCCTCACGCATCTCTAACTTACTAACTGACATATCTGTATGGATGTCACACCACTTCCTCAAACTCAACTTGTCCAAAACCGTGCTTATATTATTTCCTCCCCCACATGCCTCTTCCCCTGACTTGTCTGTCAAGAGCAATGGCACAACCATCCACCCATCCCCACATGTCAGGATACAAGGTGTTATCCTGGATTCTGAACTCTCCTTTCGGCCCCACATCCAATCACTTTCCAAAGCTTTCCGCCTCAACCTCCGCAACATCTCTAAACTACGTCCCTTTCTAACCAAGGAAACCACAAAGCTCCTGATTCACTCCCTGGTTATCTCTCGCCTCGACTACTGCAACTCCCTCCTCATTGGCTTACCTTTAAATAGACTATCCCCCTTCAGTCCATCATGAATACTGCTGCCAGACTCATCCACCTTACAAACCGCTCAGTGTCTGCTACCCCTCTCTACCAATCCCTCCATTGGCTGCCACTCGCCTAACGAATTAAATTCAAAATACTAACAATAAGTTATAAAGCCATCCACAACTATGCCCCTAGCTACATCACTAGCCTAGTCTCAAAATACCAACCTAATCACCCTCTCCGTTCCTCCCAGGACCTCCTGCTCTCTTGCTCCCTCATCACCTCCTCCCATATCCGCCTCTAGGACTTCTCCCAAGCCTCGCCCATCCTATGGAATTCCCTACCCCAATCTGTCAGACTGTTTCCAAATTTATCCACTTTTAGGCGATCCCTTAAAAATTTCCTCTTCAGAGAAGCCTATTCTACCTCCATCTAACAACTGCACTATTTTCTCCATTAGCTCATCCCCCGTGATATTATCCTTTTGTATAACTTGACCCTCCCTCCTAGATTGTAAGCTCTAGCGAGCAGGGCCCTCTGATTCCTCCTGTATTGAATTGTATTGTACTTGTACTGTCCTCCTTAATGTTGTAAAGTGCTGCGTAAACTGTTGGCGCTATATAAATCCTGTATAATAAAAATAATAATATAAAATAAAATGTACAAATGACAATGAAAAAAAAAAATATATAAAGAATATATAAAAAGAAAGGAAAAAAAAAAAAAAAATATATATATATATATATATATATATATATATATATATATATATATATATATATATATATATATCAGTGTATTATATAAAAGACCATAAATCCAGTCCACAACTTTAAGGCTACTTTCACACTGAGGCACTTTACAGGCACTATATCGCTAAAAACAGGGCCTGCAAAGCGCCTGTAAAGCGCCTCCCCTCTCATTCCAGTGTAAAAGCCCTAGTGCTTTCACACTGGAGTGGTGCGCTGGCAGGACGCTCAGAAAAGTCCTGCAAGCTGCATCTTGGATGCGCTGTAGGAGCAGTGTATACACCGCTCCTAAAGCACCCCTGCCTATTGAAATCAATTGGAGCGCCGCCGAAGTCCCGGGCACTTTTAACCCTTTTTCGGCTAGTAGCGGGGGTTAAAAGTTCCCCGCTAGCAGCCGAAGAAAATGAAGGTAAAGCACCGCTAAAAATGTTTGTCCGTTTTCCCGCCGCTAAAAATGTTTGTGCACTTGGACAACTGTTGTTGGATTTTCCACGGAAAAATGTTGGATGACAGGCTTCTGTCTGTTGTCGGATTTTCCGAGCATATGTACACAACTCCATCGGACAAAAGTCCAAAGTACAAACACGCATGCTCGGAAGCAAGGAAGAGCCAGAAGTGGTTGATCTAATAAACTAGCACTCGTAATAGAGAATTAACATTCTGATGTGGCAAATTATGAAATCTCTAAATGCAGCGCATTTCTCTTCTTCTTTAATGAGATAATAATTAAGCTGATTTGCTGGTGATACTGATGGAGTTATTACAAATGAATTTTCAAAGCCTTTTTTTTTTCTAGTGATATCAAGAATAATATTATTATGCTTGTTATTTTTTTTTTTTTTGGTGCAAGTTACCACAACACTATTATCCCATAGTTTGTAAGATCAAAGATACAACTATGTTGGTTTCCCTTTTGTTAATTTTACATTGTATTTTTTAAAATGTAACTGCCTACTCCCAAACTGTCATTTGAAGTAAAACACATAGCCAAGTAATATTCGCCACAATTTTTTATTGTGCATTAAAAAAAGAAAACAAATAAAATTAGACATGCTATCTGCCAATAGAACTTAACTAAAAAGTGCATTCTATGCATCCAAAAATATAGAAAATATACCAAATCAAATCATTATTCAACCAAAAAAAAAGAAAAGCCTCATGCATGTGTCCAGCTTCTTAATATAGAGGGTTAACAATGCCAAGAGTTGATGAAAGCAGGGGTCCGTCATCCGGAGATAATTCTAAAAATTATCTGGATTATTCTCCTGGAGCTCCCGCAGCAAAGGCATATGACATAATTGGTCACGATTAATAAAGCAACCAATTTTTGGTCCAAGAAATCCTCCTCCTCCTGTTCCTGGACTGGACTTGGGTCAAAGCAATAACTCCAAGGTCAATAATAAATAACATGTTATCTCCTCCAATTCCGCAGCATGTCTGGTTGACGAACTGAAAAGTGCAAAATGAAAAGCCTGAAATTAAAAGCGTGAAATGAAGAGCACGAATCAACACTCACCAAACTTCTACTAACATGAAATTAACAGAAGGAGCCTAAAGGGTGGCGCTAAAGAGCTGAAAAAACACGTAGTACGTCACTACGTTTGTGTTTGTTGGCCAACAATTCCTTGCCGTTTGTATGCAGGACAAGTTCCTGGCCAACGCCCTTCAGACAAAAGTCAGAGGTTTTGTCTGCAGAAAATCTGATCGTGTGTATGAGGCTTAAGAGCGCCGCTCTGTGAGGGGCGAACAGCCGCCGTATATAGCATACCCGCCGGCTATAGCATACCCGCCGGCTATAGACTCACCTATCCTCTCCTGCTAGCTCTCGTGATCCCGGAGCTCAGCTCGGGCCACACAACATGGTGCTAGGAGGCAGCCATACCAAGCCAAAAAAACTCCTCCATTAAGGCAATGCTGACATGAGCCTCAGCTAAGATGATGCTGGCCCCTTCCTCCTCAGGTACCACAGCGCACACACACAGGCAGAGGATGTCCCAGCCAGACTCCCCAGGTGACTCAGACACAGAGCTATCCCTCTCTCAAGGCTCTTCACATGACTCCTCTGTTCCCATAGCTCTTTGAAAGCAAATAGAGTGAATGTTACACAAAGCATTGAAACAAACATCAGAGCATATCACCAACAGCCTTACGAAAGAAATAAAGGAGCTCAGCAATTGCACAGCAGCACTGGAACTCAGAGTAGATGTGATTGAAAATACAGCACAGGATTATATGGCTGAAATAAAAAACCTCAAAGAGGAAAATTTGACGTTACAGTCCAGACTGGAGGACTATGAGAACCGATCCAGACGCTCCAACCTGCACATCAGGGGCATATCTGAAACAGTAATTGACTTGCAATCCGCTATAATGATGCTATTCCAAGAACTCCAGCCAGCTATACCAATAGAGTGCACCGGGCCCTTACACCAAAAAAAACGGATGGCCCCCCACAAGATATAATCGCAAAATTTCACTATTATCAAGCAAAGGAACAACTCTTAGCTGTGGCCCGAGAAAAGAACGCCCTAACCTTTCAGGACCACACTTATCAGCTTTTTGCTGACCTATCTCAACTAACAATAACCAAACGGCGAGCCATGAAACCTCAGCTCCTAGAGTTGCAACGTCATCACATCATTTATCAGTGGGGTTTTCCGTTCTCTATCCATTTTGCTTACCTGGGCTCCAAATACACCTGCAGATCATCGGAAGAACTGCAGCAGACCCTACAGGACCTGCATCTGATGTAAGCTCCACCCAATGCCAACTCTTCACACAGAAGATTAGCCTCTTCTTCTCCACGCAACCCTTCCCAATCCTCAAGGAAACACGGAAACCAACATTCCCACAAGAAAGGCCACTTCACCTCCCCTCTTCTGGATCAGGAAGATTTCCTGGATTGACAACGCACTGTTCCCTTGAATCTCCACCACACTCTTATTCTGGGATCAGGCTCTGAAAGGTCGTTATGTTGCCAAATACAGCCTATTTCTGGGTTACTTTGTTCCGTAAAGTTCAGAGACTTACTCCTGAAGGTCTCCTCAGAGCACTCGCTCTGACCTCTACTGTCTTTGAATGCTGTTTATGCCCTCCTGTTCCACTAGCTTGACACAGCACTAGCTAGATCATTGTCTAGTATCCAAATAAAGGAACATAGCATGCTACATTTTGGAACTCATGTACTACATGCCACTTAAAATCCTACCCTTTATCCTTTCCAGATTGACTGGTATATCCAGCCATAGTTAACTTTGCATGCTCATGGGCTAGATATGGCTCTCTGAAATTGTTATGCTATTATTAGTTCAAATGGTTGATCATCTGCTCTGCTGCTATAGCTACTGGCCTCTGAGCCTGACTCCAGACCGTGACACCTATCCAGCCTATACATAACAACTGGAATTTTAATTCTCAAACAATCAATCCTCACAGAGTTATTACTTTTTGTTTTACTTGTCCTTCCCTTTAGATTGTAAATTTGCTCTACATTTTGTAAAGTTCTGTAAAAACTGTTGGGACAATAAAAATCTGCATAGTAATAATTATGGGGAGCTCATATTACATACAATGACTAGAACATGTACATGATGAAAAGAGCCTATTCGACAGCAAGATCATTTTGAAGGAAACAGTCAAATTCCCTTGAGCTTAGCCAGTTGTAGTGACTGAACATCTTTAGTCAATAGTGATTAATTAGGTGTTTTAAAATAATGTACTGTTTTTTTTTGTTTGTAGTTACTTATTCTATTTTTTGTTTTACATGTTTCTTTTATCTAACAAAGTGATGTGCATTTAAGCAATTTCTCTGTGTAACCTTTTCACGCTTGTGGCTTGCACAGTTGTTTAGTCAGCCTGATTATCAATTGAATCAACACATTCATTTCACTTGAATGGGAATTAATGAAAAGAGCTGCCAAACAAACAGACAATTAAAATCTGTCTATTTTGTGTAAGGCATTCTTGTTCTATTTTTCTGTTATTACATGACAAATCCTCTGTTCGATGGATCCTTGATTTCTCCTAGGCGAACGTGAAATAATAAACCATCTGGCTTGCTTATGCATGAAAGATTAAAATGATATGTAATATGAAAGATTTCTATTCACGTGCAAATATGTTGAAAAACAATTTGTGTTGAAGGCTGTTAGTGTATTATCAAGCTGCATGTCGCGTGTTGGTCGACAAAGCCAAACATACTATATTAAAGTATACCTAAAGCCAAAACTTTTGTTTGCAATGTGTAATACAATACTCACTAGTTAGTACTCCTGTTTTTTTTCCCACCTTCGTCCTACTGAGGATATAGGCCTTTACCACTTGTCCTAGAGAAAAAAAATGGAAGAAAGAGTAAATCTCCCAAAGCTGAGAAAAAATACCCTCTTAGACAGTTGTCACTAAAATATGGCCCCCTTTTTAAGATTTACCCTTAATTCCTGCAAGGATAACAGTAACATTTTGGCTTTTCCTTGTCAAAAGAAGTTTATTGAGTATACAATATTATAAAGATACATAAAGTAGTGTAAGTTTACAAGGATCTATAAAGTAAGCTCATTGTTTTACAGTAGGGTTTATATAGGTAAATATCATGAAATTTCAAATATTAAACATTGTGTTCACGTAAACCTAAATTAAAGATATATATAATTTCCTTAGTTACTTTTGTAGGTATTTAAATGATTTATACCTACTATACATATTATTTACAGGTAGAGTGTATATAGGTCAAATAAATTCTGATACTGAGCTTTAATCGTAAGGTGGAGAAAAGGAAAGAGAAAGAAGAAAAAGGGTAGAAAGGCAGAGGTATGGTCCACAAGGTTGTCCCGCTCGTCAGTTTATTATTCTTTTTAGTTCTCTTTGAAGCCTTAGAATGGGTGTCTCTGTAAGTCATTTAATCTGTTACCATGGCAACAGGACAGAGTCATTGAAATTTGACAGGAACTGTTGTTTTATCCAAGGATGCCAAAGTTTTTCAAATTTTGTAATTTGATTTTGATCGATGGCTACCATCTTAGCATGGGACATTGTATTATTCATTCTGTGAATTGTTTCTGCTAGTACCAATGTAGGAGATTTCCATGCTTTGGCCACTGTTTGTTTTGCAGCCGTTATTAGTTGGATCATAAGTTTGAATTGAGAGAGTGTTAACCATTCCGGTTTTAGATTAAGTAAAGCTATATATAGATCTGGTTGTATTATTTTTTAAATATTTTAGATGCAATCACGAAGACTTCCTTCCAGAAGGTTTGGATTACTTGGCACGTCCACCATATGTGTAAATGTGTGCCTATTTCTGGGCATCCTCGAAAGCAAAGAGCTGAGGTGTTAGGTGAATATTTTGCCACTCTAGCGGGTACAAGGTACCAGCGAGTTAGGACTTTATAATTTGTCTCCAGTGCTAAGATGTTGGGTGAAGATGACTTAGATGTGAGCCATATGTTAGACCAGTCCGTCTCTTCTAAAGTTCGTCCCAGGTCCTCCTCCCACCTCTGAACGTAAGAGGGTCTATTAAGATTCACTACTCCATATAATTGATTATAAAGTGATGAAATTGTACCTTTAGCAAATGGATCTTTTGTACAGATTGATTCAAAAATGGATAATTGGGATAATGGTGTATCCCCCTTTAGGAATGGTGTATAGAAATTTTTGATTTGGAGATATCTAAATATCTCAGAGTTTGGTAGATCATATTTTTCTCTAAGCGGTGGGAATGAAAGGAATGATTTAGATGCTATGAAGTCATTTAGTGTCTGAATGCCTGATGTTGTCCAAGCTTTAAAAGAATTTGGGTAGATCCATGCTGGATAAAAGGCCGGATTTCTGATAAAAGAAAGGAGAGGATTGTGTGGAGATTGTAACTGATATTTGGTTTTTAGTTTATCCCAGAGAGATAAGAAGTGTTTGGTTATGGGATTATGAATTTTAAAGCAGTCTTTAGGATCAAGCCATAACAAGTTTGATATTAATAGAGGGTCATTTTCTGAAGCCTCTATAAATACCCATAATGGGATTTCCTGTTTTGCATGGTATTTGGACAGACTGGCCAAATGTGCTGCTCTGTAGTAGTTAGTAAAATTAGGGTATCCCAGGCCTCCTTTATTTTTGGGAAGATGTAGTGTGTGTATAGGTATACATGGTTTACAAGAGCCCTATATAAACGAAGTTGCTCTTTTTTGTACTATTCTCAAAATATAGGAAGGAATTGGAATAGGGAGGACTCTGAATAGATAAAGCAATTTGGGTAGAATAGTCATTTTGATTGCATTAATCTTCCCTATCCAGGATAAAGGAAGTTGCGACCATTGTTTTATTAGATTTGTGATCTGTCTTAATACAGGAGGATAATTGGTTGAGAATAAGTCAGAACGAGATGCTGTTAAATGAATTCCAAGATATGGGATTGATTTTTCTGCCCATGTGAATGGGAGTGCAGCCCTAGCCGGGATCAATTCTATGTTTGTGAGCGAAATATTAAGCACTAGGCATTTCTTAGGATTAATCATAAGGCCGGATAGGGCTGCAAATCCATCAAGAGCTGGTATTAAGTTAGGACCAGAGACCGGTGGTGATGATAGAAAAAGTAATATATCGTCTGCAAATATACATAATTTGTGTGTAATACCTCCTACTTCAATGCCAGTTATAGTTTGGTTTGTTCTGATGTATTGGGCCATGGGTTCGAGTATAAGGGCAAATAATAAGGGAGATAATGGGCAACCCTGTCGGGTACCTCTTTCGATATTAAAGGCATCAGATTTGTATCCAGCATATTTTATATAGGCTTTGGGTTTATTATATAATGCTTTGATCCATGTTAAAAAGTGGGGTCAAAAACCCCATTTTTGTAATGAATATTGCATATATTGCCAGGATACTGTGTCAAATGCCCTCTTAATATCGAGAGATAGAAAACATAAAGGGATTTTCTGTTTTTTAGCAATATGTGCCAATAACACTGCCCTGCGTATATTATCGCCTGCCTGTCTATTTGGCATGAAGCCTACTTGATCTCTATGTATTAATTTTCCTATAATGCTATTGAGGCGTTTTGCTATTATTTTTGCTAATAATTTAATATCAAGGTTTAACAGAGAGATAGGCCGATAATTCACACAGGAAGTATGATCAGAAAGGGGTTTTGGGATCATACAAACAATTGCCATTAGTGTTTCTGGCCGAAAAGAATGTCCTTCTAGAAGTTTGTTAAAAGTTTCAGTGAGAATGGGAGAGAGTATTTCTGAGAATGTTTTATAGTATAAAGCCGAGTAGCCGTCTGGGCCTGGTCTTTTGTTAAGTTTTAGGTCTTTTATGGCGTTAGCAACTTCATCTATAGTTATAGGCTCATCCAAACTGCTTTTTTGATTCTGAGAAGAAGGATTCAGCCTCTGTAGGATTAAATTCATTGTTTGTCTTGTATAAAGTTGCGAGATGTGAGTGAAATTCATGGACTATTTTAACTGGATTACAAGTATAAACATTTTTTGATAATTTCAAACGTATTGGTTTGAAAGATTTGTTAGTTGAATTTAATGCCCGAGCCAAATATGTACCTGGTTTGTTTGTATTCATGTAGAAATTGTGTTTGGAGCGTTTGAGGGATTTATCAACTGACTCAGTGAGAAATAGATCGTATTCCAATCTAGATTTTTCCAGATGAGATTTTGTACTCTGAGATGGATTATCTTGGAATGATATATAGGCTGCATTAAAATTGAGTTCTAGTTTTTTTGCTAAATTTTTGCGTTCCCGTTTAAATAGTGCCATTTGTCTTTGTATTGTACCACGCAAGACAGGCTTATGAGCTTCCCACAGTGTTATTGGGGAGATGTCTGTTGTATTATTAATTGATATGTATTCCTTTAAAGCTTGTTCAATGGCCATCTGATGTAGTGGGTGTTTGAGCATTATGTCCGGTAAGTACCACGTTGGGTCATGCGCTTTTGGTATGGCTGAGGCTATAGTAGTGTATACTGCATTATGGTCAGACCACGGAATCGGAATTATATCTGATGCAATAATTTCTGGTATCATTCCTATTGTTAGAAAAATATGATCTATTCTGGTGAAGGTTTGATGAGGGTGCGAGAAATAAGTGAATTTCTTTTTCATTGGGTTACTTTCTCTCCACGAATCTACCAGATTGTATTTGGAAAGAAGTTGAGAAAAAGGTAATCTAGAGGTTATTTTGGATGGTGTAAAAGGTGATTTATCTAGAAATGGGAGGAGGACCTTGTTCGAATCCCCGCACATTATCACTGTTCCTATTTTGTGTGTATTAATCACTTGTAATATATGTGAGAGGAATGGTGTAGGTTGTTTGTTAGGAGCGTAGTAGGAAATCACCGTGATTGCTGTATCCATTATATAACCCATGAGTATCAGGTATCTACCTTCTGGGTCTTTAATTTCTGATGATAAGGTGAATGGTGTGGATCGGTGAAATGCAATTAGAGTTCCCATTGTTTGGTAGAGGCAGAAGCCGTGTAAATTTGTTGATAAAAAGGAGAAATATATTTTGGAGTAGAATCTTTGGTGAAGTGTGTTTCTTGGAGGCATACTATGTGAGCCTTCTTGTTATGGAAAGTACGAAAGGCTTTGGTCCTTTTTTGAGGGACATTTAATCCCTGAACATTCAGGGAAAGTATATTCAGTTGTGCCATGGCAACAGATCAAATAGTTTTGACTTACTTTTTGTTATGCAGAGCTGACTGCGCAGATCAACCTGTGTGGACTGAAGAGATGAAAAGATAGAAAAGAAACCAGTGAATTCTGGAGTAAAGAGTAAACAAAAAACATATGAGATTAGATGATACATTGTATAAATTATTTTTTGCAAGTAATCACAATTTACCCGTGAAAGAGAATAAATATCTCTCTCAGGGGAATAAGTGCCTTCGTCACACTCCCACATAATATGGTTGGGAGAATGAGGAGGGCTAATGGGGGTACACGGATCTTCCGCTTACAGGAGAGAAGTGCTATGTCAAAAGACATCAAAATGATGATTCATTAATTGGAGTGCAGAATATAGTTTTTGTTGAAATTATTTATTCCAGGGTGGTTGTATATTGTTAGTCTTGCCCTAGGCTAAATAATTCAGTTAGAAAGGTACTGTTAATAACTTTGGTATTGATGAAGATAGTTTGAATTATTTTAGGATTTTAACCCTTTTAGAGTAAACAATTACATATTTTATTCATATGTAACTGTTTAGATATGTTAACTCATAAAATTGAGGTTGTATTGCTTCAGATTAGAATAAACAAAAACATAGTTCTAGGAACTAGTTAGGTAATAAAATATTTGTTTTAAGAAAAGAAAGAAAAAGTTTCCATTACTTCTGGATTATTGAACATATTTGTCCTAAAAAGTAATACATCTATTGTTATTACCTGAAAATATATAACTGAACAAGAATTTCCTTATTTCACTTATATATTCTAAGGCTATATGAATCAGAAGTAATAAGAAATATAACTGGAATGTAGCTTGATCCCACACAGTGTGTGACTATCAGAATGCAGTTACATTCAGTTATAAATACAGGTTTTTTATAGAGAACCATCTCTTAGTATAATAAATGAAGAGATATCAGGAATTAGGATGTCAGTCCATTGAATCTTCTTGGTCCATGGATGATGTGGCATAACGGCCTCTTTTGTGAGAATGATGATTCCCATTTTGTTCTGAAATTTTCTGGGTGCTGCCTGAAGGTGAAGATGATGCCATTCTTCTGCGTGTGGGAGAGTTGCTGCTTGTGGGTTCTGTCAGATTTAATTTTAAAAGAGTTTGTTGTAGTTCATCTGCTGATCTGCTTCTGTACCTTGGTAGTTAAATCTGACTGAAAAGGGGAAGCCTCATTGATACATAATGTTGTGGCGTTGCAGTTCCATTAGTTGGGGTTTCATGGATCGTCTTTTAGTAATAGTAAGTTAGGATAGGTCAGCAAAAATTTGATAATTGTGTCCTTGAAAATTAAGTTCCTTTTTTTCTCTTGCAGCAATTAGTATTTGTTCTTTTGTTCTGTAATAATTAAATTTTGTGATTATATCACGTGGGGGTCCATCTTTCTTTTTGGCTGTGAGGGCTCTATGTACTCTGTCCAGTTCTAAACGTGCAATAGAGATATCTGGCTTTAGTTCTTGTAATAGAGCAGTAATAGTAGATTGCAGGTCTGTCACAGTTTCAGGTATTCCCCTTATGCGCAAGTTTGAACGTCTGGCTCTATTTTCGTAATCTTCGAGCTTAGTTTGAAGTATTAAATTCTCTTCTTTTAATTGTTCCAATTCTGTTATATTTTCTTGGGTTGTAATTTCAATTTCATTCATTTTTATTTCTAAGGCTGCGGTGCGGTTTCCCAGCTCTCTTATTTCTTTGGTTAGGCTTTTTGTTATTTGGTCTGAGGTTTGTTTTAAAGCCTTATGAAGCATCTTTTCAAATTGTAATAATATTACTGGGGATGCTGAGGAGGCTTGTGGAGAAGTTTGTGAGAGGATTTGTTCTGTATCTGACTCAAATGGAGAGTCTTGCTGTGACATTTTCTGTCTGTGAGAGCGCCCTGATGCTGTATATTGTGAGGTGACTGGAGCTGCTTTAGTTGCAGTGAGTGCCTGTGAGCTCTTTGTGAGGTGATTTTTATTTCTGCCCCGGCTTCCTCCCAGTACCATATTTCCTGCCCAAACTTTCACAGTTTGTTCCCTGGGGCAAAAAGGTTCAAATGGATACCTTTTGAGCCTGCAGGCTCCGCTTTGTCCTTCTCTTCTCTCCTCAGCGGTGCGGAGCTCTAACAATGCATGTCTGCTCCGCTAGACTCCGCCCATCTCCACATTTTGGCTTTTCAATCACTTCCTGTTCCTGTTGCAATGGTCCTCAGGACAATATAAAGCTTAAATTGTGTTAATGGGATCAAAGGCAACAGCGCAAATCTGACATTGGCTTCAGGACTTTCTGAATCTAGAACTAAAAAAAACACCTTTGGTTATAACCACCACTTGTATGTAGGGAAACACCAGCCTGCTCTGCTGCAACTAGCATATTTTGCTATGCAGTAACCACATTTACTAAGTATAAACTGTGAAAAAAGCAATCAGCGCCAAATACTAACATAAGTCAAAATGTAAATGTGAATAGTAATAATAAATTACAATTTCTCCACAGCTGCTGTGACACTCTCAGTGAATCACCACACCAAATATAGACTATAATAATTGTTAAATAGTGCAGCGCTATGAAATAAACTCTAAAATATACATACAAATATAAAGTGTACAATGCTTATTAATAGTGATTGTCTCACACTTTAGTCAGTCCTAGTGTGCTCTACTGAGGAAGCCTGATGAGAGGGCGAATCGTGAATAGAGGAGAGGAGCCAAGTCTGTGAGAACACATTAATCACCGTGGGTGAGACCTGCGCTGAACATATCAATGTTTTATATGCTTATCTGACGTTTTTACTTTGTAAGTGTAACTTTTTGGGGGTGGTTTAATAAATGTAGCAACAGAGAAACACTATGGTAAGTTGTGTTTTTTGTTCCATGTTACAAAACCACACTGATTAAAGCGGAGTTGAACCTGAATGAGAGAGTGAAGGAGGGTGTTCCCTGGAATCAGCTGTAGTGAAGCCACCAGCGTGAACAGGCAGTCTAAGGAGCATAAGATTCTTACCACCAATAAGCCAAGAAGTAGAAAGGAATGAGGAGGATTTGAATGCAAGATCTTTCCTATGAGTTTTAACTCATCCTTGAGGTGAGTGAGCATTTTGGCTGGTGATGGTGTGCACATTATCTTATTAGCATTATATTCAAGATAAAGAGGATCTGCACAGCGGTGTTTCAGTTTACAACACATTTTATGAGAACATTTTTTCAGAAAACACAGGAGTTGTTATTTTCACTATTATTTTTATTATTTTTTCTTTTTTCATTTTTTGAGTGGTCACACAAGCACTGACTAGAGTGTGAGACAATCACTATTAATAAGCATTGTACACTTTATATTTGTATGTATATTTTAGAGTTTATTTCATAACGCTGCACTATTTAACAATTATTACATGCAGGGGTATCATGCATTCACATAGTATTGTAAAGCATGATTTGGGTAGTAGTAAATGTAAGTTAACACTGCTCCATAATTTAAACACTACTTTCCAGTTCCTTAAAAAAGCTTTACAGCTTCATGTCTTCAGCAAAACAATGTTCTATATACACCAGCTCAAACGTAATTGGTAGAACTTAGCAAATTTGTATTTGGTGAAAGTCAATAATCACACAAGTCCTTTGTGAATACGAATTGTTAGTCGCCAATTGTTACTCGTTTATTATATTTAATGATTTAATATCTCAAAGATATGATGTGGGTTAAATAAGACTTCTTTGACCAAGAGTGAAAACTTTAACACAATAACATAATTTATTGTTGAGTAGTTGAAAGTCTATTCAATACACAACCATCTATCTATGATCTACACCAAGGAAGAAAATATTAGGTTAAAATAAAAGAATACAGAGTATATTCATCAAAATACAAACAGCAAACAAACAAACATATGACAAGCAGGTTATACCTTAAGTGCTGGGAGCTGACCTAATATTTACCGGTGGTGATGTGTTTAGGCCCACGTCAGACTCATGACTCCTCTCCTCTGTGTGTACTTCCCCACTAATATAGGCCCATCTCTCATTGACTTGAACAGGGCCCCCCTGATTGGTAATTCTGTTACCCCTCTCCTCCCTCCGGGCATATCTCCTCCAAGATTGGACAATTTCCCCTTCCCCTTAATTTAGTATAGCTCAGCCCCTTACTAGTACCTCCTCTCTTGGGGAGATAATTAGTTTGAAGAGAAATTAATTAAAGAGAAGGTCATAACCTTCTCTTGAATGGGGCACTTAACTATGCATGGTCACAGCCAGGGCAAATTGTCCATTCCTGAACAGATCAAAGAAATATTCTCAGCATATCAAATACCCTTTGAAGTGAATAAAGTGTTGGTTAACACAGGGGACTAAAATGCCTTTATCCAACTAATGAATTCAGCCTCATCAAGTCTCCACTACAGTATTTAACTCAGATGGTGTGACGGGAGGGCCCGTGGAACCCAGAATCTCTTGGAAAGGTTGGGAAACCCTTGTTTCAGCTCCCCATGCAACTCTTATGCCTAAGTCACCCTATGCCATCATGGCACAGGGTGACTGAGAAAATATATCTTGGATTACTTAAAATGGGACAGTAATATTTATCCACAATATCTCCCAGGATATATGTAAAGACTATTCTTGGTTTGTTTGATTCTGAACTCAACATGTTAGTTGAGAGAGCTGATCACATTGGCCTCTGTACAATGTAGGAGACAGGCCAACTCCTGCTGGAGCTCCTGCTATTGTGTGAAGGTGTCCTGTGTGAAGCTTGGTGACAACAAGTCTTACCTGTAGTGAAATCCTGATTAATCATACCAATGTTCAGGAGTCACATCGGCTGCTTTAAGGGGATAGTTAATAAGCTCATGTTAATTAGGTTTCTGGTTACAGTTGTATTGTTAGAGTAATATGAGCAGGAGGTAGGAACCTCCTCTTTAACTGTATATAAGACTTGTATTTTGGTTCTAATAAAGAGTCCATGTTCAGCAACTAAACAAGTATCATCTGGTTTTGTGCTTGTGAGCGGTTGGAATATCTGATATCTATATTCAGACTTGGAGGAAGCGGTATATGACGAAAGCACTCAAGCAGAGTGTGGGACATTTCGTTACATTGGTGGCAAGCAGTGGGACGCTTCCTGCAGTCTAGGACATCCAAACTTCCACTTGGATCCAAGGTCCGGATAGCAGGAGAGGAGAGGTACAGATACCAGCCACCATGGAAGAGGAATTCAGAAGAAGTTGCCAGAGATGCAGATACAGTACAGAGGACTAGTATCAGAGCAGGTCCTGCTGGGATGGTTTGATTCTATCCACTGCAAACTCTGGAAGGAAGCGCTAGCCCATGATCAGCGACACCAGGGAAAAGTTCTCCCCTCCATCCAGGAAAGGTACTGGTCACAGTATGGATTGCAGGTGCTGTTTTTGGGAGAAAAATCACACAAGGAGCAGACAGCTGAATTAAGCAGGCTGGTCTGGGCAGAGATGCGGGTGGATGAGAGCTACAGAGCCCTCCAGTGGCATGTATCCCAAGCATGCCCTTGGATAGCGGATGACAGCCCAATGGATAGCTTTGGCTACAGTGGCCTGGGACTGTTGTAGGTGAAGCTGACAGATGACCCTAACTTTGGGAGTGATTTGGAGTGGTGGTTGGGCGAAATCATGGATTTCAGAGAAGGGCTACTGAATGTCTCGGAAGTGCACTGGGCACAGGAAGATATAGAGTTTCTGGCTGTTCAGGAATGGGAGCTGGAGATTGCCTACAGATGGCTGCTAGACTCTGCTCAGTGCCAAGGCTGGGCTCCCTTTTCCTGGGACTATCAGGAAATACCAGTTGACAACTCTGAAATCCTGGCTGAAGAGTCGGCAATGTGGCAGAGTAACAGTGTGGTTTGTCAACCTGCCCCCACAGCTATGGATGCGGAGGTCTTATGGCAGATGCAGCATGTGCTTACTGACCTTGATGATCCTGTTTCTGCATGGGATGATCTTGGATGGAGGAATGTGCCTGTCCAGCAGCATGCCAGAGAATCGGCAGTGGAAAATCTGGAGATTGCCATCCCCAAAGCTGAATTGCTGACAACAGGGAAGAGCTCTGCTAACCTCTGCCCAGCACCAATAGCATCTTTTGGGTTCCACGGACAGGAGATGGTGAACCTCTATCCCCAGGCACCAGTTGCAGAGACAGGGGATTTGATAGACTTTTCTGCTGAGGAAAAACAACCTGATGAGCCTCCAGCAGAAGAGCTGGTATCAGGGCCAAACATCATTGTGCTCTGCCCAGCACCAACAGCAGTATCTGTGGAGTTGCAAGGAACTTCCCCAGCTGAAGCACTGGTCACCGGACAGAGGGTTCAAGACCTCTGCCCCCCTGTTGCAGTTCTGGAGGCTCAGGGTGAGAAGGTGGCGATCACTTCCCAGCAACAGATACAGGGGGAGAAGGGAGGGAAGGTGTTTGTTGTCCCTCCTCAACAGTCAGCCAGGGTGAAGAACGCGGTCTTTCCTCCCTAGCAAAGATCCGTGCACCTGGGAGACAGTACCTTAGACATGTCGTTACAGCAGCCAGATGAGGGAACGGAAAAGGAAGCAGCCAGCTCATCTCCCCAATGGCAGCTACACAGTGTGGGAGTGGTGGAATCCAGCCTCCTGCCCCAACAGTTAGCCAAAGCGAATGATGTGGAGCCCCCAGCAGAAGTGCTGGCAACAGGGCAGAGTGCTATCAAACTCTGCCCAACACCGGCAGCAACTGTGGAGTTCCAGGGAGCTGGGGCAGTCGGCTCATCTCTCCAGCCACAGATTACAGAATGTATGGACTCAATGGACTGTTCATCAGAGGATGTTACAGATTATGCATCACCTGCTCAAGTACTGGCACAGAGTACTGCAGACCCCTGCTCCACACCCGTAGCAGTTTCAGAGGCCCGAGGTGAGAAGGTGATAGTTCCTCTTTCCCAGTGCATTTCAGAGATGCGGGGAGGAGAAACAGCCATTTCCTCTCTCCAACAAGGGTTCATGCACCTGGGAGACAATACCAGTGAAAGGGAGTTCCAACAGCAGACGGCGCCTCAGAATGATGACACCAACCCAGTTGAAGTGCTGGCAACCGGACAGAAGGTCCAAGATCTCTGCCGTACACCTGCGGCAGTTCTGGAGGTCCAGGGTGAGGAGGTGGCGGTCACTCCCGAGCAGCAGATCAGGGCCCAAGGAGAGAATGCAATCTGCACCTCACAACTGCAGCTTGATCTGGTGTCAGTGGATGGGCCTGCTGTCTCCCCTAGCATAAACCCAGCAGAAGTGCTAGCAACCGGGCAGAGTGCTACCAACTTCTGAACAGGACCAGCAACAACTACAGAGTTCCAGGGAGCCGGGGCAGTCAGCCTCCCTCCCAAACAGTTAGCCAGAGCAGATGGTGTGGGGTTTCCAGCAGAAGGGCTGGCAACAGGGTAGAGTGCTGCTGGCCTCTGCCCTCAACTAACAGAGGACGGTTTTCCTGTAAAGGTGGATGGGACTTCAGTCTCCACCTGTATACCCCAGGGATGCTGGGCAGTCAGACCAGATGCCCAACAGCATGACGGACTGAGCCCAGCCACCTTGCCTTCTCTGCGTATCTCTTCCTGGCATTTGAATTTACAACAGGTAAATAGCAGAGCATCTCCCATAACACACACACGCCTAACATTCCTGCAAGTCAAAAGGAACTGTTAATTTAATTATATTCTCAAGCTTAAAGCCTGTCATATATCTACATCTAGATAGGTTAACCCCTTACCAACAGCAATATTTCATACACACTAATCTTATTTCTTATTCTAAACTATATATATATATATATATATATATATATATATATATATATATATATATACAAATATTCACAGTTGCTAATGGAGATTATTCATAAACTCCTCATAGAGCAACACAATACTCAAAAAAAATAGGATTTTTTAAAACAGCTTACCTGTAAAATCCTTTTCTTTCGAAGGACATCACAGGACACAGAGCCACAGTAATTACTGATGGGTTATATAGGTATCACTGGTGATTGGACACTGGCACACCCTATCAGGAAGTTCAACCCCCTATATAATCCCTCCCCCTTGCAGGGATACCTCAGTTTTGTAGCCAAGCTATATAGTGTATTAGAAGAGGGGCGGGACCTCTGTGTCCCGTGATGTCCTTCGAAAGAAAAGGATTTTACAGGTAAGCTGTTTTAAAAAATCCTATTTTCTTTCTCGAACATCACGGGACACAGAGCCACAGTAATTACTGATGGGATGTCCCAGAGCAATGCTACCTGAGGGGGGGGAACCACGACCAAGTAGGTTGCAATCAGACCTGAGGACCCTGTACCGCTGCCTGCAGCACACTACGCCCAAAGGCGATATCCTCATGCCTTCTCACATCCACCTGATAGAATCTGGTGAATGTATGAACTGAAGACCAGGTTGCGGCCTTGCAGATTTGAGCCATCGAGGCCCGGTGATGCACTGCCCAAGAAGCACCAATAGCCCTTGTGGAATGTGCCCTGATCTGAAACGGAGGAATCTTCTGTTTCAAACCGTAAGCTTGAATGATCAACTGTCAAATCCATTTAGAAATGGTAGCTTTTGACGCTGCCTGTCCTCTATTGGGACCCTCTGGCAGCACAAACAAAACATCCGTCTTGCGGATCTGAGCAGTTGCCCCTAGATAGGCCTTAACTGCTCTTACTACATCCAACGAATGTAGAGATCTCTCTTCCGGGGAACAGGGATCTGGAAAAAAGGAAGGTAGAACAATGTCTTGGTTTAAATGAAAATCAGAAACCACCTTTGGTAAAAAACTAGGATGAGGGCGTAGTACCACTCTATCCTTGTGTATAATCAAATAAGGCTCCTTACAGGAAAGAGCTGCTAATTCTGATACTCTTCTAGCATAAGAGATGGCCACCAAAAAAATTAATTTCCTTGTCAACAAGACCAAAGGAATCTGACTTATTGGTTCAAAAGGCTGTTTCTGTAACACAGCCAGGACCAAATTCAAGTCCCATGGGTTTAGGGGCGCTTTAACCGGAGGATTAAGACGCATCACCCCCTGCATAAAGTTTCGGACCAAAGAATGCGAAGCAAGTGGCCGCTGAAATAATACTGATAAAGCAGAGACCTGGCCCTTGATGGTACTCAAGGCCAGCTTCATCTCTAATCCCATCTGTAGAAAATCAAGGATTCTACCTATAACATATTTCCTGGGATGCCAACCTCTGGATTCACACCAGGTTATATAAGCCTTCCAGACTCTATGATAAATCATCCTGGAAGCTGGCTTCCTTGCATTAATCAAGGTAGATATGACAGGACCTGAGAGCCCACGACTCTTCAGAACGTGGGTTTCAATAGCCAAACCGTCAAATTTAGTGTTTGTAAGGCAGGATGGAACACTGGACCTTGAGATAACAGGTCTGGGCGTTCCGCTAGTGTCCACGGGGAACCTACCGTCATGCTTACTATTTCTGCATACCAAGTCCTTCTGGGCCAAGCGGGGGCCACCAGAAGTACCGACTTCCTTTCCTGCCTGATCCTGCGAAGGAGTCGTGGTAGTAGCAGAATAGGCGGGAATGCATAAATCAGTGAGAACCGATGCCACGGAATCACCAACGCATCCGTCCCGCATGCAAGAGGAGTCCTTGCCACAAATCTGTCTATCTTTTTGTTGAATCAGGATGCAAAGAGATCTACATCTGGAACCCCCCATCTTTGGCATATGGCCCAAAAGACGTCGGGATGCAGAGACCATTCCCCTGGAAGTAACTGCTGGTGACTTAGATAGTCCGCCTGCCAATTCTCTATTCCCGGGATGAAAACTGCCGATATGCATGGCACATGCATCTCTGCCCAGACTAAGATCTGGTTCACCTCTTTTTGAGCAGCTCGGCTCCGGGTGCCTCCTTGATGATTGACATAAGCCACTGCTGTGGCATTGTCAGACTGGATCCTGACCGGACAACCCTGTAGCCTGATAGTCCAGGCCTTTAGAGCTAGAAGTATTGCCCGGATCTCCAGAATGTTGATGGGTAAGGTCCTCTCTGTCTTGGACCATACCCCTTGGACCGCAGCCTGTTCCAGAACTGCTCCCCAACCTGACAGACTGACATCTGTTGTTACCACCGTCCAGGTAACCGGTAGAAAGGATTTCCCCTTCTGCAGGTTTTCGGGTATGAGCCACCAATTGAGGCTCTGACGCACCGCATGCGACAGGTGCATCGGAAAGTCTAATGCCTGAACCTTCTTGTTCCAGGTCGACAGAATACTGTGTTGCAGCATTCTTGAGTGAAACTGAGCATAGGGAACTGCTTTGAATGAAGACACCATCTTCCCTAGTAGCCTCATACAAAGGCGGACTGAGGGACCCTTCTTGGTCCTTACTGTCAGAATCAGCTCTCTCAAAGCAGTGATCTTTGCCTGAGGTAGAAATATTTTCTCCTGGCTTGTATCTATAATCAGACCTAAATACTCCAGTCTTCTTACTGGTTTTAGGAAAGACTTTTCTAAGTTGAGGATCCAACCCAGGTGTTCTAGATACCTGACCGTGGTCCTCAAGTTTCCATTCAAAGAGGCTACCGACCGGTCTATCAAGAGCAGGTCGTCTAGGTATGCTATGACAGCTATACCCTGAGCCCTTAATCTGGCCAGAGGAGGAGCCAAGATCTTTGTGAACACTCGAGGTGCAGTGGCTATCCCGAAAGGCAGAGCCACAAACTGGAAATGGCGCCCTCCTACCTCAAAGCGCAGAAACTTCTGATGAGCAGGAAAAATGGGCACATGCAGATATGCATCTCTGATGTCTATTGATGCCAGAAATTCTCCTCCCTGCAGGGTGGGAACTACTGTTCGAATTGATTCCATGCGGAAGGATTGAATCCTTAGGAATCGGTTCAGATCCCTTAAGTCCAAAATGGGCCTGACATCCCCATTTGGCTTTTGGACCGTAAAAAGGTTGGAATAGAAGCCCAATCCCTGGTCCTTTGCGGGAACTATCATAATGACCTCCTGCGACAAAAGTCGCTCTAACGCTAGAAGGAGCGACTGCTTCTTCTCTGGGTCTCTGGGAACATTTGATCTGAGGAACCGAGGAGAAGGGAATTCCTGAAACTCCAGCTTGTACCCTAAGGTTACCGTGGAGATTACCCATCTGTCCTGGAAGTCCTCGTGCCAGAGCTCTGAGAACTGTGGCAGTCTTCCCCCCACTCGAGTGAGCGGGGGCGCCCCCTCATGCAGAGGTCTTAGTGTTTTGCCTAGTAGGCTTCTTTCCCCAGGACTTCTTTTGTCCCTGGGGTTGACTCTTGTCTCTGGACCCCGATGGAGGCGGCCGTCGAGACTGCCTGGAGGCTGAAGCCCCCGGTGCTGGGGAAAGAGTCCGTTTGAAAGAGGGACGGTTGCTCTTCTTCTTGACAGGTAAGAGAGTGCTTTTCCCACAAGAGATTCTCTTGATATAGTTATCCAAGTCCTCTCCAAACAACCTTGCACCACGAAATGGAAACCCAGCCAGTAGCTTCTTACATGGTGCTTCGGCTGACCAATTTTTCAACCATAGGATTCTACGTATATGCACCAACCCCAGTGAAAGACGGGAGGTTTGCACGATAGAATCTCTAATGGCGTCAACCACAAAGCATAAGGCCGCTGGAAGGTTAGCAAACCCCTGGGCCTGCTGTTCAGGTAATACTTTGATGACCTGCTTAACATGGTCTCTTAAGTATTGACAGACTCCAATCGCTGCTACTGCAGGTTGGGCCACTGATCCTGCTAAGGAGAAAACATCCTTCAATAGGGATTCCATCCTTTTATCTACAGGATCCCTGAGCATCTGAGCATTGTCTACAGGACAAGTCAGGCTATTATTTACGGAGGAAATGGCGGCATCAATAGCCGGTATTCCCCACATTTTAATAAACTTTTCTTCCATCGGATAAAGTGTTGAAAACTTTCTCGGCGGAAAAAAACGTTTGTCTGGGTGATCCCACTCAGAATAAATGAGCTTTTCAAGTAAAGTATGAACAGGAAAAGCATGTGCTGCTTGGAAAGGTTTCAGTGACCCCAAAGCAGAAGAGGATTCTTTAGCAGTTTCAGGTATGGGCAACTTAAATGTGGAGCGGACCAATCCAGTGAGGATCTGCACTAAGACTTTCTCCTCTTGGGAAGTCGCAGAGGGTCCCTCTCCACCTGATTCCCCCGAAGAGGAATCATCCGTCCCATCCCGATCCTCTGAAAGGGATTCATCTCCTTTATCCCAGAGCTCCTCTGTCTGAGGGTCTTGGGGAACAGAGGAAAGCCTAGTGCGTTTTCTTTCACTGAGTGAAGACGTAATCACGGCCATTAATCTTTCCTCTAGACCATTAATGGTTGAGGAAAAAACCTCTTGTGTAATATATACAGGGGCTGAAGTGCCAGAAGCAGATGTAGCCCCTGACCCCGATGGCTCTCCCTGGCTAGCCGTCCCTGGCCCATCTTTGGGGGGGAGGATGCTGCCGACAGGGGGCCCTCAGAACCTGAACCAGATCCCCTAGTGTCTCTGGTTCCTGGGGTGCTTGAACCTCTTCTACCCATAGTGCAAAGCAACAAGGTGTGAGGTATACAAATGAACACTGCCCGCTGAGCGATGTAGTCTGGCTAAAAGCCTTGCTACCCAATGATCAGTCCGGTGTTACTTCAGTAAATGCTGCCTAGGAGAATGCCTGTGTCCCACCTTACATGCGACCGTCAGCTCTGTGTCTCTCAGAAGGCTGGGTGCACCTGTACAGAGTGCCTTTAATAGCCTGCAGCTGGCCTGAGTGGCAGTCTAAGCACCTGTGCTGACGTCCCGCCCCCTCCTCTACCGCCCCCCCCTTGAGTTTTGAAAAAACGAGCGCTTCCCGCACTGCCAACTCTCCTGTCATGCTTCTGGAGAAAAGGCTGGGGATGGGGGGGGAAGGAGGGAGGCTGGTAACAAGATCTGCCTGAACGGCTATCTTCAGAGATGGTGGCCATTAGGCCGCAGAGCCCGGGTGGTATAACCACTTTCTAGACCCCTGGGGCCCCTCTCTAGCCTGGGGGGGAACATTCAAACATGAGAAATCCCCCCATCCACCTTACCTGTTTGCAGCCTGCTTGAGACGCTGGGACATAATCAGCGATTACAACACCTGAGACAGACAGCATGTGCAGGTTTGTGCTCTTGGCAGCCCCCGGTGGTCACAATAGGCATAGCATGCATTTACCTTAAAGGAGAAAAGCCACTAGAACTCAAAAATTCTGTGGAATCTCCTCTTACCTTATCCAGCCGCAGGGTGCTGTTTACACAGACCCAATCTTCACCTCTCATGGTGGGCTCCGTTTGAAAAAACCGTCAGAGACTGGAGCCCCCATCAGTAGGGGGATCCAACAGTTCTGGGACCGTAAAGCACCTCGCCAGAAATTAGGAAGTTTAAAGCCATTTTCTGATCTGCGGGGTCCAGCTCTCTAAAAAGAGAAGCATTACGGGTAAAACCTTGTTTCTTCGGACACGGGGCCCGGGTACCATTCAATTCAGCCATGAAAAGACACTTTGAATGGATCCGGTTCGCCTGGCTTGCCCCAGTATAGGATCTTAGGATAATCCCTTTGGAGCTCAGCACAGGACATCTTTACAAGTCCATCACCTAAGACACTGGCGTAAAAACTGAGGTATCCCTGCAAGGGGGAGGGATTATATAGGGGGTTGAACTTCCTGATAGGGTGTGCCAGTGTCCAATCACCAGTGATACCTATATAACCCATCAGTAATTACTGTGGCTCTGTTTTCCGTGATGTTCGAGAAAGAAAAGTAACTTTTTACTGAATGTAGCTGTAATGCTTATTTATGGATGATGCTTATTACAAAATAACTGGTACATATGAGTGAGCAGCCTCATAGCCCTGATTCATCAAGTTATAGGAGCACTTAGGGTCCATTCACACCAGGTGCAGTGGTACAGAGTTGGGTGGTATTCCAGCACACTCCCACCGCAAGATAAGGCAAAATGCCTTGTCTCTAGTGTGGCCGGTTCACACTACTGCGTTGCAGTGGTGTGCTCTGAATAAAAATATTGGTTGAAATACTTTTTTCCAGAGCAGCACTGGTCACTGCATGCCAGCCAGAACTCTATGAAAAGTCACTGTATGACATTTTAATAAAGTTTAATTAAAAAGTAAACAGTGCAATGTACATCAACCCTGTGCTGGTCTGGCCAGACTGTACTGCACACCATTCTCTGCGTTGCAATGCAACAGCTGGCATGAATGAGCCCTTTAAGTGTATCAAAACCCAAGAACAAAAATGTAATATATTGCTGCTTATTAGACATTAGATGTGGTGGCTGTAATACTGTAGTTTCCATTTTAGGCAATTGCAGCTTTGTGAATCAGGGAAAATTACCCTATCATTATGTTTTTGGCTTATAGGAAAAATCATGAGGATCTAGAAAAGACACAGGAATGTGCAATGCTAAAACTAGAAACAGTAGTCTCAAATGTTTAGCAATGAAGCATTGCAGTGATATGAATTGCAATAGTGGTTAAGCTTTCTTACAAACCATTGCTGAATTACACAGATCACAAATATGTTTTTCGGTTATGATTTTAGGTATTTTCACTATATAGGCCTTTTTATGCTTTAGGACACATTATGTATAGGTGATAAAGATTTATGAACAGTTTATTCAAGTCCTACATGTTTTCATCTTATTTATATTGATATTACATCTAATGGGTTTAGATTTTAGGTTTAGGCTTTATATCATTTTTATCGCATCACATATAATATATACAGTGAATGTATGACTAATGCCCCGTACACACGGTCGGATTTTCCGATGGACAATGTCCGATCGGAGCGTGTTGTCGGAAATTCCGACCGTGTGTGGGCGCCATCGGACATTTTCCATCGGATTTTCCGACATACAAAGTTGGACAGCAGGAGATAAAATTTTCCGACAACAAAATCCGATCGCGTGAATTCCGACCGTGTGTGACCTGTTCCGACGCACAAAGTGCCACGCATGCTCAGAAGAAATTCTGACACGGAACAGCTCGTTCTGGTAAACTTAGCATTCGCAATGGATACAGCACTTTCGTCACGCTGCAATGTTAAAAATGGTTTAATACAGCGCACTCTCTTCTTTAGAATGTGACAAGAATTAAGTCGTTTTGCTGCTCATATTCACACACACTTCTCACAAACTTATTTCGTTACTATTTCTCAGGATTCCCTCAATATATTTTGATTTCTCACATCTGACCACATATTTTTTTTTTTGGTGATTTTGATTTGTACTCCCGAAAATGTTTGTGTGTGTTTTTGGTGACAAGTTCCCACAACACCACTAATATGTTGTTCTATTTAATCTGTAGGAGATTGTTTGGTGTTGTTGTCCCTTGTTAATTTCACATTGTACTTTAGAAATGCACCTGAATCGTCACCAACAAACGGTCCTTTTTGGATGAAAACACACACAGGAGAGTAGAATTTACCTAAAAAAATTTTATTAAGGGGTCACAACTAGGGATGAGCTTCGAGTTCGAGTCGAACTCATGTTCTACTCGAACATTGGCTGTTCGCAAGTTCGCCGAACAGCGAACAATTTGGGGTGTTCGCGGCAAATTCGAATGCCGCGGAACACCCTTTAAAAGTCTATGGGAGAAATCAAAAGTGCTAATTTTAAAGGCTTATATGCAAGTTATTGTCATAAAAAGTGTTTGGGGACCCGGGTCCTGCCCCAGGGGACATGGATCAATGCAAAAAAAAGTTTTAAAAACGGACGTTTTTTCAGGAGCAGTGATTTTATTAATGCTTAAAGTCAAACAATAAAAGTGTAATATCCCTTTAAATTTCGTACCTGGGGGGTGTCTATAGTATGCCTGTAAAGGGGCGCATGTTTCCTGTGTTTAGAACAGTCTGACAGCAAAATGACATTTGGAAGGAAAAAACTCATTTAAAACTAGCCGCGGCTATTGCATTGCCGACAATACACATAGAAGTTCATTGATAAAAACGGCATGGGAATTCCCCACAGGGGAACCCCGAACCAAAATAAAAAAAAAAAAATGATGTGGGGGTCCCCCTAAATTCCATACAAGGCCCTTCAGGTCTGGTATGGATATTAAGGGGAACCCCAGCCAAAATTGAAAAAAAAAATTGACGTGGGGTTCCCCCTAAATTCCATACCAGACCCTTCAGGTCTGGTATGGATTTTAAGGGGAACCCCGCGCCAAAAAAAAAAAAAAAAAACGGCGTGGGGTCCCCCTAAAAATCCATACCAGACCCTTATCCGAGCACGCAACCTGGCAGGCCGCAGGAAAAGAGGGGGGGACGAGAGTGCGGCCCCCCCCCCCCTCCTGAACCGTACCAGGCCACATGCCCTCAACATTGGGAGGGTGCTTTGGGGTAGCCCCCCAAAACACCTTGTCCCCATGTTGATGAGGACAAGGGCCTCATCCTCACAACCCTGGCCGGTGGTTGTGAGGGTCTGCGGGCGGGGGGCTTATCGGAATCTGGAAGCCCCCTTTAACAAGGGGACCCCCAGATCCCGGCCCCCCCCCTGTGTGAAATGGTAAGGGGGTACTTACCCCTACCATTTCACTAAAAAACTGTCAAAAATGTTAAAAATGACAAGAGACAGTTTTTGACAATTCCTTTATTTAAATGCTTCTTCTTTCTTCCTTCATCTTCTTCTGGTTCTTCTGGCTCTTCTGGTTCTTCCTCCGGCGTTCTCGTCCAGCATCTTCTCCGCGGCGTCTTCTATCTTCTTCTCCTCGGGCCGCTCCGCACCCATGGCATGGGGGGGAGGCTCCCGCTCTTCTCTTCATCTTCTTCTCTTCTTCATCTTCTTCTTCATCTTCTTCTTCTTCCTTCTTCTCTTCTTCTCTTCTTCTCTTCTTCCTGTCTTCTGCGGGCCGCTCCGCAGCCATGCTGGCATGGTGGGAGGCTCCCGCTGTGTGACGGCGTCTCTTCGTCTGACGGTTCTTAAATAACGGGGGGCGGGGCCATCCGGTGACCCCGCCCCCCTCTGACGCACGGTGACTTGAGGGACTTCCCTGTGACGTCACGGGGAATGCCACAGGGAAGCCCCGTCATGTCACCGTGCATCAGAGGGGGGCGGGGCCACCGGGTGGCCCCGCCCCCCGTTATTTAAGAACCGTCAGACGAAGAGACGCCGTCACACAGCGGGAGCCTCCCTCCATGCCACAGCATGGCTGCGGAGCGGCCCGCAGAAGACAGGAAGAAGAGAAGAAGAGAAGAAGAGAAGAAGGAAGAAGAAGATGAAGAAGAAGATGAAGAAGAGAAGAAGATGAAGAGAAGAGCGGGAGCCTCCCCCCCATGCCATGGGTGCGGAGCGGCCCGAGGAGAAGAAGATAGAAGACGCCGCGGAGAAGATGCTGGACGAGAACGCCGGAGGAAGAACCAGAAGAAGATGAAGGAAGAAAGAAGAAAGAAGAAGCATTTAAATAAAGGAATTGTCAAAAACTGTCTCTTGTCATTTTTAACATTTTTGACAGTTTTTTAGTGAAATGGTAGGGGTAAGTACCCCCTTACCATTTCACACAGGGGGGGGGCCGGGATCTGGGGGTCCCCTTGTTAAAGGGGGCTTCCAGATTCCGATAAGCCCCCCGCCCGCAGACCCTCACAACCACCGGCCAGGGTTGTGAGGATGAGGCCCTTGTCCTCATCAACATGGGGACAAGGTGTTTTGGGGGGCTACCCCAAAGCACCCTCCCAATGTTGAGGGCATGTGGCCTGGTACGGTTCAGGAGGGGGGGGGGGCCGCACTCTCGTCCCCCCCTCTTTTCCTGCGGCCTGCCAGGTTGCGTGCTCGGATAAGGGTCTGGTATGGATTTTTAGGGGGACCCCACGCCGTTTTTTTTTTTTTTTTTTGGCGCGGGGTTCCCCTTAAAATCCATACCAGACCTGAAGGGTCTGGTATGGAATTTAGGGGGAACCCCACGTCAATTTTTTTTTTCAATTTTGGCTGGGGTTCCCCTTAATATCCATACCAGACCTGAAGGGCCTTGTATGGAATTTAGGGGGACCCCCACATCATTTTTTTTTTTTTATTTTGGTTCGGGGTTCCCCTGTGGGGAATTCCCATGCCGTTTTTATCAATGAACTTCTATGTGTATTGTCGGCAATGCAATAGCCGCGGCTAGTTTTAAATGAGTTTTTTCCTTCCAAATGTCATTTTGCTGTCAGACTGTTCTAAACACGGGAAACATGCGCCCCTTTACAGGCATACTATAGACACCCCCCAGGTACGAAATTTAAAGGAATATTACACTTTTATTGTTTGACTTTAAGCATTAATAAAATCACTGCTCCTGAAAAAACGTCCGTTTTTAAAACTTTTTTTTGCATTGATCCATGTCCCCTGGGGCAGGACCCGGGTCCCCAAACACTTTTTATGACAATAACTTGCATATTAGCCTTTAAAATTAGCACTTTTGATTATTCATGTTCGTGTCCCATAGACTTTAACGGCGTTCGCGTGTTCGAACGAATTTTTTTCCTGTTCGCATGTTCTGGTGCGAACCGAACAGGGGGGTGTTCGGCTCATCCCTAGTCACAACTATAAAAAAACAAAGAGGGAGGCAACGCTGGAGAAACTGCAGAAGTGGGCGAAGCCTTGGACCCCCAGGGCAGACATCAATTATTTAAAAGCAAAATTGGTGGCCTGAGGAGTCCATATCTAAGGGAGGGCAGTGTGGTCCAGAAGTCCCAGAGATCCGGAAAGCAGCAGATGACATCTGTGTCCCCAGGCTGTGGTCATACGAGAGACTGCATCTTCTGTCAGACCAGACTGAACCCAGGGTCATCACTCTTTGGTCTTCTTTCCACGCTTCCTTCCACACTGTGGCTGTGGTGGTGGAGTTGTGGCAGCAGGAGGAGGAGGAGGATCGTCCCTGTCCATGACATCCGTCTTGTGTGTCAGTTCTCCACTCTCCCCCTTACGTAGGACTTTATAAATCAGGTCCTCAGAGATCTTGCGTTGGCCCTCCTGCATGCCCTGCAATTTGGTGGCAGCCATGCAGGCAAAGGCCTCTTCAGGACTGGGGAAGACTCTGAGGGACGCCGAAGCCTCCTGGATCAGCCTGTATGCTGAATCCTGCACAGGACTGGGAGTGGCCTTCCTGGCTCGTTTATAAGGCAGGCGGAGGGGAGGAACCTGAGACTCAGTCAGGCTGCGACTGGTCCCAGGCTTCTCTTGGCTGACACTTAGCCCCGCCTCCTCCTGGCTGCAACTAATCCCCGCCTCCTCCTAGCTGACACTAATCCCCGCCTCCTCCTGACTGCCACATTCCACAGCCTCCTCCTGGCTGAGGTCTTCCTGTGTATGAAAAAGGGACATAGTTTGAGTTTTTTATTCATCAATCACACACAATTTTCAACTCCTGACTGCTGCAAATTGAATGTTAACAAATATAACAGACTATCATTCTGAGCTTAGCATTTTGCATTCTTGTCCCAATTTTGGGTGCCCACTACTGTCTATTGATATGTAAAACACTTTTTTTAATCAGCAATTAGTGATCAATAATAACATCTAGTAAACATCATTTATTTATTGCCCAGAAATCTGTAGAAGAATGCTCTACCTGACTCCAGCTGGGCTCCTCCATTTCTTCCTGGCTGAAAGGCCCAGGTTGGACATCGGAAGCCTCAGCTGGTATGGAATGAAGTGTGGAAGGAAGAGTAGAGAGGGATTCCCTGACTTCAGTGTGGTCTGACAGAAATCGCAGTCTCTCATAGTACCACAGCCTGGGGACATAAACGTCATCTGCTGCAGCTCCAGATCTCTGGGAATCTGTGACCTTCTTGCGCTCCCTCAGATATGTGCTCCTCAGGCCACCAATTTTAGCTTTTAAATAAGGGATGGTTACTGTGGGGACCACCGGCTTCACCAACTCCAGCAGTTTCTCCAGCGCTGCCTGCCTCTTCTGTTTGTGATTATAGTGGGGGTGTCTCACCTGCCACAGACAGGGCAGCTCCCTGTATTTGTCAATGAACAGGGGCAGGAAATTGTGGTCGTTGAACCCATCCATTTTCTCTGCAAGACACAACACAAGACAAACCCTAATGTCAGGCCAAACTCCCCTAATCTTGTTACAATATACGCTTCAATTTCGAAGCAGTATAGGCCCAAGTTTAGATCCTACCTTCGTTAGCACGATCGGCGTCTCCGATGCTCCTTCCTCCGCTCACAGATCGTACGTAAGACGCGCGCCTTTACGATTTATACACACTGCGCATGCGTATAACTCCGCCCGCCCCTGACGTTCTTTCTATTCTATTCCCCGCCCCTTTTTGTTCGGCGCAGTGGAGGAAGAGCACATGGCGGCTAGACAGCAGGATCGTGCTAATTACAGCAATGAGGAGGAGGAGGAAAGGCCGGAGCCTGAAACGTCCCGATCCAGAAGGAGATTGAAGGACTCAAATATGTCCTTTGGGGAGATGTTGGAGATGGTGGACATCCTGAAGAGGGCCGACTATGATGGGAAGTATGGGCCTTACCCCAACCCCAATGTCCGAAAGGCCAAGATCATGACGAAAGTGGTCAGGAGTCTGCACCGGAAATTCGGGGTACGACGATCGAAAGATCAGCTCAGGAAGCGGTGGTCGGACCTGAAATTACGAGAACATGAGCAGTACAGAAAGATCCGGAGAGTGCTGCAAAAAAAGTAAGTAGTTGTGCTGTGTTCCTATTCTTTTTGTGTTTATTACGTTCGTGCTGCTCCATGTGCTTTTAGGAACTGTTGTACAGTTTAAAATGGCAACTTTCATGTTCATGGGCCCATTATTCGTTCGGATCACACATTTTTATTTCGGACTATAAAATACCATTGTTTAGCCCATATGCATTTGGCCACCATTTTGACGCCCTATACTTGTCTTCAAAGAATTGGGTTGTGTAGATGGCTTTGTTACTAGAATGAAATGCAAACTAGATTCTGTGTAAGGAGAAGACACTCAGCAGCTGTTTTCACATCTGGACACTGGAGCACTAGTGTGGGACCCCAGAACACCATTTTTATTAGGGGGGCCACACAGGTGCTCCAGTGTATACTATAGGGGGTGCTCCATCTGTGAAGCTTGTACTAAACAGGTAAAGTATCACAGATTGACAAAGGACACTAAAAAAGCTACATGTTGGAACTCTGCTAAAATAGATAATTGTACCCCACTTCCAAGCAATGTTTCATCTTTATAGTTCTGACATTAAATATCTGTGTGCTAATTATACCATTTTTGTTTTACATAGGGGAGAAAAGACTCGGAGGACACCCCTCATCTGAGGAGACCAGAGCCCCCCCCTCTGGAAGAAGGGGAAATCCCCCCAACACAAGCTGAGCAGGAGGAAGAAGACGTGGTGGAACTAGTCACCACAACAGGTGAGTGTCGGCGACCACAGGCTCAGATAAGAGATGGATGGCGGCATTTTTTGGGACACCTAATTTATTTTGGGGTTCCTCTCTTTTTAGGTGATCGTGAGGTTGTGGATGAAGATCCTTTCACATCCAAAAGTGCCCAGATCCTGATCAGGGAGATCATGGGGTGTAATTTACAATTGGAAATCATCAAGCAAAACATCAATGATGTTATTCCAAAATATAAAAACATCATTGATGTTTTGGGGCGAGTTTAAAACCCCTCCAAATCACTTTCTTCTTTTGTGTACTACAATGTGCAAAATGTTTTTGTGATTTTTCCCAAAGCCAAATTTGGGGGATGCACACAGTGTGTCAACATGTGCTATCTGCCATCACGGGAGATCAATGGATGCGTTTTGGGGGTGCAACCCCTTCCTCAATAATAAAGTAGCGGTGAGGAAGGGCTTTCTCCCCCAAAACACGTCCCTTGATCCCCCGTGATGGCAGGTCGCACATGTTGACATTCTGAAGTTGGTGTGCATCTTCCAAATTTGGCTTTTCCAGGGGTGATTTCCCCCCATCTGAACGCAATATCAAACACAGTTCCTAAATACTCATGTCTGATATTGCCTTCAAGTTCTACCAAATGTGAACTTTGTAACTTCAAGATTTGTGTCTTTCTTGTGGGTGTTACACAGGCCTGTTTTCTATAAAATGCACATTTTGATTTTGGATAATGACACCACAAAAATTGTTATACAACAAACATGTTGGTTTGTCAGAAAAACCTTTGGTAAATGCACATGTGATTGTGCAGGTATTAAAAAGATAGTTCATCAAGAATGTGTGGATTATTGTCTCAACGCTACAACACTTTTGGGGTGATGTAATTGCTGTTTTATGCAAAAATGGGGGTTATTTCCAAAGGGAAAATACACTTTGCACTACAAGTGCAGGTTCAGTGCAGTTGCAAGTGCACTTGTAGTGAAATGTGTTTTGGCATTTAGGAAGTACCAGCCAACACTATTTTTTATAAGGTTACCCAATCACGACATTTTTTGCACTCAACACATTTCTGTCAGGGTCAGCTAAAACAAACACAAGCAGTAAATGTCCACCAAGAATTTCTTTTGGTTGTTTTTTATTTGAAAAAGGTGTCACAGATTGTCTGGCATATTGATAGCCCCCCTACCCACAAAGAACTCCAGGTAGCGTAACCAGACATCACGGGCATTCAGGGAGGGCAAGCCAGGACGGCCACTTTCAAGCGCCGTCAGTGTTGATGGATTTGGGATTCCGGCCTCAGGCCCAACTGAGCCAGCATAGTTGGCTGAATGTTGTCTTAAAAAATTATGGAGAACACAGCACGCAAGTATTATATGGTTCAGTTTATACTCCGCCATATGGATGGGTGTCAGAAATAATCGGAACCGGCTGGCCAGGATTCCAAATGTGTTCTCCACCACTCTTCAGGCTCTGGCCAGCCGGTAATTAAAAACCCTCTGTTCCGGGGTGAGGGTCCTCATCAGGAATGGCCGCATCAGGTGGTCTCCCAGCGCAAACGCTTCACCAGCAACGAACACAAATGGGAGACCTTCAACATTGTCCTCTGGAGGTGGCAAGTCCAAGCTGCCATTCTGGAGACACCTGTAGAACTCCGTCTGGGCGATCACTCCACCATCGGACATCCGGCCATTCTTCCCCACGTCCACATACAAGAACTCGTAATTAGCCGACACCACCGCCAACATCACTATACTATTAAACCCCTTGTAATTATAATAGTACGACCCCGAGCTGGGTGGTGGGATGATGTGGACGTGTTTCCCATCAGTTGCCCCTCCGCAGTTAGGAAAGTCCCACCGCTGGGCAAAGTGGGAGGCCACAGTCTGCCATTCCTGTGGCGTGGAAGGAAACTGTTGAGGAAAAAACAATAAACATTACTATTTTTTCACAGAAACCTGGCAAGCAGATTAGACACAAACATTCTGGGGCAACCTCCAGATAGCATTTATTAAGAGGAATTTAACAACAACAAAGTATAATGTACACCTATCGTATTCCCCCTCCCCCCCTGTCATGGGCCATTTCTAACATTATAGGGGGGGGGAACTCTTGGACAGGTAACCCTCTTCACTTCATTGAGAGATGAATGCCTAAATACAGGGTATTACTTGGAACAGCCCCTCCTTAGTTACACTATTGGCAGACCACTGGACAGGTAAGAAGTGTCTGAATACAAAGATATAAATACACATTGTACACATTTGAGGACATTTGGACATTCTGCTATTACCTATCAAGATAATAATAGGATACAAAAACTTAAAACAGTTCCATTGGAAAGTATACAGGCAGGCCCTTGCACTACATGCTTTGGGGAATTCATTCATAAATCTGACCAGTAAAGAGGTGGGTATAGTGTGTATGGGTTTGGCAAAGTCAGCAGATAGATGATTGAGGATAGATAGAGAATTGGGATCAGCTGACTTAGCAGTTGGGGGGAGGGAGGGTTACCAAAAATTTGGGGACACCACAAAAAAAGCCTCTGGCACTCTGCCTGAATTAAAATCAAAAATAACATTTCCAAACATTTTAGGGAGTGTTTGGGGTAAAGCACTACTATGGAGCAGATAAAATACATTGTTAAGTGACTACATGAGGTGAATATAGGGCAGGACACACCATGCTGGAGAGGTTATTGGAGGGCAAATATGTATGAAGGGCATAAAATAATAATTACATAAAAATCCAGCATGCATGAGAACAAAGGGGACATTCACAGCATATTACAATCATGGTATTTAGGGAATGAGGAAAGAAATACAATATATTAGCAAACATTCAATACAATAAAATGTGATATAAATGGATAAAAATCTTACCTTCATATACTCCTTCTGAAGGACCTGTATGATGGCAGAACAGGTCTCTGGGATAATGATCCCCAGAGCCTGGGGGGAGATGCCTGTCGAGAACTTGAGGTCCTGCAGGCTTCTCCCTGTGGCCAAATACCGCAAGGTAGCGACCAACCTCTGCTCCGCAGTGATGGCTTGCCTCATGCAGGTATCCTGCCTGCTAATATAGGGGGTCAGCGAAGCCAACAAACGGTGAAATACAGGGTCCGTCATCCGGAGAAAGTTCCTGAAATCATCAGGGTTATCCTCACGGATCTCACGGAGCAAAGGCATATGACAGAACTGGTCACGCTGAAGCAACCAATTCTTGGTCCATGAACTCCTCCCCACCCTGTTCATGGACTGGACTTGTGTCAAGGTCAGGACCCCAACACCAAGCCCCCGCACAGCACGAACTCTACGAGGAGTACGCATACGAAACATGGCTAGAAAACGGTCGGCTGCTCAGAACAAAGTAACAGAACGCACTGAAGAACAGCAAGGCCTGTGAAGAGCGACCTGAAAACCAGTAACGAACGAACAAGAATACAATGACTCCTTAAAGTCACGCGGAACTTGCTTGCACGCACTGAAGAGCAGATACAAACCCACAAGCACAAACTGAACGGCAGAAAGCGATCTGAAAGCCACGAGTCTGAAAAAGCACGAATCGTCTCTCACCAAACTTTTACTAACACGAGATTAGCAAAAGGAGCCCAAAGGGTGCCGCGCTTGGTTCTGAACCGGCCTTTTCTAGTCTCGTCGTACATGGTGTACGTGACCGCGTGGTTCTCGATCGGAAATTCCGACAACTTTGTGCGACCGTGTGTAGGCAAAACAAGTTTGAGCCAACATCCGTCGGAAAAAATCAGAGGATTTTGTTGTCGGAATGTCCGATCAATGTCCGACCGTGTGTACGGGGCATTAAAGTGAGGGCATCAGTTTTAAAAAAAGACTAAAAAAAACAAAGAAAATTATAGCAGAAAACATGCTGATCTGTTTTCCTAATGCCCATTTATTGACCTAACTTCAGTTTAGGGACTAATCCAATTTCTTTCTTTCCAGTGTTAAATACATTTTTTTACTACCTATCCTCCCTAGCCTGTATAATATGTGCGTATGGGAATTTTGAACTGGAAATATCATCCGTACAATTTACCAATGTTCAGGTTTCATAATAAATATATAAATTGCTTTAAAGAGTACCGTGTCTTGAAAAAGTATTCATACCCCTTGATATTTTCCACATTTTCTCATGTTACAACCAAAAACGTACATGTATTTTATTGGGATTTTATGTGATAGACCAATACAAAGTGGCACAAAATTGTGAAGTGGAAGGAAAACGATAAATATTATTTTAAATTTTTTACAAATAAATATCTGAAAAGTGTGGCGTGCATTTGTTATTCAGCCTGCCTGAGTCAATACTTTGTAGAACCACCTTTCACTACTATTACAGCTGAAAGTCTTTTTTGGGATGTCTCTACCAGCTTTGCACATCTAGAGAGTGAAATTTTTGCACATTCTTCTATGCAAAATAGCTCAAGCTCTGTCAGATTGGATGGAGAGCGTCTGTGAACAGCAATTTTCAAGTCTTGCCACAGATTCTCAATTGGATTTAGGGCTGGACTTTGACTGGGCCATTCTAACACATGAATATACTTTAATCTAAAGCACTACATTGCAGCTCTAGCTGTATGTTTAGAGTTGTTATCCTGCTGGAAAGGTGAACCTCCTCCCTATTCTTAAGTCTTTTGCAGAGTCTAACAGGTTTTCTTCTAAGATTGCCCTGTATTTGGCTCCATCCATCTTCCCATCAACTCTGACTGTCCCTGCTGAAGAAAAGCATCCCCACAACATAATGCTTCCACCACCATGTTTCGCATGTGGGGATGGTGTGTTCAGGGTAATGTGGAGTGTTAGTTTTCAGTGACATAGAAATGAGCTTTTAGGCCAAAAAGTTCAATTTTGGTCTCATTTGACCAGAGCACCTTCTTCCTCATATTTGCTGTGTCCCCTACATGCTTCTCACAAACTGCAAATGGGACTTCTTATGGCTTTCTTTCAACAATGACTTTCTTCTTGCCACTCTTCCATAAAGGCCAGATTTGTGGAGTACACAACTAATAGTTTTCCTGTGGACTGATTCTCCCAGATTAAATTACACACAGGTGGACAATATTTACTAATTAGGTGACTTCTGAAGGCAATTGGTTCCAGTTTAGTTAGGGGTATCAGAGAAAAGGGGGCTGAATACAAATGCACGCCACACTTTTCGGATATTTATTTGTAAAAGATTTGGAAAACCATTTATCATTTTCCTTCCACTTCACAATTATGTGCCATTTTGTGTTGGTCTATCACATAAAATCCCAATAAAATACATTAAGGTTTTTGGTTGTAACATGACAAAATGTTGAAAATTTCAAGGGGTATGAATACCTTTTCAACCCTTTGTAACAAAAGCATTGCAAGGACTTTAACAAACTTTGTTTTTGATATTCTGAAGAAATCCCTGTGTGTTTGTCTGTGTCCATGTGGTAAGTGAATCTAATGGGAGTGGTTTCATAATTATCAATCAACTGCTGCAGCTGCAGGGCTCTAATGAGGAACTTGCAGGGCCTGCATCCCTTTAGATGTGATTTCCTATTAGGAGTATCTCACCAAAAATTTTAATTTTCTTGCAGGGGGTACCTGATATCTGACTTGTATCTAGGTGCAGACTTCTGAGAAAATCAGTGAGCCAAACACACCAGCAGGTAATGATGTTACGGGAAGGAGTTTTGTACACATTCACAGTACAGAGCACCTCCAGGTAGCCATATTGCATTGCATTTTACAGAAATTTACAGAACTGCAGATTGAATAGGAAAAGTAATTTTAATAACACTCAATTACAATTTGACTTGTGTCGCAATTGTATAGGCTATATTATTTTTTTATTTCCTTTTTTCACCATGGAAGTGAAGTTGCCCTTTAAATAAATCTGTCACATACCTTACAGCGGAGTCCAAAATGCTGAGGGTGGCCTCTTGCACGGTTCTGGTCTCAACACCCCTGGTAGTGAGGACAGGGAGTGCTGGAGCAACGAAAGGGTGCAGGTGCCTGCAGGCTGAAGGCTGGAGCTTGGAGATACAGGATCCTCTCGGAGGAAGGCATGAAGACTGATCACCAGAACTGTTCGACAGAAGCCAGGCAGGTAAGTATGGATTCAGAAACAACTGCAACGTCAGAAACAGGCAAAGCTTGGCAACTGGCTGGCAACAAGGTACATAAACCGAAGGCATGTTTGTAGTCAAAGACAGGCAGAGGTTGGCAACGGGCTGGCAGTGAGGAACAGAATCAGGAAGCAGAGCCGTAGTAGAGAATTCAAGCCAAGGTCTGTATAATCATTAAAGGTAGATAACAGGCAGGGGTGATCCAGGAGAATGGTCAAGGAAGCTGGTAACAGGTCAAACAACAATCAGGAACTTAGGAACAATCTGAAGATGATCCAGCACTGGTATCAGGCAGAGATTCTGTTTATATAGGGCACCATGCACCAGGATTGGTGAACGTAAATGTGCGTGCGCCAGTGCGCACACACGTTCGCATAGGTGTGCGCACGTTCGTTCCAGAACTCGTTCGCCTCTGTTGGGGACACTGCGCATGGCCATTGGCATTAGTGGAATAGGATTTAGCCACTGCTGCACGGAGACGGACATTAGCACTGTGAGTTCTCTGACAATGTCCATTGGCATTAGCGGAATGGGGATTAGCCACTGCTGCATGGAGACGGGCATTAGCACTGTGAGTTCTCTGACAAAATCTTTCAACAACCTGGGTAATTCTAATTGAACAGGTTATCAACAAATACCTAATTAAATGTTATATAATGTACTTTACTAGTATTAGTTTTGTTAACTACATATTTTTACAGAAGTCTGGTGTTATTTGTATTGCTCTTTCAAACAGTTATTTAATACCATATCAATTACCTATTAGTCTTGGCATGCTACTGGTACATAGCGTAAACATTGGGAAAATATACACTATACTGAAGAAAAACATATGCAAACTAAGAAAAGACCATCTGAACTATGGCTATTGTAATCAGCTTGTTCATAAATTTAAAAAAAAGACCTGAATCTTAAGCAGTGGTCACATACAGTAACTGCTATTTTTTCCTTCGAATAAGGCTAAACCATGTGTGGGATATTTAGGCATTTTAACTTTATTTCCTTATAAAGAAAAGGACTGTGAGAAACATAAAACAATGACATCTGTGGTGCAGTCTGTCGCTTGCATTAGCATGGCATTAGGTGAACAGTCATTTTGTCTACCTCTGGGTTGATTTACTAAAGGAGAACAAATTCACTTGGCCCAGTGGAGTTGTGTTCACTTTGAATATCCAACCATGTACGAGGTATTTAACAGTAGGACTGTCTCTTGCACATGGGCTGCATGGTTAAAAAAAAGAAAGCATCAATGGGCCAATAGAATATTTTACTTGTCTAGTGAATGAGGTTTAATATGTTGTAAATCTTAAATTGTGACTTTTGTTTATTTGCTTAAGGACAAAACAGTAGATAAAACCTACACTTTAGATATGATCTAACATTAATGAAGTTCATTATACTTTAAGTAATACATGGATCATCGTAGGTCAGAACTAGTTCAAACATGATATCAAGTTAAAAAGAAATGTGATCCCAGCCAAGAAAATATCCTCTGCTCTAAGTAGATGACAAAAATATACTCTGAGATACACAATCAGAAATGTTAAAATGCATTAGCAGGATGTGTGGGAATAAAATAGGCACACTAATTTGGACACTGTAAATTTATCAAACATACTCACACCTCCTGACTTAACAAATGTGTTTTTCATTTGGATGAGGTTAAATTGCCCTCGAAAATGTCAAAGTTCCTTATTTCACAGCACAGGTAATGGCATGCTGCTTTTATCTGCCCAGGCAATTAATTTTCATATAAAACAATAATTTTATTAATGAGTAGAGAAGAGCAAGTCCACAGTTAATTTACTTGTTTACTGGAATCTAACTCAAAATTTGCTCATTTCTTAAATACTTTGCAAATTGGCAAATCATCAAAGTGGTTTTATTGCGTTTTAAAGGAAATTTGAATTGTTTTGGTAATTTTTGTATTATTTTAATCGTAAAATGTTTGAACTTTATTTATTGTGTTACTATTTATATGAAATGTTTATTCTACAAATAAACAACACAGAGAGGACACGGCTGAAGTCATTTGCCTTCAAACTTGCTGTCTCTAATACTTTTTAAGGCCCCAGCTAAATAAACAATGAAGGTATAGGAAGGGGGTAGGAGTCATTATTCTGAGTCAATTATTGTGGGGGAGGGTAAATTTGATCTTGAGCTACTGAGCTTTGCAAAGACATGCATACCTCAGCAGGCCAGTTAAGAAAAACCTAATAAGCATGCAAAAAGAAGCCCACAGCTGCACCTGCTGGTTAGCAATAATAAATATTAAATATTTTGTGCAATATTTCATATCTACCTAAAATAGAAAAAAAGAATCCTTTTACATTTTGATTGTTTATTATTGTTTAGTCTGAGACATAATACAGTAGATAAAAAAGAAAAATATATACAAAATCAGTATTATTCTGTAAAAAGTTTTTTTTCGGGAAGGGTAAGTTGGCTAAGGCTTTATGGTATGCAGGGAAGCACTTATACCAAAAATTGGGCCAATGTTGTCTGCTGGCCAAGTGGGCAGATCCAGGAGACTATGAAATAAGGATTTCACATCTATGATAACCAACCAAATGGTGAAGATTTTCGCATTTTTTTTACATGTATAGTGTGCTAATCTCAAGTGCATGTTTACAATATATAGGTTAGAGAATGGATCCCCTCATCTATGTTAAGGGCCCATTCACCTTATTGTGTACTGGCACATGTACTTTAATTTACATTATTCAATGCATTAACATGCAATGAATGAAGGCAACCTATTCTAATGCACCAAGATGCCCCCAAAAAGTTTATGTAGCAGTTAATGCAGCAGAGTGCCAGATGAACATGAACGGCAGTGCATTGTACAAATGCTGGTAAGGCAATAGTGTTAACAGGCCCTTAATGTTTATTCATAAAATAAAAGATGTTCATAAAAGATTAAACATCTAAATAGTGGGAGAGAAAAAACTATAAAAGGTCTAAAAACTCAGTGACAGAGCAAAATATTTTCAGATTCTGTAAGATATATAAGAGTTAGCATATAAAAATAGTGCAGCGAGTTCTTTATATGTTCATTAGTATAATCTGCACAAAACACTAGCTCCATTAACTTGTGCTTTGTTCAGCTCAGAGTGTCAGACACATGTAAATGGCTGTATTTTAAAATTCAACTGTATCTATAGCTCCCAGGTAGAAACATGCACACATTAGCATTACATATCAAAATATTTGTGGAAGAGGACACTGTGCGTTCAAACGTCAATCCCAGTCACTAAAGGCTCTTTACAATTTTGCAAGTAGGATAAATTGTGTTATTTTATTACACAGATTGCAAACAGGGAGACTTCAGGCATTGCTCTTCTTAAAATGTATGCAGATAAGCCTCTCAAAATTTTTTGACCGTTTTACATGGCAGGCCCACTTAAGCATGGGGTTAGCAATTCTTGTCAACATGAAGTGCCACATAAATTAGTTCACTGGAGTACTAAGTACAATTAGGGAAAATTCATGCTATATTTGCTGCAGAATGCTTCATACTTATTTTTAATACATTGGTTATTATTAAAGATCCAGGGAAAATACAAAACTACCCTTGCAGTGGGACACTCCTCACTGTAATGGCTTAATGCTGGAGTCCTGTACTTGCGTTACTTCTCACTCCTCCAGCATTCAGTGCTTTCCTCTCCACTCTGATGCTCCAGGTTAAGGGTGGGCTCTCTGCTTCCTTACTTACAATGTTGGACTGCTAGCCAGAGTGTGCCTGACAAACAGAGGGTCAAAGAGAAGCAATTTTCAGCAACTTGCCACGTGGAGAGGAGGAACTTGTGGGGGCAAAAGATAAGTTAAATAAAACTGCTTATTTGGGCACCTAGACAAAAACTACCTTTTAAACATTGCAGTGCTGGGTATGCCACACTGCAAGGGTATTTTTATAATTTCCCTAAGGATCAGCTTTAAAGTATACTTAAAGCCCAGACCTGAATATTTTGTTTTGGATAAGAGTAGGAAAGACTTGGAATCTCTTTCAGATTTTTATTGCTATTTTTGTTCCTTCTGGGGAGATTCTCTGTTTGTCCTGATGACCATTGGATAGAAGGTCTTTTTTTGCTACAGTTGTCATCAAAACAAACAAGAGTTAAGGGTAAATTGTAAACTGTGGACACCTGTTCTGATTACATTGGACTAAGGGAAATTCCACTCACTTTGTAGAGATTTCTCGGATGTGTTTCAAGGACAGGAAGTGAAAGGAAATCACCACAATAGGCAGGAGATGGTAAAAAAATAAACTGACAGAGATTTTTGAGTTTGCCTTCTCTATCCAAAACAAAAACAAAAAAGGTTTTGGCTATGCACACACTTTAATGCATCTGTAACACTGCCTTAAAGTAGGAAAAATATGTAATGCTTGCACCCCTCTTGAGAACTGGAGGTGAGCACAACTAATTTAGAGGCTCCCAATGTTCTTCTTATCTATGAATAAGAACACCACTTTGCATGCACCACACAATAAGAAAAAAGAGGTTGTAAACTTCATCAGCATACTTTCAATGGTTAAATATAACATATGCATCATTCATACATGGTAAATATACTCTAATGCTGCGTACACACGGTCGGACTTTTCGTCTACAAAAGTCCAACGGACGCTGACGGACTAAAGCTGGCTGGTAATCCGATCGTGTGTGGGCTTCTCCGGACTTTCAACTGACTTTTTTAGCCTCAAATCCGACGTACTTTAGATTTGAAACATGCTTCAAATCTTTCCGACGGACTCGAGTCCGGTCGAAAAATCCGCTCGTCTGTATGCTAGTCCGACGGACAAAAACCCACGCTAGGGCAGCTATTGGCTACTGGCTATGAACTTCCTTATTTTAGTCCGGTTTACGTCATCACGTAAGAATTCGACTGACTTTTGTGTGATCGTGTGTAGGCAAGTCTGTTCGTTAGAAAGTCCGCCGCAAGTCCATCGAAAGTCCGCCAAAAGTCCGTCGAAAGTCTGTCGGACAGGCTGTCGGACTTTTGTAGCTGAAAAGTCCGACCGTGTGTACGCGGCATAAATGAAAACTTCATAGCAGATTGCTTAGAGAAATGTAATAGCAACATCCAAAACACTAACTGACTATCATACATGTGTTCATCTTCATATTTAACTTTTTGTTTTCTTCAGCTAAATACAGAAATTCAGCACACATATATGTCAGCAATGAGTCATCAAACACATATTGCTGACATATATATGCAATTGTTACCCTTAGACCCCTTTCACACTGCGGGTGTTTTTTCAGGCACTACAGCACTAAAAATAGTGCCTGCATAGCGCCTGAAAAAAGCAGCTCCATTCACACTGGAGTGGTGCACTGGCAGGGCAACAGAAAAAGTCCTGCCAGCATCTTCTTTGGAGCGGTGAAGGAGCGGTGAACTCACCGCTCCTCCACCGCTCCTCCCCATTGAAATCAATGGGGCAGCGCTGCTATACCACCGTCAAAACGCCGCTGTGGCGGTGTTTTGCAGGCAGATTTAACCCTTTTTGGCCACTAGTGGGTGGGTTAAAACCGCCCCACTAGTAGCCGAATAACGCAGCTAAAACGATGGTAAAGCGGCGCTAAAATAGTGCCGCTTTACCACTGACATCGGTGGCGGCACGGTGTGAAAGGGGTCTTAATATTCCTTTAACAGCAAGCTCTTTTTGAGATTTTGCTTCATAATCTACCATTAGAGATGGGCAAGCAGTTCCAGCCAAGCATAAGTTCGACCATTCGGCGAACATCCAAATTTGCAGGTAGCTCAGGTGCAAGGTTTTGCCAATTAGCACTGTCAGAGCCCTGACTGGACAAAGTGATGATTACTTTCTCCAATCATGATTCAGTACTCATATTCCCACCCCACACCATAGAAACTAACTTCCCAAAGCCAGCTCCTGTAGTGTGTTGAAGTGGAGACCGAGCAGGGATTGTTTTACTGCTAGCAGTTAGTGTGTTCACTGTTCACTTATTGTGAATCTTGAGTGCAGAGTGTTAGCTTATTTTAAAGTGGTTGTAAACCCTTGTGTTTTTTTACCTTAATGCATCCTTCTGGCAGTGACTGGCCCCCTAGCCCCCCCCCGTTTTACTTACCTAAACCCCGTATTTCCCTTGGCGGAGGCCCTCTCTCCCTCTCTGCACAGGGTCCCTGTTCTTGATTGGAATTGCTGCTGGACTCGGGAGCGCGCCCGCAAGGTAACCCCCCGGGAGAGCGCTTCTCCTAAGGGGGTTATCTGATGGGGGGAGGACCCGCAAGAGCCGCCGAGGGACACCAGAAGAGGTTGATTGGGGCCACTCTGTGCAAAATAGGCTGCACAGTGGAGGTAAGTATGACATGTTTGTTATTTAAAAAAAGAAAAACACAAAGGTTTACAATCACTTTAAGTATAGTGTGTGAGAATAGTGTGTTAGTGTAGTGCAGTGTTTAACACAACTTTACATAACATTTGACTGAGTGTTAGTTTAGTTTTTTAGTATAGTGTGTGAGAATAGTGTGTCAGTGTAGTTAGTGTAGTGCAGTGTTTAACTACTTAAGGACCAGAAGAATTTCCCCTTAATGACCAGGCCATTTTTGTGATACGGCACTGTGTCGTTTTAACTGACAATTGCACGGTCGTGTGACACTGTACAAAATTGACGTTCTTTTTTTCCTACAAATAGAGCTTTCTTTTGGGGGTGTTTCATCACCTCTGTGGTTTTTATTTTTTGCACTATAACCATTAAAAGAGCAACAATTTTGAAAAAAAAAACAATATTTGATACTTTTTGCTATAATAAATATCCCTAAAAAAATGTAAAAAAAATACATTTCTTCATCAGTTTAGGCCGATATATATTCTTCTACATATTTTTGGTAAAAAAATTGCAATAAACGTATATTGATTGGTTTGCGCAAATGTTATAGCATTTTAATTACTTATTTTATTTTTACTAGTAATGGCGGCAATCTGCAATTTTTAGTGAGACTACAACATTGCAGCGAACATATCGGACACTTTTGACACATTTTTGGGACCATTGACATTTATACAGCGATTAGTGCTATAGAAATGCACTGATTACTGTGTAAATGTCACTGGTAGGGAAGGGGTTAACATTAGGTGGCGATCAAGGAGTTTAAGTGTGTTCCCTCCTGTGTGATTCTAGCTGTATGGGGATAGGACTGAGTAGAGGAGGAGACAGATCGCTGTTCCTACTTTGTAGGAACAGACAATCTGTCTCTATTCTCCTGACAGAATGGGGATGTGTGTGTGTTTACACACCCCCCATTCTGGCTTTCGTGCCCATGCACATGGCCAGCAGAAATGCCCATCATGTCCCCTGTCACACAAAAAAAAACTCAGCAACCAACAAAACAAGGGTATACAGCAGCACTGTATACAGCATTAAATGTAATGTAATGCTGTGTTAAACATTACACTATTCTCACACACTATACTAACACTAAACTAACAATCTACATTCAGTCAAATATGATGTAAAGCTGTGTTAACCACTTGCCGACCAGCCGCCGTCTCGACACTGCGGCAGGTCGGCAAGTTCCTGCCAATTGCCGTAGCTGTACATCGACCCTTTAAACAGCTCTAGCAGGCGTGCGGAGAGCTTTCCAGTAAATGATCCACTTGGTTTTTTGGTCATGAGAATAGACCACTGGCCAGAACTTTCCCAGTATGCAATTGAGCTGCAGGGCTGTCCTGCATCCAGTGTGCTTTCCAAAAGAACATTCAGTGTTGCCGGAGGTTTTGTGACAGATAAAAGAGCGTGTCTGTATACAGACTGCGTTGACCAGCTGACATTTGTAAAAATGAATCTGTCCTAGACTAGCAGCAGCTATCAAGCCCCTCATGCAGATTTTCGCTGATTAGGTGTTATTGGGATTGTGAATCTCTGCAAGACTGTCTAGGCTGCCTAGCTTTGTGGGTGTTGATTTTATCTTGAAGTAATTTTTTGGTATAGATTTCATGGGCACAATTTACACCCAAGGATCAATTTTTCCTTACCTGTTGACAGGTGCATCAATTTTTTTACAGCAAGGCCAATTCCTGCTTTCATCAAGGCTAGCTCTAGAAAGTTACAGGGTAAGAGTACAAACAACACCCAAAGACCAATTTTTGCCCAACTGTGTGATAGGGGCGTAAAATGTAAACTTTTTTACAGCAAGGTCAATTCTTGCTTTCATCAAGACTACTTCTCGAAGGTTACGGGGTGAAGGCACCAACAACACCCAAAGACAAATTTTTGCACAACTGTGTGACAGGTGCATCATATTTAACTTTTTTACAGCAATGCCAATTTTTGCTTTCATCAAGACTACCTCTAGAAGGTTACAGGGTGAAGGCACCAACAACACCCAAAGACCATTTTTTTCACAACTGTGACAGGGGCATCAAAATTATTTTTTTTACAGCAAGGCCAATTCTTAATTTTATCAAGACTACCTCTATAAGGTTACGGAGGGGAAGGGCACCAACAACACCCAAATACCAATTTTTGCACAACTGGGTGACACGAGTGTCACATTTTAAATTTTTACAGCAAGGCCAATTCTTGCTTTCATCAAGACTACCTCTAAAAGGTTATGGGGTGAAAGCACCAATAACACCAAAAGACCAATTTTTGCACAACTGTGTGACAAGGGCATCAAATTTAATTTTTTTTACAGCAAGGTCAATTCTTTATTTCATCAAGACTATGTTACCTTATGAGTTGATGTGAAATCACCATTAACAGCTGTAAAATAATGTAATCATGAATATATTTTAATTAGAAGTTTATTTCAGTGTGAGGGAAGTATGTTGAACCACTTCAATATCAGGCACTTCCCCCCCTTCCTGCCCAAGCTAATTTTCAGCTTTCAGTGCTGTCACTTTTTAAATGACAATTGCATGGTCATGCTACATTGTACCCAAACAAAATTTTTAGCATTTTGTTCCCACAAAATAGGAATTTTAAAACAGCTTACCTGTAAAATCCTTTTCTTGGAGTACATCACGGGACACAGAGCCACAGTAATTACTGTCTGGGTTATATAGGCACCTTTAGGTGATGGACATTGGCACACCCTAAACAGGAAGTTCAATTCCCCATGTAACCCCTCCCCTTACCGGGAGTACCTCAGTTTTGTAGCAAAGCAATACACGTGTAACCAGAAAGAGGGGAGGGACCTCTGTGTGCCGTGATGTACTCCAAGAAAAGGATTTTACAGGTAAGCTGTTATAAAAATCCTATTTTCTTTATCGTACATCACGGGACACAGAGCCACAGTAATTACTGTCTGGGATGTCCCAGAGCAATGCCACCTGAGGGGAGGAGACACAACAAAAGTAGAGTGCAATCAGACCTGAGGACCTATACTGCAGCCTGCAGCACACTGCGCCCAAAGGCGACATCCTCATGCCTTCTTACATCCACCTGATAGAATCTGGTGAATGTATGGACTGAAGACCAGGTTGCAGCCTTGCAGATTTGAGCCATGGAGGCTTGGTTCTGCACTGTCCATGAAGCACTAACAGCCCTGGTGGAGTGCGCTTTGACCTGAAAAGGTGGAACCTTCCTCTTCAAGCCATAAGCTTGAATAATTACATGCCAAATCCATTTGGCAATAGTGGATTTTGATGCTGCCTGTCCTTTCCTAGGACCTTCCGGCAACACAAACAAAACATCTGTTTTTCGAGCAGTCGCCTTTAAATAGATCTTTAAATAGACCGCTCTCACTACGTCCAAAGAGTATAGTGACTGATCTTCCTTAGAACAGGGTTCTGGAAAAAATGAAGATAAAACAATATCCTGGTTTAGGTGAAAACCTGAAAGCACCTTTGGCAGAAAGCTAGGATGAGGACGCAACAGCACTCTATCCTTGTGAACGTTTAAATATGGCTCTTTACAAGAAAGAGCTGCCAGCTCTGATACCCTTCTTGCAGAAGAAATGGCTAACAGAAAAACTAGTTACCTTGTCAAAAGGACCAAAGGAACCTGTATTATCGGCTCAAAAGGCTGTTTCTGTAATGCCGACAGAACTAAATTCAAGTCCCAAGGGTTCAGGAGTGCCTTAACTGAAGAATTAAGCCGTGTTACCCCCTGTATAAAGCTTCGGATCAAAGAATGCGAAGCCAGTGGACGTTGAAACAACACTGATAAGGCCAAGACCTGGCCCTTGATAGTACTTAAGGCCAGCTTTATCTCTAGCCCAATTTGCAGAAAGGCAAAAATTCTACCTATGACATGCTTCCTAGGATGCCAACCCCTGGATTCATACCAAGAAACATATGCCTTCGAGGCTCTATAATAAATGACTCTGGAAGCTGGCTTCCTTGCATTAATCAAGGTAGGTGTCACTGAGTCTGAAAGCCCACGATTCTTTAGAATGTGGGTTTCAATAGCAAAACCATTAAATTTAGCATTTGTAAAGTAGGATGGAACACTGGTCCCTGCGATAGCATGGTAGGGTCCATGGGTTTCCTATTGCCATCTTTACTATTTCTGCATACCAAGATCTTCTGGGCCACGCTGGGGCCACAAGAACTACTGACTTTCTTTCCCGCTTGATCCTGCGAAGAAGTCGAGGTAGCACCAGAATAGGAGGGAACGCATAAATCAGTGAGAACTGACCCCACGGAGTCCCCAGCGCATCTGTTCCGCATGCGAGTGGATCCCTTGTTCTTAACTCAAAGTTGTTGACTTTGTTGTTGAACCTGGACGCTAGGGATGAGCCGAACAACCCCCGGTTTGGTTCGCACCAGAACCTGCGAACGGACCGAAAATTTGCACGAACGTTAGAACCCCATTGACGTCTATGGGACTCGAATGTTCAAAATCAAAAGTGCTCATTTTAAAGGCTAATTTGCATGGTATTGTCCTAAAAAGGGTTTGGGGACCCGGGTCCTACGCCAGGGGACATGAATCAATGCAAAAAAAAACTTTTAAAAACGGCCGTTTTTTCGGGAGCAGTGATTTTAATGATGCTTAAAGTAAAAAAAAAAAAAGTGAAATATTCCTTTAAATATCATACCTGGAGGGTGTCTATAGTATGCCTGTAAAGGGGCGCATGTTTTCCGTGCTTAGAACAGTCCCTGCACAAAATGTTATTTTTAAAGGAAAAAAAGTAATTTAAAACTGCTTGTGGCTTTAATGTAATGTTGGGTCCTGGCAATATGGATGAAAATCATTAAGACAAACGGCATGGGTACCCCCAAGTCCATTACCAGGCCCTTTGGGTCTTGTATGGATATTAAGGGGAACCCCGCACCCAAATTAAAAAAGGAAAGGTGTGGGGCCCCCAGGCCCTATATACTCTGAACAGCAGTATACAGGCGGTGCAAACAAGACAGGGGCTGTAGGTTTGTTGTTAAGTAGAATCTGTTTGTAATTTTGAACTGGTACATTTTAAGCATTTTGGAAAACCTAGGGAAGGGTTATCACCCCTGTGACATTTGTTTTGCTGTCTGTGCTCCTCTTCAGAAGATTTCACCTCACTTTTTGTCCCAATGACAAATGTTTTTTGAAAATGTGGGTTTTTTTGTAAAACAAGGATTGGTGATAAAGCATCAGTGGAAAGGAGAAAAGTTTTTCCCATATTAACTCTTACAGGAGAGAATTTCCCTTCCTAGGGGTAGATTTAATTTCACTTCCTGTTGTCTCCTTCCGTTTGCAAGTAGGAGTCGTTTGTAAGTTGGATGTTTGAAAGTAGGGGCCTGCCCTATTTACAAATTACAGAAATTTGGGCCATAGGTGTTGTTGTGGCCACAACACTGTAAGCCCTCACAGGGCCTTGCTGTGAAATATTAGATCAAGAATTGTAATTACATGCCCCTGTTGAACAGGGGCAGAAAAATTGGGCCTTTGGTGGTGGTGGTGCTGCTGGTGCCACAACACTGTAAGTCCTCACAGATACTCTTGGTGGGTGCAGAAACAGACCCTGCTGTGAAATATTAGATCAAGAATTGTAATTACATGCCCCTGTTGAACAGGGGCAGAAAAATTGGGCCTTTGGTGATGGTGGTGCCACAACACTGGAACCCCTCACAGATGCTCTAGTTGGAGCGCAGGAACTAGTCCTGCTGCAAAGAATTGCATCAAAAATTGTAATTACACGCCCCTGTTAAACAGGGGCTGAAAGATTGGGCCTTAGGCACTGGTGCTGGTGCCACAACACTGCAACACCTCACAGATACTGTAATTGGAGCGCAGGAACTTGCCCTGCTGCAAAGAATTGCATCAAAAATTGTAATTACACGCCCCTGTTAAACAGGGGCTGAAAAATTGGGACTTAGGCACTGGTGGCGGGACTGGCGGCGCCCAGAACCAAAAATGTTCTTACAAGCTATCATCATGATCATTGAGGAGGAAGAGGATAATTACTCAGTATAACAGGATAGTCACTCAACATCAGCATAGGCAGTCTTTGAAGGGATCTGACATTTCAAAAAATGTATTCGGTTACATCAGCATCAGGTGCTTGGTAGCTGGTGGTGATCCAAGACTGATTCATTTTTATGAAGGTCAGTCGATCGACCGAGTCGGTGGACAGACGCACCCTGTGATCGGTTACAAAGCCTCCAGCAGCACTGAATGTGCGTTCCGAAAGAACTCTGGATGCAGGACAGGCGAGTAGCTCATTTGCAAGCTCTGGCCAGTGATCCATCCTTAAGACCCATTAACCCAGAGGAGTTTCGGTGGGAAAGGTGTCCAAGTCAGATCTTGCCTCTAGGTATTCCTGCACCATGTAAAACAGATGCTGGCGATGGTTGCTGGAACCGATCAGACCTTGGGGATGTGGACTAAAAAATTGTCTGAATGCATCGGTCAGACGGCCACCTTCTCCACCAATCCTTCTTTGACTGACTGAAGCCTCAGCAACACGTTATCCAGAAACAGGAGTTTGTAACCTCCCAGTTTCTGGGAACGCGTTCTTTCTGCAAGACCTTTCTGCAAGGCCTCCCGAAGATGTATCATCTTCTGCTCCCTCTGCGATGGCAAGATAAGGTCCGCAACCTTACCCTTGTAATGTGGATCAAGGTGAGTTGCCAGCCAGTATTGTTCCTTCTCCTTGATACCACGAATACGAGGATCCTTCCGCAGGCTTTGCAGGATCAGGGAGGCCATGCAGCGTAGGTTTGCTGAGGCATTCAGTCCGGATTCCTCTGGGTCACTAAGGATGACATGATCCGCAGCCACCTCCTCCCAGCCACGTACAAGTCCATGTGTTTCTTGGGACTGTAAATGATCCCTTAAAGACTGCTGCTGATGCTGAGTGCCAGGCTCCACCTTCATACTGACACAATCCTCCTGCGCCTCCTCCTCGTCCTCTTCCTGTGTGATCGGCGGGTACGCAGGAACACTGTCTGGATAAAGGGGGCCTTGAGAGCTAAGGAAGTCCTCCTCTTTCTGCCTCTGTTCTGCCTCAAGTGCCCTGTCCATTATTCCACGCAGCGTGTGCTCCAACAGGTGGACAAGGGGGACAGTGTCACTGATGCATGCATTGTCACTGCTCACCATCCTCGTGGCCTCCTCAAATGGTGACAGGACAGTGCATGCATCCCTGATCATGGCCCACTGGCGTGGGGAAAAAAACCAAGCTCCCCTGACCCTGTCCTGGTGCCATAGTCGCACAGATACTCATTGATGGCCCTCTGCTGCGTGTGCAGCCGCTGCAGCATGGCCAACGTTGAGTTCCACCTGGTGGGCATGTCACAGATTAGGGGGTTCTTGGGCAGGTTAAATTCCTTTTGGAGGTCTGCCAGCAGAGCACTGGCATTATATGACCGGCGGAAATGCACCTGGCCTGCCTCAGGACATCCTGGCAAGCCGGGGTACCTGCCCAAGAACCACTGCACCACCAAGTTAAGGACGTGAGCCAAACAGGGCACATGGGTCAGTTGTGCCTGTCAGAGGGTGAAGAGGAGGTTGGTGCCATTGTCGCAAACCACCATTCCTGCCTTAAGTTGGCATGGCGTCAACCACCTCTGAACCTGACCCTGCAGAGCTGACAGAACCTCTGCCCCAGTGTGGCTCCTGTCCCCCAAGCACACCAGCTCAAGCACCGCATGGCATCTTTTGGCCTGCATACTTGCGTAGCCCCTTGAACGCCTACGGAGCACCGCTGCTTTCGAGGACAAAGCACAGGAAAAGGCCATGGAGGAAGAAGAAAAGGAGGGGGTGGAAGAGATAGGTGTGTCAGAATCATTAGTAGTGGCATTTTGGAGGCATGGTGGCAGAACAACCTCCAACACTACTGCACCTTTTCCTGCATCCTTCCCAGCTGCCAGCAGAGTCACCCAATGCGCGGTGAAACTTAGGTAACGTCCCTGACCATGCCTGCTGGACCATGAGTCAGTGGTAATATGCACCTTACCACTGACCGCCCTGTCCAGCGAGGTATGGACATTGCCTTCCACATGCCGATAGAGAGCCAAAATCGCCTTCTGTGAGAAAAAGTGGCGTTTGGGTACCTGCCACTGAGGAACCGCACATTACACAAACTCACGGAAGGGGGCAGAGTCTACCAACTGAAAAGGTAGCAGCTGAAGTGCTAGCAATTTTGCCAAGCTAGCATTCAACCGCTGGGCATGTGGATGACTGGGAGCGAACTTCTTTCGGCGGTGCAGCAGCTGGGGCAGGGAAATTTGCCTGGTACAATCTGACGTTGGTGTACCGAAAGCAGATTGCCCACAAGTACTTGGCTGTGACACACCTAATTCTACACCTTCATTCCTCTCAGAGCAGGTTTCAGAGAGGACTGAAGGTATAGTGGGGTTGGAGATCTCAGCTGATGAGGAGCAAGGAGAGGTCCTCTTTGTTCTTTGGTGTGGGTCTTTTAGTTACACTTGCCAACGAACTGCATGGCAGGTCAACATATGTCTGGTCAAGCATGTGGTTCCCAAGAGGGAGATGTTTTGGCCATGCGAGATACGCTTGAGACATATGTTGCAAATAGCAGTGGTGCGACCTGATGCACTCACTCAAAAAGGCCCACACCAAAGAACTTTTGGAATAACGCGCAGAGACAGCAGCGCCCTGCACATGCGGAGCTTTGCCGTGTGATGCAGTCAGTGTCTGCTCTTAGGCTGACCCCTGGATGGCATCCTGCCTCGTTGGTGATGTGCCTCCTCCTCCTCTCTCCTATCAGGCACCCATGTTAAATCAGTGACCTCATCATCCCCTCCCTCCTCATCACTGGAGCAAACCTGGCAGTATGCTGCAGCAGGGGGAGCATGAATGCCAGATTGCTGTCCTTCTTGGGCACTTCCTCTGTCTGTGCTCATGTTACTGGCTTTATCTAGCTCAGTATCATCATCAGAGCCTTCTAAACGCTGGGCATCCTCCTGGAGCATGTACCCAACACTGTGGTCAAACAGTTCGAGGGACTCCTCAGGAGGACATGGTGGGGCTAGGGAAGGAGTCACTGATGCCATTGAGCCGAGGGAAGAGGCCGCGTGGGCAGCTGCTTTGCCAGACAAAGTACCCTGAGCATGGGTGAGAGAGGATGAGGAGGATGAGGACGGCTTGGTCATCCATTTGACCAAGTCTTCTGCATGTTGCGGCTCAACATGGCCAGCTGTCGAAAAAAAGGCCAAGCGTGTCCCACGGCCACGTGCTGATGAGGATGCACCATCTCTGCCTCTAGACACAGAGCCTGCTTGCCCTCTTTTATTGGCTTGTGACTGTCTGCCTCTCCTTGTTGGCCTTCCACACATACTAAGGGCCTGCAGTGAGATGTAGCTGCACTAAGCTGGGATATATATATATATATATATATATATATATATATATATATATATATACTGATACTGCAGCTAGCAAAATCAACTGCCTGCCTGTAGTATGAGAACACCACCAATCTTCTACAGGTAGCTTTAGATGAACACTGTGCAGAGATTGCACTACACTAACTTGTAGCTTTAGCTACCTCATATAGTTCTGCCCATACACTTGAAGACAATTCATCGAGAGATGTGATTGCTTCAAAGAAAGACGTTCAGCAACATTAATGTTGTTGCTTGATTGGGATGAATGTATCCCATACGGAATGATGCAAGGTTTTAAATGAGCACTTTTGTGAAACCGGAGTGGCGGGGTTATCAGTGAGTGATATGTTTCATAATCTTTTATATGCTGCAAAGATTAAAATTCACACATGTAGGAATTGAAGCAAAAGCACTTATTCACACATAGACTCCTGCAAATCAGGAGATTATTGGACGCATCATTGTGACAGGATGCTAGTTTTCTGTCCAACTTCCAATTCACTTACGTTATCACGTTTTTTGAAAGCTGAAATCGTCGTACACATACACGTATATGAAGAATTGCTTTTTTTATTATTATTTTTTATTATTATTTATATTTTTACTTTTATGTGGTTTAAAAAAAAAAAAAAAAAGGGAAAGAAAATAAAAAAAGAAAAGGAAAAAAAAAAAAAAAATTTTTTTTCATATATTTTTTATATATTTTTTTACATATACGCACCATACACACATATAGTTTTTTTTTTTTTTTTTTTTTGACACCGCTAGTGGTGTTGGACGCACAAATTTTTTTTTTTTTTTTTTTTACCACATGCATATAGACCCAATTTTCACTCTATACACCATTTACATTATACCGCAACCACCAGTTCACACAGTTTGCTCATACTTGCGCCTATCCGTATGATAATTTATACGTTTGAACGTCAAATTCCAGCACTCGTCTCATTCTTGTGATTTTGGAAAACAACAAATATGTTTTTTCGAAAACCTTGAAAAAAATTTTTTATCATTCATATATGCTGACATTTGTCAACATGAACACATTTCATTTATATATTCATGTCTTCATTAGTGATTCCTCTATAGGATGCACATCCAATCACATCTATGCCAAAAAAAATCCCACACAGACTAACGACCAGCTGTTTAGAATCAGATAATCAATATGAAGTCATGTGGTAGACAAATTATGTGCATATAAGTTGTGATCACTTTTGTACAAACCAGCTATGAGTAAGCGCTCTATGGGAGCGTGAAACGCGTTAGCGGTTATGCTGCATTATCCCAACAAAGCCATGTACGGATTTTAATCATGTTATTACTTTTTCAATAAAGAGGATTTTATTTTTCACTTTTCCAATCCGGAGTGCGGCTGTCCAGATTTTTCCAAAACACAACGTGTAAATAATGTAGCTGCCTGCGGTAGTGATAGGATCAGGAAAACACCACCAACCTTCTACAGATAGCTTTAGCTGAACACTGTGAAGAGGACGCACTACACTAACGTTAAAATAATGTAGCTGCCTGCGGTAGTGATAGGATCAGGAAAACACCACCAAACTTCTACAGGTAGCTTTAGCTGAACACAGTGAGGAGGACGCACTACACTAACGTCAAAATAATGTAGCTGCCTGCGGTAGTGATGGGATCAGGAAAACACCACCAACCTTCTACAGGTAGCTTTAGCTGAACACTGTGCAGAGGCCCACTACACCAACGTTAAAATAATGTAGCTGCCTGCGGTAGTGATAGGATCAGGAAAACACCACCAACCTTCTACAGATAGCTTTAGCTGAACACTGTGCAGAGGTCGCACTAGACTAACGTGTAAATAATGTAGCTGCCTGCGGTAGTGATAGGATCAGGAAAACACTTTCAACCTTCTACATGTAGCTTTAGCTGAACACTGTGCAGAGGTCGCACTAGACTAACGTGTAAATAATGTAGCTGCCTGCGGTAGTGATAGGATCAGGAAAACACCACCAACCTGCTACAGGTAGCTTTAGCTGAACACTGTGCAGAGGTCGCACTAGACTAACGTGTAAATAATGCAGCTGTCTGCGGTAGTGATAGGATCAGGAAAACACCACCAACCTTCTACAGATAGCTTTAGCTGAACACTGTGAGGAGGACGCACTACACTAACAACAAAATAATGTAGCTGCCTGCGGTAGTGATAGGATCAGGAAAACACCACCAACCTTCTACAGGTAGCTTTAGCTGAACACTGTGCAGAGGACCCACTACACCAACGTTAAAATAATGTAGCTGTCTGCGGTAGTGATAGGATCAGGAAAACACCACCAACCTTCTACAGATAGCTTTAGCTGAACACTGTGCAGAGGTCGCACTAGACTAACGTGTAAATAATGTAGTTGCCTGCGGTAGTGATAGGATCAGGAAAACACCTCCAACCTTCTACAGGTAGCTTTAGCTGAACACTGTGAGGAGGACGCACTACACTAACATCAAAATAATGTAGCTGTCTGCAGTAGTGATAGGATCAGGAAAACACCACCAACCTTCTACAGGTAGCTTTAGCTGAACACTGTGCAGAGGTCGCACTAGACTAACGTGTAAATAATGTAGCTACCTGTGGTAGTGATAGGATCAGGAAAACACCACCAACCTTCTACAGGTAGCTTTAGCTGAACACTGTGCAGAGGTCGCACTAGACTAACGTGTAAATAATATAGCTGTCTGCGGTAGTGATAGGATCAGGAAAACATCACCAACCTTCTACAGATAGCTTTAGCTGAACACTGTGAAGAGGACGCACTACACTAACTTTAAAATAATGTTAGCTGCCTGCGGTAGTGATAGGATCAGGAAAACACCACCAACCTTCTACAGATAGCTTTAGCTGAACACTGTGAAGAGGACGCACTACACTAACGTCAAAATAATGTAGCTGCCTGCGGTAGTGATAGGATCAGGAAAACGCCACCAACCTTCTACAGGTAGCTTTAGCTGAACACTGTGCAGACCCACTACACCAACATTAAAATAACGTAGCTGCCTGCGGTAGTGGAGATTGCCAATCACTTTAAAACTAAGATTGATACAATTCATGAGGAGATCGCCAATGCGCAAAAACCTCCCCCATGCAACACCCCATGTCCACAGATACAATCATTACTTCCCTCATTCAACCCTGCTACTATTACTGAGGTTGCTAAACTTTTATCTAACACTCATCTATCCACCTGCCCCCTGGATCCTGTTCCCTCACAAATGCTACGCTCACCCTCTGACTCGATTCTACACTCTCTAACTCACATTTTCAACCTCTCCCTCTCTTGTGGCATCTTCCCAAACTCTCTAAAACATGCGCTAGTCACCCCCCATACTTAAAAAGCCCTCACTGGACCCCACCAATCTCAACAACTTACGTCCCATCTCCTTACTCTCCTTCTCCTCCAAACTTCTTGAAAGACTGGTCTACAACCGGCTAAGCGACCATCTGACCATGAATAAACTTGATCCCCTTCAGTCCGGTTTTCGCCCTCAACACTCCACAGAAACTGCTGTCCTTAAACTCTCAAATGACCTACTAATGGTTAAAACCAGTGGACACTATTCTGTACTACTTCTCCTGGATCTCTCTGCTGCCTTTAACACAGTGGAACACCCCCTCCTCCTCAAAAAACTCCACTCATTTGGTCTCCGTGACTGTACTCTTTGCTGGTTCTCATCCTACCTATCACATGCCTCCTTCAGTGTCACTTACAATGCTACTTCCTCCTCTCCTCTTCCTTTCTCCATTGGGGTCCCCCAAGGTTATGTTCTTGGACCTCTCCTGTTCTCAATCTACATCACCTCCTTGGGTCAGTTGATTGCCTCCCACGGCTTTAAATATCATCTCTAAGCTGATGATACCCAAATCTATCTCTCCACCCCCCAGCTCTCTCCATCTGTCTCCTCACGCATTACCAACTTACTAGCAGACATATCAGCCTGGATGTCACATCACTTCCTCAAACTCAACCTATCCAAAAACGAGCTCATGATATTTCCTCTCTCAGGTGCCACTTCCCCTGATTTCCCTGTCAATATCAACGGCTCCACTATCAACCCATCTCCCCACACCAAGGACCTAGGTGTAATCCTGGACTCTGAACTAATCTTTCGACCCCACATTCTATCACTATCCAAAACTTGCCGCCTCAATCTCCGCAACATCTCCAAGATACGCCCTTTCCTAACCAATGTCACCACAAAGCTTCTAATCCACTCCCTGGTCATCTCCTGCCTCGACTACTGCAACTCCCTCCTCATTGGTTTACCTCTAAATAGGCTATCCCCACTTCAGTCCATCATGAACGCTACTGCCAGGCTCATCCACCTCACAAACCGCTCAGCGTCTGCTACACCCCTCTGCCAATCCCTTCATTGGTTGCCACTCAGTCACCGAATTAAATTCAAGATACTAACTATAACTTACAAAGCCATCCACAACCTGGCCCCCAGCTACATCTCTAACCTGATCACAAAATACCAACCTAATCGTTCTCTTCACTCCTCCCAAGACCTCCTGCTCTCAAACTCCCTTGTCACCTCATCCCATGCTTGCCTTCAGGACTTCTCCAGAGCCTCCCCATCCTTTGGAATGCTCTACCCCAATCCGTCCGATTTTCTCCTACTTTATCCACTTTCAGATGATCCCTAAAAACTCATCTCTTCAGAGAAGCCTATCTGGCCCCACCTAACAACTGTACATTTATCTTCTCAATCAGCACATCACCCACAGTTATTACCTCTTGTATCTCTTGACCTTCCCTCTTAGATTGTAAGCTCTAAGTAGCAGGGTCCTCTGATTCCTACAGTATTAAAGTGTATTGTATTTGTACTGTCTACCCTCAAGTTGTAAAGCGCTACGTAAACTGTTGGCGCTATATCCTGTATAATAATAATAATAATAGTGATAGGATCAGGAAAACACCACCAACCATCTACAGGTAGCTTTAGCTGAACACTGTGCAGAGGTCGCACTAGACTAACGTGTAAATAATGTAGCTGCCTGCGGTACTGATGGGATCAGGAAAACACCACCAACCTTCTACAGGTAGCTTTAGCTGAACACTGTGCAGAGGTCGCACTAGACTAACGTGTAAATAATGTAGCTGCCTGCGGTAGTGATAGGATCAGGAAAACACCACCAACCTTCTACAGATAGCTTTAGCTGAACACTGTGCAGAGGACGCACTACACTAACGTTAAAATAATGTAGCTGCCTGCGGTAGTGATAGGATCAGGAAAACAACATCAAACCTTCTACAGGTAGCTTTAGCTGAACACTGTGCAGAGGTCGCACTAGACTAACGTGTAAATAATGTAGCTGCGTGCGGTAGTGGTAGGATCAGGAAAACACCACCAATCTTCTACAGGTAGCTTTAGCTGAACACTGTGCAGAGGTCGCACTAGACTAAGGTGTAAATAATGTAGCTGCGTGCGGTAGTGATAGGATCTGGAAAACACCACCAACTTTCTACAGATAGCTTTAGCTGAACACTGTGCAGAGGACGCACTACACTAACGTTAAAATAATGTAGCTGCCTGCAGTAGTGATAGGATCAGGAAAACACCGCCAACCTTCTACAGGTAGCTTTATCTGAACACTGTGCAGAGGTCGCACTACACTAACTTGTAGCTTTAGCTGAACACTGTTCAGAGGACGCACTACACTAACTTGTAGCTTTAGCTGAACACTGTGCAGAAGTCGCACTACACTAATTTGTAGCTTTAGCTGAACACTGTGAGGAGGACGCACTACACTAACTTGTAGCTTTAGCTGAACAGTGTGAGGAGGACACACTACACTAACTTGTAGCTTTAGCTGAACACTGTGCAGAGGTTGCACTACACTAACTTGTAGCTTTAGCTGAACACTGTGCAGAGGTTGCACTACACTAACTTGTAGCTTTAGCTGAACACTGTGCAGAAGTCGCACTACACTAATTTGTAGCTTTAGCTGAACACTGTGAGGAGGACGCACTACACTAACTTGTAGCTTTAGCTGAACAGTGTGAGGAGGACACACTACACTAACTTGTAGCTTTAGCTGAACACTGTGCAGAGGTTGCACTACAGTAACTTGTAGCTTTAGCTGAACACTGTGCAGAGGTTGCACTACACTAACTTGTAGCTTTAGCTGAACACTGTGAGGAGGACGCACTACACTAACTTGTAGCTTTAGCTGAACACTGTTCAGAGGACACACTACACTAACTTGTAGCTTTAGCTGAACACTGTGCAGAGGTCACACTACACTAACTTGTAGCTTTAGCTGAACACTGTGAGGAGGACGCACTACACTAACTTGTAGCTTTAGCTGAACACTGTGCAGAAGTCGCACTACACTAATTTGTAGCTTTAGCTGAACACTGTGAGGAGGACGCACTACACTAACTTGTAGCTTTAGCTGAACACTGTGGGGAGGACACACTACACTAACTTGTAGCTTTAGCTGAACACTGTGCAGAGGTTGCACTACACTAACTTGTAGCTTTAGCTGAACACTGTGAGGAGGACGCACTACACTAACTTGTAGCTTTAGCTGAACACTGTGAGGAGGACGCACTACACTAACTTGTAGCTTTAGCTGAACACTGTGCAGAAGTCGCACTACACTAATTTGTAGCTTTAGCTGAACACTGTGGGGAGGACACACTACACTAACTTGTAGCTTTAGCTGAACACTGTGCAGAGGTTGCACTACACTAACTTGTAGCTTTAGCTGAACACTGTGAGGAGGACGCACTACACTAACTTGTAGCTTTAGCTGAACACTGTTCAGAGGACACACTACACTAACTTGTAGCTTTAGCTGAACACCGTTCAGAGGACGCACTACACTAACTTGTAGCTTTAGCTGAACACTGTGCAGAGGTCACACTACACTAACTTGTAGCTTTAGCTGAACACTGTGAGGAGGACGCACTTCAATAACTTGTAGCTTTAGCTGAACACTGTGCAGAGGTCGCACTGCACTAACTTGTAGCTTTAGCTGAACACTGTGAGGAGGACGCACTACACTAACTTGTAGCTTTAGCTGAACACTGTGAGGAGGACGCACTACACTAACTTGTAGCTTTAGCTGAACACTGTGAGGAGGACGCACTACACTAACTTGTAGCTTTAGCTGAACACTGTGCACTACACTAACTTATAGCTTTAGATGAACACTGTTCAGAGGACGCACTACACTAACTTGTAGCTTTAGCTGAACACTGTTCAGAGGACGCACTACACTAACTTGTAGCTTTAGCTGAACACTGTGCAGCGGTCACACTACACTAACTTGTAGCTTTAGCTAAACACTGTGAGGAGGATGCACTACACTAACTTGTAGCTTTAGCTGAACACTGTTCAGAGGACGCACTACACTAACTTATAGCTTTAGCTGAACACTGTGCAGAGGTCGCAGTACACTAACTTGTAGCTTTAGCTGAACACTCTGAGGAGGACGCACTACACTAGCTTGTAGCTTTATCTGAACACTGTGCACTACACTAACTTGTAGCTTTAGCTGAACACTGTGAGGAGGATGCACTACACTAACTTCTAGCTTTAGCTGAACCCTGTGAGGAGGATGCACTACACTAACTTGTAGCTTTAGCTGAACACTGTGCACTACACTAACTTGTAGCTTTAGCGGAACACTGTTCAGAGGACGCACTACACTAACTTGTGCCACACGAATTTGGCGCGAATGGCCCATATCGTTTGCAATTCGGCGAACGGGCGAACAGACGATGTTCGAGCCGAACATGGGTTTGACTCGAACACGAAGCTTATCCCTACTGGATGCAAACAGATTTACATCCGGGATCCCCCATTGTTGGCATATAGCCAGGAAGATGTCTGGGTGAAGGGACCATTCCCCCGGGAAGGACTGCTGGCAACTTAGGTAGTCTGCCTGCCAGTTCTCTACCCCTGGAGGGAAGATTGCCGAAATGCACGGCATATGTTCTTCTGCCCAGGTTAGGATTTGGTTTACCTCTGCCTGGGCTGCCTGACTTCTGGTGCCCCCTTGGTGTTTGATATAAGCCACTGCTGTGGCATTGTCGGATTGAATCCTGACAGGAGAATTCTGAAAACCTGAATGTCCAGACCTTTAGGGCTAGATGCGCTGCCCGAATCTCTAGAATGTTGATGGGCAAGATCTTTTCGGTTCTGGACCATTTCCCTTGGACAGATGCTTCTTCCAGGACTGCTCCCCAACCTGACAGGCTGGCATCTATTGCTACCACCTTCCAGGTAACCGGTGAGAAGGATTTCCCCTTCTGCAGATTCTTGGATATCCTCCACCAAGTGAGGCTCTGGCGCAATTTTGGCGACAAACGCTTTGAAAAATCTAGTGACTGAATCTTTTTGTTCCAGGCCGATAGGATACTGTTTTGCAGCAGTCTCGAATGAAACTGAGCCTATGGAACTGCTTTGAATGAAGCCACCATTTTCCCCAATAACCTCATACAAAGGTGAATGGAAGGACCTTTCTTTGCCCAGACCCCTTGGACCAGCTTCTTTATGGCGCTGATCTTTGTCTGGGGTAAAAACACCTTTTTTGGGCCGTATCTATGACCAGACCCAAGTACTCTAATCTTCTTACTGGCTTTAAAGAAGATTATTCTAGGTTGATGTCCCAACCTAGGTATTCCAGGTAGTTGATTGTGGTGACTACACTTTGATCCAAGCGGACTACCGACCAGTCTATTAAGAGCAGGTCATCCAGGTATGCTGTTATTGTTATACCTTGAGTCCTTAATTTGGCCAGAGGAAGGGCCAGAAGTTTTGTAAACACCTGAGGTGCAGTAGCTAGACCGAAAGGCAAGGCTACAAACTGAACATGAAGTTTTTCTACTTGGAAACGCAGATACTTCTGGTGAGCGGGGAAAATAGGTACATGCATGTATGCATCCTTGATGTTGATTGATGCCAGAACCCTTGTAGGATGGATAGGATACTGATCAAATTGATTCCATGTGAAAAGAGCGAATCTTCAGGAACAGGTTTAGATCTCTGAGATCTAGAATGGGTCTGACATCCCCATTTAGTTTTGGTACAGTGAAAAGGTTTGAATAAAACCCTGACCCCTGGTCTTTCACGGGGACCACCACTATCACCTTTTGTGACAAAAGTCGGTCTAACGCTAGAAAGAGAGACTTCTTTTTCTCTGGATCTTTGGGGACATTTGACCTGACGAAACGAGGGGACAGGAATTCTCACAACTATAGTTTGTAACCTAGAGCTATTGTGGAGACCACCCATCTGTCCCAAAATTCTTCCTGCCAGACCTTTGAGAACTGCAGAAGTCTTCCCCCCACTCGAGCGAGCAGGGGCGCCCCTTCATAAAGAGGCTTTAGAGTTCTGTCTTGCGGGTTTCTTTCCCCAGGACCTCTTTTGTCCCTGGGATTGACCCTGAGGTTTACCTCTTGAACCTGACGGTGGACGCTGTCGCAACTGCCTGGAGGCTGATGGCCCTGGCACTGGAGAAAGAGCCTGTTTATTGCCTGGGGCATTTACTCTTTTTCTTAACTGGCAAAAGGGTACTTTTCCCACTTAATATTTTTTGGATACATTTGTCCAAATCCTCCCCAAACAGCTTTTCACCATGAAAAGGAAAACCAGCCAGGATCTTTTTGCATGGTGTTTCAGCTGACCACCCTTTCAACCATAAGATTCTATGCATATGCACCAACCCAAGCATAAGGCAAGAGGTTTGAAGAATAAAATCTCAAATTGCTTCAATTGCAAAGCACAAAGCTGCTGGCAGCTCAGCTAATTCCTGGGCCTGCTGTTCAGGGACCACCTTGAGTACCTGTTTCAACTGGTCTCTCAAGGACTGACATACCCCAATTGCCACCACTGCAGGTTGAGCCACTGAACCTGCCAGGGAAAATATGTTTTTTAACAAGAATTCCATTTTTTTTATTAGTTGGGTCCCTAAACATTTGCGCATTGTCAACCGGACCAGTCAAATTTTTATTCACAGAGGATATAGCAACGTCAATTGCTGGTATACTCCACATCTTAGTAAATTTTTCCTCCATAGGATAAAGTGTTGAAAACTTTTTAGGAGGCAAAAAGTGCTTATCTGGGTGATCCCACTCAGAATACATAAGCTTTTCTAGTAATGAATGGACAGGAAAGGCACCCAAAGCTTGGGGAGGCTTTAATGAACCCAAACAGGAAGTGGGCTCTTCAACCGACACCATTAAAGGTAGATTAAATGTAGAGAGGACCATTTCAGTAAGAAAATGTACCAGCAACTTCTAAGCATGTGAAGCTGAAGAAGATCCTTCCCCACTTGACTCCTCGGAAGAGAAAACATCAGCCTGTTCATGGTCCCCTGAGAAGGATTCATCTCCCCCTCCCACAGTTCCTCCATTTGGGGATCCTGGGTGGTAGAAGGGGACCTAATTATTAAAGCCACTAAACTTTCCTCTAAGCCACTCATAGCTGAGGAGAATACCTGCTCAGTTATATAGACAGGGGCTGAAGTGTCGGAAGCAATTGCAGCCCCTAATGACCCTGATGGCTCACTCTGACCAGCCTCCTTAGTATGGGTGCTACAGAGGGAGGGTCCTTAGGACCTGAGGACGACCCCTTCATGTCCTTGGTCTTTGCGGCATTTAAATCACCTCCTCTGGTCATAGTGCCGAGCACAACGCAGAGGTACCACCAAAAAATGCACCCACTGCTGAGCAATAGTCCAGCAACTGGCGCTGCTATTAAGCTCAGTCTGATGCTTAAAGTAAATGTGCCTGAGAATGGCTGTGTCACCAACTCACATGCCCCGTCCACTCTGTGTCCCTCCTAGCTGTATGCACCTGAAAAAGGTGTATTTTATAGCTATACATGCTAAGCCCTGCCCCCTCCTTCCTCCAACCACCCACAGCGCCCTCCATCTATTTTAAAATAGAGTGATTTCCCACGCTAGGCAAGCTTTGATACTGTCTGACAGCATGGAGGAGGACTGGGGGAGGAGGAGAGGAGGAAGCTGCCGAAGGAGGACCGCTGTAATGGCGGGGGAGTGGCGCGGCACATTGGCATCTAGCACCATGCTCCCCCTGCCTGGTGGAAGCTATCCATGTGGGGGACATTCCTGGAGAAGAAAACCCCCATTTCCTACGATTTTACCTTGAGCTTTGGGCCGGAGAAGCATGTAGCCTTAGACACAGAGGCGAGACTGACAAGCATGGAACAGGTACATGCTCTTGACAGCCCCCGGTGGTGATTATAGGCTTAGCAAACATTTACTTTACAGGAGGAAAACCCACAAGAATTAGAAAATTTCCTCAGGAATCTCCCTTACCTTATCCAGCTGCAGGGTTCTGTGGTAACAGACCCAATCTTCACCTCTTCACCCCATTTAGAAAACCTTCAGGGACTGGGGCCCCCTTTTTTATCTGGGGATCCACAGCCCTGGGCCTGTAAAAAGCACCCTGCCAGGAATACGGCTGAAAAAAACAATTACTGGATCCCGGGGTCCAGCTCTCTACAAAGAGAAGCGTTACAGGCAATACTTTGTTTCTTTGGACACAAGGCCCGGGTACCATTCAATTTGGCCTGGAAAAGAAACTTTTAATGGATCCATTTGCATGGCTTGCCCCAGTAAGGAATATTCCAGCAGAGCTCAGCACAGCACATCTTTACTCGTGACCAATACCTAAGACACTGGTGAAAAAACTGAGGTACTCCCGGTAAGGGGAGGGGTTATATGGGGAATTGAACTTCCTGTTTAGGGTGTGCCAGTGTCCATCACCTAAAGGTGCCTATATAACCCAGACAGTAATTACAGTGGCTCTGTGTCCTGTGATGTACGATAAAGAAATAGAACTTTCTTTTGCTGGTATTTTATCACCTCTGCGTTTTTTTTTTTTTGCTAAACAAATAAAAAAAGACTGAAAATGTTGAAAGAAAAAGTTTTCTTTGTTTCTGTTATAAAATTTTGTAAATAAGTACATTTTCTCCTTCATTGATAGGCGCTGATGAGGCTGCACTGACGGGCACTGATAAGGCGGCACTGATGAGGTGGCACCAATGAGGTGGCACTGATGAGGTGGCACTGATGGGCACTGATGATGGGCACTGATATTCAGCACTGATGTGCACTTATGGGTGGCACTGATAGGCACAGATAGGCAGCACTGATATGCAGCACTGATAGGCAGCAATGATGGCCACTCATAGGTGGCACTGATGGGCACTGGTGGGCACTGATAGGAGACACTGATGGGCACTGAAAGGCTGCACTGATGGGCACTTATGGGTGGCACTGATAGGCGGCACTGATGGGCACTGATAGGGGGCACTGATGGGCACTGATAGGTGGCACTGATGGACACTGATGGGTTGAACTGTTGGACACTGATAGATGGTACTGATGGGCATCACTGATGGCACTGGCAGGCTTTGCTGATGGGCACTGATTAGAATCTGGGCACTGATTGGCATCTGTCTGGGCACTGATTGGCATATGTATGGGCACTGACTGTCATCCCTGGTGGTCTAGGGTGGCATACATGGTGGCCATCCATTGTGGGCATCCCTGGTGGTCCAGTTTGGGCATCCGCAGGGGGGCTGTGCTGATAATCAATTAGGACAGACCCCCTGTCAGGAGAGCTGTCGATCGGCTCTCCTCTACTCGCGTCTGTCAGAAGCGAGTGAGGAAAAGCCGATAAAGGGCTCACCCTGTTTACACTGTGATCAGCTGTGATTAGACATGGCTGATCACATGATTAAAAGTCTCCATCAGAGACTCTTTACCGGGATCGGTGTTGCGGTGTGTCAGACTGACACACCACACCACTAATCGCCGCGCTGCGCACCCCCATGGGCGTGCGCCGGCTGTTATCCTGAAGGAGGTCATATGGTGTTCAGTCAGGATAAGGGAACCACTGCCCAGTGGTTGAGCGTTGCGTTAGTGATGCTGTTATTGGTTCCACTTCAAAGGTTGTTTACCCTGATCACACCTCACATGGGTCATAAACAGATCTAGATGTGTATATGTACATACTACTACAATGACTAAGGTGTATGCATATTTACACATAACCTAGGCAACAATTACCTCAGGAAAGGTTACCAGGTGAAGGCACCAACAACATCCAAAGACCAACTTTTCCGCAACTGTTTGACAGAGGCACACAATTACAATTTTTTACAGCAAAGCCAATTCTTGCTTTCATCAAGACTAATTCCGTGTACACACAATCGGACATTCTGACAACAAAATCCTGTTATTTATTTCCGAAGGATGTTGGCTCAAACTTGTCTTGCATACACACAGTCGCACAAATGTTGAAGGAAATTTCGAACTTCAAGAATGTGGTGACATACAACACGTAAGACGTGCCGAGAAAAATTAAGTTAAATAGCCAGTGCGGCTCTTCTGCTTGATTCCGAGTATGCGTGGAATTTTGTGCGTTGTCGGAAAATTTGAGAACCAACTCTCAAATTTTTGTTGTCGGAAATTCAGAGAAAAAATGTCCGAAGGAGCCTACACACGCTCCTATCGAACATTTGTTGTCAGATTGTCCAATTGTGTGTACGCGGCATTACTCTAGAATGTTACGGGGTGAGGGCACCAACAACACCCAAAGACCAATTTTTCCGCAAAGGTTTGACAGGGGCATCAAAATATTTTTTTTTAAAGCAAGGCCAATTCTTGCTTCCCTCAAGACTACATTTAGAATGTTACGGGGTGAAGGCACCAATAACACCCAAAGACCAATTTTTCCACACTCGTTACTTTTATCCAAAGTCCAAAGTCTGCAAAAGAGACACCAGACTTTATTAAAAAAAATTGTTAATCTTGGCCTAAGTGTGTAGACTCCAATGGAGTTTGTTGTTCATGTCCAAACTTTTGCGATGTTCAAAAGTTCTGGCATGAACCAAACAGGGGGTTGTTCAGTCCATCTCTACCTACCATTATAACCCCAAAATACAACAAGCAATGGTACACAGTTCAGCATTGAGGACTTAGCATAGAGTTTATCATGGTATCTGAGTTCTTCCCTCAGAAATGATGTGCCATGTTGTAGGGAAATTGAAGATTCAAGGAAAATATGAAGTGTACAGGAAAGGATCATAATATGTAATGATTGGTTTTGTACCCCAGAGCTCAGATACTTTTTTTTTAATCCAACAGAATGTTTACCATGAAATGAAGTAAAGAACAAATCTGTATATTACGCATAATGTGGTATAGAAAGTTATGTTTGTGATTTGCTCATGTTAAAGCATTACTTATAGGGTATGGTTACTTGATCAAGTTTGCAATGGCTCTAAATGATGTAAAACCATATATACATTTCTAAACAATATAATACTGAATATTGATATGTGTTCTACTATTGCATGTTTGGTGTTTGATCCTATTAATAGGTGTAATCCTTACAAATATGTTTTTATTCCTCATTAACCTTGCATTGCTGCAACATTATTTTTTACATTGTAATGAGTTTCTTCTAAAATTCTGATTTTCCCATTCATGTTAAAGCATAACATATTCTGAAAATCTACTAACAAACAGACAATCACTGAATACTGTTAGCAATGAGACATCATTTGTCAAGAAAGTTTTACTCAATATTAATCTCTGGTTATTTGGAGAATCTGGCCTCAGGGATTGTGAACTGCTGTGTGATTTAGAGATGACCAATGCATATTTGTATAGTCAAATAGGAATAATATGCATACAGATAGGATAATGGCTGGATATGTCACAAGTGTAGTCTTTTTCAGAGCCTTGAGGGATGGAGTGAGAAGTGATTTTACCATGGAAAGTAGGATTTACCAAGGTTACATTTTCAGCATGATTCATTACTGCTAAAAATGCATTATTTTTCTGGAAAATGATAGGCTATATCCCTTGCCTTCACTTGATTCTGTAACCATTAAATGTGTGTTTCTCTCTTAATCATAATGCTGTACGTACACGACAATGAAGAACCACAGCTACAAACTGTAAATCAGCTGCTAGTAATGAAATTCTCTGCAGTATTCTATTTGCCTTCTGACCTAATCTGGTGTGGAGCAGATGTATTCCTATTTATTCAAATAGTACAAAACATAGCAGGAGTTACTTAATAGGAGAACGAAAAAATAAGATTACATGTTACATAGAAAAAAAAGTTTTTGTTTTTTTTTTAAATAGAAGGGAAATCAATAATAAAATAATATATAGCATTATTTAATAACTCCAAGTGCAATAATGATGTACAAAGGGGAGCATCCCAAACAGTATCAGCCAATCAGAAATAAACTTTCACTGCTTTGACTGAAGTAAATTCAATTCTGCTTTTGCAATTTTTTTTTGCGATAAACATGATGGCACATAATCAATGGTTGTCTACTAATGGACCTAACAGAGTACATAGATTTTAAACAAGGAAAAAAAAAGTTCTGCAAGGGTTTAAATTTGACCCACTTCCAGTCTGTCCCATTCTGCACTTTGCATCCTCCCAAATATTTCTCTAAAAATCTTCCCAGGTTAAGAAAACAGTCCACGTCCTTTCAAGTTGTACCAATGTTGATAGCTCCACTGAAAACTGGATTTTGTAAGATTTCTGGTTAATAAATATTTAAGAAATAAAAGAAAATTGCAATTAAAGCAGAGTTCCACCCACTTTTGAGAGGTGGTCTTAAACGAAAGACCACCTCTCCACCCCTCGTTTTTGGATATTGAAAACATTTTTTCCCCTTAGTACCTTTTTTGGAAGTACAAGTGTACTTCTGATTCAGCCGGGCCGTGGCTCAGGATGTCATGTCCTCTTCTTCGGCAAGCACCCCATTGTCTTCTGGAACCTATGTGTGTCCCAGAAGACAAGCTGGCCATTTACAAAGCGCCGCGGGACTCGCACATGCGCAGTCCGAAACCTTCAGTGAAGCCGCACGGCTCCAATGCCAGTTTCCCTTAGTTCGAATGGCAGCGCCTGCACCCGATCCAATGAACAGATCAGCCTGGGGGGGGGGGGGCTCACATCGCAGGCTCCCTGGACAGGTAAGTGTCCTTATTAAAAGTGACTTTTAAAAAAAAATTACGGCTGGAACACCGCTTTAATAAAATATGTGAGGGAAGGAAAGAATACATTTTATTTATTTGACTGTATTCCTTAAAAATAACTGTTGCTCTACTTCTACAAATACATTTTGAATCATACACTAATCACAGTTTGAACAGAGAGCTTCAGCACTTGTTGATTACCATGAAAAGTCTTGTGAATCAGCCAAACTTTTGAGTTATTCTTGTTTTTCAAATGTTCCAAGTTCAATATTATCACATTGCACATGAAATATACAACCTTCAGGAATAAATTCCCTTAAAATAGGATACTATATATCAATATTATAGTTACTGTAGGTAACTGTGCAGAAAATACCAGGGTTATACCAAAGTTTATAAAACTTACTGTATTCACTGAAGGCGATTCACAGTTTTTTTTCTCAAAAAAGTAATATATGAAATTATTGTAGTAGTCAGAGGTGTCAAATGAACAATAACACAAAGAAAGTGAAACAATGAGTGAACCATTCTAAATTTAAAGGGTGACTCCCCTTTTATTATGATGATTCAAAATCTGGTGTTGATTATACATTTATTATAAGCAAAGAATCTAACACATTTCAAAGATATGTGACCCTTCATTAGAGCTGAATGTAAATAGACATATGCATGAATTCATTTCAACATTAGCTGAAATATAAATAATGTGCTGGATAACAAAAATGAATAGGGATGAGCTTGATGTTCTGGTCGAAAGGGTGTTTGCCTGTTCGCTGAAAAGCAAACATTACGTATGTATGATGATTGGTCAAAGCATGCACCTGACCTGCATGCTCTGGCCATTCCAAGCACCTTCTGCTAGGAGAGCCATAATTGTCCAAAGGCAGGGTGCATTTGGCCAATCATGGCTCAGGGGGACTAAGTCCATGCCCCACATTATATAAGGCTGCCCACACACGGCATTCCTGTGTAGTGTTGTTCGTTTTGACGGAGAGATAGATTGATTTAGATTAAGCAGGCAGGTTATTCAGTTGGTGGAAGTGTATTTGATATATATATATATATATATATATATATATATATATATATATATATATATATATATATATATATATATATATATATACAGTCAGTCTATATATATAATCTTACAAAAGTGGGTAAACCCCTCACATTTTTGTAAATATTTTATTATATCTTTTCATGTGACAACACTGAAGAAATTATTACACTTTGCTACAATGCAAACAAGTGAGTGTACAGCTTGTATAACAATGTAAATGTGCTGTCCCCTCAAAATAACTCAACACACAGCCATTAATGTCTAAACTGCTGGCAATAAAAGTGAGTACACCCCTAAGTGAAAATGTCCAAATTGGGCCCAAAGTGTCAATATTTTGTGTGGCCACCATTATTTTCCAGCACTGCCTTAACCCTCTTGGGCATGGAGTTCACCAGTGCTTCACGGGTTGCCACTGGAGTCCTCCTCCACTCTTCCATGACAACATCACGGAGCTGGTGGATGTTAGAGACCTTGCTCTCCTCCACCTTCCATTTGAGGATGCCCCACAGATGCCCCTCAGTTTTAGGGTCCTGGCAATCTTCTTATAGCCTAGGCCATCTTTATGTAGAGCAACAATTCTTTTTTTCAGATCCTCAGAGAGTTTTTTGCCATGAGGTGCCATGTTGAACTTCCAGTGACCAGTATGAGAGAGTGAGAGCGATAGCTCCAAATTTAACACACCTGCTCCCCATTCACACCTGAGACCTTGTAGCACTAACAAGTCACATGACCCCGGGGAGGGAAAATGGATAATTGGGCTCAATTTAGACATTTTCACTTAGGAGTGTACTCACTTTTATTGCCGGCGGTATAGACACTAATGGCTGTGTGTTGAGTTATTTTGAGGGGACAGCAAATCTACACTGTTATACAAGCTGTACACTCACTACTTTACATTGTAGCAAAGTGTCATTTCTTCAGTGTTGTCACATGAAAAGATATAGTAAAATATTTACAAAAATGTTAGGGGTGTACTCACTTTTGTGAGATACTGTATGTATGTATATATATATATATATATATATATATATATATATATATATCTATATATATATACTCTGCATACAGTGTAGCCTATATCTACAGTGCATTCCGTGGTCTATTGTTTCTAATACACTGTCTAATTGGGCGACTATGTGGCAGATGAGGTTTAATGTTGATAAATGTAAAGTTATGCACTTGGGGGCTAAGAATATGCATGCATCATACATACTAGGGGGAGTATAACTGGGGGAATCAATGGTGGAGAAGGATCTGGGGGTTTTGGTAGATCATAAGCTCAATAATAGCATGCAATGCCAAGCTGCAGTTTCGAAAGCGAGCAAAGTCCATTCTTGTATTAAGAGAGGTATGGACTCCGGAGAGAGAGATACAATTTTGCCCCTGTACAAATCATTAGTAAGACCTCATCTGGAATATGCAGTTCAGCTTTGCGCACTAGTTCTCAAAAAGGATATCCGGGAACTGGAGAGAGTGCAGAGAAGGGCAACCAAACTGATAAGAGGCATGGAAGAGCTCAGCTAGGAGGAAAGATTAGAAGAACTGAATATATTCACTCTTGAGAAGAGGAGATTAAGGATATGATCAACATGTACAAATATATAAGGGGTCCATATAGTGAACTTAGTGTTGATTTATTCACTTTACGGTCAACACTGAGGACAAGGGGGCACTCTTTCTGTCTATAGGAAAAGAGATTTCATCTCGAAATATGGAAAGGTTTCTTCACAGTAATAGGGCGTACACACGGTCAGACTTTGTGCGGACATTCCGACAACAAAATCCTAGAATTTTTTCCGACGGATGTTGGCTCAAACTTTTTTTGTCTACACACGGTCGCACAAAGTTGTCGGAAAATCCAATCGTTCTGAACGCGGTGACGTAAAACACGTACGTCGGGACTATAAACGGGGCAGTGGCCAATAGCTTTCATCTCTTTATTTATTCTGAGCATGCGTGGCACTTTGTCCGTCGGATTTGTGTACACACGATCGGAATTTCCGACAACGGATTTTGTTGTCAGAAAATTTTATCTCCTGCTCTCCAACTTTGTGTGTCGGAAAATCTGATGGAAAATGTCCGATGGAGCCCACACACGGTCGGAATTTCCGACAACACGCTCCGATCAGACATTTTCCATTGGAAAATCCGACCGTGTGTACGGGGCATAAGAGCTGTGAAAATGTGGAATAGACTCCCTCCAGAGGTGGTTCTGGAATGCTCAGTAAATTACTTTATGAAAGGCCTGGATTCTTTCCTAAATGTACATAATATAACTGGGTACTAACATTTATAGGTAAAGTTGATCCAGGGAAAATCCGATTGCCTCTCTGGGACCAGGAAGGAATTTTTCCCCCTGCTGTAGCAAATTAGATCCTGCTTTTCTGTTTTTTTTTCTGCCTTCCTCTGGATCAACTGTGGGTATAGGATTGGGTATATGGAATTGTATGATATTTTTTTTTTCTTTTCTTTTTTATGGTTGAGCTAGATGGACTAGTTATGGATGTAACTATGTAACTTCAGGCGGTGTATTAATATATATTTATATATACACAGTCTTGTATATATATGTATATATATATATATATATATATATATATATATATATATATATATATATATATATATATATATAATTATTATTATTATTATACAGGATTTATATAGCGCCGACAGTTTACGCAGCGCTTTACAACATTAGGGCAGACAGTACAAGTACAATACAATTCAATACAGGAGGAATCAGAGGGCCCTGCTCGTTAGAGCTTACAATCTACCAGGGAGGGTCAAGTTATACAAAGGGTAATAACTGTGGGGGATGAGCTAATGGAGAAAATAGTGCAGTTGTTAGATGGAGGCAGGATAGGCTTCTCTGAAGAGGAAAGTTTTCAGGGATCGCCTAAAAGTGGATAAAGTTGGAGACAGTCTGACAGATTGGGGTAGGGAATTCCAGAGGATGGGCGAGGCTCGGGAGAAGTCCTGGAGGCGGATATGGGAGGAGGTGATGAGGGAGCTAGAGAGCAGGAGGTCTTGGGAGGAACGGAGATGGCGATTGGGTTGGTATTTTGAGACTAGGTTAGTGATGTAGCTGGGGGCAGAGTTGTGGATGGCTTTGTAACTTATTGTTAGTATTTTGAATTTAATTCGTTGGGCGAGTGGTAGCCAATGGAGGGATTGGCAGAGAGGGGTAGCAGACACTGAGCGGTTTGTAAGGTGGATGAGTCTGGCAGCAGCATTCATGATGGACTGAAGGGGGGATAGTCTATTTAAAGGTAAGCCAATGAGGAGTGAGTTGCAGTAGTCAAGGCGAGAAATAACCAGGGAGTGAATTAGGAGCTTTGTGATTTCATTGGTTAGAAAGGGACGTAGTTTAGAGATGTTGCGGAGGTTGAGGCGGCAAGCTTTGGAAAGTGATTGGATGTGGGGCTGAAAGGAGCGTTCAGAGTCCAGGATAACACCTAGTACCCTGACATGTGGGGACGGGTGGATGGTTTTGCCATTGCTCTTGACAGAGAAGTCGGGGGAAGAGGAACGTGGGGAAGGAAATATTATAAGCTCGGTTTTGGACAAGTTGAGTTTGAGGAAGTGGTGTGACATCCATACAGATATGTCGTTTAGTAAGTTAGTGATGCGTGAGGAGACTGATGGAGTGAGTTGAGGGGTGAAGAGATAGATTTGTGTGTCATCAGCATAGAAATTATATTGAATGCTGACCCAGGGAAGAGGTGTAGATTGAAAATAAAAGAGGTCCAAGAACAGAACCTTGGGGGACCCCGACAGAGAAGGGAAGAGGAGTGGAGGAAGTAGAATTGTAAGTGACACTGAAGGTGCATTGGGATAGGTAGGATGAGAGCCACTGAAGAGCACAGTCACGGAGACCGAGGGAGTAAAGTTTTTTGAGGAGGAGGGGGTGGTCAACCGTGTCAAAGGCAGCTGAAAGATCCAGAAGTAGGAGTACAGAATAATGTCCGTTGGTTTTTGCAGTTAGTAGGTCATTTGTGAGTTGTAAAAGAGCAGTTTCTGTGGAGTGTTGAGGGCGAAATCCAGATTATATGGGATCAAGAAGGTTGTTTTAAATGAGGTGGTCACTCAGTTGGTTGTAAACCAGGCGTTCAAGGAGTTTAGAGGAAAAGGGGAGCAAGGAGATTGGGCGTAGGTTGTTAAGATTGGTAGGGTCCAAGGACGGCTTTTTGAGTATGGGGGTGACCAGTGCATCTTTTAGAGCATCGGGGAAGATGCCAGAGGTGAGGGAGAGATTGAAGATGTGGGTTATAGAGTGTAGGATGGGGTCAGAGGGTGACCGTAGCATTTGAGAGGGAATAGGGTCCAGGGGACAGGTGGTTAGGTGGGCGATAGAAAGGAGTTTAGCAACTTCATCTGTAGTAGTAGATTTGAATAGGGGGAGTGTCAGTTGTACCTGTTGACATGGGGTCTTAGCTGGGGGAGATACCTGTAGAATGGAAATTTCATCACGGATTGTATCAATCTTGTTTTTGAAGTGATTAGCGATTTCCTGGGCAGTGAGTAAGTCAGTAGGTGGAGGCGGTGGAGGACAAAGTAGAGAGTTGAAGGTAGAGAAGTGTTTACGGGGATTGGATGAGAAAGTTTTAATAAGAGTTGTAAAATAGGTTTGCTTGGCAGTGTGGAGGAAAGAATAGTATATTTGGAGGGCAGATTTGTATTGGTTGAAATCTTTGAGAGACTTAGTCTTGTGCCACAGACGCTCAAGAGCGCGACTACGTTTTTTGAGAATTTTAGTGTCATCTGTTTGCCAGGGTTGTAGGGGTCGAGGCCTGATTCTGCGTGTAGTGAGTATATATATGTAGTTTTGTGTATATATATATATATATATATATATATATATATATATATATATATATATATAGTACAGTGTCTACTACACTTCTGGTGTTGTGCATAGTATAAAATACAGTGCAGCCATAGTACAGTTGCTAATACAGTGCAGGTGGTGTACACAGTATCTAATACAGTGTCTACAGTGTCTACTACACTTCTGGTGGTGTACACAGTATAAAATACAGTGCATTCATAGTACAGTTTCTAATACAGTGCAGGCGGTGTACACAGTATCTAATACAGTGCGTACAGTTCCTCCTACACTTCTGGAGGTACACAGTACACAATACAGTGCAGCCGTAGTACAGTTTCTACTACTTTTCTGGTGGTCTACACAGTACACAATACAGTGCAGCCGTAGTACAGTTGTTAATACAGTGCAGGCGTTGTACACAGTATTTAATACAGTGTGTACAGATTCTACTACACTTCTGGTGGTGTACACAGTACACAATACAGTGCAGCCATAGTACAGTTTCTACTACTTTTCTGGTGGTGTACACAGTATAAAATGCAGTGCATCCGTAGTACAGTTATTAATACAGTGCAAGCGGTGTACACAGTATCTAATACAGTGTGTACAGTTTCTACTACACTTCTGGTGGTGTACACAGTATCTAATACAGTGTGTCTGCCACAGCTCTCTCCTCCACCCCTCCTCTTCTTCTTCCTCTATGGCCTCGTCTGCAGATTTGTCCTCTGAACCAGCAGTGCTCTGTAAGTTCTCAAAGGGCTACGTAAGCAGTCAGGCAAAAAAAGATGCCATAGGATGCTTGAGTTGGTCTACTTAGGGGACAGGAGCCACACTGGGGCAGGGATTCTGTCAGCTCTGGCTCAAAGGTGGTTGATGCCACGCCAGCTTCAGCCAGGAATGGTTGTATGTGACAATGGCACCAACCTTCTCTCCACCCTCCGACAGGGACACTTGACTTATGTTCCACATTTGGCACAAGTCCTGAATTTGGTGGTGCAGCGGTTATTGAGCAGGTACCCAAGCTTACAGGATCTCCTGAGGTAGGCCAGAAAAGTCTGTGGTCATTTTTGCCAGTCATACAATGCCAGTGCTCAGCTGGCTGACATTCAAAGGGAATGCAACCTGCCCACCATTTGTGACATGCCCACCAGGTGGAACTCAATGGTGGCAATGCTGCAGCGACTGCACACACAGCAGAGGGCCATCAATGAGTACCTGTGTGAGTATGGCACCAGGACAGGGTCAGGGGAGCTTGGCTTCTTTTCGCCACACCAGTGGCTATTGATCAAGGATGCATGCACTGTCCTGTTACCATTTGAGGAGGCCATGAGGATGGTGAGCAGCAACAATGCATGCCTCAGTGAAACTGTCCCTCTTGTCTTCCTGTTGGAGCACACGCTTCGTGGAATAATGGACAGAGCACTTGAGGCAGAACAGAGGGAGGAAGAGGAGGTCTTTCTTACCTCTCAAGGCCCCCTTTATCCAGATAGCATTCCTGCGGGCCTGCCAAACACACAGGAAGAAGAGGAGGAGGATTGTGTCAGCATGGACGTGGAGGGTAACACTCAGCAGCAGTCTTCAAGGGATAGTTTTTAGTTCCCAGAAACCCAAGGAGTTGTACGTGGCTGGGAGGAGGTTGTTACGGATCATGTGATCCTTAGTGACCCAGAAGACTCAGAATCGAATGCCTCTGCAAATTTAAGCTGCATGGCCTCCTTGATTCTGTAAAGCCTGTAAAAGAAACCTAGGATTCGTGGTATCAAGGAGAGAGATCATTACTGGCTGGCAATCCTTCTTGATCCACGTTACAAGGGTAAGGTTGCAGAACTCATCCTGCCTTCGCAGAGGGAGCAGAGGATGAAACATCTTCAGGAGGCCTTGAAGAAAGGTTTGTGCAATGCATTTTCAGACACCTGGAAGGTTACAATTTCCTGGTGCTGGACAACATGTTGCTGAGGCTTCGTTCAGTCAGAGGAAGAGCGGTGGAGAAAGTGGCCAACTGACCGATGCCTTTAAACAATTTTTCAGTCCTCAGTGCCAAGGTCTGATCAGTTCAAGCAACCATCGCCAGTGTCTGCATTACATGGGGCTGGAATATCTAGGGAGCATCCACTGGGTTATTGGGTCTTGAGGATGGACCACTGACCAGAACTTGCTCAATACGCAATTGAGCTACTGGCCTGTCCTGCATCCAGCATTCTTTCTGAACACACATTCAATGCTGCTGGAGGGTTTGTAACGGATCATAGAGTGCGCCTGTCCACAGACTCCATTGATAGGCTCACATTCATAAAAATGAATCTTTGTATCAGCAGCTATCAAGCACCTGATGCTGATGTAACTGATTGGATTTTGTATGGATATGGGATCCCTTGAAGACTGCCTATGCTGAGTGACTATCCTATTCCTCCTCAATCTTGATGATGCTAGCTTCCAACAATATTTTTGGTTTAGGGCACCACCACCACCCAAGGCCCAATTTTTCTGTTTAACGGGGGCATGCAAGTACAATTCTTGATATAATATTTCATAGCAGGGCCCATTCTTGCGCCCAACAAGTGTAACTGTGAGGGCTTACAGTGTTGTGGCACTACCACCACCACCACCAAAGACCCAATTTTTCTGCCCTTGTTTAACAGGGGCATGTAATTCCAAATCTTGATACAATATTTCACAGCAGGGCCCGTACCTGTGCCCAACAAGTTTAACTGTGAGGGCTTACGGTCTTCTGGTACCACCACCACGGCCACCACCAAAGGCCCAGTTTTTCTGCCCCTTTTTAACAGGGGCATGTAATTGCAGTTTTGATATAATATTTCAATGCAGGCTCCGTTCCTGCGCCCAACAACAGTATCTTTGAGGGGTTACAGTGTTGTGGCACCACCACCACCAAAGGCCCACTTTTTCTGCCCCTGTTTAACAAGGGCATATAATTCCAAATTTTGAAATACATTTTTCACAGCAGGTCCTGTTCCTGCACCCAACAAGATTAACTCTGAGGGTTTACAGTGTTCTGGTACCAGCACCACCACCAAAGGCCCAATTTTTCTGCCCCTGTTTAACAGGGGCATGTAATTCCAAATCTTGATATAATATTTCACAGCAGTGTCCGTTCCTGTGCCTACCAAGATTAACTGTGAGGCCTTATGCCCCATACACACGGTCGGACTTTGTTCGGACATTCCCACAACAAAATCCTAGGATTTTTTCCGACGGATGTTGGCTCAAACTTGTTTTGTCTACACATGGTCGCACAAAGTTGTCGGAAAATCCGATCGTTCTAAACTCGGTGACGTAAAACGCGTACGTCGGGACTATAAATGGGGCAGTGGCCAATAGCTTTCATCTCTTTATTTATTCTGAGCATGCGTGGCACTTTGTCCGTCGGATTTGTGTACACACGATCGGAATTTCCGACAATGGATTTTGTTGTCGGAAAATTTTATCTCCTGCTGTCCAACTTTGTGTGTCAGAAAATCCGATGGAAAATGTCCGATGGCGCCCACACACGGTCGGAATTTCCGACAACACGCTCTGATCGGACATTGTCCATCGGAAAATCCGACCGTGTGTACGGGGCATAACAGTGTTCTGGTACCACAAGCACCAAAGGCCCAATTTTTGGTGCTGGTGGTATATAGCATATACTGCTGTTCAGAGTATATAGTTTAGTTAATATTTATACCAGACCCAAAGGGCCTGGTAATGGACTGGGGGGACTCCATGCCATTTTTTCAATGATTTTCATCTATATTGCCAGGACCCAACAATACATTACAGCTGTGAGCAGTTTTAAATTACTTTTTTTCCTTTAGAAATGTAATTTTGCTGTGGTATTGTTCTAAACACAAGAAAACTGCACCACTTTACAGGCATACTATAGAAACCCCCCAGGCATGATATTTAAAGGAATGTTTAATTTGTATTATTTCACTTTATGCATTATTAAAATCACTGCTGCCGATAAAACTGCAGTTTTTAAAACTTTTTTTTTGCATTGATACATGTCCTCTGGGGCAGGACCCAGGTCCCCAAACACTTTTTATGGCAACAGCTTGCATATAAGCCTTTAAAATTAGCACTTTTTATTTTTCACGTTCATGTCCCATAGACTTTAACCGTGTTCGCGTGTTCAAATTAATTTTTGGCCTGTTTGCATGTTCTGCTGTGATCCGAACTGGGGGGGTGTACGGCTCATCCCTAAAAATGAAGAATAAGTTGTAAATTGTGAGCAGGAATCTAACAGTATCTTTCAGAGCCTTGTCTTTGGATCTATTAAAAAGGAATAACAGAAAGTACTAAACGTTGAAAATAGGAAAAAGTTGCCATCATACCATCTGGGTAAAGAAGAAAATAAAAATACTTTACAATATAGATTCAGCATATACTTCAATAGTATATACCTAGATAAAATCATTATGTGTGTTAAAGCCCAAATTAACTTTCACTCTAATGCCCCGTACACACGGTCGAACATTGATTGGACATTCCGACAACAAAATCCTAGGATTTTTTCTGACGGATGTTGGCTCAAACTTGTCTTGCATACACATGGTCACACAAAGTTGTTGGAAAATCCTATCATTCTGAACGTGGTGACGTAAAACACGTACGTCGGGACTATAAACGGGGCAGTAGCCAATAGCTTTCATCTCTTTATTTATTCTGAGCATGCGTGGCACTTTGTGCATCGGATTTGTGTACACACGATCAAAAATTCAGACAACAGATTTTGTTGTCGGAAAATTTTATAGCCTGCTCTCAAACTTTGTGTGTCGGAAAATCCGATGGAAAATGTGTGATGGAGCCTACACACGGTCGGAATTTCCGACAACAAGGTCCTATCACACATTTTCCGTCTGAAAATCCGACTGTGTGTACGGGGCATAAGTCAGCTAAATACATTCCATATGCATTAAAATAAAAAGTTTTTAGAAAGTAGTCAGTTAGTATGTAGGTGGGACATAACAGCCCTATAGATGAATTTTAAATGTATTTTTTATTTATTACAGGTACTTACTGTATATAGCACCATCAGTTTACACAGCACTTACATATATATTGTACATTCACATCAGTCCCTGCCCTCAAGGAGCTTACAATCTAAGGTCCCCAACTCACAGTCATACATACACATACTAGGGCCAATTTAGACAAGAACAAATTAACCTACCAGCATGTCTTTGGAGTGTGGCAGGAAACTGAGGTACCCAGACAGAAACCCACACAGGCACAGGGAGAATATGTAATGCATACAGAGAGTGCCATGACTGAGGTTCAAACTGACAACCCTAGTGTTGCTAGATGGAAATGCTAACCACTTAGCAACTGTGCTGGCTGTTACTTCATGAAGAGAGTTCAGTACTAATTTATGTAATCCTTTCAATTTGTTTGCATTCTACTTGTTCGCTATATGGTCATATTTTTCATCATAAACGTGGCACAGACTTTGGTTATTATTCATTATCTGATACAGGTCTGTGAACTCATTGTTTTTTCTGAGTACATCCAAGTTGTATCCTGTTTTTCTGTGCACCATTCCCCACATGCTATCTAAAGTTATCAACACATTTGCTAAAGCAGCTCTGAATCAAGAGCTTAGTAAATGATAGACATGTGCATTCCTTTTCGTCTGAATGCATTTTAGTCCGAATTTCAGGTATTTTCACTATCATTTTAACAAACGATAACGAAAGTGCAGAATACGAAAACTGAAAGATCCGACATCCAACAAATGCTTTATTTTCGTTTTCGTTGCGACAACAGTTTGATATAGATGGGAGATTTGACATGATGCTGACAATAACAATGTGTGTCTATCGAACCTGTGGTCGAATGTGCCTAACCTTAACTCTATTAGTCCAAGATTATTCTACATAGAGAAAAAAGATTCGACATAGAGAGAAAAGATTCGACATAGAGAGAAAAGCTTTGACACAGGTAGAAAAGATCGCTGCTGGAATTGGCTGGGGGAAGTAAAATAAAAATAATGATGATATTGGCCGATTGTAACCAAAGAGGAGGGGCAGTAAAATAGCTAGAACTAAGTACAGACATACAACCAACTTACTTTCACTTACAATTTGCAAGCAGAGAGCGACACACACACTGAATCATTTTAGAAGACAGTCAATCTTAGCTGGTCCGTTTGTCAGAGAACCTGAATTATTTAGCAATTAAGCATAAGCACAGCAGCAAAACAATAGTGAAGCAAGCTACAGTTCAACTTAACTTTTTTATAATAATCTGCTTCTATTGTGTTAGTGTTGTGAACTTGATAATGATACTAGTGTTGCTAGTGTTGTGATAGCCTCAGAGGCTGCCCGTGTTGTGGGGGGGGATTTATTAATATAGATTCCATATTATAATGCCATATCAATATCTGACACAACGTCGGATGCTGCGCCCGCCATTGCACTTGCAAGTTGAGAAACGAATGTCAAAGTTGTCTGACTGTTGGGGTAGAGTAGACCATTCAACATGAACGATGAAGATTCGACAAAGCAACGAAAAACATACAAACGTCGAATCTTTGGCTTATGGTGTCTGTCGAAAGTTCTAAGAAGATTCGACGGAGCAGCTAAACTGTACGACACTGCAATCGTACATTTCCAGTCAAATGCATCCGCCCATAGGCTATAGAAAAATTCTAATGTTGGTTGACTAGTAAAATAATTAATAAATATAATTATTACTAGTCATACAACATTAGAATTCTACTACAGCTAGCTTGTAGGAAGAAAATTCGACCGGAAATGTACACGTACAGTTTAGCTGCTCCATCGAATCTTCTTTGAACATTTGACAGACACCATAAGCCTTCAATGACAGATTCGACCTTAATTAATTTGTATTTTCGGACAAATGCAATTTTTAACGAAAAACAAATTAAATAAAAACGAATTTCGGGAGTAACTAAATAAATTTATTTTTCGGACGAAAACGAAATTCCGAAACAAAATATTTCAGTGTGCACATGTCTAGTAAATGACGGGAAGCTTTCCTGACTTTCATCCAATCATGTGCAAGTAAACATGCTGTTTTTTTATTTCTTGCATGTGATTGGGTATTCTTTTGCAAAGTGAAGCTTCACCTTATTTACTAAGCTCTGGAGCAACTGCACTTGCAAAGTGCACATTCTACTTGCCTTCAGTAAATCAACCCCATTATGTTATGTCTTGCCAAATCATAACATTTTTACATGTGTAGTCAGTAGCAGCCAAAGTAAAAAAGGGTACCCAGTTCAGAAATAATGTTTAAATAAATAATATTGATCAAAAGAGGCAGTATTGTGAAGGAAATTTGTATATTCTGTATATTATCTTATTCTAATTCTATTTTGTATGTATTGCACATTGCACTTACATTGCGCACACAGCACTAATAATGTTTTCATGTTGTATTCTTTTGAGTCCTGATTAGAATTTAGCATGTTGAGCCCCTTGTTACCAAAAAAGCACAATTGTAATATTAATGTAATACCTACGTAATCATGTGTATAAAAAACTTGAATTGTGTTACATAAACAGAACATTTATTTGCAAAGATGCTGAGCGTATCTTTGTGTCTGTTTCCTACTGCAGTAGTTATTATTCATTCAGAATCACTAATCAATATGAGGATAGATATGAGTTGACTATCGATAAGATTTCCAGAACACACTATATGACTAACTGATAATAATCCTTATGTGCCATAACTTACCTTTTTTTTAACAATGGGGGCCAACAAAAGCTAAAATTACCTATAGTAATGTAACATAACACATACATTTTTAAACTAGCTAATCAAGAATGTGTTTGTGAGATAACACAGTGAATTTTGAGAAGGAAGTAAAAAGCCAATTTTATTTAAAAAAATATAAATACACACTAATCAATATCAGGGTTTGGAGTAAGTGACCATGGGATAAAATAGTGAATTGCATTTAATTAACTGAAATCAGCAAACTGAGCCTAAGTCATGTCTTGTATTGCACGTCAGCAGCAAATTTTATCACTGAGCAAAAAGCACATTACACTGTATTATGTCATTAAGTCAAATGACATGAAGGGTTTCAAGAAAATATTACACTGTAGTAACAAATTACACCAACCAGCTAAAACATAGTACATTAAACCATAACAGCACATTAGCACATTAACAAATCCATAGTATGACGTAAAAGCAATTTTTATTGATTAGCTAAATCACATTACTTCACAAAGCAACAGTACAGTATATGGCAGAGCAGCTTATCCCCAGCCTACTTCTATTCATCCTCTCTCATAATTATCAAACACCAGCCCCTCTCATAATAATAACACTAGTTCACAGTTCCTCTGATATTTTCCAACCACAGTTTCCACAATATAGGATGTATCCAGTAGGAGAATCATTTTGTGAATACATTTTGAGGCATTTTTAGCGCTTTTAAAAGTCTATAAATCAGAGAACCAAACTGTAATATGTTGCAAGTTACCAATCCTTTTGACCCGGTTCTCCTGCTAGTAACACACATTGTGGTGAATTTAAGAATGGCAAATAGACTGTGCACTTTGCAAGTGCAGTTGCACTCATTTTCCACAGAGCTTAGTAAATGTGGTAAAGATGCTGATTTTCATCATCCAATCAGGTGCAAGCAAATATGCTTTTTTATTACTTTCCTTGTACCTGATTGGGTATTCTTTACAAAGTAAAGTTTTAACACAATACATTTACTAAGGAAAATGAGTGTAAATGCACTTGCAGAGTGTACAGTTTATTTGTCTTTAGTAAATTAACCCCTCCTCCTAAAGAGGAGCAGCGTTGTTGGACATATTCCCCGTACACACGATCGGACATTGATCGCACATTCCGACAACAAAATCCATGGATTTTTTCTCACGGATGTTGGCTCAAACTTGTTTTGTCTCCACACGGTCGCACAAAGTTGACGGAATTTCCGAACGCCAAGAATGCGGTCACGTACACCGCGTATGACAAGACTATAAAAAGGTAGTTCAATCCCAAGCGCGGCACCCTTTGGGCTCCTTTTGCTAATCTCGTGTTAGTAAAAGTTTGGTGAGAGACGATTTGCGCTTTTTCAGACTCGTGGTTTTCAGATCATTTTCTGCTGTTCAGTTTGTGCTTGTGGGTTTGTATCTGGTCTTCAGTGCGTGCAGTGAGTTACCCTTGACTTTGTCATTGTGATCTTGTTAGTTCGTTACTGATTTTCAGGTCGCTCTTCACAGGCCTTGCTGTTCTTCAGTGCGTTCTGTTACTTCGTTCTGAGCAGTCGACCGTTTTCTAGCCATGTTGCATGTACGTACTCATCGTAGAGTTCGTGCTGTGCGGGGGCTTGGTGTTGGGGTCCTTACTTTGACACAAGCCCAGTCCATGAACAGGGTGGGGAGGAATTCATGGACCAAGAATTGGTTGCTCCAGCGTGACCAGTTCTGTCACATGCCTTTGCTCCGTGAGATCCTTGAGAATAATCCTGATGATTTCAGAAACTTTCTCATGATGACGGACCCCGTATTTCACTGTTTGTTGGCTTTGCTGACCCCCTATATCAGCAGGCAGGATACCTGCATGAGGCAAGCCATCACTCCGGAGCAGAGGCTAGTCGCCACCCTGCGGAGAAGCCTGCAGGACTTTAAGTTCTAGACAGGCATCTCCCCCCAGGCTCTGGCGATCATTATCCCAGAGACCTGTTCTGCCATATTTCAGGTCCTGCAGAAGGAGTATATTAACCAGTTGCCAGTTGGATAACTCTGGGATCACGTACTATGACGTGATCCCAGAAAACCACTCCTGTGCGCCCCCTGGGGCGTGCACACGGGAACATCCGTGTTCGCCGGGTACACGGGTGCCGGCGCAACACGGATCGCGGTAAAGGGCCAATGACAGCGGCCCTTTATCATGTGATCGCTCCGTCCATGTGATTGCTTTCCAAAATGGGGTCACTTTGTGGGCGTTTCCATTGTCCTGGTGCTGCAGGGCCTTCAAAAGTGTAATAGGTGGTTGAGAGATTAGATGTGTAATTTATGCTTCTAGAACGCCTGAATGTGCTACTTCAATGTTGCACCTCTGTATGTGGCCAGGCTGTGTAAAAGTCTCACACATGTGGTATCGCCATACTCAGGAGGAGTAGCAGAATATATTTTGCGGTGTCATTTTTGCTATGTACATACTATGTGTTGGAAATATCTTAGAAATGGACAAGTTTGTGTAAAAAAAATGCGTTTTAATTTTTTTTCCACATTTTCCAAAAACTGGAAAAAATGAACTGTTCAAAAGACTCATTATGCCTCATAGATTATATGTTGGGGTGTTTTCTTTCCAAAATGGGGTCACTTTGTGGGCATTTCCATTGTCCTGGTGCTCCAGGGCCTTCAAAAGTGTAATAGGTGGTTGAGAGATTAGATGTGTAATTTATGCTCCTAGAACGCCTGAATGTGCTACTTCAATGTTGGGCCTCTGAATGTGGCCAGGCTGTGTAAAAGTCTCACACATGTGGTATCACCATACTCAGGAGGAGTAGCAGAATATATTTTGGGGTGTCATTTTTGCTATGTACATGCTATGTGTTGGAAATATCTTAGAAATGGACAACTTTGTGTAAAAAAAATGCGTTTTCATTTTTTTTCCACATTTTCCAAAAACTTCTGGAAAAAAATGAACCATTCAAAAGACTCATTATGGCTCACAGATTATACGTTGGGGTGTTTGCTTTCCAAAATGGGGTCACTTTGTGGGTGTTTCCATTGTCCTGGTGCTCCAGTGCCTTCAAAAATGTAATAGGTGGTTGAGAGGTTAGATGTGTAATTTATGCTCCTAGAACGCCTAAATGTGCTACTTCAATGTTGCGCCTCTGTATGTGGCCAGGCTGTGTGTCTCACACATGTGGTATCGCCATACTCAGGAGGCGTAGCAGAATATATTTTGGGGTATCATTTGTGTAATGTACATGCCATGTGAGAGAAATAACCTGTTATAATGACAATTTGGTGTGAAAAAAAATAAAAATAAAAAAATCTTCATGTTGCAAAGAACTGTGGGAAAAAATAACAACTTCAAAAAACTCACCGTGCCTCTTACTAAATACCTTGGAATGTCTACTTTCCACAAAGGGGTCATTTTGTGGGTATTTGTAATTTCCTGGCACCATAGCTTGTAGACTCTATAACTTTCACATAGACTAAATAATATCCACTAATTTAGGTTATTTTTACCAAAGATATGTAGCAGTATACATTTTGGCCCAAATTTATGAAGAAAAATTACTTATTTGCAAAATTTTATAATAGAAATGAAGAAAAATTATTTTTTTTTTTACAAAATTGTCAGTCTTTTTTCATTTATAGCACGAAAAATAAAAAACCCAGAGGTGATCAAATACCACCAAAAGAAAGCTCTATTTGTGTGAAAAAAAGGACAAATAATTTCATATGGGTACAGTGTTGCATGACTGAGTAATTGTCATTCAAAATGTGAGAGCACTGAAAGCTGAAAATTGGTCTGGTTAGGAAGGGGGTTTAAGTGCCCAGTGGTCAAGTGGTTAAGGTAAGATTTCTATCCTTTAACATCACATTTTATTGTATAGAATGTTTGATAATATATTGTATTTCTTTCCTCATTCCCTAATTCCCATGATTGTAATATGCTGTGAATGTCCCCTTTGTCCTCATGCATGCTGTAATTTTTTTATATATATTTTTTTGTCCTTCATACATATTTGCCTTCACTTACATCCCCAGCATGCTCTCCTGGCCCTATATTCACCTAGCGTAGTCACTTAACAATGTATTTTGTCAGCTCCATAGTAGTGCTTTACCCTAAATACCCCCTAAAATGTTTAAAATTGTGATTTGTGCTTTAAATTCAGGCAGAGTGCCAGAGTTTTTTTTTTAGGTCCCAAAATCATTTGGAACCCTCTCTCCCCCCAGTTGCTAACTCAGCTGATACCAATCCTCTATCTGCTGACTTTGCCAAACCCATACACACTTTACCCACCTCTTTTGTGGTCAGATTTATGGATGAATTCCCCAAAGCATGTAGTGCAAGGGCCTGCCTGAATACTTTCAAATGTACTTTTTTTAAGTTTCTGTATTCTATTATTATCTTGATCGGTAATAGCAGAATGTAAAAATGTGCTAAAATGTGTACAGTGTGTATTTATCTCTTTGTATTATGACACTTCTTACCTGTCCAGTGGGCTGACAATAGTGTAAGTAAGGAGGGGCTGGCCAAAGTAATACACATTATTTAGGCATTCATCTCTCAATGAAGTGGAGAGGGTTACCTGTCCAAAACATCTCCATCCCCCTCATAAAATTTATAAAATGGCCCATGAGAGGGGGGGATCTGATCGGTGGACCTTATACCTTTGTCTTTAAATACTCCCTAAAATAAATGTAATACTGATGTTGGCCAAGAATGTTTTTGTCTAATCTGCTTTCCATGTTTATGTGCAAAATGAATAAGTTTTATTTCTTGTTTTACTCCATAGTTTCCTTCCAACCCACAGGAATGGCAGACTGTGGCCTCCCATTTTGCCCAGCGGTGGGACTTTCCTAACTGCGGAGGGGCAATTGATGGGAAACACGTCCACATCATCCCACCACCCAATTCGGGGTCATACTATTACAACTACAAGGGGTTCAGTAGTATTTTGATGTTGGCGGTGGTGTCGGCTACTTACGAGTTCCTGTATGTGAACGTGGGGAAGAATGGCCCGATGTCAGATGGTGGAGTCATCGCCCAGACGGAGTTCTACAAGGCATCTCCAGAATGTCAGCTTGGACTTGCCACCTCCAGAAGACAATGCGGAAGGACTCCCATTCGTCTTCGTTGCGGATGAAGCATTTACGCTGGGGGACCATCTTATGTGGCCATTCCCTATGAGGACCCTCACCCTGGACCAGAGGGTTTTTAATTACCAGCTGGCCAGAGCCAGAAGAGTGGTGGAGAACACATTTGGAATAATGGCCACCCGGTTCCGCCTATTTATTACACCCATAGACATGGTGGAGTATAAACTGAATCACATCATCCTGGCTTGCTGTGTTCTCCACAACTTTTTAAGGATAAATTCTGTGAACTATGCTGGCTCAGTTGGGCCTGAAGCTGGAATTAATATCAATGAACTAACCCTGACGGAGCTTGAACCTGGCCGTCCTGGCTTGCCCCCCAGAGTGCCCACGAGGTCCGTCTAAGATACATGGAATACTTTGCGGGTAGGGGGGCCATCAATATGCCATACAATGTCTGAGACATTTTTAAATTGAAAAAAAATTTAACTACTAAAATATTTGCTGACATTTACTGCTTTTGTTTCTTTTAGCTGACCCTGACTGAAATTTGGGGAGTCCTGAAAATGGCGTGATTGTGTAACATTAGAAAGCACTGTTGGGTGTTATTTACTAAAGGCAAAGACATTTTGCACTACAAGTGCACTTGAGATTGCACTGAAACTGCACTTGTAGTGCAAAGTGGATTTGCCTTTAGTAAATAACCCCCATTGCCACAGAAAACACCAATTTTACCACACAAAAAGTTTAGGAGCATTGAAAAAAGAAGCCACACATTGTTGATTCTCAATCTTTTTAATACAAGCACAATCACAATCACATGTGCATTTATAAAAGGTTTTTAAAACAAACCAACATGTTTGTTGTATAACAATTTTTTTGGTCACATTAATAAAAGTAGAAATGTCCATTTAAGGTAAAACAGGCATGGTTAAAACCAACAAGAAATACACAAATCTGGAACTTACAAAGTTCAACTTTGTTAGAAATTAAAGGCAATATCAGACATGAGTATTTATAAACTGTGTTTGATATTGCATTCAGATGGGGTGAAGTCACCCCTGGAAAAGCCAAATTTTGAAGATGCACACAAATTGCCGAATGTCAACATGTGCTAGCTGCCATCACGGGGGATCAAGGGACATGTTTTGGGGGTGCAACCCCTACCTCTCAGCTACTTTATTATTGAGGAAAGGGTTGCACCCCCAAAACGCATACATTGATCTCCCGTTATGGCAGATAGCACATGTTGACACACTGGGGTGATTTACTAAAGGCAAAAAGACTGTGCACTTTGGAAAGTGCAGTTGCACACAGCAAGAGCAGTTGCTCCAGAGTTTAGTAAATTAAAAGTAATTCATACCACTGCTTTAGAACCTTTTTTTTGTTCTCGTCAGTCATTATGTTAGTCTGGCAGGTTGGGGTCTGCTACTGATCCAAGGAGATGGGTTGTGTTTCCCCAAGTAGCAGCAGCTGAGTTTTTAATAGTCATGTAGCACTGTGTACTACTTTTAGTCTGTGGATGCATAAGTAGTACTTGCCAAAATATGAAATGCATACTGGAAATAGTTTACGGTAAACATCCAATAACTTTTCACCTCTTCAATGCCTATAGAAAAGAGGACCTATGAAACATATTAATCCAAATTATCACATTTTATTTCTTATAATTCACAGCTGCATTGGTTTGATTTTAGAAGTTATTCAATTAGTCTTTATTTGTTGTTTTTTTTTTTTATATAGAAATAACAGTTATAGGAGAAAAGACAAAATTTATTACATATAAAATAGAAGGTAGTAGAACATCTCAGGTTCAAGCATTTGAGTGTTATGCTTAAGATATTAAATAACACATCAGTAATGTAAAACAATAAAGTCAATTTGAAATAACTGGCATTGAAAGAGAAAGCTGTAGAATATCTATCAAACAATTGGTTTATGTATTTTATCCAGTTCACTATACACCTTTTGCTGACAAAGTGGCCACTATAGAGACATTAAATGAAATAATGATGTTTTAGCCTGTCTTTATGATCAATAAATACCAACCTTCCAGAAGAATCCCCTTTAAAGCACTTTTTTTAAATGGGTGTTTCTGCTGACCACACGCTGTCTCCATTTTGAGGCGTTATGTTTTTATCATCTACAAAATGTTGGACACCTAATTTGTCACCAAAAGCATTACTGGGCACTAGCCTGTCCATACTTTTACACTTGGACTATACTATCCCACTACCTGGCTTTATTTATAGATATATCAGAAATTTAGTTGGCTAAATATACCACCCATTGTGGGCTGCCTGTGCTGCAAGGAGACTTGACCTGGTTCTATTATGCTGCTAACTACTGGTGGCAAGTTTAAGTACCAATTACTACATCTGTACAATGACTACCTATATAAACCATTGATTACAGTGCTGTTTTGTTTTATAAATGGCTGATCTAACATACTGTAGTATTGTAGGGCCCTGCCTCAGGCATGTTTTTACTTGTATTATAAGTGTGCTGCAGTACTAAAAATAAAAAATAATTATGTTTATATTTAATTTACATCAGGATGTCATTGGAAAGATATATCAAAATTTATTTTTACCTTTAAAATTATTATTATTATTGAAAATTTTGCAAATACTCAGTACAAAAGAACTGCCGTCAGCGGAACAAGTAGAGGAAACATATACAATACAGAAGATATTGAAACCCACAATGTCATCAAAATAGATTATAACCTAAAAGGTGATGGTAGGTGAGACCCAAAAAATTGGTAACTATTTATTATATTATATATATACCCCAGTGATAATTACGGTGGGGGGGGGTCTCCATTGGTGTATTAGTAAAAAAAGGTATGTACAAAAATGCTAAGAGTCTAGCTAACAAAATGGAAGGGCTAGGACTCATTCTGCTGGAGAAAGGTTTTAACTTCATAGGAGTGTCAGAAACAGGGATTCACTGTGTTTAAGAAAGAGCAGAGTAGGTGGAAATAGGAGAGGGGACGCTTGAAAGTCAGGAATGGCCTGAAAGTAAATGTAAAAGACAATATCACTAGCAAGGTTGTATGTTCAAATAAATGAAAAAAAATTTAAAGAACTGGTGGATATATGTTATAGCTCCCCTAACATAAGAGAAGAAGAGGAGTATCAACTGCCCTCACAGTAATGGTGGGGAGGCAGGGCAAGGTTATCATTATGGGAGACTTCAACTATCCTCTTATCTTTTGGGCCAGTGTTTCTCAACTCCAGTCCTCAAGGCGCACCAACAGGTCATGTTTTCAGGATTTCCACTATTTTGCACATGTGATTTGATCAGTTTCACTGCCTTAGTAATTACCACAGCTGTTTCATCTGAGGGAAATCCTGAAAACGTGACCTGTTGGTGCGCCTTGAGGACTGGAGTTGAGAAACACTGTTTTGGGCAAATGAAACCACACACTCAACTAAGGCCTTGAATTTATTGCAGAACATTTTTCACAGATCAAATAGTGGTAGCCCTAGCTAGAAAAAAGAATGCTCTGCTAGGTTTTCTCTTTTTAAATAACAAAAACAAAAGCTAATTGCAAGTGTGGAAATTAGAGACAGCTTTGGTCACAGTGATCACAGAGTAATTACATTTGCAGTTAATTACAGGTAAGAGAGACATGTTAGTATGAGAAAACACAGAATGTCAAAAAATAATAAGTTGCACTCTTTACTGTAAGATACTAAATGGGACCACATCTTCTTATCAAAAAACACTAAAGACATGTGGGGGTGTTTTAAGGACATCGGACAATGGTTTTCTCCAGTGCATTTTATTGGGGAACAAATAGAAGAGCAACAATTAAACCAAGGTGGCTAAAATCTAGAGTAAAAAGTCATATGAAAAAAAACTGGTCTTCAAAAAAGCTAAAATGGTAGGGTTATAATCAGCATTTCAAAACTACAAGGAATGCAACAAAAAACACAGGGACACAATCAGGGCAGCTATATTTTGAAAAAAAATATTGCTATAGAAAGTAAAATCTTTAAATACATCAATAGTAAAAAGGTAAAGACAGAACACAAAGCCCTCAGATAAAAGAAAATGGGATTTGATTGCAAGTGATAAGGAGAAGGCAGATACTATATTTTAGATACATTCTTCTTTTCAAATTTATGCAGAAGAAAATGTAGATTCAATAATCACAACAGTAGTGTTAATAACAGCAGACTTAAGGTACTTCTGTGGCAGACTAAAATCTAAGTTTACTAAAGACTTGAGGAATCTAATATGAGCAAATCTCTAGGACCAGGTGACTTACTGTACATCCATGATTTCTCAAAGAGCTTAGCCAATTTATAGCATATGTTCCTAATTTTTTAGACATTACTGGCTGTTATGATATCAAACATCTGACAAAAAGGAATATATTCAAGTATTTACCCCAAAAAATTATATCAAAATTAACAACCAGCATGCATTTATAAAGGACTACTCTTGTTAGGCCAACCTACTAACATTCTAGTAATCGAGCAGCAATTTAATAAGAGAGGGAGGCCTGGTTTATCTGCACTTTACATAGTTACAAAGTTATATAGTAGGTAAGGTTTAATAAAGACAACAATCCTTCCAGTTCAACCTGTGTTGTTGTCTGTGTGTGTGTTTGTGTAGATAATCATTTCCGATATCCCTATATATTGTGTTCACTAAGATGCACGCCCATATTATTGCTGGAGTAAATCCCCTTTTATTGCATGCCAATATTCTGCTGACGTTGCTTGCTGCAGCTTGCCAATGCATGCTATTGCTCAGTCTGTCTTCTACTAGGACCCCCAGATCCTTCTTCATTCTGGAATCCCCCTGAGATTCTCCCCCTAGTGAGTAACTTGCATTTGTATATTTAAACCCCAAGTGCATTACCTTACATGTTTTCATGTTAAACCTCATTTACCATCTAGTTGTTAACTTCATTAATTTATTCAGGTCCACTTGTAAGGTTTCTATATCCTGCTGTGATGCTATTGCCCTACTTATTTTTGCGTCATCAGCAAACACTGAGATTGAGATATGTATCCCAACCTCTATATCGCGTATAAATAAATTAAACAGAATTGGTTCCAGGACAGAACCTTTGGGTTTCCCACTAACCACTATAGACCATTCTGAGTACACGTTATTTATCACCATCATTTGGACACGCCCCTGTAGCCAGTTTTCTATACTAGAACAAACCCTATGATCCATACCCACAGACCTCAGTTTGTAGATTAAGCGTTTGTGGGGGACTGTATCAAATGCTTTTGCAAAATCCAGATACACCACATCTACTGGCCTACCTTTGTCCAGATAGCAGCTCCTTTCCTCATAGAATGTTAACAGGTTGGTTTGGCAAGAATGACCTTTCGTAAACCCATGCTGATTACTACTAATGATACTGTTTTCATCAGCAAATTCTTGGCTATGGTCCCTTAGCAGCCCCTCAAATATTTTACAAACTACCGATGTTAGACTGACTGGCCTGTAGTTTCCAGCAATATATATCTGCCCTGTTTTGAATACTGGTACCACATGGGCTTTTTACCAATCAACTGGTACCATTCCTGTCATTATGCTGTCCATAAAGATTAGGAATAGCGGTCTAGTGATAACTAGACTGAGTTCTTTAAGGACTCTTGGGTGTAAACCATCTGGTCCTGGAGATTTATTTATGGTAAGCTTTTACTCACAGTACAGTCATGGTTGTTATAACCATCCTTTTCCTATGTGAAGACTGAGGAGAAGAAAACATTTAGTACAGTTGCCTTCTCCTTGTCACCTGTAACCATCTTCCCTTCATTGTCCCTTATGAGATTTATGTGTTGCAACCTTGCTTTTTTACTGTTAATACTGTTTATATATTTTGTTTGGACCGAACACAGTTAGTGGTATCTGCTAAGAGCATAATTAACTGGAAAAAGCTCTTAGGTGAGTTTCTTAGGGACCACAATTCATAGGGTTATGGGCATACGTAGTGACATGTACACACACACATTCAAATATAGGTATAATGTATTCACTCTATCCAAATGTTTTGCCTTTATTTATACCTGAGGGGTAATATCTCATTGGAGACATCGTAATCTGGAACTCTTGAAATGGAAATGCATCAAAATTCCAGAAACTTTCACCTTATTTTATTGCTTTTTCTTCTTATGAGCTGTATACTGCCACCATTTTTAATAAGTGTCAGGGTACCAAAAGCTGAATTGAGGTTAGCACTATTTTATTAGGGAATATACAGTGCAAAATGTACATTGTTGCACAATGTGTGACCTCAATAGATCTCATTGTATGTAATATGACATAGGGGTTGATTTACCAAACTGGAGAGTACAAAATCTGCATAGAAACCAGCTTCCAGGGTTTTTTTTTTCCAAAGCTTAATTGAACAAGCTGAAGAAAGAAACTGCAAAACCTGGTGCATTTGTGCACGGTAGTTTCTTTCTTACTTCAGCTTGTTCAATTAAGCTTTGAAAAAAAAAAACCCTGGAAGCTGATTGGTTTCTATGCAGATTTTGTACTCTCCAGTTTGGTAAATCAACTCCATAGTATCTAGCAGTCATGTAACAATAAATTGCAATTTGAAAAAATAGGTTCATACAACTGGATCCTTTACTTTTACCGAAACAATATGGTTGCTGTCAGTTAAAGAAAAATGTATATTACTGTCAACATGCTCTCAAATTGTTCTCATAACAACAAAAACACAAACCCTATTTAATATGCCAGGGGTTGATTGTAAGATTAAGTGTTTGAGTAGCACCTGAAATCCAACCTCAAGAGATATATATTATTGATCGCTGACTAGACATTTCATGGGTCAGTAACAATGATTGATTATTATCTAGAATGGCTAAAGACACTGAAGGAATTGATTCTGACATTGCAACTTGTAAATGTAAATCTCTTGAGAAAATTCTTACATTTTCTGGTGTAGGATGATTTTAATCGTCTGCCAATATCATGCACATGCTAATTTAAAACTATTCTGAATATAGAGGAAACTTACAGTTAACTACAAATGTGATGCGACTTTATGACACAGTTTCCTCTGTTAGAGAATATTTGTAAAAAGCAATGCAAAGTATTGTAGCTAATAGGCTAGATGAAGTGTGCTATGTTGTATAACAGCAGACAAGGATTCCAAATACATAATGAGGCTGACCTGGCATTGTAGTTGGCAAAAATCAAATGAGAACAGAGAATTCAAATCTCTGCAAAATGGATATAAGGCCTTGATATTTATCTTAGTAGTTGGTTAAAAGTTGCTACTGCGCAAAAAATGAAATGTACCTGAAATCCTCAACATTTGTAATAAACTTGGTGAAATGATTGGAGGAAAAGGTTGACTAATGGAGGAAGTTTTGCTCTTTAACATTGTTTGGTTGTTAAACTCAGAGAGATCAAAGACCTGTTTCGGCTCTAATTAACAAAAGCAAAAGCAGACAGGAGACCTTCTGGCACTGAGCACAGCTTCAAAATATACAGCTGAAATCTTGTGAAGATTTAAATAATTAATATGACACCTCGAGCTTCGGGTAAGGATTGTGTGGAAAAAAATATGCCTCGTGTTGAAGTTCTCAACAAAGCCACAGTCAAGTTCCTTACTATTTATATTGATGAAAATGAGACAACTAGCTTGGCCTGACTTCATTGTCTGCAACACTGGCAGCTTGGTGTGAGTGTTTTTTTACTTTTTTTGTCATGCTAAGGGAGGCCTTTGTGTGGTATTCTGTTACTAGTGAGTCTGGTCACAGTGAATATATGTCATGGCCAAAAAAAAGCAAATCTGCTTGAGGGAGGTGGAGAATAGTCATTTAATGTTTTTTAATCCTCTTAATCCAAGTCAAAATGGAGATCGCTGAATGAAAATCCTATCCCAGAAGTCGTTATGATTCAGATGACTGGCTCAAGAGACTGCCTTTTGTAAAATATTGTAGGTAGATATAACATATTTTAGAGAAACAAAGGACACTCAGCTTTTTGCATGCGAAAAAGCTATTTTCTTGACACATGAGGAGTTTCAATAAAATTTGTGTACTCAGTAACAATAACAATTCTTGAAAGTCTTAACTGTATGCAAATCTTCATTAGATCAGGCCATGCACTGATGCCCTTTCCAAGCTGTTTTCCACTCTGATACTGTCTAAGTGACTAATCTCCTATTGAGTTTGGATATAGATTCAATCTAAAGTCTTGACATAATCATACCTAATCCTTTCAGCTCAGTTCATTATCACTTCATAAATGTGGATCTCTGTGAGTGAAAAAAAAATCAAAGGATTACATTTGACAACTCTGCATACAAGAACTGAGAGTTAATTTACAAAGCAATATTAAATAGACCCTAGCTTGCAAAAGAAATATATCAAACTGTTCAACCAAAAGTAACATAGCTCGATGTTAATAGACTCGAATACCATTGTTTTCAGCTTCCCAAAAATAAAACAAATAATTTTCATAGGACCATGTTAAAATTTGTTAAAAATGTTCAGTATCACAGCAAAGAATAATACAGATAATAATGACAGTGATATAGTGATACTGCTATGAATGACCAACTGGCTAAAATCTTTTTATTAACAGCTCATTACATATTTAGGCTTCCTGTTTCCAAAACAATAAGAATGTCCAGTTGACTGTCATTATTCCACTAGACGGACGAGGATCACCACCAGTGGTGGATTGTAATCTGGGCAGAGTTGGTAGTTGCCCAAGTATCCAGACTCCAGGGGGTTCCATGGGGAGTCAAAAAACAACTTAAAGTAAGCCAAATTCCCAATAGGGTTTATTTACCAAAGCAGTATAAACGGTTCACATAACAAAGTGAAGTTGTATTTTGCAAGGGAATTTTCCCATAGCTTAGTAAAAGTTTAGTGACTTCAATTTCCCACTCATGTCCAAATTTTTTTTTCTTGCATGTGACTGGTAATTCTTTGCAAAGTGAATTTTCACCACAAGTCACTAAATTAAGCAAAAATTTCACTGCAAGGTGAAAATTCACTTTGCAGAGAAAACATACTCTACTCCTTTAGTAGATCAACCCCAAAATGTATGCATATTTTAAAACATAATTTCAACATTATTTTTCATTATCGTATGCATAATTTGTGAAACGTATACCACTTCATAAGATTCAATCCAAAAAGTAAACACTCAGAAGCAAAACACAGATGACTGTGTGCATAATTCTATTACACTGGCAGCCCCTTAACTGAAAACAACCCAGGGACTGTAGTCCATGGATGCTCACCACTGTAAAGAAATACATGTGGTTGTTTGCCAGTGTTGCACAATATACTTGTGACAGTTGTATTGTAGCCTCTTTCAATTATTGTACTTGATTTGTTGTGGCCGTATTAGTGCAATTGTGACAGAGAAAATTGAGTACTGTCCGTGATCCTTTTTTTATTTGCACTAACATACAATTTTTCAGGACAAGCTTTCGGGGTATATCCCCTTCTTCAAGGTCCAAGCAACATGCTTGGACCTTGAAGAAGGGGACATACCCCGAAAGCTTGTCCTGAAAAATTGTATGTTAGTGCAAATAAAAAAAGGATCACGGACAGTACTCAATTTTCTCTATTATTGTGAAATACAAACTTCTCCAACTTACTGTATATATTTTTATGTAAATGTAAATGATTTGTATTGATCACAGAGAAGTCACATTACTAGTATAAAGTACATGCAGCCTTTCATGAATACAGACCTTGTGATCCTGAAATGTTGCACTATTTTGGAAATTGTAATCAATACAGATTGCATGCTAAAGGATAAATTTGTGGTGGCAACATACATTTTTCTGTATATATATTTGTGAATCAATTTGGTTGCTGCAGCACCCATTGCTAGATCCATGTGTTGTGTGATGTATCACTTGGAGAAAAGGGATGAGAATGGAAGAAAAGGACAGTTGCTGAAGCTGTCCGTAAATATATTAACAAGCTCAAGAAAAATTGTGATGATTATCTCGGAGTCGGTACTAATAACAAACAATATAAATCTTAGAAAAAACTTTCCTGGTGCCTCCTATGGCAGCATACCAATGGTTGGTGGCTCCGCCCTCGACCAACCCACAGGACCACATAACTCTATAAAAAAAAGAGTTACTCCCCCAGGTATTCTTTTTCCTGTCCTCATCCTTGCAGGATCACAGCCAGCCCTACCGCACTGACATATGGTGCGACCATTGAAGGTTCATGCTCTACTGCAGTATGGAGTCTCATGTCTTGCATTGCTAAATGCACCATATAAGAATGGGAGCCCGTTTTTCTGTGGTTTAGACCAGGCTGTCAGAGGGAAGACATCTCCTGGTGTCTTCTACACTCTTTCATTCCTCCCTACTGACCTTATGATGGAGCCTGGCCAAGGTGGGATTTTTGGAACATGTGTGTGTATATATATAGATATATTTTATCTATGTATGATGGGTATGTTTACCAATCAAAGAAAGATCCTCAACATACCACTAGGTAAGGGCTGCAACAAGCAGGTAAGCTTCTTCTTTAAAAGAGCATTCTGGGGCATATGGAAATATCCTTTATTATTCTTTTATTTCCACAGCCCGCACCGAGAATCGTCGCGCAGATCTTCCCACAAAGATTCTGCCGATAGATCAGGAGGCCACAGAAGCTCTGGCCATTCGCGTTCATCTTCTGCACATGCTTCCCGCAGCAGCCGGAAGTCACCCCAGCACACCTCAAGCAGGCATGACTCCCACAGCGGATAAGCAGGGATCCATAGATTCAATTAAAGATTTGATAAAAGATTCCATCTGGGAACTAGCCTTTTCCCAAGATCAGTCGGTCCCACCGGTGGAGGAGAGAGCGGTGGAGACGCCTTTTCTCCAACCCAATTTAGAAGCCAATTCGGAGGACGAATCCATTACACCCGAAGAGAGTTAATCGTCATTTGATTTTGCTTTAGTGGATCCAGTTGTTATCGCTGTTAAGGATGCGATTCAGTGTGAGGAAGATCCATAACCTCCGTCCAAAATTAAAAAATATTTCCCTCACCTGACAAAGAAAGTCTCAAACTTTCCTCTAATGGACGAAATTAAGGAAGTAGTTACGGACGAATGGCGGAAGGTGGACAAGAGGCCCATTGCCTACAATCGTTTTCTAAAACTTTATCCGCTAGCGGAGGCAGATGCTCAGCTCTTTGATTCTGTGCCGACTGTGGATGCGTCGGTCATGAGATTAGCCAGGAACACAATGTTGCCCTTAGAGGATGCAGTCTCCTTTAGGGACCCCCTAGATTGCCGGATCGACTCAGATCTTAAGAAAGTTTATCAGGCATCAGGGGGAGCCTGCAAACCAGCAGTGGCACTATCTTCAATCTCCAGAGCCACCAGAGTATGGTCGGATAATGTCGAGACAGCCCTCAGACGAGGTTTGGGTGCAGACGAAATCATCAAAGCACTGGATGAGTTGAAGCTAGCCTCTGATTTTATGGCAGAAGCAGTCATCAATATCCTGAGATGTTCCTCCAGAGCCATGCTATACTCCATCACAGCCAGAAGGGCATTGTGGTTAAAGCCTTGGTCAGCAGACCCATCTTCAAAACAGTCCTGGTGCCGCATCCCATTCGATGGTAAGGCCCTGTTCGGGGAGAAAATAGATACTGCCATTACCAGAGTCACAGGTGGCAAAAGTGGCCTAATTCCCCAAGATAAAAATAGGAAAAGGAGATTTGCTTCACATCCAATCACCCAGCAAAGATCTAGGGATGCCAAAATATACCATCCCGGTAAAGAATACAGAAGAGGCAGGAAGGGCTCACAAGCCACTTTTCTTAAGTTGGGAAAACCAAAAGCTTCAACGTCAGCGGTTGAGAGCCAGAAGTCCTTTTGACTCCCTACCCACCCAAACCGGTCCAGTAGGAGCAAGGCTCAAGTCTTTTGCCCAGGCTTGGGTGGAAAATTGCACGGATCCATGGGCAATCTCCACAGGTGTGCAAGGGCATTTCTGGAAATTCAAAAGCCGTCCTCCACCCTCTTCCTTCCAGCCCACCAAGATTCCAACCTCCAAGAAAAAGAAGCAGGTTCTCTTTCAATACATCCAAATACTTCTTCACCAACGGGCAGTTCTGCCAGTACCCGACTCAGAGAGGCACTCAGTATTTTATTCCCCAATCTTCTTAGTACCAAAGAAATCAGGAGGTTGGAGACCCATACTGGATCTAAAGAGGCTAAACAATTACATTCAGGTAGAGCATTTCAAAATGGAATCCCTGAACAGTGCAGCCAGGGGATTGGATGGTCTCTATAGATCTCCAAGATGCGTACCTTCACATCCCCATCCACCATCATTTCCAACCTTTTCTCAGGTTCAAAGTGGGCAATCTGCGCCTCCAGTTTCAATGCCTCCCATTTGGAATTTCATCAGCCCCCAGAACTTTTACCAAAGTTTTATTAGCCATCCTGGCTCCATTCCGGGAAAAAGGGGTCAGGGTCCTGCACTACTTAGACGACATTTTAATCCTGTCACAACACAGAGGGACCCTGGAGGCACAGGTGCAGCTAGTCCTGAATACTTTGTCCCGCTTCGGGTGGCCTATCAACTACTCAAAAAGTCAGCTGACGCCTACGCAAAAAATGACATACCTGGGAGCCTTATTCATCACCCCAGAGAAAGCTGTTTCACTCTCTCCAGAGAAGATCCCAAAGTTGATACAGAAGGTCAAGCAGGCGTTAGGGAGCCGCTCCATGCCAGCATCAGACTGCCTGAGCCTCCTAGGGTCCCTTTCATCTTGCGTACCAATGATGAAATTGGCCAGGTGGCATCTACAAGATTTCCAGTCAGGGTTTCTGGCGCAGTGGAGAAGGAAACACTTGGGACAATTAATAATTATCACCTTTTCCATGAAAGCCAGCCTCTGGTGGTGGACAAGACCACCCAACCTTCTAATCCATCATTCCCTGGGACCCACCTCATGGTCTGTCCTTACACTGGATGCAAGTCAACTAGGATGGGGGACACACTACCAGAACCAACTAGTACAAGGGAGATGGTGGTTCAAGGCGGAAGGGATGATTTCCAACATCCTAGAGCTAAGGGCAGCATGGATGACAATTTTACAACTAGCTCCACTTCTCAAAGGCAAGTCCATACTGCTCCAGATGGACAACCGAGCAGCAGTGGCCTATGTTCAAAACCAAGGAGGAACGCACAGCAGGTCCCTAACCAGCGAGGTAGCCCCAATTATATCTTGGTCCGAGAACAATTTGGTCGATCTGCGGGCTGTTTACATCCCAGCCCCCGAGAATCAGCTAGCCGATCACCTTTCAAGGTCCTTCCGCAACAACATTGAATAGTCACTGGACCCTCAAGTTTTCAGCTGGATATGCCAACAGTGGGGTACTCCCCAGATAGATCTTTTCGCTTCCCCATTCAACGCGAAGACTCCTCTGTTCTTCTCGAGATTCCCATCTCTAAGGTCAGCAGGGGTGGATACCCTAATTCAGCCCTGGGACTTCCAGAAGGGGTATGCAATCCTTTCGGTTCCTCTGATTCTGAGGTTCCTCCAGCACCTGACATCAGAGAAAGTCACTATTCTGGCGGTCATCCCATACTGGCCGAGGAGACTGTGGTTTCTGCTGTTAGTCAAATTGGCTCTGTGCGACCCACTTCCGCTTCCCCACTCGGACAACCTCTTATTTCAGGGCACTTTCTTTCACCCACATCCGGAGATCCTGGACTTGAGGGTCTGAAAATTGAGCCATCTACCAATGGAGTCATCTACCAATGCCACCTACTACAGGGTGTGGAAAAAATTCACTCAGCTGGCAGAATCTAGCAATTTCAATCCGCTGGAGCCTGGAGTCCAAAATATTCTACTCTTTCTACAGTCGGGCCTGGACTTAGGCTTAGGCCTCAACACGCTAAAAGTTCAGGTTTTGGCCTTATCAGCCTTAACGGACACACGCTGGGCACTAAATCCCCTCGTAGACCATTTCCTGAAGGCAATCCTAAGATTACGCCCTCCCAGGAAAACGCTTTTCCCCAAATGGGATCTGACAGTGGACCTCAATGCCTTGGCCAATCCACCCTTTGCTCCCACTGAAGAATGTTCATTGGAGGATATTACCTGGAAAACAACCTTTCTGATCGACATCACATCAGGGTGCAGGGTGTCAGAAATTCAAGCTCTAGGGGCACAGGAGCCTTACGTCACGTTTTTCCTGGACAGGGTAGTGCTGCAGCCTATTCACCAGTTTGTCCCGAAGGTACCCTCAGTTTACCATCTCAATCAAGAATGGGTTCTCCCAACCTTCGGAGAGGATCCAACCTCTTCAGGACTACATGAATTGGATGTGGCCAGGTCCCTGAGGTGTTATTTAGAGCTGACACAACAATTACACAAGGATCAGTGGCTATTTGTTGTTCCCAAGGGTGCAAGGAAAGGAATGGCTGCTTCCAAAATGACCTTGGCCAGCTGGATCGTGAAAGTAATCCAAAAGGCATATCGGGCTAGTGGTCTCTCAGTCCCAACTGCGGTGAATGCTCACTCAATGCAGGGAATGGCTTCTTCTTGGGCAGCTTTGGCTCGGGTCTCCCCTGAGATTTGCAGGGCGGCTAGTTGGTCATCCTTCAACTCCTTCATGTCGCACTATAGCCTAGATCTGGCGGTCCTCACCTCCCGAGACTTTGGGAAAAGGACCTTAGAACTGTCTGTTCTGTAAACTCATTAAAAAATTATTATTGCAGTACCCTCCCTGTAAGCGAGTTATTTACCATTGGTATGCTGCAATGGGAGGCACCAGGAAAACGGAAAATTGAATACTCACCTTTCCATAATTTTCCTTTCCTGGTGCCTACCCATGGCAGCATACACCCTCCCTTCAATAATCCTTAAAGTTCTGATGACTAGTTACAAGAATACCTGAGGGGGGAGTAACTCTTTTTTTAATAGAGTTACGTGGTTGGTCGAGGGCGGAGCCACCAACCATTGGTATGCTGCCATGGGTAGGCACCAGGAAAGGAAAATTACGGAAAGGTGAGTATTCAATTTTCCGTTATTTATTACATAAAAAAAGACATACAGGGAACATTTAAAACAACAGTTTAGATGAAATTGTTTTTCAAAAAGAAAATACTCAGGGTACCCCAGAAAAGTATCTACTGTTGAAGCAACTCTCAGAATTGATTTCTCTACTAGTTTCGTGGGTAACCGCTTCTTCAGGAGAAATAATCTATAAAATAGATATTAAGGTAAGGCACAATACATTATATTCAAGATTACAGACAATTAAGTTCAGCGAATTATACATTCTAAATAAGAAATAATAATAATTACGGGGAAGCCATAGGAATGTCCACGTGCGTCGGGGGGGTCATCCGGCGACGTCATCGTGTGGCCCCGCCCTCAGTTGTAAAAGAACTGTCACCTGAGAGGCCGGTAATTACGGCGGGTGCCTCCCATGGAGGCAGATCGGTGGCAGCATGCAGCTTTTTCTTTTTTTTCGTTTTCAGTCCGTTGGAGTGAGAGAAGAAGAAGATGAATGGACTTCGTGGGACACTTATTTTTTTATTTTTTAATAAAGGACTTGTCCCAAGGCGTGTATTGACATTTTTACCATTTTCACACTTTTTTTGTGAAATGGTAGGGGTACATTTGTACCCCGTTACCATTTCACACAGGGGGGAGGCCGGGATCTGGGGGTCCCCTTGTTAAAGGGGGCTTTTAGATTCTGATAAGCCCCCTGCCCGCAGACCCCCACAACCACCGGGCAAGGGTTGTGGGGATGAGGCCCTTGTCCCCATCAACATGGAAATAAGGTGCTTTGGGGGGGCCGCTACACCAAAGCACCCTCCCCATATTGAGGGCATGTGGCCTGGTACGGTTCAGGAGGAGGGGCGCTCTCTCCTCCCCCTATTTTCCTGCAGCCTGCTAGGTTGTGTGCTCAGATAAGGGTCTGGTGTGGATGTTTGGGGGGACCCCTACGTCATTTTTTTAACATTTTGATGTGGGGTTCCCCTTAAAATCCATACCAGACCGAAGGGCCTGGTATGGAATTTGGGGGTCCCAACGCAATTTTTTAAAAAAATTTTGGTTTGGGGTTCCCCTTAATATTCATACGAGATCCAAAGGGCCTGGTAATGGACTGTGGGGCAACCCCATGCCATTTTATTCAATGACTTTTATGTGCATTGCCGGGACCGACAATTCATTATAGCCGCGAGTACTTTTAAATTACTTTTTTTCCTTTAGAAATGTCATTTTGCTCTCGGACTGTTCTAAACACGGGAAACATGCGCCACTTTACAGGCATACTATAGACACCCCCAGGTATGAAATTTAAAAGAATATTTCACTTTTATTGTTTTACTTTAAGCATTATTAAAATCACTGCTCCCGAAGAAAACAACCATTTTGAAAACTTTTTTTTGCATCGATACATGTCCCCTGGGGCAGGACCCAGGTCCTCAAACACTTTTTATGACAATAACTTGCAAATAAGCCTTTAAAATTAGCACTTTTGATTATTCATGTTCGTTTCCCATAGACTTTAACGGTGTTCATGTGTTCGAACAAATTTTTTGCCTGTTCGCATGTTCTGATTTGAACCGAACCGGGGGGTGTTCGGCTCATCCCTAGTCATGAGTTACAGGAGGTGGGGAATAGGACTAAGATTCCTACCTGTTTTGAGTGGCTCAGTCGTAGGTACCCTGGAGAGGGACCCGACGTGCACATCAACGGGCCTAGGCCCGGTAAATGAGCTCCCCGACCCTGAGACACACAGCATGCCGCTGCTGGGTGGCATCTCATATCACCGGGTAAGATTCCCCACACTGCGCATGTGCGTCAATAGATGCCACTGCGCAAGTGCGAGCCGTCCGAGCCAGTAGGTGGGAAGCCCAGAGCTCGGGTGGAACAAGGAAGCGGTGGACTCCATAGAGCACATCCGTACCCAGGGAAGTCACATGTCTGCCAGTGGGAAGAAAAAACATCCGGGTCATGCAGTGTTCATGGAAGAGAGGGAGAGGGGAAGGAAAATAAAGGGGAGAAAACACCCATAAGAATAATCTGTTATAAAAAAGCTTGTAAAATATCATTTCATTAAGTCCAGGGAAGGCGATGGCATTAAGGCGCTCGATGTGGCGATTTTTTGCCACACAAATCTGTGTCCATCACATTCCCGTTTCCTCGAAAATAAGACCTAGCGTGATTGTCGGTGATGGCTGCAATATAAGCCCTACCCCCAAATAAGCAATAGTTAAAGTCCTTGTAGGTCTTATTTTCAGGGTAGGGCTTATTTTCGGGGGAAACCGGGTAGGGCTTATTTGGGCGTAGGGCTTATATTGCAGCCATCACTGACAATCACGCTAGGTCTTATTTTGGGGCAAACAGGGTAATTACCCAGTTCCACCCCAACAATTCCTCATCCCCTTTCCCCCCCTTTCCCCACCCTCCTTACCCTCTTCCCCCAACCTCTTCGCTTTCCCCCCTCCCCCTTCTTTCCCCCTTCTCTCCCCCCTTCCCCCCTTCTTTTCTGTGCCTTCCCTCCTCCCTTTCCCCACTCCTCTTCCCCCCACTACCCTCCCCTTTTCTCTTTCTTTCTCCCCCTTCCTTTTCTAACCCCCTGGTTTTCCTCTCCCCCTTTCCCCTTTCTTTTCCTCCCTTCCCCCACCCCCTTCTCCTCCTTTCTCACCCCCCTATTTCCAACTCATACACTGCTTCCCTTTCCCATTTCCTTCCCCCTCCCCCCTTATTGAGCGGACTATGATCCATTATACTAAAACCTCCTTTTTTGTGTACCATCATTACTTATAACCTTTTTTATTTAGACTCATACCCGCATACATCCCCCTTGTCTGCCACGGGGGGGGGGGGGCCCTCCATCCAGGCCCTTGGCTTTCACATGTGGCCAACTTTTAGCCTGGTGAGCAACCCTATTATTATTATTTCTTATTTCTTGTTCAGAATGTATAATTCGCTGAACTTAATTGTCTGTAATCTTGAATGTAATGTATTTAAATTGGGCCTTACCTTAAAATCTATTTTATAGATTATTTCTCCTGAAAAAGCGGTTACCTGCGAAACTAGTTCTGAGAGTTGCAGTAGATACTTTTCGGGGGTATTCAAAACAATTTCCTTTAAACTGTTGTTTTAAATCTTTTTTTTTTTTTAAACAAGATTTTTATTGAGCATATTGACATGTTACATCACATTCTGTAATCAATAGGTCGTTGTACATCTCATGAAAGATAGCATGTTACCTCTACACATATAACATATCCAGTTTCACTTGTTTTATAGTTATTCCTTTCAATGGTAGAAATGTCTTTACTTCATTCAACCTGAGTTTTTGCTCTCTTTTTTTTTTTTTTTATTAAAATTTATTTATATATATATATATATATAGATATATATCTATATATCTATATATCATATTTTATTGAAGAACCGCTAAAAAAAAAGAGCGTCTGGACAGTAAACATAAACATTGGAAACTTAGTTTCAACCAGAGAAGAAAAAAAAAAAGAATTAAAGAACCTCCCCTATAGGAACTCCCTCCCTTCCCTCCCCCCCCCCGCATTATTAATCTGCGCATAATATTGTATGCATCTTTTCTTTTAACACCCTACAGTCTACCCTCATTATTGCCTACATTCTTTCATCTCTATTGCTCCCCTCCTCTTCTACCGATAAAGTATTTTTGGACTCAGTCCATCTATACCACTCTTTCCTAAATTTTTTGGAGGCTCCTCTCAACTCGTAGGTCATTCTATATAAAAGTACATCAGCATTTATTATTTTTATCCACATTCCCAAGGTGAGTTGTTCAACATGAATCCATCTTCGAGCGATCAGTTTTCTCACCCCAAAATAGAGAAGTCTAAGAAACAGTTTAGTATTCGTGATTATCTCTTCCTGCTCAAAAATCCCCAACAGACATCTCATAGGAGAACATATGTTTGGAAGATCAAAGTGGTCAGATATGAACTCGATCACCTGAGACCACAATGGTCTTATCCTAGGGCAATCCCACACCATGTGAAGGAAAGTTCCCTCATCTCCCCCACATTTATGACACTCTGGATTGTCCCTTCTGTGCATTTTAAATAATCTGGTTGAAGTGTAGTACATCTGGTGTAAATATCGAAGCTGTATCATTCTATCCGTGGAGGAGATCACCGATACGAGGTATGTATCGAGTACCTCCTGCCACAATTCCTCAGTCAGTTCCGGAATAAAAGTCAGCCACCTACTTCTGGTCCTATCAGTCAGGTCCGGGCCTCCCAATATAATCTCCTTGTAGTACTTAGATATACGCTTAGTTGGTTCCGGGTCAATTAGGGCCCTTTCTAATGCCCCGTACACACGGTCGGACATTGATCGGACATTCCGACAACAAAATCCTCGGATTTTTTCCGACGGATGTTGGCTCAAACTTGTTTTGCCTACACACGGTCGCACAAAGTTGTCGGAATTTCCGATCGCCAAGAACGCGGTGACGTCAATCACGTACGACGAGACTAGAAAAGGCCGGTTCAGAACCAAGCGCGGCACCTTTTGGGCTCCTTTTGCTAATCTCGTGTTAGTAAAAGTTTGGTAAAAGACGATTCGCGCTTTTTCAGACTCGTGGCTTTCAGATCGTTTTCTGCCGTTCAGTTTGTGCTTGTGGGTTTGTATCTGCTCTTCAGTGCATGCAGTCAGTTCGTATCGGAGTTTTCTGTGCGATCTTGTCCGCTCGTTGCTGTTTTTCAGGTCGCTCTTCACAGGCCTTGCTGTTGTTCAGTGCGTTCTGTTACTTCGTTCTGAGCAGCCGACCGTTTTCTAGCCATGTTTCGTATGCGTACTCCTCATAGAGTTCGTGCTGTGCGGGGGCTTGGTGTTGGGGTCCTGACCTTGACACAAGTCCAGTCCATGAACAGGGTGGGGAGGAGTTCATGGACCAAGAATTGGTTGCTTCAGCGTGACCAGTTCTCTCATATGCCTTTGCTCCGTGAGATCCGTGAGAAGAATCCTGATGATTTCAGGAATTTTCTCAGGATGACGGATCCCGTGTTTCACCGTTTGTTGGCTTCGCTGACCCCCTATATCAGCAGGCAGGATACCTGCATGAGGCAAGCCATCACTCCGGAGCAGAGGCTCGTTGCTACCTTGCGGTATTTGGCCACAGGGAGAAGCCTGCAGGACCTCAAGTTCTCGACAGGCATCTCCCCCCAGGCTCTTCTTTGTGGACATTTACTGCTTGTGTTTGTTTTAGCTGACCCTGACAGAAATGTGTGGAGTCCAGAAAATGTTGTGATTGTGTAACCTTATACAAAGCACTGTTGGCTGTTATTTACTAAATGCAAAGACACTTTTCACTACAAGTGCACTTGCAACTGCACTGAAACTGCACTTGTAGTGCAAAGAGGATTTGCCCTTAGGAAATTACCCCCATTTTCTCCTAAAACAACAATTACATCACCCCAAAAGTGTTGTAGTGTTGAGACAATAATCCACACATTCTTGATTAACAATCTTTTTAATACCTGCACAATCACATGTGCATTTATCAAAGGTTTTTCTGACAAACCGACATGTTTGTTGTATAACATATTTTGTGGTGTCATTATCCAAAATCAAAATGTGCATTTTATAGAAAACAGGCCTGTGTAAAACCCACAAGAAAGACACAAATCTTGATCTTACAAAGTAGGTAGAACTTGAAGGCAATATCAGACATGAGTATTTAGGAACTGTGTTTGATATTGCGTTCAGATGGGGGGAAATCACCCCTGGAAAAGCCAAATTTGGAAGATGCACACAAATTTCCCAATGTCAACATGTGCTATCTGCCATCACGGGGGATCAAGGGATGTGTTTTGGGGGAGAAAGCCCTTCCTCACCGTTACTTTATTATTGAGGAAGGGGTTGCGCCCCCAAAACGCGTCCATTGATCTCCCGTGATGGCAGATAGCACATGTTGGCACACTGTGTGCATCCTCCAATTTTGGCTTTGGGAAAAATCACAAAAACATTTTGCACATTGTAGCACACAAAAGAAGAAAGTGATTTGGAGGGGCTTTAAACTCGCCCCAAAACATCAATGATGTTTTTATATTTTGGAATAACATCATTGATGTTTTGCTTGATGTTTTCCAATTGTAAATTACACCCCATGATCTCCCCGATCAGGATCTGGGCACTTTCGGATGTGAAAGGATCTTCATCCACAACCTCACGATCAACTAAAAAGAAAGGAAACCCAAAATAAATTAGGTCTAAAAATAATGCCGCCATCCATCTCATATCTGAGCCTGTGGTCGCAGACACTCACCTGTTGTGATGACTAGTTCCACCACGTCTTCTTCCTCCTGCTCATCTTGTGTTGGGGGGATTTTCCCTTCTTCCAGAGGGGGGGGGGCTCTGGTCTCCTCGGATGAGGGGTGTCCTCCGAGTCTTTTATCCCCTATGTAAAACAAAAATGGTATAATTAGCACACAGATATTTGATGGCAGAACTATAAAGATGAAACATTGCTTGGAAGTGGGGTACAATTGTCTATTTTAGCAGAGTTCCAAGATGTAGCTTTTTTAGTGCCCTTTGTCAAGCTGCAATACTTTACCTGTTTGGTACAAGCTTCACAGAAGGAGACCCCCCCTATAGTATACACTGGAGCACCTGTGTGGCCCCCCTAATAAAAAGGGTGTTCTGGGGTCCCACACTAGTGCTCCAGTGTCCAGATGTGAAAACAGCTGCTCAGTGTCCTCTCCTTACACACAATCTAGTTTGCATTTCATTCTAGTAACAAAGCCATCTACACAACCCAATTCTTTGAAGACAAGTATAGGGCCTCAAAATGGTGGCCAAATGCATATGGGCTAAACAATGGTATTTTATAGTCCGAAAAAAAAAATGTGTGATCCGAACGAATAATGTGCCCATGAACATGAAAGTTGCCATTTTAAACTGTACAACAGTTCCTAAAAGCACATGGAGCAGCACAAACGTAATAAACACAAGAACAATAGGAACACAGCACAACTACTTACTTTTTTGCAGCACTCTCCGGATCTTTCTGTACTGCTCATGTTCTCATAATTTCAGGTCCGACCACCGCTTCCTGAGCTGATCTTTCGATCGTCGTACCCTGAATTTCCGGTGCAGACTCCTGACTAGGGATGAGCTTCGAGTTCGAGTCGAACTCATGTTCTACTCGAACATTGGCTGTTCGCAAGTTCGCCGAACAGCGAACAATTTGGGGTGTTCGCGGCAAATTCGAATGCCGCGGAACACCCTTTAAAAGTCTATGGGAGAAATCAAAAGTGCTAATTTTAAAGGCTTATATGCAAGTTATTGTCATAAAAAGTGTTTGGGGACCCGGGTCCTGCCCCAGGGGACATGGATCAATGCAAAAAAAAGTTTTAAAAACGGACGTTTTTTCAGGAGCAGTGATTTTATTAATGCTTAAAGTCAAACAATAAAAGTGTAATATCCCTTTAAATTTCGTACCTGGGGGGTGTCTATAGTATGCCTGTAAAGGGGCGCATGTTTCCTGTGTTTAGAACAGTCTGACAGCAAAATGAAATTTGGAAGGAAAAAACTCATTTAAAACTACCCGCGGCTATTGCATTGCCGACAATACACATAGAAGTTCATTGATAAAAACGGCATGGGAATTCCCCACAGGGCAACCCCGAACCAAAAAAAAAAAAAAAAATGATGTGGGGGTCCCCCTAAATTCCATACAAGGCCCTTCAGGTCTGGTATGGATATTAAGGGGAACCCCAGCCAAAATTAAAAAAAAAAATTGACGTGGGGTTCCCCCTAAATTCCATACCAGACCCTTCAGGTCTGGTATGGATTTTAAGGGGAACCCCGCACCAAAAAAAAAAAAAAAAACGGCGTGGGGTCCCCCTAAAAATCCATACCAGACCCCACGAAACCGCAGGAAAAGAGGGGGGGACGAGAGTGCGGCCCCCCCCCTCCTGAACCGTACCAGGCCACATGCCCTCAACATTGGGAGGGTGCTTTGGGGTAGCCCCCCAAAACACCTTGTCCCCATGTTGATGAAGACAAGGGCCTCATCCCCACAACCGTGGCCGGTGGTTGTAGGGGTCTGTGGGCGGGGGGCTTATCGGAATCTGGAAGCCCCCTTTAACAAGGGGACCCCCAGATCCCGGCCCCCCCCTGTGTGAAATGGTAAGGGGGTACTTACCCCTACCATTTCACTAAAAAACTGTCAAAAATGTTAAAAATGACAAGAGACAGTTTTTGACAATTCCTTTATTTAAATGCTTCTTCTTTCTTCCTTCATCTTCTTCTTCTTCTGGTTCTTCTGGCTCTTCTGGTTCTTCCTCCGGCGTTCTCGTCCAGCATCTCCTCCGCGGCGTCTTCTATCTTCTTCTCCTCGGGCCGCTCCGCACCCATGGCATGAGGGGGGAGGCTCCCGCTCTTCTCTTCATCTTCTTCTTCATCTTCATCTTCTTCTTCATCTTCTTCTTCTTCTTCTCTTCTTCATCTCTTCTTCCTTCTTCATTTCTTCTCCGGGCCGCTCCGCAGCCATGCTGGCATGGTGGGAGGCTCCCGCTGTGTGACGGCGTCTCTTCGTCTGACGGTTCTTAAATAACGGGGGGCGGGGCCATCCGGTGACCCCGCCCCCCTCTGACGCACGGTGAATTGACGGGACTTCCCTGTGACGTCACGGGGAATGCCACAGGGAAGTCCCGTCATGTCCCGTGCGTCAGAGGGGGGCGGGGTCACCGGGTGGCCCCGCCCCCCGTTATTTAAGAACCGTCAGACGAAGAGACGCCGTCACACAGCGGGAGCCTCCCTCCATGCATGGATGCGGAGCGGCCCGCAGAAGAAATGAAGAAGGAAGAAGAGATGAAGAAGAGAAGAAGAAGAAGAAGAAGATGAAGAAGAAGATGAAGATGAAGAAGAAGATGAAGAGAAGAGCGGGAGCCTCCCCCCTCATGCCATGGGTGCGGAGCGGCCCGAGGAGAAGAAGATAGAAGACGCCGCGGAGGAGATGCTGGACGAGAACGCCGGAGGAAGAACCAGAAGAGCCAGAAGAACCAGAAGAAGAAGAAGATGAAGGAAGAAAAAAGAAGCATTTAAATAAAGGAATTGTCAAAAACTGTCTCTTGTCATTTTTAACATTTTTGACAGTTTTTTAGTGAAATGGTAGGGGTAAGTACCCCCTTACCATTTCACACAGGGGGGGGCCGGGATCTGGGGGTCCCCTTGTTAAAGGGGGCTTCCAGATTCCGATAAGCCCCCCGCCCGCAGACCCCCACAACCACCGGCCACGGTTGTGGGGATGAGGCCCTTGTCTTCATCAACATGGGGACAAGGTGCTTTGGGGGGCTACCCCAAAGCACCCTCCCAATGTTGAGGGCATGTGGCCTGGTATGGTTCAGGAGGGGGGGGGGCCGCACTCTCGTCCCCCCCTCTTTTCCTGCGGCCTGCCAGGTTGCGTGCTCGGATAAGGGTCTGGTATGAAATTTAGGGGGAACCCCACGTCAATTTTTTTTTAAAATTTTGGCTGGGGTTCCCCTTAATATCCATACCAGACCTGAAGGGCCTTGTATGGAATTTAGGGGGACTCCCACATCATTTTTTTTTTTTAATTTTGGTTCGGGGTTGCCCTGTGGGGAATTCCCATGCCGTTTTTATCAATGAACTTCTATGTGTATTGTCGGCAATGCAATAGCCGCGGTAGTTTTAAATGAGTTTTTTCCTTCAAAATGTCATTTTGCTGTCAGACTGTTCTAAACACGGGAAACATGCGCCCCTTTACAGGCATACTATAGACACCCCCCAGGTATGAAATTTAAAGGGATATTACACTTTTATTGTTTGACTTTAAGCATTATTAAAATCACTGCTCCTGAAAAAACGGCCGTTTTTAAAACTTTTTTTTGCATTGATCCATGTCCCCTGGGGCAGGACCCAGGTCCCCAAACACTTTTATTGACAATAACTTGCATATTAGCCTTTAAAATTAGCACTTTTGATTATTCATGTTCGTGTCCCATAGACTTTAACGGTGTTCGCGTGTTCGAACGAATTTTTTTCCTGTTCGCATGTTCTGGTGCGAACCGAACAGGGGGGTGTTCGGCTCATCCCTACTCCTGACCACATTCGCCATGATCTTGGCCTTTCGGACATTGTGGTTGGGGTAAGGCCCATACTTTCCATCATAGTCGGCCTTCTTCAGGATGTCCACCATTTCCAACATCTCCCCAAAGGACATATTTGAGTCCTTTAATCTCCTTCTGGATCGGGACGTTTCAGGCTCCAGCCTTTCCTCCTCCTCCTCGTTGCTGTACTTAGCACTATCCTGCTGTCTCTCCGCCATGTGCTCTTCCTCCACTGCGCTGAACGAAAAGGGGCGGGGAATAGAATAGAAAGAACGTCAGGGGCGGGCGGAGTTATATGCATGCGCAGTGTGTATAAATCGTAACGCGCGCGTCTTACGTACGATCAGTGAGCGGAGGAAGGAGCATCGGAGACGCCGATTGTGCTGACGAAGGTAGGATCTAAACTTGGGCCTATACTGCTTTGAAATTGAAGCCCATATTGTAACAAGATTAGGGGAGTTTGGCCTGACATTAGGGTTTGTCTTGTGTTGTGTCTTGCAGAGAAAATGGATGGGTTCAACGACCACAATTTTCTGCCCCTGTTTATTGACAAGTACAGGGAGCTGCCCTGTCTGTGGCAGGTCAGACACCCCTACTATAACCACAAACAGAAGAGGCAGGCAGCGCTGGAGAAACTGCTGGAGTTGGTGAAGCCGGTGGTCCCCACAGCAACCATCCCCTATTTAAAAGCTAAAATTGGTGGCCTGAGGAGCACGTATCTAAGGGAGCGCAAGAAGGTCACAGATTCCCAGAGGTCCGGAGCTGCAGCAGATGATATTTATGTCCCCAGGCTCTGGTACTATGAGAGACTGCGATTTCTGTCAGACCACACTGAAGTCAGGGAATCCCTCTCTACTCTTCCTTCCACTCTTCCTTCCATCCCAGGTGAGGCTTCTGATGTCCAACCTGTGCCTTCCAGCCAGGAAGAAGTGGAGGAGCCCAGCTGGAGTCAGGTATAGCATTCTTCTACAGATTTCTGGGCAATAAATAAATGATGTTTAGTAGATGTTATTATTGATCACTATTTGCTGATTTCATAAAGTGTTTTACATATCAATAGACAGTAGTGGGCACCCAAAATTGGGACAAGAATGAAAACTGCTGGGCTCAGAAGGATAGCCTGTTATATTTGTTAACATTGAATTTGCAGCAGTCAGGAGGTGAAAATTGTGTGTGATTGATGAAAACAATACTAAAACTATGTCCCTTTTTCATACACAGGAAGACCTCAGCCAGGAGGAGGCTGTGGAATGTGGCAGTCAGGAGGAGGCGGGGATTAGTGGCAGCCAGGAGGAGGCGGGGATTAGTGGCAGCCAGGAGGAGGCGGGGCTAAGTGGCAGCCAAGAGAAGCCTGGGACAAGTCGCAGCATGACTGAGTCTCAGGTCCCTCCCCTCCGCCTGCCATATAAAAGGGCCAGGAAGGCCACTCCCAGTCCTGTGCAGGATTCAGTGTACAGGCTGATCCAGGAGGCTTCGGCGTCCCTCAGAGCCTTCCCCAGTCCTGCAGAGGCCTTATCCTTGCTTGGCTGCCACCAAATTGCTGGGCATGCAGGAGGGCCAATGCAAGATCTCTGAGGACCTGATTTATAAAGTCCTTCGGAAGGGGGAGAGTGGGGAACTGACACACAAGACAGATGTCATGGAGAGGGACGATCCTCCTCCTCCTCCTCCTCCTCCTGCTGCCACAACTCCACCACCACAGCCAAAGGCTGGAAGAAAGCGTGGAAAGAAGACCTGAGAGTGATGACCCTGGGTTCAGTCTGGTCTGACAGAAGATGCAGTCTCTCGTATGACCACAGCCTGGGGACACAGATGTCATCTGCTGCTTTCCGGATCTCTGGGACTTCTGGACCAGACTGCCCTCCCTTAGATATGGACTCCTCAGGCCACCAATTTTGCTTTTAAATAATTGATGTCTGCCCTGGGAGTCCAAAGCTTCGCCCACTTCTGCAGTTTCTCCAGCATTGCCTCCCTCTTTGTTTATAGTTGTGACCCCTTAATAAAATATTTTTAGGTAAATTCTACTCTCCTGTGTGTGTTTTCATCCAAAAAGGACAGTTTGTTGGTGAGTATTCAAGTACATTTCCAAAGTACAATGTGAAATTAACAAGGGACAACAACACCAAACAATCTCCTCCTACAGATTAAATAGAACAACATATCAATGGTGTTGTGGGAACTTGTCACAAAAAACACACAAACATTTTCGGGAGTACAAATCAAAATCACCAAAAAAAAAAAAAAAAAAGAGAAACACAAAAAAAGATTCTACATTAAAGTAAAAAAAAAAAATATGTTGTCAGATGTGAGAAATCAAAATATATTGAGGGAATCCCGATAAATAGTAACGAAAGAAGTTTGTGAGAAGTGTGTGTGAATATGAGCATAAAAACGACTTAATTCTTGTCACATTATAAAGAAGAAGAGAGTGCGCTGTATTAAACCATTTTTAACATTGCAGCGTGACGAAAGTGCTTTATCCATTACGAACGCTAAGTTTACCAGAACGAGCTGTCCCGTGTCGGAATTTCTTCTGAGCATGCGTGGCACTTTGTGCGTCGGAACAGGCCACACACAGGCCACACACGGTCAGAATTGATGCGATCGGATTTTGTTGCTGTCCAACTTTGTGTGTCGGAAAATCCGATGGAAAATGTCCGATGGCGCCCACACACGGTCGGAATTTCCGACAACACGCTCCGATCGGACATTTTCCATCGGAAAATCCGACCGTGTGTATGGGGCATAAGGCTGTGTTTTGTACCTTCACCCCCCCCCCGAACTGGGCTGTCGCTGCATGCTGCAGTTGGGTATATCTGAACTGCCAGGTCCTAGGTACACCAAACTGCTCCCTTAGTTGTGCAAAAGATGTCATCCTGCCATCCTGGTATATATGATGCAGATATTTTATCCCAAATTTGGCCCATCTATGCCCATCTTCTATTTTGCAGAACTCTTTTAGGGACTTATTGTACCAGAGAGGACAATTAGGTGATAACCATAGTGGGTCATCCATTATTTTCTGCGCGCAAAGGTGAAACACCCTACCTGGTAGAGCCATAACAAATCCCATCCCTCTCCCTGGTATCTCTTTTCTAAACAGGATGTTCAGTAATGTTTCCTGAGATGTGGCGACAGCCGCCTCCAATAGAGTAGTGGCATTAGGTATCTGGGGGAAACACCGCCAATGCAAGAATGTCATTTGGGATGCGAAGAAATAGGATCTCATATCCGGCATAGCCAACCCCCCCCCCCCCCCCCCCCGAGTTATTGGTAGTTTCAGGATTGTTAGGGATAACCTGGGAGCCTTGGCTCTAAACAGTTTCACCGAGACATATACAGGCGAGTTCGAACGTACAACAGCTTTGGAAGGACAATCATTTTAAATAGGTTTATACGACCCATCACTGTCAATGGCATATTCCTCCACCGCTGCACCTTCTCACGAAGAGCCTCCATTACCGGTCTCAGATTAAGATCCAGATACCCCGAGATGGGAAGTTGAATCACAACTTCCAGATATTTAAAGGATTGGGATAGTTGAATGGGGGAATCCGCCAGTACCGCCACTGTGTCATCTATAGCAAACAGGGATGATTTGCTCCAATTGATACGGAACCCAGAGTAATCTCCGAACTCATGTATCAACCGGAAGGCCGTGGACAACGAAGCACCCGGATCTTTCAGATACAGAAGCATGTCATCCGCATAAAGGGAGACCCGTTCCTCAATCCCCCCTACCCGAAGTCCATTCATGTGAGGAGTATCCCTTAGTTTTGCCGCAAGAGGCTCTATGGCCACAGCAAAAAAGAGGGGGGATAGCGGACACCCCTGTCTGGTCCCCCGGAGGACAGAGAAGGGCTCAGATATAATTCCATTTACCCTCACCCTGATCAATGGGTCAGTGTATAACAGCTTCACCCAGGATATAAATATAGGCCCGAATCCCAATATCTCCAGGAGACTAAACAGATAGGCCCACTCCACTGAATCAAAGGCCTTCTTGGTGTCCAAGGAGGCCACCACGCTCTCCCCTGAATTGTCATGGTCCATCTGTAGGTTAATAAACAACCTTCTAACATTCATTTGTGCACAGCGGCCTTGTATAAAGCCCGTCTGATCCGGGTAAACTAGTTTCAAGATTACCGACTGTAGCCTCCTCGCCAATACTTTCGCTAGAATTTTGGTGTCGACATTCATCAACGAAATGGGTCTATAGGATTCACATTCTTTAGGATCTTTTCCCCCTTTATGTATTAGGACCACCAAGGCCTCTCTCATAGGGGGGGGAGTCTCCTCTCCCGCCGCGCAGTCAGGAATACTCGTAATAGTCGGGGCGTCAGTCCACCACTAAAGGTATTATAGCACTCCGAGGGTATACCATCTAGGCCCAGAGATTTCCTAGGGGTAAAAGAAGCTATCGCCCCCCAACCTCCTCCACAGTTATGTCAGCTTCCAATTCTTCATGGTCTAGATTTGTTAACTTAGGAAGATCAAGATCATTCAGATAATTTTCTAGAGTGTTACCTCCCGGTGGGATGCATGACTTGTAAAGTTCTTTGTAAAACTGGACAAAGACCTGTAGTATACCCTCGGAATCACTCACCTCCACCCCACCCTGACCATAGATACTCGTTATACATATGGGTGTGTATTCTGGTCGTCCCAAATATGCCAGCAGTCTACTATTTTTGTCCCCAAATTCAAAGATACGTCTACAGTGCGCAAGTCTGAGTTTGGTAGTCTGGTCAGTCAGTATTTCTTTGTATGCCCGCGTCTTATCCTGGAGAGTACGCAAACCCTCCCTAGTCGGTCGCCTAACGTATTCTGCCTCAGCTAGGGACACCTCTCGTTCCCTGTCCATTATTGAAGAGGCTAGTTGCTTCTTGAAGCTACCCACCTCCGCCATAAACACCCCTCGTAGAGTAGCTTTGAATGCCTCCCACTTTATTAGATCCGAGCCAGCGCCCCTATTTTCCTTCCAGAACAGCACTCCGAGGGTATACCATCTAGGCCCGGAGATTTCCTAGGGGTAAAAGAAGCTATCGCCCCCCGAACCTCCTCCACAGTTATGTCAGCTTCCAATTCTTCACGGTCTAGATTTGTTAACTTAGGAAGATCAAGATCATTCAGATAATTTTCTAGAGTGTTACCTCCCGGTGGGATGCATGACTTGTAAAGTTCTTTGTAAAACTGGACAAAGACCTGTAGTATACCCTCGGAATCACTCACCTCCACCCCACCCTGACCATAGATACTCGTTATACATATGGGTGTGTATTCTGGTCGTGCCAAATATGACAGCAGTCTACTATTTTTGTCCCCAAATTCAAAGATACGTCTACGCTGCGCAAGTCTGAGTTTGGTAGTCTGGTCAGTCAGTATTTCCTTGTATGCCCGCGTCTTATCCTGGAGAGTACACAAACCCTCCCTAGTCGGTCGCCTAACGTATTCTGCCTCAGCTAGGGACACCTCTCGTTCCCTGTCCATTATTGAAGAGGCTAGTTGCTTCTTGAAGCTACCCACCTCCGCCATGAACACCCCTCATAGAGTAGCTTTGAATGCCTCCCACTTTATTAGATCCGAGCCAGCGTCCCTATTTTCCTTCCAGAACAGCTGAATAGTCTCAGTACATTTAATTTTAACATATTCCTCCTGTAACCAACTAGCCTCCATCCTCCAGTGTCTGATTCCCTGTCTCTGTCCCACTACAATATCCACTAGTATAGGTGAATTGTCCGAGTGCACTCTAGGTAAGTTCCTCGCCCCAGCCACCAGTTGCAGTCCCTCAGGTTCAACCAATACAGTGTCTATCCTGGACAGTGTTTTATGTGTCTCAGAGTAACAAGAATATTCCCTAATCTCTGGGTGTCTCGCCCGCCATGCATCACAGAAGCCGTGGGCTGACATCCACTTCGCTAGTGGTGTTGGCGTTCTTGGCGGTGCATCCAACTTGTCCATTGTCGGATCCACCACCACGTTCAAAAATGAAAATCCTCCCTTCCGCTATCTCAAAAGTCGCTTGAAGCATATCATCCAGATGAGACAAGGAGAAGGGAGGCGGGACATACAAGTTCACAAAGGTCATGAATCTATTATGGACTTTTATCACTATGATAACATATCTACCCTTTATATCCATTTTAATTGCATGAATACATATGGGTAGGGATTTGGCCACTAATGTGGACACTCCCCTAGCAAATGAAGAATAACTTGCATGGTAAGCCCCAGCAATATGCGCCCTTTTTAAAGAGAAAGTCCTGGAGCCCTGCAGATGTGTTCCCTGTAACAATATTAAATGTGGTTTATATTTTTTGAGATAGTCAAAGACCAGTGATCTTTTAAATTTGGAATTAAGGCTTCTGACGTTCCAAGAGATCACTCTAAGGTTCACAGCCATAGTATATAAAGCAAGTACCTCCTCCCCCCCCTCACTCCCAATGCTTGGGTAAGGTATCTTCCAGGGCTCCAGCACTCACTCTCCCCACTCTGTTGGGCAGCAACATATAAGGCAGACAGCAGATATCGAAAATGAGCTTGAAATCATGAGCATACATAAAGCATAATGATAATTTTCCCTGTTACTCCCCCCCCTTGTTCCCCTCCCCCCACCCTGTACCCGCCCCCAACTTGCAAGGCACTTCACTCCCAAAACCTTTAACCCAAAAGAGGTTATAAGGGATGTGCGACTTCAAAAAGTCACACAGGCTCCAGCACTGTGAGGAGTAAGTTCAATTGTGAGAAAACTAAACCCCCCACAAGAAAAAAACCTACAACACAAAAATAAAAAAATTATATGTGTTCAGGGAGAAGGGGAAAACTTCTTGTTCCACTCCTCAAGTTTCAAGTAGAAATAGAAAAAACAACAAAAAAAACCCTTTGTTTTCGAAAGGAGAAAAAACCTGCAGATTCCTTCGGTGTTAAAAGTATAATTGAGCATTTGAAAGCAGCAAGCATAGTCCCTCTGTAGTCCTCTGGACTGCCAGGTGCATAAGGCACATCATGGGTCCCCAGGCAGTTCATCCTGAAATCGTGTAAAGAGGGTCAGGGGGACAAAGGGGTGGTAAAAGATCAGCTCAACGTCCATATTTCCTTCTCCTGACATCCCTTATCCCCCAAAATCTGCTTCATCTGTATGTATGAATTTAAGGTGATCTTGGAGAACCCCCTCTTCTCGGACGTCCCCTCGCATGCAGCCAATCAGAAGCCTCCGTGGAGGTGGTAAAAAAATGTGCTTTGCCATTATCCACAATGCGTAGTTTTGCTGGATATAGCATACTGTACATCAGGTTCAGTTCTCTAAGCCGTTTCTTTATCTGATAGAAAGAAGCCCTCTGTTTTTGCGTGGTGGCAGAGAAATCAGGATAAATAGATATCCGATAATTATGACACTTCAGCTCAGGGCCTGTCCTGGCTCCTTTCAGGATATTTTCTCTGTCTCTGAAGTGCAGAATCTTTGCTTTCATGGGTCTGGGGATTGCTGGTGGGGGTTTACCTGGTACTCGGTGCACCCTCTCTATGGCAAACATAGCAGTGAAAGTTCCAGGGGCCATATTCTCTTTCAGCCAGTCCTCCAAGAATTCCTCAGAATGGCTACCTTCCACTCCTTCAGGGAACCCCACCAGCCTTATGTTATTTCTTCTCATGCGATCCTCCATGTCGGCCATTTTAAGAGTGTGCTCAGAGAGGGTCTTTTTAATGACCTGGTTATCAGTGCTCATAGGTCTAACAGTGTCCTCCAGAACAGCAATGCGATGATCAGTAGCCTGGGCCTTTTCTCTAAGCTTCTGCATATCGTGTTTCATAAAGGAGAATTCCATTTGCAGTTCCCCAAAATGATCTAGCAGCTTAGTTTGACACCCCTGCATGGCAGCCATTATTTGCTTAAGGGACGGCTCTTTCTCCTCCTCCAGGGCCCTGCCTGCATCATATATGAGCATATATGATCTTCCCTGTCCAGTGATCTCCCCCTGCGTATAGTGCGGTCTCTCTGTGTTCTGGGACTCACCCGACCAGAGGAAGCAGGCTGTGATCTTTCTGTGTCCTCATGCTGCTGGAGCGGCGGCCATTCCTCATCCTCCTCTCTGCCCGGCGCCATCTTGAGAGCCCCAGGCATAACGGGCCAGTCTCTCCCCCGGTGTTTTTGGCCATGGAGGCCCGTATTTCACCATCCCCTGAGGCTCTCCGGAGAGTCCACCACTCATGCCCCAGCAGTCCAGGGCAAAACGCCGGCTTTTCCTCACAGGATTAGGTCAGGATTTGGAATCTGCAGGGAGAGCTCCTCTCAAGACGTCCTCACATGCTGCGCGCCGGCTCCGCCCCCGTTGTTTTAAATCTACCATGTATGTCTTTAAGTAATAGTTTTTTAAAAGATTTATATTGTTTGTTATTAGTACTGAGATAGTCATCACAATTTTTCTTGAGCTTGTGAATATATTTATAGACAGCTTCAGAAACTGTCCTTTTCTTCCATTCTCATCCTTTTTCTCTATATATCAATTCAGATGATGGTACTTTGTTACTCTTGAATTAAAAATTCTTACATGAGGCTATATTCTTAATTCAATGATGTATCATTTGGATATGATTTGTGGTCATTTGCAATCTGATGTATTGGACATGTCAAACTGGTGAATTTCTCCTCTTTGCAGAATAGGACTATGTTTCACATTCAGAAGAACTGAAAATAAAAAAGAGCTATTTGAAAGTGGCATATCTTCAAGAGTCAGTTTACAAAAGAAAATGTATTTCGGTTATAGGTAGACCTTAGTGAATTGAGTAATAATTGATTTATTTGTAAGTAATCCAGTCTTGAGATCTCTCTACCAATGCTCCTCAATCTGCTGCTGCTATTCCAAAACCAAGAAAGTTTAATATAAAATAGTTGGGAGATCCACAGAAAGAGTTGGAATGATAGCAGGTGGGAGGAGCTAGAAACTCAGAAGCAGATATCTCTTCTTCAGAGGTAAAAGGCAATTTTAATGATATTCAGGCCTCACTTCCATTATGCAGGACTAATATAATTATTTATGGTCGTGGCCCTAAGACCGAGACAAATGACGACACGCGACAAGACTCACAACATAAATAGACCTGAGGTGTGGCTTTTGGTTGTATTGTAGGTATGGCAAGAAAAGGGGCCATACTCAACATAAGTAATGGATGATTGTGGAGGAGAATTTGCTGAGAAGTGCTGTAAAAAGGGGAATGGGAGCGAGGGTATCGTGCACTGGAACTGACAAAGAGGAAGGGAAGTGGTCAGCTTAAATACCCTCCGGGCTCCTCCCATAAATTCAGGCCAGCATACTGGCCTTCTAATTTATGGTTGTGGCCCTAAGACCGAGACAAATGTGGATCACATAAACACGTGACAAGACTTACAACATAAATAGACCTGAGGTGTGGCTTTTGGTCATCTGGTAGGTATGGCAAGAAAAGGGGCTAAAAATAACCAGGTAGGGAAATATCTTTATTGCCTCTAACCTCATTGAGTGAGCTTGGAGAAAGGGCCATCTTGAGGGTTTGGAATATATATCTGGTAAAGCAGGCAGACTTTCACCCGCCTAGCTTCTTGGTCACATGGTCTGGTACTCCGTGCTGAGATGTGGCTGAGGCTGCACCCATCCAAAGGAATGTCCAGAATACCGCCTGGGGTCTAGGCTTAAGTTGACCAGTAGGACCCCAACATGTTTAATAAACTGACTGCCACTCAGGGGGTGGAAAAGGCAGTAACGGGCTGGAGACTGGCTGGCTGGGTAGGTGAAAGAGCAGATGGTCAAAAGATCATTGCTGGGCACCAGACATTGCTGGTTTGAAAGAAGTTGATATCCACTCCGGGTCCAGTTTGTTGTGTTTTGGGGACCGTAAGATGAAGGACATAGTGGCTTGGATACCGGCCAGGTACAGCCTGATAGTGATATGAGCGAGAGCCAGATGATATGAGCGAGAGCCAGCTGTGTGTGGCAATAAGATATAAAGGCTAGGAGATGAGTGACCTCATCTGCTGTGGTTCCGGGACAAGTGGCAAGGAACCTACGGCAGGTATTCCAGGCCGTGCAATAAGCCTTTAGTGAGTTGCTAGACAGTGAGTGGTTCATGAGCCGGGTTGCATTGGCAAGGTGTGGCTTCAATCCATTGTTAGTTGAGACCAAGGTGGGATAGGAGTGGATGATGGGTCGGCTCTGGGTTCCTGCTGGATGAATGAGACAAAATTGAAGCGGGACAGTGCATTGGCTGCAGCATTGCACTTGCCAGGGATATGCTCACCGTAACTGTTAAATTTGGTGATGTAGTGATAATTGCAGCAGCCTGCGCAGGAAGGACATGATGAGGAGTGACTTGGTTCTACCCTTATTAATGATGTCAGCTGTTGTCTGTGGTGAAGAGCTCTGTCTGACCTGTCCATGTGTGGCCCCAGACTTGGGCTGCTGCCACGATGGGGTACAGCTCGAACAATAACGAAGATCCAGGGAAACCAGGAATCAGGCAGATTTCCGGGGGCCAAGGTCTGGCGAACCAGTGATGGCCAAAAATTGCAGCAAAGCCGGTGGAGGCTACAGCATCTGTGACTACCTGGGGCAACTGAGCTGATACTGAGGGAAAAACATTGATATGCCATTCCAGTTGAAGAGGAACTCGCCCCACATAGCCAAGTCTGCTATTGCTGCTGGGTCTAGTCTGAGGACTTGGTGGGGTCCTGCACTCGGGTGAGAAAGACTAAGAGCCGTGAGATGAATGACCACCCCTGAGGAATAGTTCTCATAGCGAAATTGAGCATCCCTATCAAGATCTGCAGCTGTCTTTTAGTACACTCCTGTGACCGGGTAAACTCCTGAATGACCGACCTAACACAAGCTAATTTTTCAGAAGGCAGGCTAGGCTGCATAGCGTGCGTATTCAGGACAATGCCTAAGAAACTTATGAAATGTGTTGGCCTTCCACTATGTGTTCATTGAGATTGTTGAAGACCTCTCTTAGCTTGTCTAGATCTACTGGGGGGGTATCTCCAGGTGTTCGATGAGCAGAAAATTGTCTGGATAATGGATAACCCTGTGACACTGGGCCTGGTGTGACAGGTTCAAGTGAGGGACTGAGCGAAAACATCAGCTTTGTGGGCGAAGTGGTGACAAAAAGTTCTGTGTCTGTGAGGCTCCAGTCAGAGCTGATCTGGAACTGGGCAAGTCTCGCTGCTGCTTTGGCTGAAAATGACCGATGGTAGTCGTACAAGGCAAAACCTCCATATTTGTAAGCAAGATCTGTCACTGCATGAAGGTATAAGTCCAGCTCCTCCCTCCTGCTGAGGGTGGCTGAACAAAGTACATCTCTGAACATCCCGAAAGCCAAGGCAAACTCAGTGGCTGACAGCTTATGACTGAGGCTGGGGTCTCTCAACTGAGACATCCCCCTAGGCATATGATTTGTTGCCAGCTAAGTCATGGACTGAGATGAGCAGGGATGCCAGTTGATGTCTTTGCCCTCCAATATATCCTCCCCTTGAGCAGGGAGGACAATAGGTGCAGGGCCTGGTGTACCTGCAGAAGGAGAAGCTGTCATCAGGACCATGACCAGGTCAGAGAGGGCAAACTTTCAAAGGTGTGACTCTGGTCTGGACGTCCGAACTGTTGTGGCTAAGGGGGAGACCAAAGAGTGCAGCTGGGCCCCGTAGATGGATTGTAAGGATGCCTGTTGGGCCCATGAAAAGCTCTGCCTTCCTGGCTGTAGTGGGAAAGGGAATATCCCTGCGACTCAGCTATGAGTTTGGGGATGTTCCATCCCCTGAGGGACTGCAGGCAGCCGCGCTCTGAGCAGGGGGAAACAGAGGGGCGAGTGTGAAGTCCTTGCTGCCAGCCTGCGACATAGCTCTGGCCAGAAGACAAAAGGGGGTGGGGTGCTCATATTTAAGAGGAGTCATAGCCATAGGATAGAGAGCGGAGTGGTAAAGAGCAAACTCAGAGAGGAGGAAAAAGGGAGAAGTACAGAAAAAGGAATGATAGGCATAGACAGGAGCTGACAGAGTTCTGTTGTGCAGAACTTATGCTGAGTGGAAATTTAGAAAACTCAGAAGAGTGCGTGGCGACCGAGGTGGGCCAGGAGGTGACTGGCCAGATAACCAATAGCTCGGGTGCCTGTCTGTGGCGAGCACAAACCTGAAGACCAGAACCCCAGGGCGCACTGGGGCGAGAAGTAGAAGTCTGTTACGGCTTACGTAGGAATGTTGCGGTCTGTAGGGGGTGACGTGTGCTTGGCCTGCTAACACTTGCACTGCCAGCAAGCCTACAGTTAAGTGACTTTGTCTGCGAGGTGAAGGGTCGCCCTTCGAAAACAGAGTGTCATGTATAGACACATGTGACAGAACTAACGCCTGGAGATCACGTCCAATGATGTATGTGAAGTAACAGTATAGTGAAAGGGTGCTGCAGAATGATGTGACAGAAAAGCCCATGAACTAGGCCCTGACTGATGCTCTAGTAGTGAGGTCTTGGTTAGGATCAAAACTCAGTCGAGTAGGAACACCTGCAGTAGGGGTGACATGAGTGCAACAAGATTTCTTTACTTTTTTTTTTTTTTTTTCATATGCGACTGGCCCTGGTGAAGATGCAAACAGCGTTATTTTTTTTATAACCTGGGAAATAACGTCCAACCTAGTACAGGATGGAACCTGAACTCGACTGACCTGAGGGAGAAAAGACAGACGAAAATGATGAGTGGCTCGTATGAATGCCACTGGAGACGAGTGACCGATATAGTGCCACTAAAAAATGAAGTGGGCAGTATGAGCAAAACTGAGTGTGCTTGCAGCGATTGCAAGGAGTATATGTTGAAATGCATGTTTGCAGCCATTGCAAATGGGTATATAATGAGATGCGTGTTTTTGCAGCGATTGCAAGGAGTATATACTGAGATGCATGTTTTGCAGTGATTGCAAATGGGTAAATGGTAAGATGCGTGTATTTGTAGCAATTGCAAGGAGTTTGTACTGAAATGCATGTTTTGCAGAGATAGCAAAATGGGTATATGCTGAGATGCGTGTTTTTGCAGCAAATGCAAGGAGTTATAATGAGATGCGTGTCTTGCAGTGATTGCAAGGAGTTATGATGGGATGCTTGTCTTGCAGCGATTGCAAGGAGTTATGATGAGCTGCGTATCTTGCAGTGATTGCAAGGAGTTATGATGAGATGCGTGTCTTGCAGCGATTGCAAGAAGTTATGATGAGATGCGTGTCTTGCAGCGATTGCAAGGAGTTATGATGAGATGCATGTCTTGCAGCAGTTGCAAGGAGTTATGATGAGATGCGTGTCTTGCAGCGATTGCAAGGAGTTATGATGAGATGCGTATCTTGCAGCGATTGCAAGAAAAGGTCACCTACTGATAGGCGAAAAAGAAAAAGGATAGTAGAAATTGTAAATGTAGGAACGAACTACGAAGTAGCATACGTAACGAATCTTAGGTTTGTGATAGGGTCTGTTACGAATTGGTGTGTGGGATACTGGTGAGGTGAGCTGTAAAGAGTCAGCCCAGTGACGTGTAGTATCGTGCACTGGAACTGACAAAGAGGTAGGGGAAGTGGTCAGCTTAAATACCCTCCGGGCTCCTCCCATAAATTCAGGCCAGCATACTGGCCTTCTAATATATCTCAATATAGCTATTTCCAGAGAACTTCAGGGTTACAGTATATCAATTTAAATGTTGAGCCACTACTTATTACCATTACATTTAAGACTGGTTAATGGTTTAAATTAGTGTCTGGTATCATGGGACGCCAATATTCCACATAATTTCTGAGACTACTGGGATCCTCACCCCATTCTCTCCAGCTCTTGAGATTCTTTTTTTTAGGTATTAACCGATTCCCTCCCGAGTTCTGCACAATTATAACTCATATACTGTTGTCTGCTAGAGTGCTTATAACTAGACAATGGAAGTCTAACTTATCACTAAATGCTTCAGAGGTAATTGGCATGGTGAAGCAAAACTACAGCTATGAAAGTTTACTGGCATATAAAGATGGTGTTAAACAATTATTTGATCAACATTGGAGTCTATGGAATTTGTGGACTAGGCACCTTTAATGATATGCTGGTATGTACGTCACACATGCTGTTTCTTTATGATAACCGGTTCAATTTATTTAGTCAGGTACAAGCTGTTACTGACCGCCTTGTTCTTGTTTTGTTATACTTTGTTATGCTCTGTTTTATTACGGTAATTAATACACTATTCGCGCTCAGTTCTGGGAGAGCCTTGTTCTCAATTATTGTTTTTCACTTACTTTGTAAACCCCTCTGGGTATGCATCTATGGGTCCATTCACTGTATTGTTGTATTTTATAATGCCTATTTTACAATAAAAACTAATGAAACAGAACTTCTCCCAAACAAGTGATTTCAGAATTATATGCAGATTTCTAGCTTCTATGCAAGTCCACAGCAGGATGAAAGATTTTTTGAGAGTCAGACTTGGGTCCTCTTCATGATGAGACCTGGGACGAAGTTCCAACAAACAAATGATTAGTGTCCCTGAAACGTACTGATAAGCTCAACAATAAATTTATACCTGACTAGGTAGAGGTGCATGCAAGCAGGTGAGTGTTTTCACTTTCTGCTGTGTCCTCCAGAGTGATCCTGCTACTGGCAGTTTCTCAAAAACGATAGGATCGCATTTTGACACGGCCCTCAATTGTTAATCTCTTCAGAATATTATGCACTCTGTCTGGAAAGATGATATTTGGGACATGAGTCAATAGCAACCAAACCTAAATCAATATCAAGTTTGCCCAGTGATCTTGGAACAATATTTTTTTTTTAAACTTCATACTGTCAGCAATTACTGTCCAGTCTCCAATATGAACTAGAAATGCCTCTATCATGCATCTGAGCAATTTATGGAAATATTTTTATAATGAGATAATTTCAGTGTGTCACAATAACTCATTATGTCTGTGCCTATAGCAATAAGAATTATTCCAAGTGCTGTGGGGCCAGTTTGTTTCAACTAATAAGAAATAAGATACAATGTCACTTCCCTAATAATAGACTTGATCTGTATTGCCATGTAAATTCTCTATATTTAGTGCCCATTGCTTATTTTAAACTGCAGTTATTTCAGAGAATCAGTGTTTTATTAAATGCATGGTGTCTTGAAAATATAACATTTAATACACATATATCGTGTGTATGTGTGTGTATATATATATATATATATATATATATATATATATATACAGTATCTCACAATATTAAGTACACCCCATACATTTTTGTAAATATTTTATTATATCTTCTCATGTGACAACACTGAAGAAATGACACTTTGCTACAATGTAAAGTACTGCATGTACAGCTTGTATAACAGTGTACATTTGCTGTCCCCTCAAACTAACTCAACACACAGCCATTATTGTCAAAACTGCTGGCAACAAAAGTGAGTACACCCCTAAGTGAAAATGTCCAAATTGGGCCCAAAGTGTCAATATTTAGTGAGGCCACCATTATTTTTCAGCTCTGCCTTAAACCTCTTTGGCATGGAGTTCACCAGAGCTTCACAGGTTGCCACTGGAGTCCTCTTCCACTCCTCCATGATGACATCATGGAGCTGGTGGATGTTAGAGACTTTGCTCTCCTCCAACTTCCGTTTGAGGATGCCCCACAGATGCTAAATAGGGTTTAGGTCTAGAGACATGCTTGGTGAGTCCATCAACTTTACCCTCAGCTTCTTTAGCAAGGCAGTGGTCATCTTGGAGGTGTGTTTGGGGTCGTTATTGTTGGAATACTGCCCTGTGGCCCAGTCACCGGAGGGAGGAGATCATACTCGGCTTCAGTATGTCATAGTACATGTTGGCATTGATGGTTCCCTTAATAAATTGTAGCTTCCCAGTGTTGGCAGCACTCATGCAGCCCCAGACCATGACACTCCCACCACCAAGCTTGGCTGTAGGCAAGACACACTCCTTCATACTCCTCATCTGGTTGTCCCCACACACGCTTGACACCATCTGAACCAAATAAGTTTATCTTAGTCTCATCAGACCACAAGACATGGTTCCAGTAATCCATGTCCTTAGTCTGCTTGTCTTCAGCAAACTGTTTGCGGGCTTTCTTTTGCATCATCTTTAGAAGAGGCTTCCTCCTGGGATGACAGCCATGCAGACCAATTTGATGCAGTGTGCAGTATATGGTCTGAGCACTGACAGGCTGACCCACCACACCTTCAACCTCTGCAGCAATGCTGGCAGCACTCATACGTCTATTTCCCAAAGACAACCTCTGGATATTATGCTGAGCAGGTGCACTCAACTCCTTTGGTCAACTATGGCGAGGCCTGTTCTGAGTGGAACCTGTCCTGTTAAACTGCTCTAGGGTCTTGGCCTCTGTGCTGCAGCTCAGTTTCAGGGTTTTGGCAATCTTCTTATAACCTAGACCATCTTTATGTGGAGCAACAGTTTTTCAGATCCTCTCTTTGCCATGAGGTGCCATGTTGAACTTTGTGTGACCAGTATGAGAGAGTGAGAACGATAACACCAAATTTAACACACCTGCTCCCCATTCACACCTGAGACCTTGTAACACTAACAAGTCACATGAGACCTGGGAGAGAAAATGGCTAATTGGGCCCAATTTGGACATTTTCACTTAGGGGTCTACCCACTTTTGTTGCCAGCGGTTTAGACACTTTACATTGGAGCAAATGGTCATTTCTTCAGTGTTGTCACATGAAAAGGTATAATAAAATATTTACAAAAATGTGAGAGGTGTACTCACTTTTGTGAGATACTATATATATATATATATATATATATATATATATATATATATATATATATATGTGTGATACCCTGTTTCCCCGAAAATAAGACCTAGCGTGATTGTCGGTGATGGCTGCAATATAAGCCGTACCTCCCAAATAAGCCCTACCCTGTTTCCCCGAAAATAAGCCCTACCCTGAAAATAAGACCTACAAGGACTTTTAACTAGGGCTTATTTGGAGGGTAGGGCTTATATTGCAGCCATCACCGACAATCACACTAGGTCTTATTTTCGGGGAAACAGGGTAATAGTGATATTATGAAAGCCAAAGCGATTGAGGAACGCTACTTATAACCTCGCATGCTTTCATATGTGGGAAACTAAGGTGGAATCCAGACCAGGCCACCTTGCAAATGTGGGTTCCGAACCACGTTTTTTTTTTTCACCTGTGATCAGCACCAGATGGTATAAATAAGGACTGGAGCAAGAGGTTGCTCTTGGCCTTTGACTCAGGAATCCAAAAAGAGCTGTGGATGTGGAGATCGCTCTGTAAGTCTAGGTTCACACCTATGCGGCTGCATTTGATGCATTTTTAGGCACGTTTTTCAGTGCAATTTGCATTTTTAAACCAGCGTTTTTGCATGCACTTTTCATGCATTTTGCATTTTACATTTTTTTCTCTTTAAACGCACTGTAAAAAACACACTATATAAAGCTGGTTGCTAAGGAGGGGGCCAGGAAGCTGGCTGCCGCATCACTAACAAACGATGAGTCATCAGCTGTCAGTGGAGTTCCTGTTGAAAGCTGAATTGAAAAAAAAAATATTGCCGGCAAAAAAGTGTGCGATAAAAATGGTGTGGGGTTCCCCCCCAGGTCCAAACCAGGCTCTTCAGGTCGGGTACGGATTCGGAGGGGACCCAACGCCAAAATTAAAAAAACAAAAAACGGCGTGAGGTCTCCCCAAAATCCATACTAGACCCTTATCAGAGTAGGCTACCCGGCAGGTCGGGAAAGGGAAAGGACAAGTGAGCGCCCCCCTCCTGAACCACACCAGGCCGCATCCCTCAACATGGGGGATGGGTGCTTTGAGGCAGAGGGGTCTCTGAGCCCCCCACCCCAAAGCACCTTGCCCCCATGTTGATGAGGACCAGGGCCTCTTCCCGACAACCCTTGCCCAGTGGTTGTCCGAGTCTGTGGGTGGGGGGCTTATCAGAATCTAGAAGCCCCCTTTAACAAGGTGACCCCCAGATCCCAGCCCCCCACCCTATGTGAATGGGTATTGGGTATCGGGTACATCGTACCCCTACCCACTCACCAAAAAAAGCAGTGAAAAGTAAAAAAAACAAGAGCCAGTTTTTGACAATTCCATTATTAGTAAAATAGCTCTGAGCCACTGTCTCTCCCAGTGTGCTCGCCTTCTGTCCACCGCCCTTTTCTCCATCCGCTATCATCTACCAGTGTCGTCGTCTTCTTCTTCCTCCTCACATCATTGTTGCCATCTTCTTCTTCGGGGCGCTGGTTACCCACTAAAAAACAAAAAAAGCTGGTCTTGTCGCAAAGCTGTGTTCCTCCGTTGTTATGTTCCCCCTGCCTGGCGCCTCTTATATAGGCATGGGGCGTCACCATCCATTGACGGCACATGGAGAACTCGCCCCTTCTGACATGTGATGTCAGAAGGGGCGGGCTCTCTGGGCGAAGTCATTGGATGGCCACCAGAAAAAGGCGAGGGCACCAGGAGAGACAGCATCGGGAGAGATGACATCGGGAGAGATGGCGGTTCAGAGCTATTTTACTAATAAAGGAATTGTCAAAAACTGTTTTTTCTTTTTTTTTACATTTTAGCTGTCAGTGGGGAACAGATGATGACAAATGATGACTCATCAGTTGCTATGGATGCAGCGGCTGGCTTCCTGAACCCCTGCTTAGAAACCAGCTATATACAATGGTAAAATAAGAACTGCAAAACACATCAAAAATCGCATCACAAACACACAACTTGTGTTTCTGGTGCAGCTCCATTGAAATCTATTAGCCGCAAATCGCGGGAAAAAAAGTCCCCGACCCTTTCCAAAAATGCACCAGCCACAAAATATGAGCTAGTACCATAGGAAACCGTGTTAAATGGACTGTAGTGCGTTTCTGCAAAACGCACTAAAAAATGCATAGGTGTGAACGTAGGGTAAGATTGCGGAAAAGGTTTACATAACATTTGTTTTGATGGTTAATGGGAGAAGCCCTTCACCTGTGAGTTAGGAACCTGCAATGTTTAGTTAGTGCCTGGACGGCAAGACTTGCCTTCTGGACTGCCTTTTTCCCAGGGAAGGTGATTCCCATTTGAGCTAACTCCCACAGAATATATGTATATATTAGGGATGAGCCGAACACCCCCCGGTTCGGTTCGCACCAGAACCTGCGAACGGTCCGAAAATTTGCACGAACGTTAGAACCCCATTGACGTCTATGGGACTCGAACGTTCAAAATCAAAAGTGCTCATTTTAAAGGCTAATTTGCATGGTATTGTCCTAAAAAGGGTTTGGGGACCCGGGTCCTGCCTCAGGGGACATGTATCAATGCAAAAAAAACTTTTAAAAACGGCCGTTTTTTCGGGAGCAGTGATTTTAATGATGCTTAAAGTAAAAAAAAAAAAAGTGAAATATTCCTTTAAATATCGTACCTGGGGGGTGTCTATAGTATGCCTGTAAAGTGGTGTGTGCTTCCCGTGCTTAGAACAGTCCCTGCACAAAATGTCATTTTTAAAAGAAAAAATGTCATTTAAAACTGCTTGCAGGTTTAATGTAATGTCGGGTCCTGTCAATATGGATGAAAATCAGAGAGACAAACGGCATGGGTACCCCCCAGTCCATTACCAGGCCCTTTGGGTCTTGTATGGATATTAAGGGGAACCCCGCACCCAAATTAAAAAAAGGAAAGGTGTGGGGCCACCAGGCCCTATATACTCTGAACAGCAGTATACAGGCAGTGCAAACAAGACAGGGACTGTAGGTTTGTTGTTAAGTAGAATCTGTTTGTCATTTTGAACGGGTACATTTTTAACGTGTTTAGCTCCAGCCAAAAAATCTTTTTTAAGCTTTTTGGAAAACATAGGGAAGGGTTATCACCCCTGTGACATTTGTTTTGCTGTCTGTGCTTCTGTTCAGAAGATTTCACCTCACTTTTTGTCCCAATAACAAATGTTTTTTGAAAATTAGGGTTTTTTTGTGAAACAAGGATTGGTGATAAAGCATCAGTGGAAAGGAGAAATGTTTTTCCCATATTAACTCTTACAGGAGAGAATTTCCCTTCCTAGGGGTAGATTTCATCTCATTTCCTGTTGTCTCCTTCCGTTTGCAAGTAGGAGTCATTTGTAAGTTGGATGTTTGAAAGTAGGGACCTGCCCTATATACTCAGCAGAAATTTGGGCCTTAGGTGTTGTTGTGACTACAACACTGTAAGCCCTTTACAGGGCCCTGCTGTGAAATATTAGATCAAGGGGCAGAAAAATTGGGCCTTTGGTGGTGGTGGTGGTGCTGGTGCCACAACACTGTAAGTCCTCACTCGCTCTTGGTGGGGGCAGAAATGGGCCCTGCTGTGAAATATTAGACCAAGAATTGTAATTACATGCCCCTGTTGAACAGGGGCTGAAAAATTGGGCCTTTGGTGGGGGTGGTGGTGCTGGTGCCACAACACTGTAAGTCCTCACTCGCTCTTGGTGGGCACAGAAACGGGCCCTGCTGTGAAATATTAGATCAAGATTGTAATTACATGCCCCTGTTGAACAGGGGCTAAAAAATTAGGCCTTAGGCACTGGTGCCACAACACTACAACCCCTCACAGATACTCTAGTTGGAACGCAGGAACGAGCCCTGCTGCAAAGTATTGCATCAAAAATTGTAATTACATGCCCCTGTTAAACAGGGGCTGAAAAACTGGGCCTTAGGCACTGGTGGTGGCGCCCAGAACCAAAAATGTTCTTACAAGCTATCAATGTGATGATTGAGGAGGAAGAGGATAATTACTCAGGATAGTTACTCAGCATCAGCATAGGCAGTCTTTGAAGGGATCTGAGATTTCAAAAAAAATAATTCGGTTACATTAGCATCAGGTGCTTGGTAGCTGGTGGTGATCCAAGACTGATTCATTTTTATGAAGGTCAGTCGATCGACCGAGTCGGTGGACAGACGCACCCTGTGATCAGTTACAAAGCCTCCAGCAGCACTGAATGTGTGTTCCGAAAGAACGCTGGATGCAGGACAGGCCAGTAGCTCAATTGCATACTGTGCAAGCTCTGGCCAGTGATCCATCCTCAAGACCCAGTAACTCAGAGGATTTTCGGTGGGAAAGGTGTCCAAGTCAGATCTTGCCCCTAGGTATTCCTGCACCATGTAAAACAGACGCTGGCGATGGTTGCTGGAACCGATCATACCTTGGGGCTGCGGACTAAAAAATTGTCTGAACGCATCGGTCAGACGGCCACCTTCTCCACCGCTCCTTCTTTGACTGACTGAAGCCTCAGCAACACGTTGTCCAGAAACAGCAGTTTGTAACCTCCCAGTCTCTGGGAACGCGTTGCACAAACCTTTTTGCAAGGCCTCCCGAAGATGTTTCATCCTCTGCTCCCTCTGCGACGGCAAGATAAGGTCCGCAACCTTACCCTTGTAATGTGGATCAAGGAGGGTTGCCAGCCAGTATTGGTCCTTCTCCTTGATACCACGAATACGAGGATCCTTACGCAGGCTTTGCAGGATCAGGGAGGCCATGCAGCGTAGGTTTGCTGAGGCATTCGGTCCGGAGTCCTCTGGGTCACTAAGGATGACATGATCCGCAGCCACCTCCTCCCAGCCACGTACAAGTCCATGTGTTTCTTGGGACTGATCCATTAAAGACTGCTGCTGATGCTGAGTGCCAGGCTCCACCTCCATACTGACACAATCCTCCTCCTCCTCCTCCTCCTCCTCCTCTTCCTGTGTGATCGGCGGGCACGCAGGAACACTGTCTGGATAAAGGGGGCCTTGAGAGCTAAGGAAGTCCTCCTCTTCTGGTCTCTGTTCTGCCTCAAGTGCCCTGTCCATTATTCCACGCAGCGTGTGCTCCAACAGGTGGACAAGGGGGACAGTGTCACTGATGCATGCACTGTCACTGCTCACCATCCTCGTGGCCTCCTCAAATGGTGACAGGACAGTGCATGCATCCCTGATCATGGCCCACTGGCGTGGGGAAAAAAACAAGCTCCCCTGACCCTGTCCTGGTGCCATAGTCACACAGGTACTCATTGATGGCCCTCTGCTGCGTGTGCAGCTGCTGCAGCATGGCCAACGTTGAGTTCCACCTGGTGGGCATGTCACAGATTAGGCGGTTCTTGGGCAGGTTAAACTCCTTTTAGGCTGACCCAGGGAGGAGGTATATATCAAGAATAGGAGAGGTCCAAGAACAGACCCTTGGGGAACTCCAATGGAGAAAGTAAGAAGAGAGGAGGAAGTAAAGTTGAAAATGATGCTGAAGGTGCGGTGGGATAGGAAGAATGAGGACTAGTGAATAGTACAGTCACAGAGACCAAAGGAGTGGAGTTTTTTTAGGAGGAGGAGATGGTCTACTGTGCCAAAGGCAGAAGAGACGTGCAGGAGTAGAGTACAGAATAGTGTCCATTGGTTTTAACCATTGGTAGATCATTTGTAAGTTTTAGGAGAGCAGTTTCTGTGGAGTATTGAAGGAAAAATCCAGACTGAAGGTGATCGAGAAGGGTATTCTTAGTAAGGTAGTTGCTCAGCCGGTTGTAAACCAGACGTTTGAGGAGCTTGAAGAAAAATGAGAGTAAGAAGATGAGGCCTAGGTTAAGATTGTGGGGTCCAATGAGGGCTTTTTAAGTATGCAAGTGACTAGTGCAAGATTTATAGACTTGGGAAAGATGCCAGAAGAGAGGGAGAAATTGAACATGTGAGTTATAGAGTGTAGGATAGATCCAAAGGGTGACTGTAGGAAACAGGGTCCAGGGGGCAGGTGATTAGGTAGACATTAGAAAAAAGCTTAGCAACCTTCTCTATAGTAGTGGGGTTGAATTAATGAAGTACTGATTGTACCTGTGGCCATGGAGTCTTAAGGGGGAGAGGTAGCTGTACAGTGGAGATCTCACAAATTGTATCAATCTTGTTTTTTAAGTGCTTGGCAATCTCCTGGGCAGCGAGTTAGTGGGTGAAAGCAGTGGAGGACGAAGTAGAGAGTTAAAGGTAGAGAATAGTTGCTGAGGACTGGGTGAGAAGTTGTTAATGAGAGTGATAAAATAGAACCAGTTGGCAGTGTGGTAGCAGGAATTGTATTTTTTAGGGAAGATTTATATTGGTTGGAACCTTTCTGAGATTTACGCCACAGGTGGTCAAGAGTGTGTCTACTTTTTTTAAGACTTTTTTTTTTCCATTTGCCAAGGATGTAGGGGTCGAGCCTGATTCTATGTGAAGTGAGGAGGACAAGTGTGCCCAGAGAGGACAACAGTGAACTGTTGTAGACAGAAGTGGCTAGGTTGGGGCAGGACAGGGGTGATATTTTGTCATAGAGGTGGTCAGTAGCAGAGTAAAGAAGAGAAGGGTAAAGGTGGTGAAGGTTTCTATGAGTATCTGATAGGTGGTTGGAGGGAGAGGAAGTGGAAGACAGGGAAAGAGCAAAACTAATAAGGTAGTGATAAGTAGACATGTGCACTACCAAAAAATTTATTTAGTTTCTTTTTCTTTTCATTCATTTTTTTTGTTTATCGGATCATTCATTATGATTGGCAATTGTTACTTCGGGTCATTCGTAACTTTGGATGCATTCGTATTCGTTGTGTTCCATTCGTTTAGATGCAGCATTCCATACTTTGGGTAATTCGTAACTTCGGATACATCTGTATTCGTTCCTTTCATTCATTTAGATGCGGCATTTGTTACTTTGGATAATTTGTAACTTCAAATGCATCAGTATTCGTTACGTTCACTAACAGTTACTTTAGCCAAATTTGAAAGGAAATTCCAATACAAATGTATATCTAATCTATCACAAATTAGCTGGTAAGGCACAGAGACCTGAATAGAAGAATTACTGACTTCAGCTATTTTACCTATAATTTCTTTTAAATTATTTTCCAAATTTGGCTCTATTCTTTTTAGTGAATAGATTGTTAATGTTTTAACATATAAGTAGCACACTATTTATTACTGGTCATAGAAAACATTTATTATTACATAAAGAAAACAAACTGGTGAGGTATATATAAGCCATAGTTATTCTGGTTAAGTACACTTTTTTTTTAATAAATCACACAGCTTACTGTATTTATCATCATGCAACAAGTACAATACATTATAACAACCAAAATAAATCCTAAATATAATATTTAACAATTGGTTACCATTCCAAAAGAAATACGAATATGAATGCATTCATCAATTATTTCTTTATATTCAACGATAGCGAATAGTTGGAAAGAATGAAAATACGAAAAACAAAATTTTCCAAATGTAATCAATTCGTTAAACTCGTAGGTTGAATCGTTTTTGTTCTTTTGGATATTTGTAATTTCGGATTTTTGTTCTTTCGGAAGTTTTCGTATGCATTTGTCAAAAGAGACTTTCATTCATTCTGATGCTTCTGAATAAACGAATATGCAGAATTTTGTCCGAAAACTAATTTGTAACAAAGCGAATTGCACAAGTCTAGTTATAAGAGAGAAGAAAAGGATTGCTGGAGAGGTTGTATGGAGTGTATAGGCAGGAGAAAACAAGGTCAAGGGTGTTGCCATCAGAGTGAGTAGAAGAATGTATCCATTGCTTCAGGTCAAAAGAGGAGGTTAGACTGAGAAGTTTAGAAGTAGCAGGAGGGTTAGTATTAACAGGGATGTTGAAGTCACTGAGAATGATTGTGGTGAGCTGAACACCCCCCAGTTCAGTTCGCACCAGAACTTGCGAACAGACAAAAAGTAAAGTAAAGTAGCGGCTTTCCCCATGTTTAGAACAATATCACAGCAAAATGACATTTCTAAAGGAAAAAATTAAAGAAAATTTTTAATTGCTCACAGCTGTAATGTATTGCCAGATCCCGGCAATATACCTGATGTACTGACTGAATATATTAAATACACTGCCTGTACTGACTGAATATAGAGTTTACACTATATTTATATATACATATATATTAGTCTGACTGTATTTATATATATATAAAAAAATATATATATATATATATATATATATATATATATATACACACTACAAATACACTGCCACTAACTAACCTGCCTGCCTAATCTAGTTCAATCTCTCTATCTCCGTCCACTATAACACACTATACGGCCCTGTGTGTTAGTGTGGGGCATGGCGCTGTGTTATATAGTGTGGGGCATGGACTTAGTCCCCCTGAGCCATGATTGGCCAAAGGCACCCTGCCTTTGGCCAATTATGGCTCCTGCAGAGGAGCGCGCTGTGATTGGCCAAAGCATGCAGGTCAGATGTATGCTTTGGCCAATCATCATACTGCAATGCACTGCCGTCTCGCAGTGCATTATTGGGCGCTCAAATTTGCCACCAAAGCCCCATAAAATTTGCTGTTCCATGAATGGGCGAGCACCTGATGTTCGAGTCAAATAGAACTCGAAGCTCATCCCTAGTTATTTCAGAAGAGAGAAAGTAGGGTAGCCAGCAGAGAAGCCATCAAGGAAGGTTGATACTGGTGCAGGGGGTCAGTAGATCACAGCAAGGAAACTGGAGTAAATAGACAAATCCAATGTTCCTCAGATGAGGAAGAGAAGAGAAGGCCACCATGGGAGAGGGAAGCAGAAGAAGCAGTATCAGATTCATGAAGCCAGGTTTTAGTAACGGCAAGTAGCTTAAAGGTGTTAGTGATATAGAGGTCATAGATAGAGGTGAGTTTGTTACAGAGTACAAGAGTTACAGAGTTTGTTTAAGTACAAAATAAATTGAATGTATGGCAGCTGCTGCCAGAGGGCATAGGGTGATAGGGCACAGCTAAATGATGGCGGCCCAGAGATTAAGGAACTTTAATAAAGAACCCACATGTGCCCGCCCCAGCCAAGTTTGGAAGTGTTTAAAAAAATCAATTTCACATGTATTTGAAGACAGCACATACTAGGGTGAAAATGTCCCTTTAGTAGATCAGCTTAGATATATGTTGTTTTTTCACATTGTTTAGATATGTTATGGTTGGACCTTTTTGGCTTTAGATGTGTGATTATTAGGCAAAAGGTACCTGACTGCATCTTAGTGAATAAAACAAAAGGTTTATATAACTGTGCTGCTACTCTTAATGCTCTAGAGGCCTATTTACATTTAGCACACTGATTTTGTCTGTGCATTTTATTCCATAAATTTTAGGTAAATATTTTCAATTCATTTACCATTAGCCTAGATTTTGGTTTTGGTGCCCTAAGATGGGAAGCTGCCCTCCTAGGGGTTGTTTTTATTTATTTTTTAACCTGAGCTTTTGACATAAGCATGTATTTCCATAGAAAATAAAGGAGACTTTTTTTAAGAAGCAGACTAGAACTAGATTAGTAGAATTCTTGTGAGAAACAAATGGCTTGTGCCATTCCTCTAGAAGCAAAATAAGGTCAACTTAAAGCATAACTATAGCATCCATTACATGTTTAGATTGAATAATAGCACTATTGCTCATTTACAGGAAACATCAAAATTGTAAGAATAAAAACATCAAACATAAAAGTCTGATATGTGTACAATATGTGCCAACTCCTTAAGTCATGGTATTTTCAAGAGAAAAAAATTAAAAGGCAGCTTGAAATCTAAATAGAACAAAATGGGCTTAAATTTGCAGTGGTGTACCACAAGGACTACTTAAAACACAGTTTTGTTCAGTCTATTGATTAATTATCCAGTTAATGGAATAGAAAGTAATGTTGCTATTTTTGTTGATGATGCCAAATCATGTGAAATGATTACAACTCAGCAGTTTAATGCCATAATACAAAGTAATCTAAACAATAAACAGTTTAAGGCCCCTTTCACACTTATACGACTTGTCCCACGATTTTGTACTGCAAAATCGTATGACAAGTCATTCTCCATGATTTGCAATGACTACCATTCATATTGGCACAACTTTAAGTCGTGACAACTTCAAAGTAGTCCCTGCACTACTTTGGTCCAACTTCCATACGATTTTTACTCCATAGACCTCAATGTTAAACCCTCAAGTAGCATGCAGTACCTGAATGATATAGACACGATTTCAGCACTACTTTGTAAGCACAAGCTGAGAATGGTTAATGCCAAAGTTGTGGCAAAGTGGTACAAAGTAGTACTGCTCCCAAATCACAGCAAAATCACGGTAAAATAGCGGTAAAATAGCGGCCGCGAAATCGCAGTAACATCGCGTGACTTCAAAGTCGTATAAGTGTGAAAGGGGCCTAAGGCAGAGGGTAAAACAAATCTTAATGCCTAAGCCTAATTTTGCATGTGTTAGTAAAACAGTATAGTTCAGTATACAGTTTAGTATACATATCACCACAACTACTTTGTACATCCAGGTGGATTATACCTTGTTATTTCAGGACAAATTGGGCTTTCATTTGGTGGTTATCTAAAGGAAAACTAGCCTAAAATAGTAAAAAAAAATATTTTTAATGTAACTGTATATTTCTTGCTACTACCATAACCTACCACCAAAGAACAACCCAAAATAAATTCTCCTGCTCCTAACAATTGCAGTGATACCACATATGTGTATGTTAGTTGTTGTACCAGTAGTACAGCCCATTTTGCTTTTTTTATCCTACCTACACACTTATGCCCTGTACACACGATAGGATTTTCCGACAACAAAATCCATGTTTTTTTTCCGACGAATGTTGGCTCAAACTTGTCTTGCATACACGGTCACACAAATCTTTTCGGAAATTCTGAATATCAAGAACGTAGTGACGTACAATGCATACGATGAGCCTAGAAAAATTAAGTTCAATAGCCAGTGTGGCTTTTCTGCTTGATTCCCAGTATGCGTGGAACTTTGTGCGTCGGAATTGTGTACACACGATTGCAATTTACGACAACGGATTTTGTTGTCGGAAAATTTTAGAACCAGCTCTCAAATTTTGTGTGACGGAAATTCCGATGCAAAATTTCCGATGGAGCCTACACACGGTCGGAATTTCTGACAACAAGCTCCTATAGAACATTTTCCATCGGAAAATCCTATCGTGTGTACAGGGCATGACACTGAAACTAACTAACACTGATATTAATTTTAAAAAAAATCCTGTCCAAAAAAATCCTGACCCTGACTTTTGACACTGACCTTGACCCAAAACACTAACCCTGGGGCTGACCTAGATCAAAGCTTCTAGGTATTTTTTAATTTTTTAATTATTTATTTATTTATTTATTTAACACACTTTTTTTCTATCTCTGCAAGGACAGAGGAAGATACAATATATCTGTCCATTGTGATAGCCAATCAGAGACTATCCTAGCGATCAGGTGACCCAGAATCGGAAGTTCAGGGTCCCGATCGTTATAACGGGGCCCGGGGCTCTTGGTGAGACCCTGGTCTCTGTGCTGGAAGTACATTGTGCTACATGCTCCCTGGACAAAGGGAGATACCAAATATGCCCCATGAAAAGGCCTAGTCCAGTGGGGCCGCGTATTTGCATACGATCGGCGTAACGGGGTAAATTTTTTTATTGTTTTCATTAAAGTTTTAAAAGTTCTGGTAGATACAAAACAGAGCTGTTGGACATACCCTGGCTCAAGTAAACAATTAACAGTAACAGTATTATTATTATACAGTATTTATTTAGCTACAACAGTTTACATAGCTTTTTACAACATGAGGGGAGATAGCACAGTTACAATACAATTTAATACAGTAGGAATCAGAGGACCCTGCTCCTTAGGGCTTACAATCTAAGAGGGAGGGTCAAGATTTACAGAAGGTAATAACTGTGAGGGTTGGGCTGATGGAGAAAATAAATGTACAGTTGTTAGGTGGGGGCAAGATATGCCTTTCTGAAGAGATGAGTTTTCAGAGATCATCTAAAAGTGGGCAGGGTAGGAGATAGATTGACAAATTGAGGATGGGAAAGGCTCTGGAGAAGTCCTGGAGGTGAGCATGGGAGGAGATGACTAGGGAGCTAGAAAGCAGGAGGTCTTGGGAGGAACAAAGATAATGATTTGGATGGTATTTTAAGACAAGGTTAGTGATGTAGCAGCAGGCAGAGTTGTGGATGGCTTTGTAAGTTGTTGTTAGCATTGTGAATTCATTTGCTGGGTGAGTGGAAGTCAGTGGAGGGATTGGTAGAGAGGGGTATCAGACACTGGTGTCCGTTTATGAAGCAGTGAACAGTGGTGATCCCGAGGATCGCCACTGATCACAGTCCATCAACGGTTTAACAAGTTTGAACATGTTCTCCCTCCAATGATCTCCACACACTGAGAATCCTCATTGACTGACACAGAAATGGCCAGTTTATGAAGCTGCGATCTCAGCACTTCACTGGCAATCTGTGTCAGAATTCACCTCCTGATTCACCAGCTCAGAGGTGGAGAATCCGGGAGTGAAGAGGGAATCTGGGGGGATCTGAGGGGGAAGGAGGAAGATTTTAACTTCTTTCTACCTCGTTCAGACCCCCCAAGACAGTAACCATGTCCCCTGTCATATTTTTGTTTATACATACATATACACATATATATATATATATATATATATATATATATATATATATATATATATATATATATATATATATATATATATATATATGTGTGTGTGTGTGTGTGTATGTATGTATATATATGTATGTATATATATATAATATATATATATATATATATATATATATATATATATATATATATATATATATATATAATGTAGGGGGTCTCTTTATTTTATTAGCATAACCACGCTGTCTGTCCGTGTGTTGAGCAGTGATAATTTATCACTGCTTAATAAACTGACATCTCTTTGTTTCAGTGAATTTCTGGTACTGTAATCTCGTAAAGTCTCACAAGATTCCAGTATGGGAGTCCGTTCTCCACTGTTTGAAACGTTTGTAGATCGCTTCACTTCTCCAAAGGAGAAGCGATCTACAAAGTTTCATAAACTGGCACACAGAGGAGAACGATCTCCTCTGTGAATTCCAGAGAATGAAGCAGTGAATTTTTTTCACTGCTTCATAAACGGACACCACTGAGCGGTTGGTAAGGTGGATGAGTCTGGAAGCAGCATTCATGATGGAATGAAGGGGGATAAACTTTATAATATATGTATGCTCTTTCGTCAGGATTTCCATCCAAATGGAAGTGGGGGCACTAGCCCAGTTAGACAGCTTAACTGTGGCATTTCTAAGAGGTTTAGAGATATCTACATCACTATCAAGAATATTGTTAAAGTCGCTACATATTAACATTTTGGAGAGCTGGAAAGGGGCCAATTTTTTATAAAATTGTGTATAAAATTGTGTGATCAAAGGGGGAAGAATTATATATATTTTCACAAGGGCCCATAGCGTGGCTCTGGAGTCTAGTATTAACACTATATATCCCCCCCCTAGGATCAGTGAGGACTTGTTATATCTTGCAAGGTAATGATTTATTTAGAAGAAAGGCAATCCTCCTCGCTTGAGTGGAATATCTACTAGACACCCTTCAGTACATGAATCTACACCCTGTAGTGCATTGATATCCCAACTATAGGATAAAATAATATGCTGGAAGGCTTGGTCTAGCTCATCCATCCATTTGGGTTTTAATGCTTGAGCCCAAATTAACATATTTTGGGCAACATAAGTTGGTGAGTATAAATACGTAAAGCGTAACTCCACTTTTGTTGAGAAAAAAAATTCCCCTCTGAGTGATCTATGTACATTGCAAGGATTTTAACAAACTCTGTTGCAGATTCCTACCTTTTGTTATTCTGAAGAAACCCATGTGTGTTTCTCTGTGCCCATGTGGGAAAGTGAATCTAATCGGAGTGGTTTCATAATTACTAATCAGCTGTGGCAGCTGCAAGGCACCAATGAAAAAAGCTGCTGGGCCTGCATCCCTTTAGACATGTTCATATTGGGAGTATCTCACCAAAAATTGCATTTTTGTTCCAGGGGATGCTGGAAATTTGACTTGCATCTTAGTTCAGACTTCTGGGGAAATCGGTGAGCCAATCACACAAGCCGGAAATTATGTTTCTGGGGGAAATTCTGTACACATTCTGTGTACAGAACACCTAAAGGTAGCCATATTACATTGCATTTTCAGAAAATTACAGCGGCTAAATATTGAAAAGATAAGGTCATTTTTAATAACATTCAATTACGATATGATGTGTCGCAATTGTATACCCTATATTGTTTTTTCTTTATTTGCTATTTTTTTTTACCACAAAAGTGGAGTACCCTTTAGGTTGGTGGTGGGCTACACTGTTCAGATCAAGTCACAGTGGTGAATACAAATATATGAAGATGGACTGAAGTCTATACATAAAGAGTTAAAGATTCTGTGGATTGTGTTTGGCTAAATGGACACTTTGTAATTTATTGAAGATAGACATTGCCAGGAAAGAGGAGCAGTGCATGGAACAAACTTTGAGTTTCATGCAAAGTAAATAATCTCTAAATAGAAAAGCTGTGTTCACTGCTAGCACAGAATACACAAGCTTTACTCTAACCCTAATTGGAACTATAAAATAAATATTTCACAAATAACCAAATTCTACTCCTTATTAAATCCACCCTTCAGTATTACATAACTTATGATCAAATACAAATTAAGTCAAACCACAAACAAATGATTAATCAGAAAAGGTTAAAAGTTAAAAAGTAAAAATTGCAGGCTGGCTTGGGAATGGTCCAGAGATTCAAGATCCGAGCCAGGATCAAAAGAAATGATTAGTAATAGGAATATGAAAGTCCACCTGGTATTGGGGATTTATGGGATGGTAAATGTTTGACTACCTCCGCCAGCCAGTCAGTCAGAATTTAAGCAATTATATAACATATGATAAAATTCCCCAAATACCTTGGTCATAGTTAGAGGGCAATAAGTAGGAGAGCCATCAAGAATATCAGGGAACCAACAGAAATACATTGTCCATTGAAGTATGCTTTGTGCATTACGCATAGAGTGGAGGCCTTCGATACTGTGTTTTTTTTAATCTGAAGAATTCTGTCAGATCTTGTGATAGTCAATCTTTGATAACTGGTATGTGTATAAAAGATTAATTGAAGTGCCAATGACACGACTTAGGAGTAGGAGCTGACAGGGTAAGGTCCAGGACTACTTCAATACTGTGTTTTTATTAATCTGGAAGAATTCTGTCAGATCTTGTGATAGTCGATCTTTGATAACCAATATGTGCAGGAAAGATTCATTGAAGCACCAATGACATGACAGTTGGAGCTGACTGGTTAAGGTCCAGCCATGCAACCTTTTAGGTGTGAATGGTGGTACCTTTTGTGCTTTCATTAAAAACTCCAGACTACCAAAAGAAAATCTAGTTCTATACAGCTAGCTAAAAAGAAAAAAGTTTAACGAGTCATGACTCAGACAGAAGAAAGGAGACACTCTCCCACGGTTGGGGACATTGGAGGGAATTGGGCTTTTTCCAGACTGGCTCCCTGCGACAGCTGACCTGAGGGAATGCAAAAAAAAAGAAAAAAAAGAAAGATGAGGCATGGCATGCATTAAAAACATGCAGTTGAAAAAAAAAGTGACACAACAGTGGTCATAACATGATTGGCATGTCCTCCTTGTGTCTTGGTAATTGCACTGTTATGCACTGGTTTAAGAATTAGAGCATGACATTTTTTAAAAGTGCAATTTTTCTCAACTAAGGTGCCTGAAGACCCATATTTATAATATTAATTTGGGCAAGAAAAAACTACTCAAACCTTGTTAGTGTTACATGCTATCTGGATTGCCATTGTAAAGCTTTCCCATCACTTTAGGTCCTGTGTATCACATTTTTACAGACAAAATGGAAGGCAACAGATTAAGCAGGGAAGCTGACAGAAAAAAAGCGATCTGTGATTGAGCTTAAGGCTGGGTTCACACATGTGCGGTGCAAATTCCAGTTCCCTTTTCTCTGTGAAGAGAAAAAACAGCTGTTCAGCGGTTCCTCTCCATTGTAGCTGCAGATCAGTGAGCAGGGAGAGGGGGAAGAGGGGGAAGAGTGGGGAGGTGTAGTGAGGAGAAGGAGAGAATTTGTGTTCATGGAATGCATCTGCAAATCAGATGCGTTCCCATAGAAGATAATGTGCTTGTAATTCGCACCACAATGCCCAGAAAACACACACCTTTTTTGGGCAATGCGCAGTGCGAATCCAACGCACATATGTGAACCAGATGCATTCAAATGAATGTATTTTAAAATGTCCTGCAAATTAGATGTGGTGTAAGCCGCATCTAATTCGCATAGGTGTGAATGGGGCCTTAGACTGCATTCACACCTGAGCATTTTCAGCTCGTAAAAGCTCATAAAACGCCAGAAAAAATGCCAGAAAAACGCCCAACAAGCAGAATCCCACTCATTTAAATGGCCCTGTTCACATCTGAGCATTTTTTAGCCTGAAGCAAAATGCCTGAAGCTCCAAAAAACACATGAGCTCCACTTTGGGCAGATTACAGGCGTTTTCCTACTTTTTACATTGGTGACCTTCTGACTTGTGCAAAATTTCTGCAAAAATTGTGGGAAACACGCTGTAAAAATTGCAGCAAAATCGCAGTAGAAACGTGTGACTTTCTGCCTAAAAAATTAAACGCTCAGGTGTGAATGCAGCTTAAGGCTGGCCTGGAGATACATTATACAATTTTCTTATTCAATTCCCTTTAGATTTACCTTTAACATTGTAGTGCAAGGGCCTGCCTGATTGCACAAAAATTGAAAGTGTTTAGGTTTGACATAATTTTATATGGTTTTGGTAAATCGGAAGGAAATTACAAGAATTGTATAATGTATGGCCAGCCTTAGACTACTTTGCTTTACCAAGCAGATTGTTTTTCTATTTCAGATTTACCCTAACTTTCTGTCTGTCTGTGAAATCTTTGTAAATAAGTGCTGGACAGCAGGAGAACCTGACAATGGAGCCAACCCTACCCTACTCTACACAAAACTTAATCAAAAATATATTTTCTTCAAATCGCTTACCAAAATTTCAAAAATGTAAGATTGCAACATAATGTAAAAATGACCTTACCTTCAGACTCCTTCACAATTTTTTTCTGGGTGAGACATATAGGCCTCTGTTGCCTCTTCTCCAAAACTGGAGCAGAGGAACCAGATATTTCTAGAAAGAAAGAAAACAAAGAATTAATTAATTTATATCGAGAAAAAGAGGAACATTAAGAATAAACGTAAAATAAAATTGTAAAATCCTTTTATCATTTTTCTCAAAACAATATCACACATTTGGTGGCCTTTAAAACCCATATGTTTTCCCTACTATAGGGGATCCTTTCATAAAAGAGTAGAATGTGTAAAGTTTTAAAGTAAAAATTAATTGTAAAGTCAAGCTTCATTTGGAATGAGCTGTACTGTAGGTTCAAGCAGGATTTGGCGAACTTGAAAGAAGACCAGATGCTTAACCTGAACCCCAATGAAATCAATGAGAGCCTATTCTGTCCAATTTCGAAATGCAAATGTTCTAAGCTAACAGGTGTGTGTGTGTGTGTGTGGGGGGGGGGGGGGGTCAATACATTTCATAGGGGGGTGGGAACTGTCCTGGAAAGGGAAGGCTTGCAGTGCCCCACTCTTGAATCACACTAGACCACATGCCCTCGACATTGGGAGGGCACCTTCTCAAGTTGATGAGGTCAACAGCCTCTTCCCCACAACCCTGGGCAGTAGATGTGGGGGTCTGCGTGTGAGGGGGGTTATTAGAATCTAGAATACCCATTTTAAAGAGGGATATACCATCCCCCACTACGTGTATGAGCAAACATACATATTACCTCTACTCATTCACAAAAAAAAAGAAATATAAACACTCAAGCATTTGACAATTCCTTTATTAAAAAAGTAAAAATAAAAAAAGCCCTCATTGTAAACCCGTCATCAATCATGATGTCTGCTGCCTGCCAACTCAGTGAAAAAAAACAAAACAAAAAACAATGACCCAGCACACATAACCGATCCCGACAGTATTCATAGCCGAAAAAACAGCCCCCTGAGCTGCCATCTGCTAAATAAGCATGGATGGGGCAGGTATGTTGGTGACATCATTGACCAAATATGACCATGGCCATATTTGGTTAATGTCATTGTGCAAATATAGCCAGTGGCCACCACTTTGGTTAGGTGGCTGGGATTCCTGATGATATCAGTGGATCCTGGGGATGTGGTGGGTGCAATCACTTGTGGCTTCCTAAGTTAGGAATCATTGACAGTGTGAAGCCGTCATAAATAAAAGTAGTATAAATACCAATCCTATATAATGATGTTCAGCTCCTGCCAAACAGGGAGCTAAATGAGATAAGTTTGGACATATGTCTGAATGCCCTAGCAGCCAAAGTTCTGTAAAATCCTATGTTTGGACCAAACCAGAGGCCAATCCAATGGACTGCACTGAGCTTATTGATGTGTTGAAAAATTATTTAGGAAACCATAAATATTCAACTTGGGCCATGCTTTAAATCTGTGCTTTGCAAACATTGTCTGCTGCTACTCATAGCAGAGGTAGAGGATTAACTGCTGAAAAAAAACAAACAGAATCACAATTTTTTAAAATACATAGCTATCTTTCTATCTACAGTAAATATGTATATACTGTATATATGGGCATTGCAAAAGGAGCAAAGTGAGAGTTTGTTGAGGAGATTTCCTTATAGTTTCTGACATACTGTATGTGGGGAAATACAGTAGCATTAATCCAGACCAGGTTTTGGTTTTTACCTTGGGTTTGATCTTATCTTGTTTGTTTTTTCACTCCAACTCACTTTTAATTACTGCTATAGGTGAGATAAAAGCATCTGAGGCAGGGTTAGTGCTCAGGCCTGGGGCACAGGAAGCTAACTTTTGGGAGCTGTGAAACATGTATTTGTGAGTAAAAGTTGCTAAACTGTTGGGTTTCTTCAAGGTGTCTGGGAGAAGTCCACCACCTGTTATTTGTGTAACCTTTTATATAAAATGCTGCTGGCTGCATGTTAGTTTCAAAGCTACTGTACTTGCTGACCAGAACAAGAGAACAAGTCCAGTTGATGGTGACAAACTACTACTTTACTCCAAGGAAGATGAACCCAAATTGAGTAAACACTCACAACAGATGCTACTGCATATATATATATATATATATATATATATATATATATATATATATATATATATATATATATATATATATATATATATATATATATATATATATATATATATATATATATATATATAAAGTATCTCACAAAAGTGAGTACACCCCTCACATTTTTGTAGATATTTTATTATATCTTTTCATGTGACAACACTGAAGAACTGATACTTTGCTACAATGTGAAGTAGTGAGCGTACAGCTTGTATAACATTGTAACATTGAGGCTTTCTTCTGGGACGACAGCCATGCAGACCAATTTGATGCAGTGTGCAGCGTACTATCTGAACACTGACAGGCTGACCCCCCACTCTTTCAACCTCTGCAGCAATGCTGGCAGCACTTATATGTCTATTTCCCAAAGACAACCTCTGGATATGACGCTGAGCAGGTCACTAAACTTCTTTGGTCAACTTCTTTTGGCCCAACATCCACCAACTCCATGATGTAGTCATGGAGGAGTGGAAGAGGACTCCACTGGCAACCTGTGAAGCTCTGGTGAACTCCATGCTCAAGAAGGTTAAGGCAGTGCTGGAAAATAATGGTGACCTCACAAAATATTGAAACTTTGGGCCCAATATGGACATTTTCACTTAGAATTGTACTCACTTTTGTTGCCAACAGTTTAGACATTAATGGCTGTGTGTTAAGTTATTTTGAGGGGACAGCTAATTTACACTGTTATACAAGCTGTGCACTTACTACTTTACATTGTAGCAAAGTGTCATGTCTTCAGTGTTGTCACATGAAAAGATATAATAAAATATTTACAAAAATGTGAGGGGTGTACTCACTTTTGTGAGATACTGTATATATGTATATACACACACACACATATATATATACATACTTGCAGGGATGCATTCCACATATACTGAAATTGGAACTAAACTTAAAAAAGAAAATTGCTATCAGGCAAATTTTTATTGCAGAAGAGACATGCGATGTGCCAGTGTGCTAGACATTCCAGAAATGCACAGTGAAAGTGTGACAGGATGAATAACTCCCATCTACCTGCACAAGAGTAAAATTGTCTCTGGCGTTTAGTCAAAAGACTGAAAACCCAGCACCCAGAAAAAGCCCTGAGGAGAATATATTTGCAGCCAGAAACCTATGCAATATTTGCAGAAGTAACTAATCTGCTGACCGTGGTTCTGCTTTAAATTTGTACCCACCTAACCATAAGAACTATTTCCCTCCCAAAAAGTACTTTGTTCAGTGTCCTACACACCATAGTAAATCAGATGCTCAGGTGTGTTGATATACTTTCAGCTGTAGACATGCACAGGTAAATGCTGAAATGTGGGCTTAATGTGCAGATTTATTCATTTGACACAATTAGTAGTATAGAATGTTTGGCCATTAAACAAGGTGCCTTGGAAAAATTGATTAGCTTCATCCCCACCCTAAATATTTAGGCCTATTGTGTACAGTAAGGTGGAGGCGATACACTCACTGCCTTTCCTTCCCTTCCCTTCCCTAATCACTCAGACTACATTCCTGGGTTATGGTCTGACTCAAATTATTAATTAAACATACCTTTGGAGGAGACAAAACCTCATCTCCAAATAACTGTAAAGAATCAGGTTGTGTATTTTAACCACTTGACCATCATAAGGTTTTACCCCCTTCATGACCAGGACATTTTTTGATATTCAGCCCTAAGCTATTTAACTAGCAATTGATCAGTCATCATACACTATTCGCAAATGAAATTGTGTTGCATTTTATCATTTTGTTTACACAAATAGAGTTTTCTTTTGGTTGTATTTAATCACCACCCGTTTTTTTGGCTATAAAACTAAAAAAATACAGACATTTAAAAAAAAAATCACGTTTTCTTTCTTTCTGTTAAAAAAAAATTGCAAACAAATAATCTTATAATCTTTCTTCATATATTTAGGCCAAAATGCAGTCTGATACACTTCTTTAGTCAAAATAACGCAGATCAATGTATATTATTCAGTCTGTGTGAATGTTATAGAGTCTACAAACTATGGGATACAAATTTGAAAATTGATCATAATGTACTGACAGAGCCCCCCACCCCCATGACCCCTTTTTGGAAAGTAGACAGTCTGAGGTATTTAGTAAGAGACATGGTGAGTTTTTTGAAGTTGTCATTTTTTTGTCACAAATTTTTAGAAAATTAAGAAATTTTAAAAAATGTGTTTTTTTTTTCATACTGTCACCAGTGCAGTAGAGCATCATCATGTGGAAGTGATCAGGGATACTTACTAGTAACAGTATGTAAAGAAAAAAATTACAATAAATAATATAAATAATTATTAAACTTTTAAAACATTTAGAAACATTTTTCTACATCCTGTCGTTAGAGTAATTCAGTATACCCATTTTTACACCATTACTACTTATAACAGTGATGATCACTGTTATAAGAAATAGTTAATTGTTAACGGCTTGCTTACTGTTGATATGCTGTGATTGGCTACTGCTAATTACATGGTATAGGGTTGCATTGATTGGCCCAGGTACCATGTGATAGCTGTGAGCCAATCACAGCATCACAATAGTAAGCAAAATTGTTTTGGAATTGGAAACCATTGCGTGCTGCTTTGTTTACATTACTAGTACGTTGCAGTGTCTGCAGTTGTACATTTACTGTAAGTGGTTCAGCAAGCGTTCAAGCATAATGTTTTGTGTGTTAAAAACATTATTTATGTAAATAAAATAAATACACCATTTTATTATTGTAAAAAAAGAAAGATGAATAACAAAAGTAAATTGTGTGGTCTGAAAAATATTCCAGGAAACCATTTAAAGCTCTACAGTATACCCAGATTTTCCAGTGTTTGAAATCTAAATGAAATACAACACACACACAGTTCACAATACAACACTTTTAACTACTTAAAGGGTAAAAAAAAGGATCACAAATCAGCTTGTTAGGTATGTTATTTCATTGTGAAGAAAAAAATGCTGCACTGCGAAGAAAACAAGTGCAATATAAACATCTTAATCCTAATAAACAATCAACCAATGTAGTGATAATAAGTGTGATCCACCTGTGTATGAAACAGTATTTGGTATTCAAAGATTTTTGTGCCCAACAATCCGTCCAAACATTTACAAATACTCCTAAAAACATTGTCTAAACCAAGAACTGAGCGATCAAAGACCACTGATTGCTCGGGTCTCAGGTCTGCCCTGAGCACTGAGTAGTGACTGTCAGTCACTGTTGTATTCTCTGCCACTTCAGCGCTCACTGGAATGCTGGACTGTGGAGGGGGTGGGAGTGGCATCATTGAGAGGCCAATCCAGCTGCTAGTCAGGCATCTGGATGGATCCTGATGTTATTGTTATTGGCTCTGTGACATCTGTGTTCAGAAGGCTTTAGCCCACTGTCAGCAGGGGCGGATCCAGGGGGGGGCAACGGGGCAATTGCTCCCCCCAAGAAATTGTACTGACTGCCGAGTGTCTCTCTCATTGTTTAGAATCAGCAGCAGCGCCGGTGTTGTTGAACGGCCACGCTTCTGGCCTGGACTCTCACTGGTTGCTAACGCCTGCCCGCCTGGCGTGTAGCAACCAGTGATGTCATGTCAGAGCCAAGGAGGAGGAGAGGGAGGTCCCAGCTTTCAGAGTGGAGCGAGCGGAGGAGGATTTAACTTCTTCCTCCTCCACGCCTAGTGTGTGAATGTTGGCTCCAACCACCTCCTCCCTCTATATTCTCCAGGGACAGCTCCAGCGTGGTGTGAGTGAGTGAGTGAGGGGAACTTCCTTGGCTGTAGAGAGGTGAGAGGATTGTATGCACTATGCATGCCACTTTTCCCTTAACATATGCAAACAACATGCCTACCGATGCCTGACTCCTATCACAGCATCTGTTACACTGACACAGATCCTCAGTGTCTGGGAGCTGTCTGGGGGAGGGGTGCTGATGTTCTCCTAACCAGCAGTAGCCCGGGAGGAAGGACATCTTACATGCTGTTATGATAGGGTTAGTACATTTGTTAGGGAGGTGTTGTGTAATTATTGTGCTAGGGGAAAGACTGCCAGTTTCCCCCCATGTAATGTGCTTTCTTGTGCCCAGTGCCCACCATGTCATATGCTGTGCATTGCAGTGCCCACTATGTTGTGCTGTGCCTTGCAGTGCCCCCACGTAATGTGCTGTGCCCACCATGTCATGTCATGTGCATTGCAGTGACCCCATGTAATGTGCTGTGCCCACTATGTCATGTGCTGTGCATTGCAGTGCCCACCATGTAATGTGCAGTGCCCCCTATGTCGTACTGTGCCTTGTAGTGCCCACCATGTCATGTGCTGTGCCTTGCAGTGTCCACCATGTAATGTGCAGTGCCCACCATGTAATGTGATGTGCCATGCAGTGCCCACCATGTAATGTGCAGTGCCCACCATGTCATGTGATGTGCCATGCAGTGCCCGCCATGTCATGCACTGTGCCCGCCATGTAATGTGCAGTGCACACCATGTCATGTGATGTGCCATCCAGTGCCCACCATGTCATGTGCAATGCCCATCATGTCATGGGCTGTGCCATTCAGTGCCCGCCATGTAATGTGCAGTGCCCACCATGTCATGTGCTGTGCCTTGCAATGCCCGCTATGTAATTTGCAGTGTCCACCATGTCATGTGCTGTGCCATGCAGTGATCCCACCATGTAATGTGCAGTGCCCACCATGTTATGCGCTGTGCCATGCAGTGCCCACCATGTCATGCGCAGTTCCCACCATGTCATGTGCAGTGCTGTGCCCACCCTGCCATGTGTTGTGCCCAGCATGTAGTGTGTTGTGCCCACTGTGTAATGTGCTGTGTTGTTCAGCAGTGCCCACCATGTCATGTGCAGTTCCTAACATGTAATGTGCAGTTGCATTGCCCACCATGAAATGTGCTATGCCATGCAGTGCCCACCATGTAATGTGTTGTGCCCACCATGTAATGTGCTATTCAGTGCCCACCATGTAATGCGCTGTGCCCACCACGTCATGTGCTGTGCCATGCAGTGCCCACCATGTAATGTGCTGTACCCACCATGCAATGTGCTGTGCCATGCAGTGCCCACTATGTCATGTACAGTGCCCACCATGTCATGTGCTGTGTTGTGCCCACCATGTCATGTGCTGTGTTGTGCCCACCATGTCATGTGCTGCACCATGCAGTGCCTACCATCTAATGTGCTGTACTCACCATGTAATGTGCTGTACATTGTCCCCCATGGCATGTGCCGCGCAGTACCCACAATGGAATGTACTGTGCAGGGCTCACCATGTCATGTGCGGTGTCCACCATTTAATGTGCTGTGCTCACAATGTAATGTGCTGTGTTGTGCAGTGCCCACCATGTCATGTGGTGTCATGCAGTGCCCACCTTGTCATGTGCTGTGCAGTGCCCACCATGCCATGTGCAGTACCCACCATATAATGTGCTGTGCCCACCATATAATGTGCAGTGCCCACTTGTAATGTGCAGTGCCCACCATGTCATGTGCTGTGCCCATCATATAAGGTCCTGTTCCCACCGTGTGCATGTGCTGTGTTGTGCCCACCATGCAATGTGCTGTGTTGTGTAGTACCAACCATGTCATGTGCTGTGCCCACCATATAATGAACTGTGCCTACCATGTAATGTGCTGTATTGGGCAGTACCAACCATGTAATGTGCTGTGCCCACCATGTAATGTACTGTGCTTTGCCCACTATTAAATGTGCTGTATCCATGTAAACATCGTGTAATGTGTTGCGCCAACCATGTAATGTACTGTGCTATTCCCCCCCCTCGTGTTATGTACTATGCTGTGCCTCCCACAGACTCACCCACTCACTCTCACCCCCCTCTCTCTTTCACCCCCCTCACCCCCTCTCTCTCTCATCGCCTCTCTTTCGCCCTGTTCTCTCTCTCTCACCCCCTTCACCCCCTACCACCCTCTCTCTCTCTTTCACCCTCTATTCCCCTTTTTCTCACCCCCTCTCTCTCTCGTCCCCTCTCTCTCACCCCCTCTCTCTCGTCCCCTCTCTCTCACCCCCTCTCTCTCTTATTCACCCCCTTTCTCTCTCTTTCCCCCTCCCTCTCATCCCCTCTTTTTCAACCCCCCCATCTCGCTATCCCCCCCCCCCCCCCCAACCACTGTCTCACACCCCTCTCTCTCTTTAATTTAAATTTAACAAAAAATTGTTTGTGTTTTCATTTTATTTATTTCCATAAAAAGGCCCACCAAAATCCTTAGCACCAGGCCCATGTTGCTCTTAATCTGGCCCTGTAAGCAACACCTTTTTTTCTGCCAGTGCCCCTCCCGAGACTAGACTCTGGATCCGCCCCTGACTGTCAGTTGAATCTAGGTCACACAAGTGCAGAACTAAGTGCACTCCTGTAACCCACAGGAGAAGTATGGCCAAAAGAGCTTTGCCAATACTTCTATTTCAAAGCTCTCACTATGAGATGTAATACTCAGTAAACAGCATATTGAGCAGGGCTGTGTGTCTTTCGGCACTGCAGAGGCATCAGAGTCACTCTACACTCTCTCAGCAGAGCTTCTTCTCACTCCAGAGTCCTCCCTTTGCTCCACCCAACAGGTTTCCTTATAATGAGGTCATTTCATATTCAATACTGCTCTGTAAGCAAATACATACATCTTGTTTGCTTTCTGCCATCAGATTGTAGTTTATATTAACAAAGCAACAGAAATTGACAGAAAAAGTAAGCCTAAACTATCCAGGCAAAAAAAAAAGATGTAACTGCCCAGCTACCAACAAAGAAAAATCACCCCCACCCCCCAAAAAAGAGAAAAAAGTATAAGGGGGTGTGTTTGTAATTAATATCTTAAGCCAGTGAAATCCATCCTATGATTTTTAAAGAATAGATTACAACTTTAAGGAGACATTCAACGGTCAAAAAAATATTACATAGACAAACTTAAATACAGTTCACAAAGACTTGTTCATCTGAAAAATCCATGCTATTCAAATGACAAATTATAGAGGTAAAATAACCAGGTGACAGATATACATTTCTTAATATTTTACAACAGTTTTTTAACATATAAACAAAAAAAGTCAGTGCTACTACCCATACATCACATAGAAAGCAGATATCCTGGGTGCTCGATCCACAGTCGCTGGCTGAGTAGGGAAATAAGGAAAAGATTATCCGTACTCCGGTGATTGCTCTTAAAAGGTGTAATATTTATTGGCAAGCCACAGTGACCAAACGCAAATGAGAACTTTGAACACATACAGTACCTGCATAGCAGTCAGAGAAAACAAACTGTCATAGTTTGTCCCAAAGAAACATAAATGATTGCATTCCTTTATATACAACAGCTGTGGGCATGCTGTCCAGTGTTTGGCACACAACTGCCAGACAATAACTGAAATGACGCCAATGCACTACTAATGCAGCGTAGCAAGGTGTGCATGTGCGTATTACCATAATAAATGTTTCCCCCCAATTTGATATAATTTCTGAAAAAAAATATGATCAGAACCTAATACTATTGATTTTCTAATGTGTACTTAGAGTGAAAGAGACATTTTTATATTCAATTTTTAATTTGATTGATTTGATTGAAACATATTAAGGCTGAGACAGCTGTTTATGTCTGTGTTACAGAGATTCATTACATGTATTATTTAAGTAGTAAGAGATCTACTCAATACGTAAACAATTTACAAAGATAGCTATGGGGCTGCTTTACTAAAACTGGAGAGTGCAAACTTTGGTGCAGCTCTGCAAAGAAAGTAATCAGCTTCCAGTTTTTTTGTCAAAGTTTAATTGAAAAAGTTAGAAGCTGATCGGCTACCATGCACGGCTGCACCAGATTTTGCACTCTCCAGATTTAATAAATCAATCTCAATGTGTCAAAAATCCAGAACATAATTATCTATAAGATAGGACTTATTAGAATGTATTTGAATTGTATTTAAAAAGAAAAAAGAAAAGAAAAATATTTGAAAAAAAAACCATCATGAGTGTTGCCATTGTTTGTCTCCCTAAGTTGCTTAAGTATGTGGAACATACTTATTATTGTACATCATTGGTTCCATAACTTAAAAGCTACATAAGCTTTTGGATTTAAACCACAAAAAATAATCATAATCTTTATCCAGAGGGTGTCTCCAATGACATCAGAAGCCAGAAGTCAGTAACTTATTTTGGACATGCTCATGTTCATTCTAACTTAAAATTAGTTCACATTTGACAATTCCCATTAACTGCAGGTGCAGGGCATGGTCATAGGGACTACTTGTGCCCTGTCATACATTAATCTGTACCGGAGGTAGGGGGGTAGGATTGTCGAACTTCCTGCCCCGTGTCATACTCTGGTGCAAGTATAGCGAGGATTTACTGATATTTTTGAACCGGCCCCAGTGATTTATTATCAATATTTTTAGAAGAATTGAATTCAAATGAATTAAATCTTACTTTCTCTTTCGTTCATTGACAGACACAGCCTTCTTTATTCAGAACCATAGGGTTATATCGCCCCCTACAGGAGTAGGAAACTAGGCAGACAAAAAGACTTGGCTATGCCCATGGGCAGTCCTAGGTGACATACACCCCTCTCTCTGCTACAGGCTTTCAGTTTTTTTTCTGCCTAGTCAGGAGTAAGGACCTAGTTCCCTGTTGGGATCTCTTGTCCTGGCAATTTTATTTATTTATTTATTTTTCCAGTGAGATCTATAATCAACTGCCGGGCTGGATGACAGGCTGGACATTCGATCCAGTAGTCACCCCAGTCTGGCCAGCGAGCGAGTGCACTAGGTCGACTGCGACATAGCCCCACTGGATGGGGCTGGCCCTGCGAGGTCGCACACGACTGGGTCCCGGCTCGAGTCGCAGTGTCCCTTGTGTCCTACAGCCCCCCACTTCGGTGGCAAGGAGGTTGTCTCTGGAGTGATGCTCGCTTGGTCCTGGTATGGTGAGTAAAGGTTCCCCTCTCCCCTTAGGGTTTTTTTTTGTGGTGGACGCAGACCCCTCCCCTCCTAGTCGGTCCTGTGGGTCCCCTCTATCCCTGCACCCTCTTTTCCTAGCCCTGGAGGTCCCTTGAAGCCCCCCTCTTCCCCTCCTCCCTTCATATGAGGTAATGTGCCTGTGGTGGGTCCAGGGAGACGGGGTTGAATACTGGTGGGCTGGGGGTGAGCACCGCCTAGGTGCTGTGCTTACCATGGGGGAGGCACTGGGTCCAGTGCCCGGATACTCTTTCTATCTCTCTCTCTCATCCTAGGAGGCTGCAGGGTTCTCCTGCATGGTAGACTCGTTTAGCAGGCCGGCAGCCATTTTGCTGTAGCCGGAGTCCTTTTCCCTAGTGCCTGAGGACTTCCTATGGCCTGCGGCCATTTTGCCATAGCCGGTGTCCTTTTCCCTAGTGACTTCCTATGGCCGGCGGCCATGTTTGTGTAGCTCGGCGGCCATGATATGGTGGATTTTTGGCTCAGGTAATGGTGGCCATTACTTTGTAGCCCCGGACGCTGTTTTTTTGCAGACGGAAGCCCCTCTTTTTAACCCGACACTGACACCTGTGCTTTCTTCTTCCTTGGATGCCACATGTGTGCAGGTCGACATCTGAGGCAGCAAGCGCTATGCTAGTGGGGTCTTGAGGGATCCCTCCTCTCTCTGCTGCAGGCTGTGGGGTGTCTTGGTGGTCTGGTATCACTACCGGTGTGGGGGGGTGTCCCATTGTAGTGGTCACTCTTGGTGTGGGGCTCTCCTTTTTCTCTCTTATGGAGTCTCAGTCCCCGCCTGACCCCTGTCAGAGGCTGCAGGTCCCTCTGGGTCCCAGTCATCCATCTGACGCACTGACGGCTGCCCTGGAGTCCTTTGTGTCCCAGGTGGAGGTGGCTCTTGGTCGGTGGACTAGCAGGAAACGTCCCCTGCCTTCCCCTGCTTCATCTGTCTCATCACATCCTGAAACTGATTCGGCTTCCATGGACGGGGCCCACCCGTCCATGGGGGTCTGATGCCACGCTCCTAGATCTCTTGGACAGTGAGGATGATTCCTCTGCCCCAGTGGCTGCGCACAGGAAGGCACTGGTGGATGCACTGATTGGTTCTGTGAGGGAAACTTTAAAGATGGAGGATGCAGCCACAGCTGCAGTGGAGATGCAGGTCCCTTTTGGCACTCACAAGCCACCTCGCGTGGCAAAAGTGTTCCCTTATCCCTCCTTTTTTGACAAGTTTGTCTATAAAGATTGGGAGCGTTATCCCTTTGAGGAAAGTCTGCTCAAAAAATGGACAACTCCGCCTGTGGTGGATCCCCCGATTTCCCGGTTGAACAAAACCGCTATGATTCCTGTTGAGGACTCTCCGGCCTTTAAAGACTCTATTGCGGGTTCGGCGCTTCGGCCAATTTTGGCTATTGCTTTGATGTCGCAAACGCTGACAGAGTGGGCAAAGCTGTTGTGGGGGGACGTCTTCGCTGGTTTCCGGGCCCGTGGACCTCACTGATAAAGTGGGTCCATGAGGTGATTCTGTTTGGTTACAAGATCAAGTTTCAGACTTGTCCCCCAAGCAGATTTTTTCCATCCAATCTGCATCTGTCTCCAGACCGCTTGTTAGCCCTCCAGGGTGCGGTACAAGGCCTGTTGCTCTAGGGGGTGATTGTCCCATTTCCGGTGTCAGAACGTTTCCAGGGCTTTTATTCAAACCTATTTACGATCCCCAAAAAAGAGGGTACGGTACATCCGATTCTGGACCTCAAGGCCCTGAACCACTATGTGCGGGTGCGGAAGTTCTGAATGGCGTCCATTCACTCCGTGGTGGCATCTCTTCATCAGGGGACTTTCTTGCCTCCATCGACATCAGGGCCTACCTGCACATTTCGATTTGTGCACAGCACCAACGGTTCCTCCGATTTGCTGTGGGAGAGGAGCATTATCAGTTTGCGGCATTACCCTTTGGTCTTACCTCCACTCCTCGGCTGTTCACCAAAGTGTTGGCCCCAGTTCTGGCACTGCTGCGCCAGCAAGGAATTTCTGTTCTGGGCTATCTGTATGACCTTCTGCTGTGAGCAGAGTCCTCAGCGGCCCTGAGGGGCGACGTGGAGATCACTGTTCATACTCTGACAGATTTTGGGTAGCTGATAAATTACCAAAGGTCTGCGTTAACCCCAGTTCGCAAATTGGTTTATCTGGATTCCGCTTGGGCCAGAGTGGTCCTTCCGCAGGACAAACTCCAGAAATTACAGGCAGCAGGTGGGTCTCCCTGCGGACTTGCATGCGGGTACTGGGCCTGATGGTGTCTACGTTTGAGGAGGTCCCATTCGCTCAGTTTCATACGAGACCCCTGCAAAAGGAAATGTTAAAATGGGACAAATGTACCGAGTCTCTAGACAGTCAGATTCGGCTAAGCCAGGGAGCCAAAGGGTCCCTGATCTGGTGGCTTCATTCCCCGGCTCTTTGGCAGGGGAAATCTTTTCTCCCACTGTACTGGACGGTGGTCACCACCGATGCCAGTCTGTCTGTGTGGGGAGGAGTCCTGGGCCTGAACTCGGCTCAGGTCACTGGACGCTGGAGGAATCCAGGCTACCTATAAACATCCTGGAACTCCGGGTGATCAGACTCTGTCTGTATCATTGGATGGATCGGTTTCAGGGGCTCCCGATACAGATCCAGTCAGACAATGCCATGGCGGTGGCCTATGTCAACCACCAGGGAGGAATGAGGAGTGTGTTAGTCGGCCTGGAAGTAGCCGGAATTCTACGGTGGGCAGAACGTTTAGTCCCGGCCATCTCCGCCGTTCATATTCCGGGTGTAGACAACTGGCAGGCGGATTACCTCAGTCGTCAAGTTTTGGACCAAGGGGAGTGGTCTCTCCATCAGGAGGTATTTCAACAGATCTGCCTATGCTGGGGATCTCCAGAGGTAGATCTGATTGGCATCCCGAAACAACAGGAAGGTGCAGAGGTTTGTGACCAGGTCTCGGGACCCTCTAATGGATGCCTCACACGCTCTGGTCGCTCCGTGGGGCCAGTATCATAGGATCTACGCTTTTCCTCTTCTCAAGCTTCTGGCCCGGCTGTTGCGCAGGATCGAGGCCGAAAGAATTCCGGTCATTCTAGTGGCCCTGGACTGGCCTCGTTGGTCCTGGTATGCAGACCTGGTGCGTCTGGTCGCAGATGCCCCCTGGTGGCTGCCTCTCAGGGAGGATCTGCTATCCCAAGGGCCGATCTTTCACCCTGCCTTACCGTCGCTGGCTTTAACGGCCTGGCTTTTGAAAGCCAGGTTTTGAAAGAAAGGGCTTATCTGTGTCGGTGATTCCGATGCTGCTCAGAGCTAGAAAGTCTTCTCCCAGGAAGGTATATTATAGGACGTGGAAAGCGTATATTTCATGGTGTGAGTCAGTGGGGTTTCACCCACATTCCTTTTCGGTGGCTAGAATTTTAACTTTTCTTCAGAGGGGTGTTGAAAAGAATTTGGCCTTGAGTACTGTCAAGGGCCAGGTGTCGGCCTTGGCGGTTTTCTTTAAACGGTCCCTGGCTTCGCATTCCTTGGTGCGTACCTTCATTCAGGGAGTGCGACATGTGGTTCCACCAGTGCAATCTCCCTTGCCACCGTGGGACTTAAATCTTGTACTTTCAGTTCTACAGAAGCCTCTGTTTGAGGATATTCGAGAAATTCCCCTGCTCACGCTATCACAGAAGATGGCCTTCTTGGTGGCTATTACTTCTGCTTGCAGGGTGTCAGAGTTGGCGACGTTATCTTGTCGCACACCCTACCTGGTGATTCACGAGGACAAGGTGTGCTTCATCCTTGTCCTTCTTTCCTTCCAAAGGTTGTCTCTGATTTCCATCTAAATGAAGACATTGTATTGCCTTCTCTATGTCCCCGGCCACAACATCCGAAGGAATTGGCCTTACATACCTTAGATGTGGTACGGGCAGTCAGGGTGTATTTGGCGGCCACTGAGTCTTTTCGAAGGTCAGACTCTCTGTTCGTGATCACGGACGGGCCAAAAAAGGGGCTATCTGCTTCCTCAGTGACCATCTCTAGATTGATCAGGCAGATGGTGACTCAGGCCTATGCTATCAAGGGTCAGGTTCCTCCTTTCCCGGTGAAGGTGCAATCGACTTGGGCGCTGAATGCCTCCTGGGCCTGAGATTTTGTTGGCTGCCCCACCCCTCATGTTTGGCACTGCTTTGGGACCTCCTTATGGTTCTGAATAAAGAGGGCTGTGTCTGTCAATGAACGAAAGAGAAAATAGGATTTTTAACTTACCGTAAAATCCATTTCTCTGAGTTCATTGACAGACACAGCACCCACCCCTCTATGGAGTTTTTAATACTTCTGATACTACTGTTACATAACTAAATGCCTGTAGCAGAGAGGGGGGTGTATATCACCTAGGACTGCCCATGGGCGTAGCCAAGTCTTTTTGTCTGCCTAGTGTCCTACTCCTGTAGGGGGCTGAATAACCCTATGGTTCTGAATAAAGAAGGCTGTGTCTGTCAAAGAACTCAGAGAAACAAATTTTACGGTAAGTCAAAAATCCTATTTTTACACTATCATGGCATAGAGAGTGTCTTCCATTTTTAGATCTGCATTTTATAAAAGAAGCTGATGGTTTTTTAAATCAACAGCTGGAAACTCCCTTCTTCCTTATAAAAGTGCCCATCCTCCACACCTGATTAGATCCATACCTAAAGCTGATTTCTGAGGGCAAAACACAACTGTGATGAAATTAAGGTGATTTTTAGATAGGGGATATAGTGGCAGATCATTTAAAAAAGCTTACAATGAAGCCAAAAATAACCCAGGGTGATAGCTACCCTACTCAATACAAAGTTCAACCTATTACAAAGTTAAACAACCAGAGTAAAACAATAAGGCAGATACTTGACACTCACTGGCATCTCTTGAGAGATGATCCAACTAGTTGCCCTCACATTGATAATAGACCTCATATCACTTTCAGAAGGAATCAATCTTTAAACGACTGCTAGACTGTTAAAAGACTTTTAGTTGCAAGTAATTTTTCTAGAAATAAAGGTAAGTATCACTGTGGTTTTATGCTACTTGGAACATTTAAATGTGGAACATGTGCATATTTTTGTTATATCAAACAGAGGAAATCAATTGTCTTATTTAATGGGAATATACTGAAATCTACTCATTGTGTGAACTGATATAGTGGGTGTCATCTATTTGTTAACATGAGGTTTTGGAAGCTATTGTTGAGATAAACAAGGATGGATACCTGTAAAGTGGTCTTTTTAGGAAGAGCATAGCTGGGAATTCCATCCTCCCCGCCACTATTTTTCACCATCGCCCATTGGTTTCATCAATACCCTACAGCCAGTACCTTCTGGTATGACAAAATTGTTTTGACAAGGGTACATTCAAATATGAGGCAGATGAACTGAAACCGAGATTACTCGCATGCGGTTACTCTGCTACCTGTCTAAAAATAGCGCACAGACACTCTCCAAAAAAAAGTCATGAACTAGTACATAGTCAAAAACAGCAAACACCCAGTAATTTGATACAAATTATCATGCGATTCTCTCGGTAGCATTCCCAGGTTACTAAAGGTTTTAATCGATTCAACCCCTGCAAAGGCCTTGGGACTTTTTCCTGCAATTACTGCAATTACTGTAGGTACATGAACATTGGTTTTTGGATTACATTGCCTAATGGACAAATGTTCATGCCCCGACACTACACCAGCTGCAAGGCATTTGGCGTAGTGTATTTACTTACGTGCAAATTATAATTGTTTCTATGTGGGTAAAGCTAAAAATTAGCCTACAGGCACATCCTGGACATCAAATCCTGTAACCCAGAGCTACCTCTTGGTCACCACGTTATGCAGGCTGATGATGGTAAATTTCCCAGGATTTAATTCTTGATACTAGACCTCATCCACCCTGGTTTACGAGGTAGTGACTGGAACAAGCGCCTCCTCCAACTTGAACTAAGGTGGATTTTCAATTTAAATGCCACATCCCCTCCTGGCCTCAATCAGGCACAGAATAAGAATTTTAGACCCTTTTTGGAGGGGTTTCAGTTAGGAGGAATGTAAATTTAATCTGAGTTTCACCATTTCATTAATTACATTCCCCTAGTAAAAACTGGTTTTCCTTTTTTTTCATTTCACGTATATTTTCATGTTTATTCTCCTAATTTTATTCATTATTTTTTATTTACAATGATCACTTGTGTTTATCAGTGTATTTTGCCAAAATGAGTGTACATATGTGATTTCAATATATTGTATCCTCTTGTAGTCCTCCATTTCTCCACAAGGGGTGATTCTGACCTTGTGACTTTGGGCTGCTTCCCTGTGTCCCCGCCCACCATACGTGGGCTGTTCCCTGCTCTTTCCTATCAAGGTGGTGTGAGCGTGTGCCCATGTGACCGGAGTTCCTGTGGGCATGGATGCAGGGGTGTCTTTTGTTCCTTCCCCTGCCACGGCTGCCTGGCCTTCCAAGTGCACCAGTGGCTGCATGATGCGTGACATCACCCCACCAATTTCATGAGCACAGTATGGGGAAATGGGGGCAATCCATTTGGCAGCTGTGATGGTCTACATGTGACCCCCCATTCTCTCTCCTATTTAACAGTGACCACTCCCTAATGAGCCTCTCTGGGCTTTATATGAACAGCCTCAATGTCTGTCCTGTCCATTTGCCCTCCAGTCACCACAGCAGCCTTTTCTGCCAGCATTCTGTGGATTTTAGGTAAGTCTTTTTGCTATTGCACAAAATGTCATTATACTAAGCAGCCCTGCAGACTCTAGTTACACAGAGGGTTTTTAATCTGTCAGCAGGTCTGCAGTTGTACCATTCCTTCCATCTACTTCTGTAGTTGTGAGAGTTTTCTTTTGATTTGCTGAACTTGACCTTATGAGCAAGATTGAACAGGTATATATATATATATATATATATATATATATATATATATATATATATATATATATAGAGAGAGAGAGAGAGAGAGAGAGAGAGAGAGAGAGAGAGAGAGAGAGAGAGAGAGAGAGAGAGAGAGAGAGAGAGAGAGAGAGAGAGAGAGAGAGAGAGAGGGAGAGTGATGTACCTAATTAGGCTTATCCAATTATTTCAATACCAGCGAATTATATTTATCTTATGGTCATTGTTCGTGTTTCTATGTTGTTATAGATTATGGGTTGTTTCTCTTAAAGGGACATACCCTTCTTTCTTTTTACATCTACTCAAGATATGGCATCCACAACATTAGATCTGCTGGCATAGCACCGATCTTTGAGGGTAGGAATTTTTGCTTAGAGTGCCATCTATACAGTTCAAAGCCCAAAAGTATATTGTCTTATCAGTGTTTTTTATATTCAAACAGTGGTTTGTGATCACTCCTCCCTGCTGACTCTGACCGACCCCAGTGGATCACAGGTTGGCCGTCCTGGTCTCACTACCCCCCTTTTTTGCGAATGGAAGACAGTACCCATACTTTGTATCACTAATTATTTCATAGTGGTTTATTACATATATTGGTCATTGCTCTCCTTGGATTGCACCGCTGTCTACATAGAGGTCTATCAGTTGCTATAGCTTATAGCATAGCTAACTGGAACCAGTAGACTTTAGACTTTGTAAAAGCACATAAAGGAGAGTTTGCTGGTCATAACATATATATATATATATATATATATATATATATATATATATATATATATATTCTTGAGTGGCATAATTGTTATATTTATTTGGTTGGGCTGAGGCTTGCTAGCCATGCATAAGTTGGGCTCCACACAGGACCTGACCTATTAGATCCTAGAGGGGGGAGCAGGGGTTGATTTGGGAGGGGGAAGATAGGGTCACTGGGTGTAGGAAGTGGGGTGGGTGCTGGGGTGCGGGGGGAGTGTGTGGGGGTGGGGGTTGGCGGGGGGGTGTTCCCCACTAATGATGAGGGGTTGGGTTCTGTGCTGCGTTTTTGATTTTTTGATTATATACAGTATGCCCAATAAATATTTTTTTGTTTAGTAGCCTTTGTAAGTGCTATTTCCTTTGTGGTGTTTTTGTTAATATAAATACCCCAGCTGTGATAAAGGGAAGTGTCATTTTGGTCTTCCTTTTATTTACTATTCTTTTTTTGGATCCTTCTATGTCTTTCTTTTCTTGTTGTCTTTTTCAGTCTGGCCTAGGTGTTGGGCATTCTCCCCCCCCCCATGGGGCTTGAATGGCGTGATTGATGTCCCCCCTGTTTTGGAATTTACATTAATTTTGAGGCAGAGGTTAATTCTTTTGAAATAACAAATGTTATATGTGTTTATAATTACTCAATTGTGTAATCTTACCATTTTGATTGAGATATATATATACGCACATATATATATATATATATATATATATATATATATATATATATATATATATATATATATTTTGTATATATTCTCACAGCTTTGTCTTATACAGTCAGGTCCATAAATATTGGGACATCAACACAATTCTAATCTTTTTGGCTCTATACACCACCACAAGGGTTTTGAAATGAAACGAACAAGATATACTTTAACTGCAGACTTTCAGCTTTAATTTGAGGGCATTTACATCCAAATCAGGTGAACAGTGTAGGAATTACAACAGTTTGTATATGTGCCTCCCACATTTTAAGGAACCAAAAGTAATGGCAGATTAACAACTATCCATCAAACTTTCACTTTTTAATACTTGGTTGCCAATCCTTTACAGTCAATTACAGCCTGAAGTCTGGAACGCATAGACATCACCAGACGCTGGGTTTTATCCCTGGTGATGCTCTGCCAGGCTTCTACTGCAACTGTCTTCAGTTCCTGCTTGTTCTTGGGGCATTTTCCCTTCAGTTTTGTCTTCAGCAAGTGAAATGCATGCTCAATTGGATTCAGGTCAGGTGATTGACTTGGTCATTGCATAGCATTCCACTTCTTTCCCTTAAAAAACTCTTTGGTTGCTTTCGCAGTATCCTTCCGGTCATTGTCCATCTGCACTGTAAAGCGCCGTCCAATGAGTTATGAAGCATTTTGCTGAATATGAGCAGATAATATTGCCCGAAACACTTCAGAATTCATCCTGCTGCTTTTGTCAGCAGTCACATCATCAATAAATACAAGAGAACCAGTTCCATTGGCAGCCACACATGCCCACGCCATGACACTACCACCATGCTTCACTGATGAGGTTGTATGCTTTGGATCATGAGCAGTTCCTTTCCTTCTCCATATTCTTCTCTTCCCATCACTCTGGTACAAGTTGATATTGGTCTCATCTGTCTCATGTTGTTCCAGAACTGTGAAGGCTTTTTAGATGTTGTTTGGCAAACTCTAATCTGGCCTTCCTGTTTGACTCACCAATGGTTTACATTTTGTGGTGAACCCTCTGTATTCACTCTGGTGAAGTCTTCTCTTAATTGTTGACTTTGACACACATACACCTACCTCCTGAAGAGTGTTCTTGATCTGGCCAACTGTTATGAAGGGTGTTTTCTTCACCAGGGAAAGAATTCTTCGGTCATCCACCACAGTTGTTTTCCGTGGTCTTCCAGGTCTTTTGGTGTTGCTGAGCTCACTGGTGCATTCTTTCTTTTTAAGGATGTTCCAAACAGTTGATTTGGTCACACCTAATGTTTTTGCTATCTCTCTGATGGGTTTGTTTTGTGTTTTCAGCCTAATGATGGCTGGCTTCACTGATAGTGACAGCTCTTTGGATCTCATATTGAGAGTTGAGAGCAACAGATTCCAAATGCAAATAGCACACTTGAAATGAACTCTGGACCTTTTATCTGCTCCTTGTAAATGGAATAATGAGGGAAGAACACACACCTGGCGATGGAACAGCTGAGCAGCCAATTGTCCCATTACTTTTGGTCCCTTAAAAAAGTGTGAGGCACATAAACAAACTGTTGTAATTCCTACACCGTTCACCTGATTTGGATGTAAATACCCTCAAATTAAAGCTGAAAGTCTGCAGTTAAAGCTCAACTTGTTTGTTTCCTTTCAAATTCATTGTGGTGGTGTATAGAGCCAAAAAGATTAGAATTGTGTCGATGTCCCAATATTTATGGACCTGACTGTATGTATATAAATATACCCAAGGTCAAAAGGTCCTGAGGAAGCCAGTAACTACGCAAAATGCATTGACCCATGCCCATTGATTGGTTGATGGCATGCCATTTGGATATGCAAGTTTTGTAAGATAGTTTTTAAACCATTTGCTTTGAAGGACATATTTTTAATTATTGTGAAATAAATATATTTGTAATAAAGTTTTTTATACTATGCAGTGTGGTTGACCATTTGAGGCATATGGAAAGTTCCATTGTTAAATTACTGCTTAATAATATTTAAATTAAGGGATGATGCCTCTTGTGGTGAAATATTACCATTCAAGTGTTTGTTACCCCAATATTCCTGATTTGTGTCTGCTGTACTACAGTGGGGACGGAAAGTATTCAGACCCCCTTAAATTTTTCACTCTTTGTTATATTGCAGCCATTTGCTAAAATCATTTCAGTTCATTTTTTTTCCTCATTATGTACTCACAGCACCCAATTATGACAGAAAAACACAGAATTGCTGACATTTTTGCAGATTTATTAAAAAAGAAAAACTGAAATATCACATGGTCCTAAGTATTCAGACCCTTTGCTCAGTATTTAGTAGAAGCACCCTTTTGATCTAATACAGCCATGAGTCTTTTTGGAAAGGATGCAACAAATTTTTCACACCTGGATTTGGGAATCATTTGCCATTCCTCCTTGCAGATCCTCTCCAGTTCTGTCAGGTTGGATGGTAAATGTTGGCGGACAGCCATTTTTAGGTCTCTCCAGAGATGCTCAATTGGGTTTAAATCAGGACTCTGGCCGGGCCATTCAAGAACAGTCACGGAGTTGTTGTGAAGCCACACCTTTGTTATTTTAGCTGTGTGCTTAGGGTCATTGTCTTGTTAGAAGGTAAACCTTCGGCCCAGTCTGGGGTCCTGAGCACTCTGAAGAAAGGTTTTCATCCAGGATATCCCTGTACTTGGCCTCATTCATCTTTCCCTCAATTGCAACCAGTCGTCCTGTCCCTGCAGCTGAAAAACACCTCCACAGCATGATGCTGCCACCACCATGCTTCACTGTTGGGACTGTATTGGACAGGTGATGAGCAGTGCCTGGTTTTCTCCACACATACCTCTTAGAATTAAGGCCAAAAAGTTCTATCTTGGTCTCATCAGACCAGAGAATCTTATTTCTCACCATCTTGGATTCCTTCAGGTGTTTTTTAGCAAACTCCATGCAGGCTTTCATGTGTCTTGCACTAAGGAGAGGCTCTCGTCGGGCCACTCTGCCATAAGGCCCAACTGGTGGAGGGCTGCAGTGATGGTTGACTTTCTACAACTTTCTCCCATCTCCCGACTGCATCTCTGAAGCTCAGCCACAGTGATCTTTGGGTTCTTCTTTACCTCTTTTACCAAGGCTCTTCTCCACCGATAGCACAGTTTGGCCGGACGGCCAGCTCTAGGAAGGGTTCTGGTCGTCCCAAATGTCTTCCATTTAAGGATTATGGAGGCCACTGTGCTCTTAGGAACCTTAAGTGCATCAGAATTTTTTTGTAACTTTGGCCAGATCCGTGCCTTGCCACAATTCTGTCTCTGAGCTCCTCAGGCAGTTCCTTTGACCTCATGATTCTCATTTGCTCTGACATGCACTGTGAGCTGTAGGGTCTTATGTAGACAGGTGTGTGGCTTTCCTAATCAAGTCCAATCAGTATAATCAAACACAGCTGGACTCAAATGAAGGTGTAGAACCATCTCAAGGATGATCAGAAGAAATGGACAGAACCTGAGTTAAATATATGAGTGTCACATCAAAGGGTCTGAATACTTAGGACAACTAACTAACTTAAATGATTTTAACAAATGGCTGCAATATAACAAAGAGGGAAAAATTTAAGGGGGTCTAAATACTTTCCGTCCCCACTGTATGTACTTGTATGAAAAGGTATCGTTTTCTCCTTGTATTGTTTCCTTTGTGTGAAATCCCTGGTTATCCTGCCAGTCCCTCTGCTTTCTTATTAAAAACTGTAAGTAGGAGAACACAACGTGGTCAGTTCTCTAGCTATGCTGGGAACTCATTGTGTTCTCCTTCAATGATCAGATTTGTCCTGACACCCCCCACCTGCCCAGATATTCACTGGGAAGCTCAATGTAATGTTGCTTCTCCTCCCTTAGCTCTTATGTAGCTGAGAACAGGGAACAGAGGGAATGTGATTATTTATAAAAAAGGGAAAAAAGGTACTTATAATGTTTTTTTTTTTTTTTTTATATCTATACACAATTTTTTTGCCTTTCATTTCTATTTTAAACTAAATGGGTTGTTTTACAAAGTGATCATTTACAATCACTTTAACACTCCACTCCAGTACATATTTCCCTATGTCTCCACAAATGCAGCTTGAACCCGAGCAAAACTGTAACATGACAGTAGACTGCCATCTAATCAGCTAAGGGCCATGGAATTCCCTGTCCTGCAGCCACATGTAACAAAGGGGTCGAGGTACAAGTGACATGACCATACATGTGCACCTACAGGTTGGGAAATTCCACAGTCACAACTGATTGGGATGGCATCCTGGTGTCATGTGATCCTTTTCCGCAAGTTTGGGCTGAACCTGGCCTCTTCATCAGGTTTCTCTTCCTCTCCTCCCCCTCAAAATGTTGACATTGTGAGACACTCTGGGGTTGATTTACTAAACCTGGAGACTGCAAAATCTAGTGCAGCTGTGCATGGTAACCAATCAGCTTCTAACTTCAACTTGTTCGATTAGGCTTTGCCAATAAAACCAGGAAGCTGATTTGTTTCTATGCAGAGCTGCACCAGATTTTGCACTCTCTGGGATGTTTATTCTCCTGTATTCTATATTGATGTAATTTTAGCATAACTTCTGGTTCCCTTGATTCTCAATTATCTGTATCTATTTGTATATATTATAGTTTTTTATAGTTTTGTAGTATTATTTTTGCATAATATGTGTCCTGTTACTGGTTTGTATTTATGTATTTGTTATGTATTTAAGTATTTCTTACTAATAATCTGATTTACAATAAATGCACATGAAGGGTATCTTATGGTATTTTAGTGCTGATTATTCTGCACTGTATGCCTCAGAGCCTCTCCAGCCTTTTTATTTGATATGTGCAACCTCAAATTAATATTTAGGGTGGGGAGCCCAAGACGCTAGGATTCAGTGATAAACTTTTTGCTTCTGCCTTCCATTTTATCTAGTTGTAGAATACCCCTCCCCCTTTCATTTGCTGCTTCATGCCCTTTCTCCTGTGTTATGGAAGAGTGTGCAGTCCATGGTGGTAGATCTTCCACCCTGAAAAACTGTGTATCAGCCCTGGAATAGACCAGGAGAGGTGGCAGCAGCTGTTAGCAGCATGGCAGCATTGAGGCACTTGGGGCAACCTGTTGGTTCCAAGAAGTTAGATGATGAGACCAGTGAGGAGAAAGAGGTAGAGGTGACTGTGCTGTTACCATCAGAGAATTTTGCAGAGGTTCAAGCCTTTGCCTAATCCCCATCACCCTCTTGCCCACTTTATGTGGCATATCCTTAGCATTGAAAATGCTTGTAAGATATACCTTCTACTGCTAAAGGCAACAGAAGTTGTTGAGCATGCAGCACATGTTGCGTTGCAGGCAAAGGCTGCAGGGCACAATGGTGCTGTCAGCATCAGATATGTTAAAGTGGATGTAAACCCTCACATATACCCGGTGAAGTGAACAGCCTTAGATGATACACAGGGATGAAACAAATCTCCCTCCCTAAGTTTTACATGTATATCTGCTGTCTTCAGCTTTATATACTGTTTAGAATGTTCAGATCATGTTAGGAGATTTTCTCTTCCTGGTTAGCACTGCAGTGAAGCCTGGGCATACAGCCAAGACAGCAGATTGTAGGAAAGGCACACACCCCCTCTCCTCATAGGTAGAGACTTTCAGAGCTGATCGCTGAATAGTTCAGGGCTCTGCTAATCTATTTATAGCATCCTCCCCAACACAAAACTTCAGCTGCTTTTATCATACGTGACAGAGAACTTGTCAGAAGTTATCAGGCTGATAATGGAAGAAAGGAGCAGGAGACAGCTATGGGACATGAAGAGAGATAACAAAACATTGCAGATATATGTGCCCAGCTCAAATTTCATTATTCAGGTTTACATCCACTTTAAGAAAGGCCCACACCACAGAACTGTTTTTATTTGCTCCCTTTTCAATTGCTCACACCCTGACGCTAGCCAGTTTCTACTATACATATACCTAAAATCTATATTTTAAGAATAGTTGGGGATACTGGGATGGGATGTCATTCAGGTAACAAGTGTTTGTGGTGTTGAAGTATTTTTATGACAAATAAACTTTAAGAACAATGCGATGTAGCTGTGAATAAAGAAGCACAATCTATACTAGTAAACTTTCCTGTAACTTTAAGAACTTTTGTGGCCCCTACTTCCATTGTTTAATTCAAGCATATTACTACTGGGTAAAAACAAGCAGGTGCCGCAGGCAAATCTACAAGCCCTTTTATAAGTTGAAATGAATCAGATTGGAGTGCTGCTGCAATTTTTTATTCAAGCTAAATGTAAGTTAAAAAATGTAAGTTAAAAAAAAATTAAATACCCATCCAAAATATGTGATACCAATATTCAGTTTTAGTGTCATGAATCATACTGTTCTGTAATATCACATACATCCTAATGGCATCTTCCATGCATTTAATTCAAAGAATTGGAGTTTCCAAGTCTCATTGAAGTGAGGGCCCTCTACCTGCTGTATTATTATTGTATTGTAGTATTTTTTACACTTTTTGCATTTGTACATGTCCACTATGACAGCGCCTAGCTCCCCACTCCCTTTTTGACAATCTCTTGCCTATTTAGCCTTAAAAATAGCCAGTATTGATTATCAAGGTTTGCCCTTCATAGATATCAATGTGGTTCAATTTCACGTGTGGAATTTTCAGACTTCACATAGGACTTGCATATTGAATCTGAGCATATTTGCTCATCTTTACACTAGAATATAGTATAAAAAGTTGAATTTACCATGTTAAATAATTTACATGTTTTCATTATTTATTCATTATTTATTTATTCATTTTTTTCTCACAAATAGAGCTTTCTTTGGTGGTATTTAATCACCACTGGGTGTTTTATTTTTTCATATATATAACATATTCATGTAAAAATAATGTTTTCATAAATTTAGACCAAACTATATCCCGCTACATGTCTTTGGTAAAAAAATACCCAAATTTTGGGGGACTATTTGGGACACTGGTATAGTTCTGAACGTGACCAGGATACTGATCCGGACAGACATTATACTAGTAATGGTAGTGGTCAGTGACTTATAATGTGACTGTGATAGTTTGGCAGGCAATTAGGGACTGGCACTAATTGACACTGGCTGGGAGGGACACTAACTGACTTTAACCACTTGCCATCAGATCACGTACCTGTACGCTATTGGCTTCAAGTGGTTGTAGCAGAGTAATGCCTGCAGCTGCAAGAATCACCCCGGTACCGTTTTTTAGAGCTGACGGTCGGCTCTCTAGTTGTTACAACCAATGTGGCTAAGCTGCTGCTTGGCTGTTATTACAAGCAGCGGGAGAGGATGCTTGCCCCCCGCTGCCTTCCGACGCACGCCTGGGCTCTCACATTCCACTGGGAGACCAGAGAGACTGCTGGCTGGCTGGAGAGCCGAACAAAGCAGGAATTGAATGTATTCACAGATGTAGTAACCTGGAAGTGATGTTGTGACGATGGGAGCCAACGCCAGTTTTAAAAATCTAAAGTATTCAAAAATGCCAATATTGGTGTTTTAAATACTTTCAAATGCAGATGAGGGGTTTGGGATCCTATTGATCCCAGATCCCTCCATAAAGAGTACCTGCCATTGCCTATTACTGTCACAAGAGATGTTTACATTCCTTGTGACAGCAATAAAAGTGATAAAAGAAAAGTGTAATAAAAATAAATACATTTTTAAAGCGACCCATCCCTCCGTGCTCGCGCGCCAAAGCAAGGGCATAAGTAAGTTGCGCCCGCAAATGTAAACAGGGTCCAAACCAGAATTATTGCGAGAGCAATAATTCTCATGTAAGACCTCCTCCTTAATTTTAAACAGGTAACCACTTAAAAAAAGTTTAAAGTGTTGCCTATGGAGATTTTTAAGTACCATAGTTTGTCATACTTCCACAAGTGTGTGCAGTTTTAAAGCATGACATGTCAGGTATCTATTTATCCGGCGTAACATCATCATTTCACATTATACAAAAAATTGGGCTAACTTTACTGTTTTTTTTTTAATTCATTACCATGTATTTTTTCCCCAAAAATTGCTGCGCAAATACAGTGGGACATAAAATATTGCAACAACTGGCATTTTATTCTCTGGGGTCTCTGCTAACAAAATATATATATCTAAGGTTTGGGGGTTCTAAGTAATTTTCTAGCAAAAAATAACGATTTTAACTTGTAAGCAACAAATGTCAGAAAAAGGCCTGGTCTTCAAGTGGTTAACTGCCAGTATCTGATGTCACTAGTGACACTTATACAGTGATCAGTGATAATACTGTGCTCTGTCACTGTACTAATGACAATGACTGGGTGATCAGGAGGTCAATCAAGGGGTTAATTGTGTGCCTAACAAGTGTATGTATGCTGATGTGGCTCACAGACTGGGTGGCTTTACTCTCTGCTTTCAGTTCTGAATGGTAAGTGAAATCAGGGAGAAGATCCAGCCTAACACACACAGATCTCTGTGCTGTGATTGACCACAGCCTTCAGGAGATTCACACCCGAAAGTTCCCCTGCAAGATATAGGTATGTTGTAGGGGAACAACAAAGCCATGGATCAGCAGTAAATGTTAGATTGCTGGTCGGTAAATAATTAAGAATAATAAAGAATACATATAAATAATATATATATATATAATTATACATAGTATACTATACACACAATCTGTAGCCTATTTATAATTAATGGTACTAAAAGAACGAAAGAAACACAAAGGGAAAAAAAAAATGTTTTTTTTTCTTTATCACCTTGTAACTCTAGTGAAGCAATCATAATAAAAAGTCTTCAACGATAGAAGGAATAGGTGTGGTTTTCCCAAGGGAATTTAAATCACCCATTGCACATGACTTTCACAGTTGAGGACAAAATACATTAACAAAAAATGACAAGCTTATTTTAAAGAACTAGTGTCTCTAACTTTTAAATCACTATAACATAATTATTCAGATAGTAGATTGGGTTACTATTAATATTACGGTACTTTGAATTGTATTTTGTTGTTAAATAAAAAACTACATCTTATATGGCCAAATAGGAACTTAGAAGTAGTCAATGCATATGAATACTTAAATTTAATTTACAAATCTGATATAGCTTTGCTAAACTCTTTAGAACAATTACACATTTGCACTGGCATGACTACCATCTCTAAACAGTGTTAAGGGCAAGTTCAAGAATTGTACGGGCTGCATTTCAAGAGCCACAATATTTTGGTGCTGGATTAATTAAGGCTGATTTAGACCTTAATCAGTCTGGCACTTGCCAAAAGATTGCTTTGTTTCAGTGTACTTGTGGATTCACAAAAGTCCTGAAGTGCATTTAGAGGAAAAGACCTTTTAGGAAATGCCAAGATTTCCAGATTATCACACTGGAACTGACCTCTAGTTGGGGTCATCTATTGAGGTTGTTTTCTTATCGCTATTATCTCTGTAGCCAAAAAAAAAAATTCTACAGGGCCTTTATGTAGATACAAGTAATGTACTCATACAGGTTTATTTTGTCCAAATGACCAATCTGGTATCCCCAAAGAGCCTATCCTATTTTAAAATTCCCACATAATTTGAGCCTGTCTCCATTACTCCATAATCTTCATTAACTGCCAAATAATCTTGAAATATTAATTACACCCTAAACAATAGCCTTTAAATTACTATTTGTGTTGCATTTCTAAAATCTGGACGTAAACGATCTGTGCCTTAAGCCTTTTCCCTTTGTATCTGCTGTGAGAAAGGCACTGTACCTGTGGCTGCTAGTCCTCGAGATTTGGATTTGGAGTACTGTTTCTTATTTCCAATGCTTTAGGTACCTTCAGCAGGCCAGTATTAAGAATTACTGGGAATGGATTTGGCAGTTATTGGCTAATTATATCTTCCCAGTATACAGTTTTTGAGGTACACGCACTTGGAATTTGATTTGATAAAAAATGTTACAGACAATAACAAAACAAAATTCCTGGTATTTTTCCCCTAAAAGTATATGAAATTACTTTTTTTATTAATAACCACAGTATTATTGCCATTACGGCTAGAAGTAAAAAAAAAATTCTGTATTGTAACAGTATCATCATAATATCTTGTATCAATATCATAATATGTTTATACATAAAAAATTATGTAGATTAACCACCATTAATATTTCAAATGTCAATTTACAATCCATTCGACAAACAGACATCTTTTGATGGTGTTATAACCTTTTCACATTAAAAAGGATTACTTATTATACAGTGTATCTATAATTTAAACACATTGCAAATTAAAGAAATATGTGCAAATCATTCAATTAGTGCAGCTTTGAAAGATTGTATCTTCCCAGATAGAGGAGTGACAATGTGGAGTGAGGAGAATTATTAGATAAGATGTCATAAAGATGGTAAATGATTATTTTAGTCAGAGCAACACAAGGGATGCAACACACCATACCTCCATATTTAGTACAGATAAGGCATAGATGCAGATATTTTATGGGTCATAAAATAATTTATATGACTATTTGGTATGGGTTCTGATATATCTGGGACTGCCAAGAGAATTGGCTTTAGGGAACTCTCATTAAAAATTAAAAGTTTAGACCCTTTCTCAGTGTTTCTTATATAACTGCCAGTGAATTGGCACTAAAGCTGACTGCAGTCTTTAGACTCATGCAATCTCTATGTTATGGGCCACTAAAACACCTAATTAAAAGTGACTGTTTAATATTATTTTATATCATTTGGCACCAGCCTCCACTAAATTAGATCCTTGCCCCTTACCACTTAATCAGCTGTCAGCCAATGACAGCTGATCACGTGATGTAAACTGAGCCAATGATCAGCTTTTTTTTGCCCTCACGCTGACTGCATGAGGAGAAAAAAAAAGCTGATTAAGGTCTGGAGTAAATGGGACATCGGTCCCACACACTTAAGACCCTCTGCTGATAAGCAGTGCCCACCAGTGCCACCTACCAGTGCCCACCAGTGCCACCTACCAGTGCATATCAGCACTGCTAAGCAGTGCCCACCAGTGCCTCTTGCCAGTGCCCACCAGTGCCACCTGCCAGTGCCCATCAGTGCTGCCAACCAGTGCCCATCAGTGCCTCATCAACAGTACACTGTCACGTACCTGGTAGGTTGTGAGCCTGGAGTGCAGAGAAGGACCTCCCTTACAGCTCCCACTCCTGTTCCTCTGGAATGGAGACAGAAGGCCAGGAGTGAGGAGTGGTATGGGTGCCTGGCAGGATCGACAGTCACCGGAAGTTCAGGAGTGGTGACACCCTCTGGGTCCAGAAGCTGAAGAGGAAGCTGAATCACAGAGAGGACCCGGAGCCACAGCAGATAAGGAAGCAGGTAAGTAAGCAGGTATGTAAGCAGGACTGGAACCAGGAACAAAGCAGCAAGTAGTAGCCTGGAACGCTGGACTGGAACCTGGAACAAGCAGCAGGTAGTAGCCTGGAACGCTGGACTGGAACCTGGAACAAACAGCAGGTAGTAGCCTGGAACGCTGGACTGGAACCTGGAACAAGCAGCAGGTAGTAGCCTGGAACACTGGACTGGAACCTGGAACAAGGCAGCAGGTAGTAGCCTGGAACGCTGGACTGGAACCAGGAACAAGGCAGCAGGTAGTAGACTGGAACGCTGGACTGGAACCAGGAACAAGGCAGCAGGTAGTAGACTGGAATGCTGGACTGGAACCAGGAACAAGGCAGCAGGTAGTAGCCTGGAACGCTGGACTGGAACCAGGAACAAGGCAGCAGGTAGTAGACTGGAACGCTGGACTGGAACCAGGAACAAGGCAGCAGGTAGTAGACTGGAATGCTGGACTGGAACCAGGAACAAGGCAGCAGGTAGTAGCCTGGAACGCTGGACTGGAACCAGGAACAAGGCAGCAGGTAGTAGACTGGAACGCTGGATACAGGTGTCAGACTGAGGGGTGGTCAAACAAGCCAGAGGTCGGTATCGGTCGATCAGCAGAGGTACCAGGGACAACACAGAGGGATGGTCAGGCAAGCCAAGAGGGTCTGGTGCAGGCGGATAGCAGGATGGTCTAACAGGAAGCCGGGTCAGATAGCAGAGTACACAGGTCAGATCAGGTTAAGGCACACGGAACGCTGTAGAGCAGACAGCAGGAATGGAGTGTGACAGGCTGGTTTAAATAGCCCGCCTGGCACTAGCGGGAGTGCGCGCGCGCGTGCCCGTGCGTGACAGCACCCGTGAACGCACGCGCATGCGCAGTGGAACCCGCGGCCGTGTCCCCCTGCGTCTCGATCGCTGATTATTGGCAGGATCTTCATGACATACCATCTATTAGTGCTGCCTATCAGTGTCAGCTACCAGTGTCTATCAGTGCCACCTATCAGTGCCCTTCAGTGCAGCCTCATCAGTGCCCATCAGTGCGACCTAGCAGTGCCACCTTATCAGTGTCCATCGGTGCAACCTCATTAGTGCCTATCAGTGCAGCTTACCAGTGCCCATCAGTGAAGGAGAAAAATTACCTGTTTGCAAAATTTGATAACAAACTATGGAAATGTGAATTATTTTCTAATTTTTCAGTCTTTTTTTGTTTGTTTAGCAAAAAATAAAACCCTGGTAGTGATTAAATACCACCAAAGGAAAGCTCTATTTGTGTGAAAAAAATGATAAAAATGTCATATGAGTAAAGTGTAGCATGACTGCACAATTGTCATTCAAAGAGGGACAGCGCTGAAAGCTGAAAATTGACCTGGAAAGGAAGAAGGTTTAGATGCCCAGTATGCGGTGGTTAAATAATGGAAATATATTAATTATTAGCAATACATTGGGTGATCAAAAGAGTATCCAAATACCTAGAATAAAAGTGGACTTCTTCATAATCATTGTCAGTAGATTCAATGTTAATCTTGATACATCTATAGGCTCAATACCAATTGCACGTAGCAAAGAGAAAATTGCAAATTGCAGTAATGCTTACTAACCTGTTTAAATGTATTCAGCTGATCTGAGCACAAGATGATTTCTGATTGGTTGCAATTAGTACTGAACTTTGAACTTAGCACTTGCCTTATCTCATTATGAAATCCCTTTTGGGGGTTCTAAATAATTTTTACATTTCGTAATTATCAACCTTGGGGTTACTGTTACCATATCCTAAGTACTAGCTGATTCATTCAGTCTTGGTCTTTTCTTATGAATTTCAGATTTTTTTGTACATGCGTTTTATGTTAAAATACAGTATACACTTGCCTTTTTCAGAAAATGTCAACCCTTCGCATTTCAAGCTTGACAAAAAATGTAACTCCAGTCCAATTTTTTTTCTTTTTTTTAGAGTGTGGAAGGGTGGGGGACCTATGCTAGCTTGTTGGAGTGAATGAGAATTCTTTTTTTTTCTTCCTTTGGCCCTGGGTCTCTAACCAATGACCATTATTAGGATCATGTTATGTTTGGCCCATTGTAAGCTTTTCTTTGCTCTTTCTTCATATTGTTGTTTTCATTGTTTCATGATTTGGAGTTCGGTTTAGCTATTACTTATAAGTCATTAGCAGTGATGAAGAAAAGGTATGGATGGTCCCATAAAAAAAGATTTTCATGTGAAAGCAAAGCTAATAGGATAGGTGAGCAAGAAAGTAACAAGAGGAAAGGAAGAGTAAACAGGAGCTACTAACAGTGGTTTAAACACTAATGTCATATAGCAACAAGAAAAAAGTTTATTAGATGGTAACATCATTTAGCACTTTTGTTAATAGACAATGATGCTTCTGCAGACTCATATGTGTGTGTGTGTGTATTATGTCCCACATGCCACAAATATTTCTTATCTTGACCCATAATCATGTATTGCTTGAAAAACAACCTCACCTTCTATAGCAATATCATAAACAAATTACTGACCTCTGACGTCCATGCACCTGCTGCAAATTTAAACTAATAAAGGCAAGCATGGTAAAAGCTTGAGATAAAACTATTAGGAACATGGAGAAGTGAATCTGTCCAAGGGGACTAGGGTCGCCTTTCCCTTAGCCCACCTTGGGGTGTCTGTGGCTGCCCTCACACACAGAATGCTTTCTTGGAGGCATCCTAGAGTATTTTCTAGGACATTCTAAATACAGAGAAGCCCTAACAGGGTGGAAAGGAAAGCCAATGCAAAACCTGGGAACCAGGACTCAGAAGAACCACGGAGCAAACCAACCTGTGATCCAGAGTTCTGATCCAGCAGGCAGGAATGAAAATGTGTTGTGCTGGCGATGTCACACCAGGGGTCATGTCCAGGCTCATTGCCCCCTGCAGGAGGAGCCCATGAAATGAGGATCGATGCAGAGGGCTACCTGGACAGTGTGACTGTTCTGCTCCCTTTGAAGGGCTTCCCTTTGAATGTGACTTCAGAAAGTGTTGAGGGGATTTTATCTGTGGCAGACGGTCAGAAGTCTAAAGAGACCGGGGGGGGAATTGCCCCTTGTGCCAGTCATGGTTGGGGAAAACGTAGAGGAAACCTCCCCATTAGAGGTTATGCCCTAGGAGGATGATCCCGCATATCGTGACCTGGAAGTGTCAAGGAGTTAATTTGGTACCACCCACATATGGGACCCTACATTAAAAATGCCAGGGAACAGGTCAATGTGATTAATGAGGTATCACAAGTACCCAAACCCAAATAAAGGTTCCCCAACTTTGTGATCAATGGTGAGTTGCTATACCGAGTCACCAGAGTCTGGGGTGAGGTGCTCAACCAGTTATTGGTCCTTCAGTCTCTTAGATGAATGTACTGGCACCAATAATGGACTGGTTCTACTGGAGTTACTGCTGAAGTAAAAAAGGTATTGTGGTTCATGTCCCACTTGTCAACTAATTGTCAGGGCTGGGCTCAGCCCTTCCTTTTCTGAGCTGGCCCCTCAGCTGCCGGCTAATCGCCAGCTCCTATCTCTCCACAGTTACTCAGCTGTTGATGATATCCTGCCTGTCAGTCCTGCCTACTTAAGCCGTCCAATCCAGAGGAGCTCTGCCTTTGCCTTGGTCACATCACAGAAACTATCTCCTGCGATCCTGTTCAAGACTTGCTTTGCTGTCATCCCTTCTGGCTCCAGATCTTGCTCGCTGTTCCATTACATTGATCCCTGACTTCTGGCTTGGCTGACTATCCGTTCCGGTTACTGAACTTTATCTATGTTTTGACTACATTTGTTCTTTTTACTTTTATTATTAAACAAGTGTTATTTAACTGTAAGGAGAAAGCAAAAATGTTCCAAAGAGAGTACAGGTGTTAAGTAATTTCTCATGAGACAGTTTATATCATTTCAGAAATGTTCCACCGTCGCCACACCTTGTGATTCCAATTCCTATAGGAATTGCACTTACCGGACTCCTAATTATCAATCGCCTTAATGAATCAATCCAGCTTTATCTCAGCAACTAAAGGACATCAGCGTGCAATTTCAGTAACGATCAAATCAACAGAGATCTGGCGTCCTGATCCTGAACATTCCAGACTGAACACACCCGCAATCCTCTTATTCCACTCAAGCATATAGAAGTAAAATGAATCCTCATAGTTAGAAACTGAAAACTTTTATTGTCCCAAAAACACCTGACCCTTACATTGCACTTACACAAAGATATATTTAAAACAGCATTCAGGTATAATATACATTACTGGTGAAAGCAGTTCCAATAATCTCACCACCTCAGAAAGAAACAGATAATTTGTGGTGGTTCCTGGGAGAGACTCAGATCAAATCCCCAGTGTAGCAAGCCATGTGATCTCCCCTAGACACATTTCCACATTCTGTCTTTGTCAATAGGCGGCACCTGGAAGGTGTTGTGGAGTCTTACTCTGAGCACACACGGAACAGGCAGCTATGAAGGAAGTTAAATCAGCACGTAGACTAGGCCACTAGAATTGTTGGGAAATGGCCCAAAAGAGTTGATTCTTCCCAGGTTGGCCAGTAGCCTTGGGAGAATGGTAAGTCTGGAGCACGGCAGTACGGAGACTCTCTGGGACAAAGCAGCGGTCACAAGGTTTCTCAGGCAGAGCATGGACCTGAGCAGCAAGAATTTTGTCACCCAAAGGAGAAGTGAGACTGGTGCGAACCATAGTCAGAATACGATCAGGAGGAATCACAGGAACCAAAACCGACTCCAACTTGGAAGTGGAGGAAAATTGTTGTGACAAGGCATCAGCCCTTAAATTCTTAGTACCGGGTAAGAATGAGACAATGTAATTGAAACTTGACAATTAAAGAGCCCATCGCGCCCTTCTGGGAGAGAGGCATTTAGCCTCAGACAAGAATGTGGGATTCTTATGGTCAGTAAGAATGAGAACCGGCACAGTGGTACCTTCGAGGAGATGTCTCCATTCTTTCAGGGCTAAAATGATCGCCAACAGCTCTCTGTCACCAATCTTGTAATTGCACTCTGCAAGTGACTATTTCTTGGAAAAGTAGCCACAAGGATGCATAGCACTCTCAGAGGTAGGACATTGAGACAGAAGGGCGCCAACGCCAGTCTCAGAAGAATCAACCTCAGGGATAAAAGGTAATGTAGGATTAGGATGTGCCAACACAGGAGCAGAAACAAAGCCAGCCTTGAGACTTTCAAAGGCCTTAATGGACTCCAGAGACCAACTCTGTGCGTTACCGTCTTTTCTGGTCATATCAAGGGGCTTGACCAGAGACGAGAAGTTACGAATAAACTTCCGATAATAGTTGTCAAAGCCCAGGAAATGAGGCAGAGGATGTAAACCCACGGGTCGGGGCCACTGAAGAACTGCCGAAAGTTTCTCTGGGTCCATCGAAAAATCAGCAGTGGAAATTACATAACCCAGGAATTTAACCTGTTCACGATGGAACTCACACTTCTTCAGTTTACAATAGAGATTGTTCTCTCCTTCTTTCTGAAGCACATGACAGACATCTGTGTGGTGGCTCTCCAGGGACTTGGAAAATATGAGAATATCATTGAGATAAACCACCACACATAACTGCAACAAATCTCGGAGGACATCGTTAATAAATTCCTGGAAAACTGCTGGGGCGTTACAAAGGCCAAAAGGCATTACGAAGTACTCATAATGGCCTGTTCTGGTATTAAATGCAGTTTTCCACTCATCGCCCTCCTTAATTCTCACAAGATTGTATGCCCCTCAAATCAAGCTTTGTGAAAACCGTTGCTCCCTTGAGGCAGTTAAATGACTCCATAATCAATGGAATTGGATAGGCATTCTTAATCGTGAAACGATTGAGACTCCTATATTCAATACAAGGTCTCAGTTCACCACTCCTCTTCTTCACAAAGAAGAAACCAGCACCAGCAGGAGACGAGGATTTGCGGATGAAACCTCGCGCAAGTGCGTCTGCAACATACTCCTCCGTGGTTTTATCCTCCAAGAACGACAAAGGGTAAACCTGGCCACGAGGGGGTATGGAACCAGGTTGAAGGTCAATTGCACAATCATATGGCTGGTGTGGAGGCAAACTACTGGCTTGACATTTGTCAAAGACATCGCTAAAAGAGGACATTGTTAATAAATCGGATAGGCATTCTTAATCATGAAACGATTAAGACCCCTATAATCAATACAAGGTCTCAATTCACCACTCCTTTTCTTCACAAAGAAGAAACCAGCACCAGCAGTAGAGGAGGATTTGCGGATGAAACCTTGAGAAAGTGCGTCTGCAACATACTCCCCTATGGCCCTATCCTCAAAGACCGACAAAGGGTAAACCCGGCCACAAGGGGGTATGGCACCAGGTTGAAGGTCAGTTGCACAATCATATGGCTGGTGTGGAGGCAAACTACTGGCTTGACATTTGTCAAAGACATCGCTAAAAGAGGACATTGTTAATAAATCAGATAGGCATTCTTAATCATGAAACGATTAAGACCCCTATAATCAATACAAGGTCTCAATTCACCACTCCTTTTCTTCACAAAGAAGAAACCAGCACCAGCAGGAGATGAGGATTTGCAGATGAAACCTTGAGAAAGTGCGTCTGCAACATACTCCCCTATGGCCCTATCCTCCAAGACCGACAAAGTGTAAACCCGGCCATGAGGGGGTATGGCACCAGGTTGACGAGGATTTGCTGATGAAACCTTGAGAAAGTGCGTCTGCAACATACTCCCCTATGGCCCTATCCTCCAAGACCGACAAAGGGTAAACCCGGCCACGAGGGGGTATGGCACCAGGTTGAAGGTCAATTGTCACCCCTTGTGATTCCACTCCCTCTAGGAATTGCACTCACCGGACTCCTAATTATCAATCACCTTAGTGAATCAATCCAGCTTTATCTCAGCAACTAAAGGACATCAGTGTGCAATTTCAGTAACAATCAAATTGACAGAGATATGGCTTCCTGATCCTGAACATTCCAGACTGAACACACCCACAATCCTCTTATTCCACTTGGTGACAGAGGTGCCAACAGCTCTCTGTCACCAATCTCATAATTGCACTCCGCAGGTGACAATTTCTTGGAAAAGTAGCCACAAGGATGCATAGCACTTTCAAAGGTAGGACGTTGAGACAGAAGGGTGCCAACACCAGTCTCAGAAGCATCAACCTCAAGGATAAAAGGTAATGTAGGATCAGGATGTATCAACACAGGAGCAGAAACAAAGGCAGCCTTGAGACTCTCAAAGGCCTTGATGGACTACGGAGACCAACACTATTTCCTCTGTTTCCGCTTGACCAGAGACGAGAAGTTAAGAATAAACTTCCGATAATAGTTGGCAAAGCCCAGGAAACACTGCAGAGGACGTAAACCCACAGGTCGGGTCACTGTAGGACTGCGAAAGTTTCTCTGGGTCCATCGAAAAAACAGCAGTGGAAATGACATGAGACATGACAAAAGCACAGGAATTTAACCTGTTCACAATGGAACTCGCACTTCTCCAGTTTACAATAGAGATTGTTCTCTCTTAGTTTTTTAAGCACACGACAGACATCTGTGTGGTGGCTCTCCAGGGACTTGGAAAATATGAGTATATCATCAAGATAAACCACCACACATAACTGCAACAAATGTCGGAGGACATCGTTAATAAATTCCTGGAAAACTGCTGGGCCGTTACAAAGGCCAAAAGACATTACGAGGTACTCATAATGGCCTGTTTTGGTATTAAATGCAGTTTTCCACTCGTCGCCCTCCTTAATTCTCACAAGATTGTATGCCCCCCTCAAATCAAACTTTGTGAAAACCGTTGCTCCTTTGAGGCAGTTAAATGACTCAGTAATCAATGGAATTGGATAGGCATTCTTAATCGTGAAACGATTGAGACTCCTATAATCGATACAAGGTCTCAGTTCACCACTCCTCTTCTTCACAAAGAAGAAACCAGCACCAGCAGGAGACGAGGATTTGCGGATGAAACCTCGAGCAAGTGCGTCTGCAACATACTCCTCCGTGGTTTTATCCTCCAAGAACGACAAAGGGTAAACCTGGCCACGAGGGGGTATGGAACCAGGTTGAAGGTCAATTGCACAATCATATGGCTGGTGTGGAGGCAAACTACTGGCTTGACATTTGTCAAAGACATCGCTAAAAGAGGACATTGTTAATAAATCGGATAGGCATTCTTAATCATGAAACGATTAAGACCCCTATAATCAATACAAGGTCTCAATTCACCACTCCTTTTCTTCACAAAGAAGAAACCAGCACCAGCAGTAGAGGAGGATTTGCGGATGAAACCTTGAGAAAGTGCGTCTGCAACATACTCCCCTATGGCCCTATCCTCAAAGACCGACAAAGGGTAAACCCGGCCACAAGGGGGTATGGCACCAGGTTGAAGGTCAGTTGCACAATCATATGGCTGGTGTGGAGGCAAACTACTGGCTTGACATTTGTCAAAGACATCGCTAAAAGAGGACATTGTTAATAAATCAGATAGGCATTCTTAATCATGAAACGATTAAGACCCCTATAATCAATACAAGGTCTCAATTCACCACTCCTTTTCTTCACAAAGAAGAAACCAGCACCAGCAGGAGATGAGGATTTGCAGATGAAACCTTGAGAAAGTGCGTCTGCAACATACTCCCCTATGGCCCTATCCTCCAAGACCGACAAAGTGTAAACCCGGCCATGAGAGGGTATGGCACCAGGTTGACGAGGATTTGCTGATGAAACCTTGAGAAAGTGCGTCTGCAACATACTCCCCTATGGCCCTATCCTCCAAGACCGACAAAGGGTAAACCCGGCCACGAGGGGGTATGGCACCAGGTTGAAGGTCAATTGTCACCCCTTGTGATTCCACTCCCTCTAGGAATTGCACTCACCGGACTCCTAATTATCAATCACCTTAGTGAATCAATCCAGCTTTATCTCAGCAACTAAAGGACATCAGTGTGCAATTTCAGTAACAATCAAATTGACAGAGATATGGCTTCCTGATCCTGAACATTCCAGACTGAACACACCCACAATCCTCTTATTCCACTTGGTGACAGAGGTGCCAACAGCTCTCTGTCACCAATCTCATAATTGCACTCCGCAGGTGACAATTTCTTGGAAAAGTAGCCACAAGGATGCATAGCACTTTCAAAGGTAGGACGTTGAGACAGAAGGGTGCCAACACCAGTCTCAGAAGCATCAACCTCAAGGATAAAAGGTAATGTAGGATCAGGATGTATCAACACAGGAGCAGAAACAAAGGCAGCCTTGAGACTCTCAAAGGCCTTGATGGACTACGGAGACCAACACTATTTCCTCTGTTTCCGCTTGACCAGAGACGAGAAGTTAAGAATAAAATTCCGATAATAGTTGGCAAAGCCCAGGAAACACTGCAGAGGACGTAAACCCACAGGTCGGGTCACTGTAGGACTGCGAAAGTTTCTCTGGGTCCATCGAAAAAACAGCAGTGGAAATGACATGAGACATGACAAAAGCACAGGAATTTAACCTGTTCACAATGGAACTCGCACTTCTCCAGTTTACAATAGAGATTGTTCTCTCTTAGTTTTTTAAGCACACGACAGACATCTGTGTGGTGGCTCTCCAGGGACTTGGAAAATATGAGTATATCATCAAGATAAACCACCACACATAACTGCAACAAATGTCGGAGGACATCGTTAATAAATTCCTGGAAAACTGCTGGGCCGTTACAAAGGCCAAAAGACATTATGAGGTACTCATAATGGCCTGTTTTGGTATTAAATGCAGTTTTCCACTCGTCGCCCTCCTTAATTCTCACAAGATTGTATGCCCCCCTCAAATCAAACTTTGTGAAAACCTTTGCTCCTTTGAGGCAGTTAAATGACTCAGTAATCAATGGAATTGGATAGGCATTCTTAATCGTGAAACGATTGAGACTCCTATAATCGATACAAGGTCTCAGTTCACCACTCCTCTTCTTCACAAAGAAGAAACCAGCACCAGCAGGAGACGAGGATTTGCGGATGAAACCTCGAGCAAGTGCGTCTGCAACATACTCCTCCGTGGCTTTATCCTCCAAGAACGACAAAGGGTAAACCCGGCCACGAGGGGGTATGGAACCAGGTTGAAGGTCAATTGCACAATCATATGGCTGGTGTGGAGGCAAACTACTGGCTTGACATTTGTCAAAGACATCGCTAAAAGAGGACATTGTTAATAAATCGGATAGGCATTCTTAATCATGAAACGATTAAAACCCCTATAATCAATACAAGGTCTCAATTCACCACTCCTTTTCTTCACAAAGAAGAAACCAGCACCAGCAGTAGAGGAGGATTTGCGGATGAAACCTTGAGAAAGTGCGTCTGCAACGTACTCCCCTATGGCCCTATCCTCCAAGACTGACAAAGTGTAAACCTGGGCATGAGGGGGTATGGCACCAGGTTGACGAGGATTTGCTGATGAAACCTCGAGAAAGTGCGTCTGCAACATACTCCCCAATGGCCCTATCCTCCAAGACCGATAAAGGGTAAACCCGACCACGAGGGGGTATGGCACCAGGTTGAAGGTCAGTTGCACAATCATATGGCTGGTGTGGAGGCAAACTACTGGCTTGACATTTGTCAAAGACATCACTAAAAGAGGACATTGTTAATAAATCAGATAGGCATTCTTAATCATGAAACGATTAAGACCCCTATAATCAATACAAGGTCTCAATTCACCACTCCTTTTCTTCACAAAGAAGAAACCAGCACCAGCAGGAGAAGAGGATTTGCAGATGAAACCTTGAGAAAGTGCGTCTGCAACATACTCCCCTATGGCCCTATCCTCCAAGACCGACAAAGTGTAAACCTGGCCATGAGGGGGTATGGCACCAGGTTGACGAGGATTTGCTGATGAAACCTTGAGAAAGTGCGTCTGCAACATACTGCCCTATGGCCCTATCCTCCAAGACCGACAAAGGGTAAACCTGGCCACGAGGGGGTATGGCACCAGGTTGAAGGTCAATTGTCACCCCTTGTGATTCCACTCCCTCTAGGAATTGCACTCACCGGACTCCTAATTATCAATCACCTTAGTGAATCAATCCAGCTTTATCTCAGCAACTAAAGGACATCAGTGTGCAATTTCAGTAACAATCAAATTGACAGAGATATGGCTTCCTGATCCTGAACATTCCAGACTGAACACACCCACAATCCTCTTATTCCACTTGGTGACAGAGGTGCCAACAGCTCTTTGTCACCAATCTCATAATTGCACTCCGCAAGTGACAATTTCTTGGAAAAGTAGCCACAAGGATGCATAGCGCTTTCAAAGGTAGGACGTTGAGACAGAAGGGTGCCAACACCAGTCTCAGAAGCATCAACCTCAAGGATAAAAGGTAATGTAGGATCAGGATGTATCAACACAGGAGCAGAAACAAAGGAAGCCTTGAGACTCTCAAAGGCCTTAATGGACTACGGAGACCAACACTATTTCCTCTGTTTCCGCTTGACCAGAGACGAGAAGTTAAGAATAAACTTCCGATAATAGTTGGCAAAGCCCAGGAAACACTGCAGAGAACGTAAACCCACAGGTCGGGTCACTGTAGGACTGCCGAAAGTTTCTCTGGGTCCATCGAAAAAACAGCAGTGGAAATGACATGAGACATGACAAAAGCCCAGGAATTTAACCTGTTCACAATGGAACTCGCACTTCTCCAATTTACAATAGAGATTGTTCTCTTTTAGTTTTTTAAGCACATGACAGACATCTGTGTGGTGGCTCTCCAGGGACTTGGAAAATATGAGTATATCATCAAGATAAACCACCACACATAACTGCAACAAATCTCGGAGGACATCGTTAATAAATTCCTGGAAAACTGCTGGGCCGTTACAAAGGCCAAAAGACATTACGAGGTACTCATAATGGCCTGTTTTGGTATTAAATGCAGTTTTCCACTCGTCGCCCTCCTTAATTCTCACAAGATTGTATGCCCCCCTCAAATCAAGCTTTGTGAAAACCGTTGCTCCTTTGAGGCAGTTAAATGACTCAGTAATCAATGGAATTGGATAGGCATTGTTAATCGTGAAACGATTGAGACTCCTATAATCAATACAAGGTCTCAGTTCACCACTCCTCTTCTTCACAAAGAAGAAACCAGCACCAGCAGGAGACGAGGATTTGCGGATGAAACCTCGAGCAAGTGCGTCTGCAACATACTCCTCCATGGCTTTATCCTCCAAGAACGACAAAGGGTAAACCCGGCCAGGAGGGGGTATGGCACCAGGTTGAAGGTCAATTGCACAATCATATGGCCAGTGTGGAGGCAAACTACTGGCTTGACATTTGTCAAAGACATCGCTAAAATTGCTGTACTCCTCTGGCAGGGAGGAGAGTGAAGAGGTGCACAGAACCTTGGCTACCTTCTGGAAGCATGTCTCACTGCATTGTGGTTACCAGGAGAGAACCTCAGCACGTAGCTAATCAAAAGAGGGGTAATGCCTCCTCTGTAACCAAGGATAACCAATAACCAGTGGAAACCTGGGTGAGGAAATAACTTGGAATTGGATCATCTCATGATGAAGAGCCCCTCCGACCATGGACCATGGAACTGTCTCATGAGTCACATGGGCAGGCTGTAGAGGTCTCCCTTTAGAGCCTCAATGGCAAGTGTCACACAGCTGCAGCAGAATCAAGTGCTTCGATACAAAGGCAGCATCAATGAACAGGCCTGCAGCCCCAGAGTCGATTAGAGCCTGTATCTCGATGGACGACTCAGCCCAAGAAAGGTTCCACGCAACCTCTGCTGCCAGAGTACGGAATTTAATGGCGTAGTCGGCAATAGTTCTCGTACTCTGTTCGATGGACATGAGGCACTTGGCAGCAGAAGTGGAGCATGCAGGAACATCAAATAACCTTTTAAAACGAAGCCACAAACTCAGAGTAGCTCAAGGCAACAGGTTTTTTCATCTCCCATAGAGGTTTTGCCCAGGCCAAGGCTCTCTCAGAAAGCAAAGATATCACAAAACCTACTTTGCTTCTGTCCATGGGAAATGCCTGGGGCAGCATCTCAAAGTATATCTCAGCCTGGTTGAGGAACCCTCTGCATTGGACTGGATCACCCCCAAATCGCTGGGGAAGCGGAGTGGAACCAGACATACCTCTTATAGAGGTAACACTCGAGGCGGGTGCCTGCACAGAGACTGGCACAGCAGCAGGGTCAGCCTGCAACAAAGGTTGTACCGGGGTGGCCACAGTGTGATATTTCAGGTGAGCCGAGTGACTCAGGAGCGTTTGTAACGCCATGGCAAACTGATCCATGCGGTGATCCAGTTCATTCAATCTGGAAAAAATATTACCAACAAGTGGATTGACTGCATCTTCTGAATTCATGGCCTTCGTCTACTGTCAGGAACCATGAAATCAGACCGAGACAGAAGTACAGTTAAACCACACTTGTTTAACCACTTCCATACCCGGCCTATTCTGGAACTCCTCTCATACATGTAAAATCATAATTTTTTTGCTAGAAAATTACTCAGAACCCCCAAATATTATATATTTTTTTTAGCAGACACCCTAGGGAAAAAATGGCGATCATTGCAACTTTTTATCTCACACGGTATTTGCGCAAAAAAATTTCAAATGTTTTTTTTTTTTTAAATATTAAAACAGTAAAGTTAGCCTGATTTTTTTATATAATGTGAAAGATGATGTTACGCTGAGTAAATAGATACCTAACATGCCTTGCTTTAAAATTGCGCACACTCATGGAATGACTCCAAACTTCAGTACTTAAAAATCTCCATAGGCGACGCTTTAAAAATGTTTATAGGTTACATGTTTAGAGTTACAGAGGAGGTCTAGTGCTAGAATTGTTGGTTGTGCCCTAACACACATGGCGATACCTCACATGCGTGGTTTGAATGGTTTTTACATATGTGGGCGGGACTAACGTGTGAGTTCACTTCTGAGTGTGAGCTACCGGTGACAGGGGCATTTTAAATGATTTTTTTTATTTTCTTTTTTATTTTGCTTTATTTTTTTTATTTTTACTTTCTTTTACAACATTTTTTTGATCACTTTTATTCCTATTACAAGGAATGTAAACATCCCTTGTAAAAGGAATCATTTGTGACAGATCCTCTTTATGGAGAGATGCGGGGTCAATAATACCTCACTTCTCTCCTCCAGGCTGGAAAGCATGAGATCGGAAAAAAAAAATCCACAATCTCATGCTTACCAGCCGCGATCGCGGCTTTGTTTACATCTGCAGCCTGGACGTGACGTCTTAATGTCACGCCCGGGCCTCCGCCGATGATAGAGATGACCGGTGACCATCTATGCTCATCATCTGACGGCAGCCAATTCTTTCTCCGGGTCCCCAATGGCACGGGAGAGCCCATAGAAGCACCGGATGGCGGCGAGGGATGTCCCCTCCCATCGCCAGTAAGAACGATCAAGCGGTGGAACTGCCACTATGATTGTTCTTATGGTGCACAGAATCGCCGGCTGAAAACAAGGATATCTGAATGATGCCTGTAGCTGCAGGCATCATTCAGATATTCCTACTGAAAGTCCAGGACATCATATAACATCCTTGAGCGGGAAGTGGTTAATAATAAAAGTAAAAAGAACAAATGTAGTCAAAACATAACCAGAGTTCAGTAACCAGAATGGATAGTCTGCCAAGACAAAAGACAGGGATCAAAGTAGTGGAACAGCAAGCAGGACCTGGAGCCAAAAGGGATGTCAGCAAAGCTAGTCTTTAAACAGGACCGCAGGAGATGTTTCTTGTGATGTAGACCCTCTAGACTGGATGGCTTAAGTAGGCAGGACTGATGAGCAGGATATGAACAACAGCTGAGTAACTGTGGAGAGAGATGGGAGCTGGCAATTAGCCAACAGCTGAGTGGTCAGCTCAGAGAAGAAAGGGCTGAGCCCAGCCCTGACATAAAGATTAATTTTTTACAAGCATAAAATCATTGAAAATTATTTGGATGTCAATATATAAAAATACTCTGTTTTTACATATGTCAAAAGGTCGAGGCGTTTCACATCAATGCTTCTTCGGGACCTTATATTATTGACTTGTAACAGAGTATTAACAACCAATGTCTTTAGACACAGAATTAGTCACTATAGATAAAACATCAAGAGATCATATAGTTTAGTATGGAAACGCCATTCGGTGTGGAGTCAATAAATAAAGCATAGGTTTGTCGCAGCACTGAAATGCTCACAAAGGATAGAGTGTTAATGGAGAAAGGGGAGGAGGGGGTATGGACATGAGCCAAACAGCACATCAACAGGGACCCTGTAGTTCATTCAATGTTAGATACCTAAGAAATTTCCAATGTATGGTCAATACTCCATATACTGAGGATATGGTTAGTGCCCCCACTCAAATATGGAGGGTGACATAGAAGGAAATAGTAAGAGAAATATATATATATATATATATATATATATATATATATATATATATATATATACTTCAGATAATGTAGAGATATAACTTGGGGGTGTTGTTTAGCATGAGGTTGCTCATTCACTTGTAATGACCAAGTAATGATTTTCACTACAGATATAACTTGGGGGTGTTGTTTAGTATGAGGTTGCTCATTCACTTGTAATGACCAAGTAATGATTTTCACTATAAATAATAAACAAACAACTATATATAAATATAATGAAAGTAACTCCATTTGCATTAAGTAAATGCAAACCAAGGTACTAGAAAATAAAAAATTAGCTCAAAACCAAGCATACAAAAAGATGGCAACTTACCAACTGACTGGGGACAGTTGAAACAATGCACCCTGTTGATGTTATTTTCTAAAAAATATCTCCTGCCTCATCCTCCATCAGAATTCCTCACCCAAAAGATCTATGGAATGCATAATTACATATCCAGTGAGTTAAAGTCAGCTCGCATACTAGACATAACCATCTATCCATTGACAAATGCTCAGACAGACTTACCCATATCTCCCATCAACAAAAAATAGCACCGTTCACTCAGCCCTCATCTTGCAGACTGAATATAAGCCAATTTTCAGCACCAAACAGCCTCCTTATTAACATAATGTGCTGGTGGGGGACTGGGAAGGTCTTGGCCAACTTTGTCCCAGTGGAGATAAGGACTAGTGATAAAGTGGGTCGTTTGCACTCCTGTGCCTGCTCTGTGTTAGATTCCGGAACTAAATCAAAACCCCACGCATGCGCACTAGAGCCGTCATGAGTGTCACATCCATAAATAACAAACACCCATACTTTGTCCTAGAATGAACTAGGAAACAAAAATGTCAGGTGCCTGGTTATGCCTGGTTATACCTGGATATGCCTGGTTATACCCCCATAAGAAAACACACAAAAAAACATATTTCATGCCATATCATCTATCTTCCTGCGAACCAGATAGTTCACATATCATTACTGTGCAGCCAGACAATGCACCCTAAGAGGCCTGATAAGAATGTGAATCCCTGGTTTCCTACCACCTCACCCCCCCCATCTTGGTTGGGCAAAGGGACTGAAAACAGCCACATTACCCCCAGATTAACTCCATACCCGGGGTCCCAAATATCAGGGCCTGGTTAAGAATCATCTATCTCTAGACATCACGGCATGTCATATATGTCTATACAAGATCTTATTTAGAAAAAAAGAAACAGGATAGTGAAGTTGAATTCATGAAATGCCATCCATATCCTTATTGTTAGCTCCATATCCAAACGTAATTAGTAACTTTATATACATTAATTTTATACATTACTTATTGATATATATCATGAAGAATCTTCACACATAGGACATATATGAACACATACAGAATACAGATCAGATTTACATATGGTGACTAATTTATAATTTCCAGAAAATGTGTGTGAGTCCAAGGACCTCAGGCTCATATAACGAGTCTGAGAATACCCCGGAAAAGGTCTATAACTCAGAGACTCATTGAGGCCCATGGGCGGGTGGCATTTAATTTAAATCCACCTCATCTCACACTGAAGTAGTTTTTGGCCTATGTTACCTCCTCTCGGATCTTCAGGAACCGTTTCAAGGACCGTGAATTGTACCATTGAAGTATCATTTTTATGGTTCAGAGCCACGTGTCTGCCAATTGGAGTATACAATAAGTTTTTTCTAATGTAGTAAATGTGGTCATAAACCAGTTTCCAGAAATTCTGTAATGCTTTACCAATGAAAATGATCCACATCTACAAAAGAAAATATATACCATGCCTTGACAATTAATGTGGCATTTAATATTATGTATATTTCCATTCGGCAGAATGAATGATGCTCCTTCCAAAATCCAATTACAATATTCGCATATACCACATTTGTGCATACCCATGCTTTGCTCACTGGTCATTGAGGGTTCTCGAAAATGGCTATGAACCAATCGATCTTTAAGAGATCAACACTTTTTGTAGGTGATCTGTGGACAATCGCTGATGTACTTCTTCAGGATGGGGTCACCAGTGAGGTGATGCCAATGACTACCTATCGTCTCTTTTACCATATGATGGTTATTTGAGTAGGTAGTGACTATCCTCACATAATCTAACTGCTTACTGGTTCCCTTCCCGAACAGTAGTTCATGTCTTTTTTTCTGGCATGCCTTGTTAAAGGCCTTTTTTTATGGTCATTTTAGTATAGACTCTTTCTAGTAGTCTAGACTTAAGTAGATTGGATTCCTTTTTAAAGGTCTCTTCATTGGAGCAATTGTGCCTGATGCGTAAATATTATGAAAATGGTATACTTCTTATTAATGGTTGGCGGTGGGCACTGGATGCGTGACGTACAGTATTCCCCACTGTGGGTTTCCTATATAACGACGTTCCCAGTGTTCCATCTTCCTGTTTGAATATACTTAAATCAAGAAATGCTATTGATATAAAATCATGCTCCTTGGTGAACTTGAAGTTGTAGCTATTAATTGCTAACCTTTCCATAAATCTCAGGAGTTCCATACCATAAAGATATCATCTATGTACCTGTACCAGCATAAAATGCTGGACGTGTACATAGATAAAGACTCATCCATGAACAGAGAACGTTCCAATCCCCCGAGTACAGGTTGGCATATGATGGGGCACAACATGTCCCATTGTTACCCCCTGCACCTGGAGGTAGTGGGAGCCATCAAATACAAAAACATTCCTTGTTAGAATATGCTGCAACAGCTCAGTCACAAAGGCATTATGGGGCCTGGCCGCCTCATCCCCTTCCTTCAAAAATGTTTCCACTACTGGGATACCGAAAGAATGTGGTATACTGCAGTATAATGCCTCCACATCAATGGAGAATAGTATACTGTCAGAGGGAATACTCATATTGTATATCTTTCTCAGTAGGTTTATTGTATCACAAATGTAAGATGGAAGTTTCACGACATAAGGTCGCGGGAAAGCATCTACCAAATGACTTCCCTTTTTTTGTGGGTTCTACATAGTTGTAAGTCCCCGTATATGCTATTGTCTCATCTCATGGGATGATTTTCTTGGAATAATTCTGTTATGCTCCTATATAATCCAAATGTAAATAATACTTACATGTTTATCTCTGTTTTTGTACAAAATTTCTGTTACAAGTCAATAATATAAGGTCCTGAAGAAGCAAGGATGTGAAACGCATCAACCTTTTGTAAAAACAGAGATTTTTTTTATGTATTGACATCCATGTAATTTTCAATGATGTTATGCTCGTAAAAAAAAAATCTTTACCTTTTTATAATAAAGACATATTAATTTTGTCTATATGTCCCTTACTGGTACCATTAAAGTCCATCATATCAGCTCTATCTTCTAACAATATATAGACATTGATATTTTTGGACAAAAACCTTTTGCCTGTTAGGCCCCAAAACAACTTAAGCCCTGTACACACAGGCCAAATATCATCCGGTATCAGCCGGTTCAACAGAAACTGGCTGACATTTGTCCTGTGTATACACCAACCTGTCTGACAGAAGCTGTCTAAAGGGCCAGTTTCTGTCAAACAGGCATGCTGGAAAACCAGCATCTGATTGACATCCGATCAGTACTGGCAGCCAATGGCTGTGAGTGCTGGCCAGGGTAAACTGGTGGGGGGTGCAGCCCCCCTGTCAGAACACAATAGCTCCCAAGCTCCTCAGTTTTTTTCTTTCAGCTCACTGGGTTGGAGGAGAAAAATTATAATGTGTACTAGGCATTAGTCACACACAGAACTATGCCCCTCCAATCTTAATGCATATATGGAAAATCATCATTCATAATAAGAATTATATTTTATTCTTTCTATACTGACCAGGTTCTGTGACATCTTCAACTTTTAACACATCTGCTCTTAACCGTAATTAATTTAACTGATAAACTTTATGGACAGAAATTACTTAAGAATCCCCATGTTGTTGGCATGAATCTTTATTGTCGCAGAATGCATCTGTGTTCTGTATGTTGTCTAGCTTTCGTTTTCTCAGAATACTGTCATGTTGTCAGGAATCAATAACAAGGATGGCCAAATTTGTGTAGCTACACTAGGAAACTCGGACCAGACCATTTATATATACAGTAAATATATAATTATACTGTATATATATATATATATATATATATATATATATATATATATATATATATATATATGTGTGTGTGTATATATATATATATATATATATATATATATATATGTGAATGTATTAATATTAAAACAAAAGCCATCCAAATAAAGATATAAGTATATGAAAAACCCAGTGACAACATACCTAACTTAATTAACATAAATAAACAGAATAACAAAAATCCTCACTATCAAACTAACTATATACAATATATACAAATGAGGAACACAGAACACAGGAAAGCAAGGTAAAACTGGAGGTGAAGGGAACATATAGGAAAGGGGAAACCAAAACTGGGATCAGGGACAGGGGAAATAGGAACAAGACAGCAGGGTTCAGGTCCTGACACATGTTCTGTGCTGCAATATTCCTAGGACCTTGCCATGTTATAAACACTGTCATGCTAAGTTCTGTTTTGTTGCAAGACCACTGTCATGTTGCATGCTGTCATATTTTTAAACTGATGACGTGTTGTGCATTACTTAAATGCTGCCATATTTTTCAGTTGCTATGAAACCAAAATGCCATAGACTTCTGATCTGCCACATGGGCCCCTCACATATTTGCTTAAAGCATAAACTTTTTCTTTGCATTAAATCCAATCAGATGTATGAAATATGTTTTTTTCCTTTTATAAAGCTGTTCATATGTTCAATTACTGCTTGGCTAATGAGGGTTATGCCTCATGAACAGCTAAAAATGTTAAATCTGTGTTGTCATTAGTGATCATTTTTGGGAGTGTGAAAGATCTTGCTCAGATGCTGTAATTATATTATGGCTATATTCTGATACATCAAAGTGTTTCTCAATTAGAACAATTTTGCATATCTCTGGTGGGTAGGTCTATGAATGGCTAAAAGTCCTAAGGGGGGAGAAAACGCTTCATTAGTGTGTTTCCTTGTGAATGAAAGGCAGAGTTGAGAAGCGCACTGTCTAACTTGGCAATTTTCCCAAAAGAACTCGTGATCTAACCTTCGCTACAGAACATGCATTCTATTGCATACGCTTTATTTATGTTCAAAATGGAGATGGAGGAATTGAAATAAATTATTCTGTTTTCACACATGATTGACCTTGATGAGTATTTAGAAAATGGAAATGAAAAATCTTGACTGGGCAATTCCCAAGGGCAATTTCCCTTTAAATCTCCACAGTAATTATTATGTATTGAAGTCAATAAATACTGTGTGTTTGTACACAGACCCTCTAAAGCATGAGCATAGTGTCAATAAACTCATTTATAGATAAAAGGAATGGTTCACATTCTAGAATAAGTTTTTAAATGAAACAGGAAGCAGTTTAGCCCTGCATGGTGTCAGGATTTAGCAGATTTTTAGATTGAAAGCATTTAAGATCCAGACAAATGATTTCTGATTAATGCCATGAAATATACAGGACTGAAGATTATTATTTTAAAATGTGAAGACCATGCTTTTGCATTAGACATGCAGCTTAAAAAAATGAAAATGTTGTATTCCTAATATGTTTTTTTTTAATTCAGCTAGAAAATGAGATTTGCATGTTTTCAAATGTGCTTCTTTTGTACTATTCAAACTCAAGTAATTTGGAGTTCATTCCATAAAAAAGTCAGACTTAGATTTTGGTTTCTTATACACTATTCCCCAGAGTAAATGACTGGCAGGTGGGTTGTAATATACATAACCAGCACAGCCATCTGTCTTCCTTTCAGATGGTTCTGATCCTTTTTGCAATTGTCACCAGCAATCTTTTGTGTGCACAGTAATTATTACAGTGCACATTTTAGAGATGCACAAGGAAACTATGATATTCTCCCCCACAAAAAGACTAAGGATACTAAACTTAGAATTAAAAACACAGACTTTTTTCCTTTATTTTTTTTCCACACCGGCCCGTCTAACCTCTGGTAACCCTGACATTCTTTTGAGTAAAGTGTCTGATATTAAAGCAGATTGCTTTCATGCCTACATAAGTAATATCATATGCTTCACATCAGCCTATGCTCAAGATAGCCGAATTCCCACTGTATTATTGCCTGTGAGTGAACACACAATGCATACTAATAATCCATCTGAATCATGCTGCCTTTCAACTTTTCCAAATAGCAATACTATGGATGCAAACTGAAGGACCACAAAAAAGAACCTGACTGAAACTGTAGAATAATAGGGTGCATTGCACTTTATTCTGCAAGTTTAGTATGAGTTTCATGGCTAATTTAGATTTATTAAGTATACTTTATAAAATATCAGAGGATTAACCTTGAGGTCTGTTTAAATCTCAGTATTTATCCTTCCCTGAAAGTATATTGACATTATTAACATCAGGAAAAATGAAATCTTCAAAGAGAGTTGATTATTCCCTTCTCACTTCTGGCAGTTAAATATTCAGTTCGGTGAAAAGATATTTATTTATCTTGAGACTGCTTACAATCAATCCCAAACATGATTCTAATTTTACCATTTACACATTCACTGTCTAATGCATATTGAATGAATACTATGTTGGCCATGAAAAATGAGGCCAGCCTATTTTTACAGGTTGCAATATTAGCTGGATAAATGTTGTCAGCCTCTCTAGGAAATAATTGTTGGGCATGTCTAATTGTCAGACAGAATTATGGACACTAGGGCATAAAACAGGATTCTAAAAGTCAAATGGACTCAAAGCATATTTTAATCAAAAGTAGTTTTGCTTGAATATACCACTGTCTGATCCATGGGCAGTACAGCTGAATAGGCCTAAAATTGGAAGAAACGATGAACCTTAGTCTGAAAACCCATGAAGTGGTAATTGAATACAGTGGGCTATACACACTACACTCCCACCACTAAATGACAGATTTCTGACTGCATAATTTAAATGTATCACTGGGAATCCCAGTGATGTCACTGACTGAAAAGCTTGGTTCTAGCTTTTTAGAATCAAATGCGTGATGCTTGGGATCAGTTTAGCATTTTCCAGAACATGAACAGTAACATGGCCAGGTATCAGAAACTAGACCTAGATAAAAGACAAGTTAGAATCAGAAACCTTCCAGTAATCCTCAACATTAATACAACTTCTTTGGACAATCTGGTTCAATTTGTATGTACATTTTACATGTACCCCTCTTGTATTGTAAAAAAAGAATCCTTTACAGTACTGATATAAGAACTGAAAAAGATAAGACTCAGAAACCAAAATTGGTATTCAACTGTGCCAGAGATTAAAATAAATCCAACAAAAACATATCTAGTGACAAATAGACATAAGAGCAAGGATTTTTTTCTTTTTTTCTTGCCACTTCAGCGAACCCTTTGAGAGACTTAATTCAACTTCAATTTCACATCATAGTAGCCTTTTATCAATGCTGTATACAAAAATTATTTTAAGATTTATAGGAAAAACATATAAAACTTACAGACCCTGCTATTGTGGTAACATATACATTCCTCCCCTCCCTCCTCCCTCCTCCCTCCTCCCTCCTCCCTCCTCCCCCTCCTCCCTCCTCCCCCCCCTCCCAACCTTTGTGTATAAAATATACTTTTCCCAGTTAAAGATCTATGTTCTCAGTACTTCTGCGTAGCTCCAAGTTTTTTTGAATTCTTTCCAACACTTCCACTTATCCTTTACTCCCTCTCTATGATCATCCCTACAATAACTCATGTGTTCCATATAATATATTTATTCCACTACATTAATCCACTCCCATATTAAAGGGCTTTTTACTGTTTGCCATTTCCTAGGGATTAGTTTTTTTGCCACATTTAACAGATGTGGCACTAGGGATTCTTTATATAGTTTTACTTCCCCCTCTATTCCATGAAGTAGTACTGTCCACGGGTCTTCCGCTACTTCTATTTTAGTAATTTCTTTTATAAGACCTAAAATCAGCCCAGTATCTTATGTATAGACAATTGGTTTTAATCTTACTAATATTTTATGAATATTTTGTATTTTCTGGGTCTTTGAAGGTTAACAGTGCAATGGGTGTGGTGTTTCTAACTTGGAATTCATTGCCAGGTGTCCCATATATTTTTAAATCACTTCCCTTTTATATGTACGTGCTTGACCACTTTCAATCTAGCTATGAGTATGCATCAGTAGATGTGAAACGCGTTAGATGCTGTCCTGCAATATCCACTCTTTGTGTGACCTGGTTTTATATTTTTTGTCACAATAAAGGTGCTTTCTTTTTCATTGAGTGCGGCCGTCCAGGATCCTTTTTTCTTTAGTCATTTTCTTTAAGTGCTATTAGAGGTGAGTTATATGTCTTATTAAACTGTTTATACGTCGTGTCCCAAATTCTTAAAACAACCCGTGTCAATATATGTTTATTTTCATCTAGTATTCTGTAGTGAGGGGGGTTCCAAATTATAGTTCCTAATTGTGCCTTACAAAATTTTTTTTCAATATTTACCTATCTTTTCTCCTTTATATCTCTAACCCACTCTATCACTCTCAAAAATAATATCACCTTGTAATATTTTTTAATGTCGGGAACAGCCAAACCCCTTCTTTCTTTTTCCTGTTTTAATATCGCGAGGGAAACTCTTGCCTTCCTATTCCTCCATATAATATTCATTATTAGGGATGAGCTTCATGTTCGAGTCGAACCCATATTCGACTCGAACATTGTCTGTTCGCCCGTTCGCCGGATTGCGAACGATATGGGCCCTTCGCGCCAAATTCGTGTGGTGCGTCACGGCCCATAATTCACTGCGGCATCGCAGTGCATTGCTGGCTGATGATTGGCCAAGCATGCACTATGACCCGCATGCTTGGCCAATCACAGTGCCGTCTAAACAGAGAGCCGTAATTGGCCAAAGCCAAGGAGGCTTTGGCCAATTATGGCTCAGGGGATTTAGTACACGCCCCACACTATATAAGGCCGCCTACAAGTCGGCCCTGTGTAGTGTGTGTTCCGGCGTTCATTGAGAGAGAGAGACAGACAGTGACATTTGATTTGAGTTAGATAGATTAGGCAGAACAGTCAGTCAGTTTAGCTGCACTTACAGTGTATTGTGTATATATATGCATCCCAGGTGTTGCATATATATATATATACACTGTATTCAGTTTAGTTGATCCGTTCCTGTTATCTTCCTACTGACAGGCAGGCTTGTCTTGTTACAGTATTTACAGCTACCTGAAGAAAATTACTGGTGTTCTTTTGATCCTATTAGTACCACAGTCAGGCAGCTAGACTATTTACAGTTAGTGCAGTGCGTCCTGCTCACAGTGTTCAGCTAGATCCGTTTCTGTTATCTTCCTACTGACAGGCAGGCTTGTCTTGTTACAGTATATACAGCTACCTGAAGAAAATTACTGGTCTTCTTTTGATCCTATTAGTACCACAGTCAGGCAGCTAGACTATTTACAGTTAGTGCAGTGCGTCCTGCTCACAGTGTTCTGCTAGATCCATTCCTGTTATCTTTTTACTGACAGGCAGGCTTGTCTTGTTACAGTATATACAGCTACCTGAAGAAAATTGCTGGTGTTCTTTTGATCCTATTAGTACCACAGTCAGGCAGCTAGACTATTTACAGTTAGTGCAGTGCGTCCTGCTGACAGTGTTCAGCTAAACCTACAAGTTAGTGTGGTGCGTCCACCTCACAGTGTTCAGCTAAACCTACAAGTTGGTGTAGTGAGACCTCTGCACAGTGTTCATCTAAAGCTACAAGTTAGTGCAGTGCGTCCTGCTCACAGTGTTCAGCTAAACCTACAAGTTGGTGTAGTGAGACCTCTGCACAGTGTTCATCTAAAGCTACAAGTTAGTGCAGTGCATCCTGCTCACAGTGTTCAGCTAAAACTACAAGTTAGTGTGGTGCGTCCACCTCACAGTGTTCAGCTAAACCTACAAGTTAGTTTTTTGCGAGCTCTGCACAGTGTTCAGCTAAAGCTACCTGTAGAAGGTTGGTGGTGTTCTCATACTACAGGCAGGCAGTTGATTTTGCTAGCTGCAGTATCAGTATATATATATATATATATATATATATATATATATATCCCAGCTTAGTGCAGCTACAGGCCATTAGTATGTCTGGAAGGCCAAGAAGGAGAGGCAGACAGTCACAAGCCAATAAGAGAGGGCAAGCAGGCTCTGTGTCTAGTGCTGGTCGTGGAGACGGTGCATCCTCATCAGCACGTGGCCGTGGGACACGCTTGGCCTTTTTTTCGGCAGCTGGCTGTGTTGAGCCGCAACACGCGGAAGACTTGGTCGAGTGGATGACCAAGCCGTCCTCATCCTCCTCATCCTCTCTCACCCATGCCCAGGGTACTTTGTCTGGCAAAGCAGCGGCCTCTTCCCTTGGCTCAATGTCATCAGTGACTCCTTCCCTAGCCCCACCATGTCCTCCTGAGGAGTCCCTCGAACTGTTTGACCACAGTGTTGGGTACATGCTCCAGGAGGATGCCCAGAGTTTGGAAGGCTCTGATGATGATACTGAGCTCGATGAAGGCAGTAACATGAGCACGGACAGAGGGGGTGCCCAAGAAGGACAGCAATCTGGCAGTCATGCTCCCCCTGCTGCAACATACTGCCAGGTTTGCTCCAGTGATGAGGAGGGAGGGGATGATGAGGTCACTGACTCAACGTGGGTGCCTGATAGGAGAGAGGAAGAGGAGGAGGAGGCGGCACATCACCAACGAGGCAGGATGGCCAGGGGCCAGCCTAAGGGCAGCACATTGACTGCATCACACCCCAAAGCTCCACATGTGCAGGGCGCTGCAGTCTCTGCGCGTTATTCAAAAAGTTCTTTGGTGTGGGCCTTTTTTGAGACGAGTGCATCAGATCGCACCGCTGCTATTTGCAACATATGTCTCAAGAGTATCTCGCGTGGCCAAAACATCTCCCGCTTGGGTACCACATGCTTGACCAGACATATGTTGACCTGCCATGCAGTTCGTTGGCAAGCGTATCTAAAAGACCCACACCAAAGAACAAAGAGGACCTCTCCTTGCTCCTCATCAGCTGAGATCTCCAACCCCACTATACCTTCAGTCCTCTCTGAGACCTGCACTGAGTGGAATGAAGGTGTAGAATTAGGTGTGTCACAGCCAAGTACTTGTGGGCAATCTGCTTTTGGTACACCAACGTCAGATTGTACCAGGCAAATTTCCCTGCCCCAGCTGCTGCACCGCCGAAAGAAGTTTGCTCCCAGCCATCCACATGCGCAGCGGTTGAATGCTAGCTTGGCAAAATTGCTAGCACTTCAACTGCTGCCTTTTCAGTTGGTAGACTCTGCCCCCTTCTGTGAGTTTGTGGAATGTGCGGTTCCTCAGTGGCAGGTACCCAAATGCCACTTTTTCTCACGGAAGGCGATTCCGGCTATCTACCGGCATGTGGAAGGCAATGTCCATGCCTCGCTGGACAGGGCGGTCAGCGGTAAGGTGCATATTACCACTGACTCATGGCCCAGCAGGCATGGACAGGGACGTTACCTAAGTTTCACGGCGCATTGGGTGACTGCTGGCAGCTGGGAAGGATGCAGGACAAGGTGCAGTAGTGTTGGAGGTTGTTCCGCCACCACGCCTCCAAAATGCTAATGATTGTGACACACCTCTCTCCTCCACCCCCTCCTCTTCTTCTTCCTCCATGGCCTCTTCCTGTGCTTTGTCCTCGGAACCAGCGGTGCTCCGTAGCCGTTCAAGGGGCTACGCAAGTACTCTGGCCAAAAGATGCCATGCGGTGCTTGAGCTGGTGTGCTTGGGGGACAGGAGCCACACTGGGGCAGAGGTTCTGTCAGCTCTCTAGGGGCAGGTTCAGAGGTGGTTGACGCCACGCCAACTTAAGGCAGGAATGGTGGTTTGCGACAATGGCACCAACCTCCTCTCTGCCATCCGACAGGGACAAATGACCCATGTGCCCTGTTTGGCTCACATCCTTAACTTGGTGGTGCAGCGGTTCTTGGGCAGGTACCCGGGCTTACAGGATGTCCTGAGGCAGGCCAGGAATGTCTGTGTGCATTTCCGCCGGTCATATAATGCCAGTGCTCGGCTGATGGACCTCCAAAAGGAGTTTAACCTGCCCAAGATCCGCCTATACTGTGACATGCCCACCAGGTGGAACTCAACGTTGGCCATGCTGCAGTGGCTGCACACGCAGCAGAGGGCCATCAATGAGTACCTGTGCGACTATGGCACCAGGACAGGGTCAGGGGAGCTTGGTTTTTTCCCCACGCCAGTGGGCCATGATGCATGCACTGTCCTGTCACCATTTGAGGAGGCCACGACAATGGTGAGCAGTGACAGTGCATGCATCAGTGACACTATCCCCCTTGTCCACCTGTTGGAGCACACGCTGCATGGAATAATGGACAGGGCACTTGAGGCGGAACAGAGGCAGGTAGAGGAGGACTTCCTTAGCTCTCAAGGCCCCCTTTATCTAGACAGTGTTCCTGCGTGCCCGCCGATCACACAGGAAGAGGACGAGGAGGAGGAGGAGGAGGAAGATTGTGTCAGTATTGAGGTGGAGCCTGGCACTCAGCATTAGCAGCAGTCTTTAAGGGATCAGTCCCAAGAAACACATGGACTTGTACGTGGCTGGGAGGAGGTGGCTGCGGACCATGTCGTCCTTAGTGACCCAGAGGACTCCGGACCGAATGCCTCAGCAAACCTATGCTGCATGGCCTCCCTGATCCTGCAAAGCCTGCGTAAGGATCCTCGTATTCGTGGTATCAAGGAGAAGGACCAATACTGGCTGGCAACCCTCCTTGATCCATGTTACAAGGGTAAGGTTGTGGACCTTATCTTGCCATTGCAGAGGGAGCAGAGAATGAAACATCTTCGGGAGGCCTTGCAGAAAGGTCTGTGCAACGCGTTCCCAGAGACTGGGAGGTTACAAACTCCTGTTTCTGGACAACGTGTTGCTGAGGCTTCGGTCAGTCAAAGAAGGAGCGGTGGAGAAGGTGGCCGTCTGACCGATGCGTTCAGACAATTTTTTGATCCGCAGCCCCAAGGTATGATCAGTTCCAGCAACCATCGCCAGTGTCTGTTTTACATGGTGCAGGAATACCTAGGGGCAAGATCAGACTTGGACACCTTTCCCACCGAAAATCCTCTGGGTTACTGGGTATTGAGGATGGATCACTGGCCAGAGCTTGCACAGTATGCAATTGAGCTACTGGCCTGTCCTGCATCCAGCGTTCTTTCGGAATGCACATTCAGTGCTGCTGGAGGCGTGGTAACCGATCACAGGGTGCGTCCGTCCACTGACTCCGTCGATCGACTGACCTTCATAAAAATGAATCAGTCTTGGATCACCACCAGCTACCAAGCACCGATGCTGATGTAACCGAATAATTTTTTTTGAAATCTCAGATCCCTTCAAAGACTGCCTATGCTGATGCTGAGTGACTATCCCTGAGTAATTATCCTCTTCCTCCTCAATCATCACGCTGCTTGTAAGAACATTTTTGGTTCTGGGCGCCACCACCAGTGCCTAATGCCCAATTTTTCTGCCCCTGTTTAACAGGGGCGTGCAATTACAATTTTTGATGCAATACTTTGCAGCAGGGCTCGTTCCTTTCCACTGATGCTTTCCAATCCTTGTTTCACAAAAAACCCCAAATTCTCAAAAAGCATTTGTCATTGGGACAAAAAGTGAGGTGAAATCTTCTAAAGAGGAGGAAAGACAGCAAAACAAATGTCACAGGGGTGATAAACCTTCCCTATGTTTTCCAAAAAGCTTAAAAAAGATTTTTTGGCTGGAGCTAAACACGTTAAAAATGTACCCGTTCAAAATGACAAACAGATTCTACTTAACAACAAACCTACAGTCCCTGTCTTGTTTGCACCGCCTGTATACTGCTGTTCAGAGTATATAGGGCCTGGTGGCCCCACACCTTTCCTTATTTTAATTTGGGCGCGGGGTTCCCCTTAATATCCATACAAGACCCAAAGGGCCTGGTAATGGACTGGGGGGTACCCATGCCGTTTGTCTCACTGATTTTCATCCATATTGCCAGGACCGGACATTACATTAAACCCGCAAGCAATTTTAAATGAGGTTTTTTCCTTTAAAAATGACATTTGGTGCAGGGACTGTTCTAAACATGGGAAACACGCGCCACTTTACAGGCATACTATAGACACCCCCCAGGTACGATATTTAAAGGAATATTTCACTTTTTTTTTTTTTACTTTAAGCATCATTAAAATCACTGCTCCTGAAAAAACGGCCGTTTTTAAAAGTTTTTTTGCATTGATACACGTCCCCTGGGGTAGGACCCGGGTCCCCAAACCCTTTTTAGGACAATACCATGCAAATTAGCCTTTAAAATGAGCACTTTTGATTTCGAACGTTCGAGTCCCATAGACGTCAATGGGGTTCTAACGTTCGTGCAAACTTCCGGTCCGTTCGCAGGTTCTGGTGCGAACCGAACCGGGGGGTGTTCGGCTCATCCCTATTCATTATAATCGATTTCAGCTTTCTTGTTTAAAATTGTGGGAGCGCCACTGGTAACATCTGGAACTTATAGATAATTTTTGGTAAAAGGACCATCTTTATGGAGTTGATACGACCTATCCAAGATAATGGTTTGTTTAGTATTCTTTTACTGTCAGCTTTTATTTCATCTAATAATGGGATATAGTTTATTTTATAAATCTTCTCCAGTGAATTAACTAGTTTTATTCCCAGGTACTTTATTTCTTTCTTCCAAGCAAATTGAAATTCCTTTTTCAATTTCTTCTCTTCATCTTTAGTTAGATTGATATTTAACATTTCAGATTTTGCTAGATTTATTTTGAAATTTGATATTTCACCGTACTGTTTTAGGACTTTTAATAAGTTGGGCATTGTGATCCTGGGATTAGTTATATAGAATAACACATCATCCACAAATGCTGTGATCTTGTGTTCCTCTTCCCCTACTTTAAATCCACTGATATCCAGATTACTCCGAATTATTGAGAGCAATGGTTCCAGGGATAAGACGAAGGGCAAGGGGGACAGGGGGAAGCCCTGCCTTGTCTCGTCCCATTTTTCATTTCAAAGGAGGCTGAAGGGGATCCGTTGATTTTATCGATGTCGTAGGGTGACTGTATAATGTTTTGATCCACCCAATCATTCTCAGACCCACTCCCATAGTTTTTAAAGTTTGTATCATGAACCCCCAGTCTACCCTGTCAAACGCTTTCTCTGCATCGATCAACAGGTGTAGACCCGGGGCCCCTTTTCTTTTATCTTCTGGAGTAGGAGTAGGGTTCTCACCCAATTATCCCTCCCCTCTCTTCTTGGAGTGAATCCTACCTGATCAGGGTGTATCAACATATTCATCAACCCTTTCAAATGAGTTGCTAATACTTTAGCATACAATTTAACATCTGCATTTAGCAGCGAAATTGGCCTATAACTAGAGCACAGCGTACCGTCCTTCCCCTCCTTCGGAATGACTGTGATCGTGGCAGAGAAGGCCTCTCTACTCAGCTTGAAGTCAGTGCCTAGGCCATTCATAAATTGGCATAGCTTTGGTGTTAATATATCCTTAAATTTTTTATAATAGTATGTTGTAAATCCATCAATGCCGGGGCTTTTCCCTGGGGCTGAGTCCACTAAAGCTCTATCTATCTCATCCTCAGTTATAGGGTTCTCTAATTTGTCTTTAGTGCTTTCTGAGATCTTTGGAAGTCTAGCCTTTTTTAAAAATTCGACTATCTTTATTCTTTTCTCCCCTATCTGACCTCTGGTCTTTCCTACTGAGTATAGTTCCTTATAGTAGTTTTTAAAAGATTCCCCTATTTCTTTTCTTGTATGTACTATTTCTCCTTTATTGTTTTGAAATTTTTCTATATAATTTCTAGATTTTTTTTCCGAAGCATTCTGCTAGATGTTTACTGTTTTTATTCCCCCACTGATATCTTTCTTTAGCCACGTTACAAAATGTTTTTTTTGTTTCTAGTTCTATAAGATCTTTTAATTCACCTCTTTTCTGAACTAGTTTCTGGTACACCACTCTATTTTGGCCTTTACATTTTTTATGCTCTTGCTCTATTTAAAAAATTTCTTCAGTAAGGTTTTTTATTTTCTCTTTTGTTTCTTTTTTTTCCTTGCTCTGATTTCTATTAAGATCCCCCTGATATATGCCTTATGGGCCTCCCATTAGGGGGACCCCGAGAACTCTTCAGTTTCATTTATTAGAAAATATTGTTTTAATTCCTTTTCTACAATCCTTACGCTTATCTCATCATGTAGGAGTTCTTCATTTAGTCTCCAAGCCAATGAATATCTTTGGTTCTTGGAGACTTGCATCTTCATTGTTACTGGAGCATGGTCCGACAAAGTAGTTATCTCTATTTTGGATTTGACTATCCTATCCAGAAATCCGTGGTCTACCAAAATATAGTCTAACCTAGAGTACGTCCCGTGCACTGGGGAGTAGAACGTAAAATCTTGTATTTTAGGATTCATTATCCTCCAAATAACCACCAATTGACAAGCATGTAATTTCTGTGTTATCTTTTTTAATTGCACGTTATTCATCCTCAGTGCACGCAACATACTATCCACATCTGGTTCCATGCAGAATTTTAGGTCTCCCATCAAAATCAGACCCCCGCTCTTAAAGTCTATTAACTTCTCCAACGTACTATTTAGAAATGTTATCAGATTCTTATTAAGGGCGTATTTATTTGCCAATGTACATTCCATTTCCCCCAGAAAGCCTTTCAAAAAAATGAATCTTCCCTCAGAATTGAGTAGCCTCTCTTCTAATTTAAATTGCACTACCTTTGCAAACCCCATTGCAACATAAGAGCAAGGATTTAATCCTACCATCTATTTGATTTGTAAGCGATGCATTCATGTAAGAATACATTTCTCCTCTCACGATGAACCTACCTAAACTGTACATACTATTGTGATTTTGCTGTGCTCAACCTGTCATTCTTCAAGTTGGATCTATCCAAAAATTGCAACCAAAAATTAAAACTAGCCTCAAAGGGATTTCATTTTTTTTGTATTCTTTTCATTATTGTTATGTTCAGGGCTAACAAATGAAATGCTCCAACATTTGAATTCCTTTTGTAGCATGTAAATTCTCACCTATTTCTAACCAGCACGAGAAGCTCTAGGTTCTTTATCAGGCTTTGTCAGCCTTTATCAAGCTAATCCTAACTGTTTTGCTGCATAGAAAGCCTGTTGCTTGCAGAATTTAATAGCTGAAGCTATGACTACACACATAGCTGTTTGAATGCATCAGAGAAATTACATCTTCTTGAATTCTTAGGTATAGAGGGAAATGTAATGTCTTTGCTACCTATAAGCACAGGTCCTCTCATGCTTAATAATAAACCTATAGTTGCAGGTCCACAAGCTTGTGAGCAAACCATCACATTGCTTGGTTGTTTTACTATAAAGCATAATAGGAAAAGAGATGTAAGCCTAGATACATAATATTCCATTATCCATTCATAAACAGCTGAACAGGGTGGTTTCCTCCTAATATCTGTAGGTACAGTGCATTTGTCTCTCACTTCTTATAACTTGCTAGCTTATATAAGTGCCACTAAAAGAATACTCTTACAGGGGGCTGCACATACAGGGGTTCTTCCAAAGAAGTGGGGTTCTTTAAATAAGTGGCACTTCTGCTCTTGCACCATCCATCTGAACATTTTCTTCTCTCTTCACAGGTAATCTGCGTTTATACCCCCATGTCCTGCAAACTGAAAATTGACTGACTGCTTACAGATATACTTGGCAATCTGCGTTTATACCCCCATGTCCTGCAAACTGAAAATTGACTGACTGCTTACATATATACTTGGTTATCTGCGTTTATACCCCCATGTCCTGCAAACTGAAAATTGACTGACTGCTTACATATATACTTGGTAATCTGCGTTTATACCCCCATGTCCTGCAAACTGAAAATTGACTGACTGCTTAAATATATACTTGGTAATCTGCGTTTTTTACCCCCATGTCCTGCAAACTGATAATTGACTGACTGCTTACATGTATACTTGGTAATCTGCGTTTATACCCCCATGTCCTGCAAACTGAAAATTGACTGACTGCTTACATATATACTTGGTAAATCTGTTTGTCAACGCTGTTTCAACTCCATCTGTAGCCATGTTCACATTATTTCAATGTTTATTTAGCTATTAAGTCTTACCTAAATTATGGGCTCCCTTATCTTTACAATTTTGGTCTCTTGGTCCTCCTGCAATTTGATTGTGATGTGAAAGCTTTGCTCTACTAGCTGTGTGCCTTTATATCATCTCCTAATTGATTAAGTGCCAGATTCCATCCACACCCAACACAGTATATAACAAGGCTTTCTTTACGGGGGAACACATACAAGGGGCTGCACATACAGGGGGTTCTTCCAAAGAAGTGGGGTTCTTTAAATAAGTGGCACTTCTGCTCTTGCACTTCAGCGATTTGCACAAAGCAAACTACAAAAGACTGCAGGTGACCCCAGTTTCAAATTATCTCTCCTTCCTCTCTGAAACATGCACTCTTTACCTATCCTCCTTTTTACAATTGCTGCCTCTCTCCTCAAACTCTCTTTTCTTCACCCCTCTGCTCCACCCCACAATCTGTACATATCACCCTCACTTCTCCCCTCCCCCTATTACTGCACTCATCACCTCTTTCTAACTCTAAGCCCACTTGCTAACAACCCCCCTCAGGACACTGAAGCATGTCCCCTCATACAAGTCACATTCTCATACCACCTCCCTTACTCTTCTGCTTCTACTAATCGCTGGAGATATTTGCCCAAACCTTGGGCCTCCCTTATTTAACTGTACCCAATACACCCATCACCATAACCCTACTCCATCTGACAGTAGTCGCAATCTACGCAATTTAGTCTCCATTCCTCTTCTTCCCAACACCAGCCTCCCTCTCTCCCGCTCTGTCTGCAACAAACTCACTGCTGTTCATGACCTCTTTGTCACTAATTCCTTTAATCAACTTGCTCTCACCGAAACCTGGCTCCACGAACATGACACCCCTTCTCCTGCTTCCCTCTCCCAGGGTGGCCTTCACTGGACTCACTCCCCTAGGCCTAATGGACGCAAAGGAGGTGGCGTGGGATTCCTCCTATCCCCCCAGAGCACCTTCCAGGTTATTCACTCTCCTCCCTCTTTTTCCCTCTCTTCATTCAAAGCCCACTGTATACGTATATTCTCTCCTACTTCCCTAAGAATTGCTGTGATCTACCGGCCCCCTGGACCATTATCGACTTTCCTTGATGAGTTCTCTGCCTGGCTACCCTACTTTCTCTCTTCAGAAATTCACACAATCCTTCTCGGTGATTTCAACATCCCTGCTAATACAAACACTCCTGCTACTTCTAAACTTCTTAGTCTAACCTCTTCATTTGACCTGAAGCATTGGGTACAGGCTTCTACTCACTCTGATGGCAACACCCTTGACCTTGTATTCTCCTACCTATGCACTCCATGCAACTTCTCAAACAATCCTTTTCCTCTCTTCGACCACCACCTTATTAGTTTCTCTCTCCCCCTGTCTTCCACCACCTTTCCCTCCAATCGCCTAACCATCACCCGTAGAAACTTTTGCAACTTCAACTTCTCTCTCCTCTATTCTGCTACTGACCACCTTTATAACAAAAATCTCTCCCCTGTCCTGCCCCAACCAAGCCACGTCCATCTACAACAAATCCCTGTCCTCCACCCTGGACAAGCTTGCTCCCCTCACTACACACAGAATCAGGCCTTGACCCCTACAACCCTGGCAAACAGATGACACTAAAATTCTCAAAAAACGTAGTCGCGCTCTTGAGGGTCTGTGGCACAAGACTAAGTCTCTCAAAGACTTCAACCAATACAAATCTGCCCTCCAAAAATACTATTCTTTCCTCCACACTGCCAAGCAAACCTATTTTACAACTCTTATTAACACCTTTTCATCCAGTCCCTGTAAACTCTTCTCTACCTTCAACTCTCTACTTTGTCCTCCACCGCCTCCACACACTGACTTACTCACTGCCCAGGAGATCGCTAATCACTTTAAAAACAAGATGAAAACAAAAAAAAAGACGAAGTTGCTAAAGTCCTTTCTATCGCCCACCTAACCACCTGTCCCCTGGACCCTATTCCCTCTCAAATGCTACGGTCACCCTCTGACCCCATCCTACACTCTCTAACCCACATCTTCAATCTCTCCCTCACCTCTGGCATCTTCCCCAATGCTCTAAAAGATGCACTGGTCACTCCCATACTTAAAAAGCCGTCCTTGGACCCTACCAATCTTAACAACCTACGCCCTATCTCCTTGCTCCCCTTTTCCTCTAAACTACTTGAGCGCCTGGTTTACAACCAACTGAGTGACCACCTCATTAAAAACAACCTTCTTGATCCCCTTCAATCTGGATTTCGCCCTCAACACTCCACAGAAACTGCTCTTTTAAAACTCACAAATGACCTACTAACTGCAAAAACCTGTACTCCTACTTCTGGATCTTTTAGCTGCCTTTGACACGGTTGACCACCACCTCCTCCTCAAAAAACTTTACTCCCTCGGTCTCCGTGACTGTGCTCTTCAGTGGCTCTCATCCTACCTATCCCAACGCACATTCAGTGTCACTTACAATTCTACTTCCTCCACTCCTCTTCCCTTCTCTGTTGGGGTCCCCCAAGGTTCTGTTCTTGGACCTCTTTTATTTTCAATCTACACCTCTTCCCTGGGTCAGCTGATAGCCTCTCATGGCTTTCAATATCATTTCTATGCTGACGACACACAAATCTATCTCTCCACCCCTCAACTCGCTCCATCAGTCTCCTCACGCATCACTAACTTACTAACCGACATATCTGTATGGATGTCACACCACTTCCTCAAACTCAACTTGTCCAAAACCGAGCTTATAATATTTCCTCCCCCACGTGCCTCTTCCCCTGACTTCTCTGTCAAGAGCAATGGGAAAACCATCCACCCGTCCGCACATGTCAGGGTGCTAGGTGTTATCCTGGACTCTGAACTCTCCTTTCGGCCCCACATCCAATCACTTTCCAAAGCTTGCCGCCTCAACCTCCGCAACATCTCTAAACTATGTCCCTTTCTAACCAATGAAACCACAAAGCTCCTGATTCACTCCCTGGTTATCTCTTGCTTCGACTACTGCAACTCCCCCCTCATTGGCTTACCTTTAAATAGACTATCCCCCTTCAGTCCATCATGAATGCTGCTGCCAGACTCATCCACCTTACAAACCGCTCAGTGTCTGCTACCCCTCTCTGCCAATCCCTCCAATGGCTACCACTCACCCAACAAATTAAATTCAAAATACTAACAATAAGTTACAAAGCCATCCACAACTCTGCCCCCAGCTACATCACTAGCCTAGTCTCAAAATACCAACCTAATTGCCATCTCCGTTCCTCCCAAGACCGTCTGCTCTCTAGCTCCCTCATCACCTCCTCCCATATCTGCTTCCAGGACTTCTCCCGAGCCTCGCCCATTCTCTGGAATTCGCTACCCCAATCTGTCAGACTGTCTCCAAATTTATCCACCTTTAGGCGATCCCTGAAAACTTTCCTCTTCAGAGAAGCCTATCCTGCCTCCATCTAACAACTGCACTATTTTCTCCATTAGCTCATCCCCCACAGCTATTACCCTTTTGTATAACTTGACCCTCCCTCCTAGATTGTAAGCTCTAACGAGCAGGGCCCTCTGATTCCTCCTGTATTGAATTGTATTGTACTTGTATTGTCTGCCCTAATGTTGTAAAGCGCTGCGTAAACTGTTGGCGCTATATAAATCCTGTATTATAATAATACTCTCTCCTCTCTTCCCCTCCGTGAGCACTGGGAGAAGGACTCCCATACAACTCACTGCCGGCGGTGCTCATCCCCCCTCGCTCCCAGGCAGCTTACGTTCTCCAACCCTCAAAATCCACTCGCTAAATGCGAACAGGCGAGTGGAATTTTGCAGCAATAATGCTCTCTTTTATCCTTTGATACCCACTGTATTCTGCATTGACTTTATTCAGGTTGTTGTGAAAGTTTCCATGACTCTTCCTGATTGGATGCTGCAAAAAACTGGAAAACAAAACATTGAATTGATGCTTATTTAAAGACCACTGGAAGACTGCTTAAGGCAAAACTGCCCCATAATATAAATTAAAATGCAGTAAAACTATTTGTCATGGATCAGCAAATGTTTTCCTAGTCCTCTAGCAAATCTGCCCAGTCAAATTTAAATATCAAGGAGATACACTCATTCCAATGTTTCCAGAAAACTCAAGAATACCTCAAATTTTTTTTAATCATATTTTTTTTTTAAATCCATAATGAAAGAAGGCCTTTCGGAGTCTCTTGCATGGATACAATAATGTATGATATTATATAATAAATACAGTATGTTTTGTTGCGTTTGTGGCTCCTCTTATAAACATTCCTAAAAGTAAGAGACATGTGCAAACGTTTACAATTTAAAACATGTCTTTCATAATGAATATAAATGCCTTCAGCAAATGTAAATTAGTTATAAGTTTCCACACATGAATTTGAAAGGATGTAGTTTTGTTTATTAAAATGCAAACTTAATGCTAATAACAGAAACACTTAGATTCTTTTTTATTTTGGGATATTTAAATTCGACAATACATATTTATATGTATCCCTTTGAAAAAACATTAGTTTTATTGATAAATAGATATAAAAGTACAGGGCAAGCTTAGGGTAAGGTGACTAAAACAGTTGTTTTAGACCCTAAACTATTTAAAGAGCCCACAGAATTACCCTGAACTGCAAATAATGATCTAGAGGTGATGCTCAGACAGACCTAGGCACAGGGCTGGACTGGGACAAAAATTTGGCCCTGGACTTCATCATGACCGGCCCACTTTAATTTTGAGTGTCCCCAACAGCGTCCCCCTTACATCAGTGTGTCCCCATCAGCAGCCCCCTTAACATCAGAGAGTCCCCATCAGCAGCCCCTTCACATCAGAGAGTCCCCATCAGAAGCCCCCTTCACATCAGAGAGTCCAAATCAGAAGCTCACCATCAGAAGCCCCCTTCACATCAGAGAGTCCCCATCAGAAGCCCCTCTCACATCAGAGATTCCCCATCAGAAGCCCCCTTCACATCAGTGTGTCCTTCCTCTCCTCCCCCTCCCACTTTGTACTCACAGTTTTGAAGGCAGCTTCTCCTTCCTCTCTCCAGTCATGTGATAACAAGTGATAAGGGGAGAGAGGAAGGAAAGTGTGCCGGCTGTCCATCTCCCCCTGCAGGCTGGAGGAAGCAGAAAGCCTAATGCTCTCTCCAGCAAGTGACGGAAGCTGCTCCACCTGACAGGAGTGAAATCGTGATCGCTCACTGTCAAAGAGGAGCCGCTCCAGGAATGCACCTGACCGGCCCACTGAGCCATCGGCCCACTGGGAAACTCCCGGTAGTCCCGATGGCCAGTACATGCCTGCCTAGGCAGCACTGCAGCTCTAGATTAAAGAGCTGAATTTAACTTACCAAACTTGCCATGTACCTTGAAGCAAACCATTTCCATCCAATATTCATTTAAATAATATTGTTTATTTTTAATGTCACCCTCAAATGTGTTCACATGATACCACATTTGAATAGTATGAAAATATTCACATACAAATAAGTAGGGTTGTTTAGGAACTACACAGAGGTTACACACAGCATCAGATTACAGAAACCGCTCTATCAGGAAACAGTTTCATGTCTAGGGGTGCTACACAACAACGATCAATGATTAACAACCCAGGAGAGTGTGTGGCCTCACACTACAAGATAAACAAAATATATCTCAATGAGATGTACCATCGTTCCAAATTAGTTTAGGAAAAATGACCAATATGACGTCCAAGGAACGTCATATTGGTTTATACCATAAATATGATTCCAAAGCTGTCGGGTTCCTTGCACTGGAAGTGGTGCCACCTGACGTTAGGGGAGGTGACCGAGATAAGATATTACTACAAAGAGAAGCCCTTTGGATAGAAAGGCTCAACGCCACTTCCCCCCCCCGGGCTTGAACGAAGTCAATTCCTTTAAATCTTTTCTTTAACATATCGGTCACCGCCTCCCAATCATTTAATGTCCAGCTGTCATTTTGGGTCAATTAATCCCCTGTCAGTTATTCAACTTGCTCTGTTCTCCATCCATGACTGCATTTCTAATCTTGGACCTTAGAATTTGAGGATATCCAATCCTCCTTGGTTTTGTCTTTCTTATTTATTATTTTCTTATGTCTAATTTTATTCATGTTTATTATATGCCTCTGTAAATGTTTTGATGCCTTTATATATTGTTGTTCAAAGATTTTTTGGACTCTTTGCCCTTTGACTTTGGGTGGCCTGGTGGCAATTGGCTCCCCCTGGCTCTGTCAATTTCCCGGCAATTGGTAGGTTCCCTGGTGGTCAGGTGTAGGCCTCCCTCTGGTGTATGCCTCTCTGGCTGCTTGTACTCGCCTCATTTAGGACCTATAGGTCCCGCCCCGTTGTGCAGGCTCTCGTGCAACTTTTCTGCAATCATGCTCTGCCTGGGTACAGCCCAATGGCTTGGAGTGCATGTGCATTAGGCGTGCGTCGCTCCTTGTCCAGAGGCTTCAAGGCCAGTGCGCAGGTGCACAAGGTTTTTATACTTCTCATAGAATCGTTCAACACTTCACGGTTGCATTTTACATTTAGCAGTAATTTGATCACTATGGTATCTTGGTACTCTACCCCCCATGGATACTTCTTATATGCTATTCATTTATGTCTTTTTCCTTTTCTTCCTTGTTATTTCTTATCCCTCATTGGTCCTGGATTGGTTTATGTTTCTCCTTTATCTCATGTCCTCTTTACACCCTACTTTCCTTCCATTCACCCCCTTTTTTCCTCTTTTCTATCCTCCATCTTGACACAATTTTCTTACACGCTGGTATTTTCTTTCAATTTCTGTTGCTCTGCTATAACCTCACCTTCATGGCTGACATTTGGATTGATCATATGATCATTTATCCTCATATCACTCTATTTAGACCTTGGCTGGTGTCTTATGTCCCCTTCCTAATCGCTGAGGGAGGCTCAGCCGGGCTGCCTCGTTGCTACACAACCCCTGAGGCTCGGGTAAGCAGTACTATCATCCATTTCACTTTCCCCATTTTACAATTGTGTAACAAACCCTTTACATGGCATTTATTTTTGTAATTTGATCTATTTTTACAGATGTATTGTCCTGATGAAGCGGTAAACCCGCGAAACATGTTGAAATATCATCTGAACCTTTTTAAATTTTATGTCTTGTTGTCTTTTTGCTATTTTTGTATGAATAAAATTTTATGAATTTTACCAGTTATTTGCATTATTAGCTTTACCTCTTGTATATTTACCACAATAGTCCAATTGCCACTTCTTTCTTGGTAAAACTGGGGTGGGGCCCAAACTCCCAAACCATTTTTTGATTAACAACCCAGAATATTATTTGAGCAAGCAATTTATCGGGCAGATTAAAATGATAGCTATTGTTTATCCACTTGTTAGGTCCACTCCAGTCTCTCCATTGCAAACACTTGCAAATTTGACCAAGGCAGTCAGCATTGGCTAATACATTTGTTACAAAGCAATAAAAGTTGAATTGTTATTTTTTATTAGGAGGCAAGGAACTTGCAATAAATTTTAAAATGTATCCAACCCCCTTATATAAAGCTTACTTTATTTACATAGTGGTGGAGATTTACTTCTGTGTTGTTATATATACCATATTTATTGGCGTATAACACGCGCCGCCGTATAACACGCACCCAAGTTAAGGAGGGAATTTTAAGGAAAAAAACTTTTAGGAGTAAAGTTTAAGGAAGAAAAACTTACATTAAAATGCCCATCAATGCAGCGTTATCGGTGTCCATCTGCAGCCTTGTCAGTGTCAGTGCAGCCTTGCCACAGTGTCCATTGCAGCCTTGTCAGTGCAGCTTTGTCCCAGTGCAGCCTTGTCAGTGCAGCCATGTCAGCGCAGCCTTGTCAGTGCAGCAATGTCAGTGCAGCCATGTCAGTGCAGCCTTGTCAGTGCAGCTTTTCTCCAGTGCAGCCTTGCCCCAGTGCAGCCTTGCCCCAGTGCAGCTTTGCCCCCATGCAGCCTTGCCCCAGTGCAGCCTTGCCCCCATGCAGCCTTGCCCCAGTGCAGCCTTGCCCCCCCGTGCAGCCTTGCCCCCGTGCAGCTTTGTGGGATCGCCGCGATCCCTGCCGTCATACACAGCCCTGTGTAAATTTAAATATGGCCCCGAGACTGCAGGGACTCGACGGAGCGCTGATACACATAGCCGAGAGTCCTCGGGTTTTCTCTGCGCCGCTTACAGTCCCGCCCAGTTCCGCCTTATGGGCAGGACTGTAAGCGGCGCCGAGAAAACAACCCCCAGCACACACAATTGGGGGGGGGATCGGCCTATAACACGTACCCACGATTTTCCCCTGATTTTCAGGGGAAAAAAGTGCATGTTATATGCCGATAAATACGGTAGTTCTGTGCCATTATAAATACAGTAGGTACATAATTACATCGTTGGTAAGGCTAAACAAAAACACCAACCTATCCAGTTTAGCATGTGTGTCCATATCCTTGTATATTGTGCTCACTAAGAAACACATCTAAAAATATTTTGAGTTTATCAACATCCTTACCTTTCTAACAATAAAGAAAACTTTATGCAGGTTAAGATTGAACTGCTCCTTATTCAACTTCATTGTGTGGCCAACGGTTTTCTAGAGGCCTAAGATTAAATACTTTTCTCCCAAAAGATATTCATTATTTAGAGATTTGTACATTGTGATCATAGCCCTTAAGCACATTTTCTCCAGGGAGATTAATTTTAATTTTTATAGTCGTTCATCATAACTGAGATCCTCCAGCCTCCATTTATCCACATGGCTTACTCAGTTTCCAGTCTTTTTAACTCATCCTAAAATTAAGGAGTCACCCAGTATTTTACTACTCTCCCTAGTCTCCCTAGCAAAAAATCTCCTTTGGCCCAGCAATCATCCTGGATTAGTTGCCAGGTGCCCAGTTTTTTGCAGGACAATTCTATTTCGACAATCCGATATTTGTATAAAATCCTGATTTGTATGTATAAAAGCAGTTAATTTGTATTTTTTTTGTTTTTGGCCTGTTTGTAAGTGGTTGACACCATTTACACATAGACTTTGCATAGTACTACTTGTTTTGTTATACAACTGGATATATTTCCCTGTTTTTGGCTTTTTGTGTAAATGTGACGTGGTACTGCTTCATGAATTCTGTATACTGAGTGTGATTTTTAGCAATATTAATTATTAGGTGGGATAGGCTTTCCTGAAGAGATTTGTTTTTTTTAGAGATCTCCTTAAGGCAGGGTAGTAGGAAACTTTATAGGTTGGGGAGGGATTTCTAGAGAATGGGAAAGGCTCTGGAGATTTCCTGGAGGCAAGCATGGGAGGAGTTGACAAAGGGAACTAGAGAGCAAGAGGTCCTTAGAGCAGTGGAGTGGATGGCTTTGGTGATATTTTGAGATGATGTTTGTAATGTAGCTAAGAGCAGAGTTGTGGGTGGCTTGGTATGTTACATAGTTACAAAGTTGGTAAAGTTGAATAAAAACACCAGTTTATCCAGTTCAACCTGTGTGTGTGTGTGTTGATGGCACTACCATTTTCCCTATCCCTGTACATTGCATTCACTAAAAACCACATTTAAACATGTTTTTAAAAATCCTCACGGACGCCACCAACTGTGGGAGGAAGTTCCACATCCTTACCACTCTAACAATACAGAACCCCTTATGCAGTTTAAGACTGAACAGCCTCTAGTCTAACTTCAGTGTGCAGCCACATGTCTTCTTTAGGGACCTTAAGTTACACAGTTTCCTCCAAAAGTCAACACATTCAAAGATTTGTATATTGTAATAATATCCCCTCTGAAGTGCCTTTTCATCTAAGGAGAATAATTTTAATGTTTGTAGTGCTGGGAAATGTTTTTTTGTTTGTGATGTGTGTTGCCCATGTACACCTTACAGCTGGATTCGGTGTGTGGATGCGCTGGCTACCTTCAGCTACCATTATGGTCTTGCTGGGTGTCCAGCATGTCTCTGCACCTTTAAGGATGATGTGGGCTCCATTGCTATACATGATCCAATTTGCAGGCTCTCAAAACTAATGCATTAGAACTATAGTATACAGAGGAGCATTGATGTGAGCACTGCAGCTTACACATATATTTGCAAAAGTGTGCAACCTCTGTTTTTAACGTGAATTGTTGGACAGGGTCAATGTGTTTTTGTTTGGCAGGCTAGCTTGTAAGTGTGCTTGGATTATTTTTTTTTGTTTATGATAATGTTTGTAGTCATTCCTCATAACCAATGCCCTCCAGTTCCCTTATTAGCTTTGATACCCTTGTCTGCACCCTTTCCAGTTCAATTACATCCTTCCTGAAGACTGTGACAAAAACTGGATTGCATATTTAAAATGTGGCTAAACCAGGATTTTATCTCTTGAGTAAATGCCCTTTTAATGCATGATACAAACCCGCTAGCCTATTATTTCTGTCTTTATATGTATTTTATTTATTTGGAAGAAATATGCTTCATCTGAGCCAGATTTCCTTCTTTACATCACTATGTGTAATCTATGTGTAATCTTGTAGTTTGATTACTTACTAAAGTCTGTTTTTTTATAACACCCCCTTTCCCCTCTCTATTATCTTCAACCATGTATACCTCCAAGCAGAAAATAATTACTTGTAGAAATCTTCACCACTTAACCCTTCTCTCCTCTTTTCTACTACTGAGCACCTCTATGACTGGGGATGTATTGTGTACACAGTACACAATACATACAGTGCACCCATAGTTGCTATTAGACTTCTGGTAGTGTACACAATACTGTGTACCCCTAGTGCAGTTGCTACTACTTTTCTGGTGGTGTACACAATACATACAGTTCACTAATAGTTGTTATTACACTCCTGTTGGTGTACACAGTACTGTGCACCAATAGTGCAGTTGCTACTACTTTTCTGGTGGTGTACACAGTAAACAATACATACAGTGCACCCATAGTTGCTATTAGACTTCTGGTGGTATACACAGTACCGTGCACCCCTAGTGCAGATGCTACTACTTTTCTGGTGGTGTGCACAGTACACAATACATACAGTGCACCCATAGTTTCTATTAGACTTCTGGTGGTGTCCACAATACCGTGCACCCCTAGTGCAGTTGCCACTACTTTTCTGGTGGTGTGCACAGTACACAATACAGTGTAGTGTGGTTTTGCTAAACAAAATTTACAGCATGCCTGTAAGGCCACCAAGGAGAGGCAGATGCTCACAGGCCACTAAAAGAGGGCAAGCAGGCTCTGTATCTACAGTCAACAGTGCTGGTTGTGGACAAGGTGCATCCTCCGCACGTGGCCGTGGGCACGCTTGCCCTTTTTTTCTGCAGCTGGCCATGTTATTGAGCCACAACATGCAGAAGAGTTGGTGGAATGGCCGTCAAAGCCGTCCTCATCAAAGCTGTCCTCATCCTCCTCAAAGCCGTCCTCATCCTCCTCATCCTCTGTCACCCAGGCTCAGTGTAGTTTGTCTGCCAATGCAGCTGCCAAAGCGGCCTATTCCATCGGCTCCATGTCAACAGTCACTCCTTCCCTAGCCCCACCGTCATGCACGGAGGAGTCCCCCGAGCTATTTGACCACAGTGTCGGGTACATGCTGCAGGAGAATGTGCAGCGATTTGAAGGCTCCGATGATGGTACCCAGGTTGAGGAAGGGAGTAACGTGATCCTAGAGAGAGGGTGCCCAAGAAGGACAAGAAACTGGCAGTCATGTTCCCCCAGCTGCATCATACTGCCAAGTTTGCTCCAGTGATGAGGAGGGAAGGGATGATGAGGTCACTGACTCTACTTGGGTGCCTGATAGAAGAGAGGAGGAGGAGGCGCATCTCCAATGAGGCAAGATGCCCTCCAGGGGGCAGCTTAAGGGCAGCCACCCTATTGCATCACACCTCAGAGCTAAGCAGGTGCAGGGCGCTGCTGACTCCCCACATATTTTATAAAGTTCTTTGGTGTGGGCCTTTTTTGACAAGTGTGCAGCAGATTGCACCGTTTCTGTTTGCAACATATGTCTGAAGTGTATCAAGCGTGGCCTAAACAGCAGCCACTTGGGCACCACATACTTGACCAGACAGATGACGACCTCCTATGCAGTTCCTTGGCAACAGCACTTAAAAGACCCACAACAAAGAACAAGGCGGACCTCTCCTTGCTCCTCATCAGCTGGGATTTCCAACCCCACTATACCTCCAGTCCTCTCCAAAACCTGCACTGAGAGGAATGAAGGTAATAGAAATAGGTGTCCCAAGTACTTGCGGCCAATCTGCTTGCAGTACACCAACATCCAATTTTAGCAGGCAAATTTCCCTACCCCAGTTGCTAAACCGTCAAAAGAAATTTGGTCCCAGCCATCCACATGCTCAGAATCTGAATGCTAGCTTGGCCAAATTGCTAGCATTGCAACTGCTGCCTTTTCAGCTGGTAGACTCTGCCCCCTTTTGTGAATTTGTGGAATGTGCAGTACCTCAGTGGCAGGTTCCCAAACGCCATTTCTTTTCATGGAAGGCCATTCCAGCTCTCTGCCAGCATGTGGAAGGCAATGTCTTGGCCTCGTTGGACAGGGTGGTCAGCAGTAAGGTTCATATTATCGCTGACTCATGGTCCAGCAGGTATGGGCAAGGACATTACCTTTCCTTCACGGCGCACTGGGTAACTCTTCTGGCAGCTGAGAAGGATGCAGGACAGGGATCAGTGTTGATGGAGCTTGTTCCACCACCACGCCTCCAAAATGCTAGTGGTAATTCCGCCACAGTTCTCTCCTCCACCTCCACTCTCTCCAGGTACCCGGGCTTACATTTCCGCCGGTCATTTCCGCCGGTCATATAATGCCATTGCTCGGCTGGCTGACCTTCAAAGGGATTGCAACCTGCCCAAGAACTGCCTCATTTGTGACATGCCCACCAGGTGGAACTCAATGTTAGCAATGCTGCAGTGGCTGCACATGCAGCAGAGGGCCACCAATGAATACCTGGGTGAGTATGGCACCAGAACAGGGTCATGGGAGCTTGGCTTTTTTTGCCACGCCATTGGCTACTGATCAAGGATGCATGCACTGTCCTGTCACCATTTGAGGAGGCCATGAGGATGGTGAGCAGTGACAGTGCATGCATCAGTGATACTATCCCTCTTGTCTTCCTGTTGGAGCACATGCTTCGTGGAATAATGGACAGGGCACTTAAGGCAGAACAGCGGGAGGAAGAGGAGGACTTCCTTACCTCTCAAGGTCCCCTTTATCCAGATAGTATTCCTGCGGGACCGCTGATCACACAGGAAGAAGAAGAGGAGGAGGAGGAGGATTGTGTCAGCATGGAGGATAACACTCAGCATCAGCAGCAGTCTTCAAGGAATCGTTTTCAGTCCCCAGAAACCCATGGAGTTGTACGTGGCTGGGTGGAGGTGGTTGAGGCTCATGTGATTCTTAGTGACCCAGAGGACTCATGATCGAATGCCTCTGCAAACTTAAACTACATGGCCTCCCTGATCCTGCAAAGCCTGGAAAGGACCCTAGGATTCGTGGTATCAAGGACAGGGATTATTACTGACTGGCAACCCTTCTTGATCCATGTTACAAGGGTAAGGTTGCAGAACTTATCCAGCCTTCGCAGAGGGAGCAGAGGATGAAACATCTTCGGGAGGCCTTGCAGAAAGGTTTGTGCAATGCGTTTCCAGACCATGGGAGGTTACAACTTCCTGGTGCTGGACAACATGTTACTGATAGAACGGTGGAGAAGGTGGCTGACCGATGCCTTCAGACAATTCCTCAGTCCTCAGCGCCAAGGTCTGATCAGTTCCAGCAACCATCTCCAGTGTCTGAATTACATGGTGCAGGAATATCTAGGGTTAAGATTAGACCTGGAGACCTTTCCAACAGAACATCCACTGAATTACTGGGTCTTGAGGATGGACCACTGGCCAGAGCTTGCTCAATATGCAAGTGAGCTACTGGCCTGTCCTGCATCTTGCGTTCTTTCTGAATGCACATTCAGTGCTGCTGGAGGCTTTGTAACCACAGACTCTGTTGATCGGCTCACATTCATAAAAATGAATCAAGCTACCAAGCACCTGATGCTGATGTAACCGATTGATTTTTCTATGAATGTGGGATCCCTTGAAGACTGCATATGCTGAGTGACTATCCTATTATGCTGAGTGACTATCCTATTCTTCCTCAATCTTCATGATGACAGCTTCTAAGAATATTTTTGGTTCAGGGCACCACCACCACTGCCTAAGGCCCAATTTTTCTGCCCCTGTTTAACAGGGGCGTGTAATAACAATTTTTGATCAAATAATTAACAGCAGGGCTCGTTCCTGCGCTCAACAAGAGTATCTGTGAGGGGTTGCAGTGTTGTGGCACCACCACCACTGCCTAAGGCCCAATTTTTTGTGTCCCTGTTTAACAGGGGCGTGTAATTACAATTTTTGATCAAATATTTCACAGCAGGGCTCATTCCTGGGCTCAACGAGAGTATATGTGAGGGGTTGCAGTGTTGTGGCACCACCACCACTGCCTAAGGCCCAATTTTCCTGCCCCTGTTTAACAGGGGTGTGTAATTACAATTTTCGATCTAATATTTCATAGCAGGGCCCTTTCCTGCTCTCAATAAGAGTATTTGTGAGGCTCTACAGTGTTGTGCCACCACTACCACCACCGCCTAAGGCCCAATTTTTCTGCCCCTGTTTAACAGGGGTATGTAATTACAATTCTTGATATAATATTTCACAGCAGGGCCCGTTCCAGCGCCCACCAAGAGTAACTATGAGGGCTTACAGTGTTCTGGTACCACCAACACCTAAGGTCCAATTTTCCGCAGAGTGTATAGGGTAGGCCGTATAGTATATACAGGCGGTCCCCTATTTTCAAACATCCGACTTACAAATGACTCCTACTTACAAAGGGAGGGAGACAACAGGAAGTGAGAGGAAGTCTACCCCTAGGATGATAGGGTGATAACCCTTCCCTATGTTAACCAAAAAGCTTAAAAATAGATTTTTTGGCTGGAGCTACACTAAAAAACTTACCTGTTCCAAATTAAAACAGATTCAACTTAAGAACAAACCTACAGTCCCTATCTTGTTTGTAACCTAGGGGCCGCCTGTATATTGCTGTTCAGAGTATATAGGGCCTGGGGCCCCACACCTTTTTTTTTAAATTTGGGTGCAGGGTTCCCCTTATTTTCCAGACACAAAGGGCCTGGTAATGGGCTGGGGGGGGGCCCATGCCGTTTTTCTCAATGATTTTCATCTATATTGCCGGGACCCGACATTACATTACAGCCGCAAGCAGTTTTTAAATGACTTTTATTTCTTTAGAAATGTCATTTTGTACAGGGACTGTTCTACACATGGGAAAAATGTGCCACTTTACAGGCATACTATAGTCACCCCCCAGGCACGATAGTTAAAGGAATATTTCACTTTTATTGTTTCACTTTAAGCATTATTAAAATCACTGCTCCCGAAAAAAATGACAATAACTTGCACATTAGCCTTTAAAATCAGCACTTTTGATTTTTCACGTTCCTGTCCCATAGACTTTAACAGTGTTCGCACAATTTTTTTGCCTATTCGCATGTTCTGCCGCAAACCGAATCGGGGGTGTTCGGCTCATCCCTATCTATGAGAAAATATCTCCCTTTTCCTGTCCTAACCAGGCAACCTCTGTCTTCAACAGTTCACTCTCATCCTCACTGGAGGCACTTGCTCCTCAAACTACATGCGGAATCGGGCATCGACCGTTAGACTCTTGGCAAACTGATGACACCAGAAATCTCAAGAGACTTTGCAGTCCTTTTGACTGTGGCATAAAACCAAATTCCTCACTTCACCCTCTACAAATCTGCACTCCTAAAATAAAATTGATGCCATCATGCTGCTAAACAAACCCACTCTGTCATTCTTATTAATACCTTGTCATTAAGTCCTCATAGGTTCCTTTCTACCTGCCTACCTAACTCACTCACTGCCCAAGAGATTGCCAATCACTTCAAAAACAGGATTGATGCCCCCCACTGTAAAGATATCTTCCCCACTTAACATTCCTTGTCTAACAGCATGGCCAACACTTTCCACTTTTCAACTGACTTGCGCTCTTGAGTGCCTGTGGCATAAGACTAAGTCCTAGAAAGATTTCAACTAAAATAAATCTGCCCTCCAAAAATACAATTCCTGCCATTTCACTGCCAAGCAGACTTATTTTATCACTCTCATTAACAACTTATAATAACATCTCTGTCAACTCTTTCTACCTTTAACTCTCAACTTTGCTCACTACTACTTCCACCCACTAACTCACTCACTGCCCAGGAGATCATCAATCACTTAAAAAATAAGATTGATATAATTCATGAGGGGATCTCCGCTGTACAGATATCTTCCCCACTTAACACTCCATGTCCACATGTACAATCATTACTTTATTCAACACCACCACTATAGATGAAGTTTCTAAACTTTTTCTAATGTCCACTTAACCACCTTCCCCCTGGACCCTGTTCCCGCGCAAATTCTACAGTCACCCTCTGGCTCTATCCTCTGGCTCTGTCCTTCATACTCCCGCTCACATCTTCAATCTCTCCCTTTCTTCTGGCATCTTCCCCAACTCTCCAAAACAAACACATCAGCCCCATACCTAAAAAGCTTTCACTTATCCCCATCAATCTTAACAACCCATCTCCTTGCTCCCCCTTATATCCAAACTCCTTGAACCTCTAGTCTACAACCGACTGAGCGACCACCTCACTGAAAATAACATTCTTGATCACTTTCAGTCTGGATTTTGCTCTCAACACTCAACAGAAACTTCTCTCCTAAAACTTACAATCTACTAACGGCTTAATCCAATGGACACTATTCCATACTCCTACTCCTGGACCTCTCTGTTGCCTTGGACACAGTGGACCACCCCCTCCTCCTCAAAAAACTCTACTCCTTTGGTCTTCAGTCTTCACGACTGTACTATTTGCTGATTCTCGTCTTACCTATCCCACCGCACCTTCAGTGTCACTTCTACTTCCTCTTCTCCTCTTCCTTTCTCCTTTGGGGTTCCCAAAGATTCTGTTCTTGGGCCTCTCCTATTCCCAATCTACATCTCATCCCTGGTTCAGTTGATTGCCTCACATGGCTTCCAATACCATCTCTATGCTGACGACACCCAAATTTATCTCTTTACCCCTCAGCTCAGTCATTCAGTCTAGTCATTCAGGTATTACTAATTTACTAACAGACATATCCTCCTGGATATCACACCACTTCCTCAAACTCAAGCTATCCAAAACCAATCTCATAATATTTCCTCCCACACATGCTTCTTCCCTTGATTTCTCTGTCAAGATTGATGGCAAAACAATGAACCCATTCCCACATGCCACTGTCCAAATCTTGCCGCCTCAACCAATGCAACATCTCTAAAATATGCCCCTTCCTAACCAATGACACCACAAAACTCCTAATTCACTCTCTGGTCATCTCTCGCCTCGACTATTGCAACTCCCTCCTCACTGGATTACCTTTACATAGGCTATACCCCTTCAGTGCATCATGAATGCTGCTTCCAGTCTCATCCACCTTGCCAACCATTCAGTGCCTGCTACTCCTCTCTGTCAATCTCTCCACTGGCTTCCACTCACCCAAGAAATTCAATTCAAAATACTAACAACAACTTACAAAGCCAACCACAACTCAGCCCCCAGCTACTGTATGTCCCTAACGTAGTTTTAAAATACCAATCTAATCATTCTCTTCATTCTTCCCAAGACCTTCTGCTCTCTAGCTCCCTCATCACCCCCTCCCATGATTGCATCAAGGACTTTTCCCAAGCTTCTCCCATCCTATGGAACTCCCTACCCCAATTTGTCCAAAAATCTCCTACTCTTTTTGCTTTTAGACAGTCCCTGAAACCCCTTCTGTTCAGAGAAGCCTATTCTGCCCTACCCAACAACTGTATTTTTATTTTCTCCATCAGCAAATCCCCCACAACTATTACCTTTTGTATCACTTGACCCTCCCTCCTAGATTGTAAGCTCTAATGAGCAGGGCCCTCTGATTACTCCTGTATTAAATGGTATTGTAGCTGTATTGTCTGCCTTTATGTTGTAAAGCGCTGCACAAACAGTTGGCGCTATATAAATGCTGTATTATAATAATAATAATAATAATACTGAAACTTTTGCCTAACCAATTGTCTCCGAGATCCTATTCCCAGCTACTACAGTCTTCCTCTTCTTCTATCCTATGCTCTCTCACTCACATCTTCAATTTCTCCCTATCTACTGGCAAAGATCACCCACGTACTTAAAAAGCCCTCACTGAACCCCACCAACTTGAATAACTTAAGACCCATCTCATTGCTCTTATTCGCCTCTAAACTTTTAATAACGCTTAGTCTACAACCATCTTAGCTCCTACCTCAATGAAATCAACCTTCTTGACCCCTTACAGTCTGGCTTTCACTTGCAGCACTTCACAGAAACTGCCCTTCTAAAACACACTAACGCTTTACCTGGTTCTCCTCTTATCTATCACAGAGCACCTTCAGTGTTACCTATAACTCTGTCTCTTTTTCTCCACTTCCTCTTTCTGTAGGGGTCCCCCAAGACTCTGTTCTTGGACTCCTTCTCTTCTCTATCTATACCTCATCTCTTGGTCACTTGATAACATCCCAAAGCTTCCAATACCATCTCTATGACAATGACACCCAAATCTATATCTCTACTCTTCATCTCACTCCTTCAGTCTCCTCTCGCATTACTAACTTGCTAATTGACATATCAGCATGGATGTCGCACCACTTCCCTAAACTAAATCCCTCTAAAACTGAGTTGATAATATTCCCCCTTGCTCGTGCCCTCCTCCATAACTTTTCCATCATGATCAATAATACATCTATCAGTTCCTCCACTCATGCCAGGGTACTAAGTGTAATCCTAAATTCTGACCTGTCCTTTTGGCCCCAAATCCAATTACTCCGTCAAAAGCTTGTAGACCTGACCTCCATAACATCTCTAAAATTCAGCCCTTTTTAACAAATGAAACCACCAAGCTACTCATTCACTTCCTTGTTATCTCTTGCCTTGACTATTGCTACTCCATTCTCATAGGCTTACCTCTCAGTAGGCTAACACCTTTTCAGAGTATCATGAATGCTGCTGGCAGACTCATATCGCTCCACTGGCTTCCGATTGCCTAGTGAATTTAATTAAAAATTTTAACAACAACTTACAAAGCCATCCACAACTCTGACCGGAGCTACATCACCAATCTTGTCTCCAAATATCACCCAATCCATCCTCTCCACTCCACCCAATACCTCCTGCTCTCAAGATCTCTTGTCTCCTGCTTCCATGCTCATCTCCAGGACTTCTCCTATCCTCTGGAACTCTCTACCTCAGGCTGTCCAGCTATCTCAGTCTGCCCTTAGGCAATCCCTGAAAAGTCATCTCTTTGAGGAAGCCTATGACTACTCCAACAAACTTGACTTTTATCACTTTCATCAGCTCATCCCCCACAGCTATAACCTTTTGTACCACTTGCCCCACCCTGTTAATTTGTAAACTTTTATGAGTAGGGCCATCTTAACCCTATTTTAGTTTACTGTATTGTAACTGTACTATTTTCCTTCATATTGTAAAGTGCTATGCAAACTGTTGGCACTATATAAATCATGTATAGTAATAATAATAATTGAAGTTACAAAAATCTTTCACATTCATATATCATTCATAGTTTTGTATATAACAAAAACTGTTATACTATCAGTTTGCTTATTTTACACTTGGGATGCACTCTGTTTATAGAATTCACATTAAGAAATCTGCATTCTTTCTTTATTTTAATTTCTTTAAAAAAGTTTGTCCTACTGCCCCTGAAATGCATAATCCCAGAACAGTGTTGCAATCAGCATGCATAATGTTAGGTGACTGATTCCAGTCCCTGAAAGTTTGTACCCTGTGCTTCCATTAACTGATAAGGATTGATTTATTAATATTTAAAAAACTGCTTTGCCTGGGTTCTTTTGCTCAGGTATTTGCAAAAAGCATGTTTAAGCCCCCATCACATTTTATTATTTTCCATGCTGTTTGATTGTGTAATAAATGCATTTGTGTTATGTAGCTGTTATGAAAGGACTGCTAAACAAAGCAATGCCTGAAAATCTGATTTTTTATTAATGTGGTGTGCCACAATTCATGGCATGGTGTTGTAGTGTGCTGTAGAGGGCTGAGACACAGTTTACTAATTAGTGCATTCGAGTGCCATTCTAAATGAATGACAACACACCTAAATTCATTTGTCTAAGAATTTGCAAAGATGTAAGAAGTCAGAGCAGTTTCTTATGACAATTTTAAGACTGTGATTAAGATAAAAACAGACCGTACTGTGTAGCAAGTTGATCTACAACACAAAACCAAGTATAGATCTTAATAATCAATAATATTTTCTATAATCCTAGAAATGTATATATCTTGGGGGGGGGGGGGTAGGTACCTTAACTAAACTGGAGTTTTGCTTTAAAGTTAGCAACAACAAGCAAAGAAGCCATGTTACCCTTTGTTAGATCGTTTGAGGAAGCTTTAAAGGAAAGCTGATATACCAATGATCCTACTACCTTTACTGGAACATTCTATACCTTTATTATTTTATACTGATCAATAGTTTCTTTAAATTGAAATGACAAATTGGTAACTCAGATATCTGCAAAATGGATGCATACATTCAGACTAAAAAGGAGATTACATTAGGCGAAAATGCATCATTCAATTCTAGCTACATGTTTCCACTAAATTAGTTATAATTAATTTCTTTTTAATTTATGAAATAATTCTTTCTGTAAATTACTTTTCTTGTTGGTTGATACAAATGACTATTTGTCTTAAAAATCTACATATCCAAATACATGTGGCGAGATTTTTCCCCAGAATTTACTGCTTTTGGTTAATGGCTACAAAATGAAATAGACCAAAGGTTGTAGTAAAACAGTAAACGTTGTGCATGACAAATCATATGTATGCTTCTGCGGCAAGTTTATTCTCATTTAGTTGATCCTCCAAAATTACCTTGTCAAAATCACATTTGTGCTGATTTATAATATTATACCTGGACATCTAGATTTTTATTTCTTACATGGAAATGCCAACATATCACGAGATTGCTAAACTTTTTTTCTCATAGAGTTTTCTTATTCAAGAATAAATGTTTTAAAAAAACTCTTTAGTTCTGTTAGTGGTTGCATTGTCTACAATGTTTTTGCATAAATACCTTCACTGTTTGGAAAACTACCCAAAAAATAAATAATAAAAGAAGACCCTACAGACTGGCTGTAGAAAACTACACAGATGGTGGACACAAAAGTGGTCACTTTGATCAAGCAAAGAAAGCATCAGTGATCAGATAAAGACTATTACAGGAAGCTCCGACAGAGGCAAAGCAGTGGGGCCATTTAAAGTTTTATTACTTCATATTTATGGAAGAGATACACAAAAAATAACACCAAGATTTTGCTAACAATATATAGGCTAGTTGTATTAGGACAATATTTATTTTACATGAAATTTAGCTTTAAATAGGAGAAAATGTTTGGTGGGTCTCATGTGATCATTATCAAACAGCAGCCTATGCCATATTAGAAACTAAGGGGAAATTGGACAGTAATGTGGCACTTTTTTAAATAATGTTGAGAATGATAGACATAAGTATTATTTAATTTCAATATCTCTGATTTTGTACAAGCACACTTTTATGCCAGTCTACTAAATGTGCTACTGTTTAACTGCAAACAAAATATTTTAAATGGCACTTGAATACTCCCAAAACAAAAGTTACACCCAAACAAAAGATACATCTACATCATGTTGCATTTTTTAAGGTAATTTATCACTGTAATATTACTTTGTATGTATTAAACTTTATTGAGGAAAAAATAACCAAGCCTTGGGAGTAGTTTGTGGTATGTAAAAAAATGTTGTTATATTACATAGGCATGCAATTTGCAAACATTGTATTTTTTGTAATTAAATTATGCTCTAACTCTGTTCCTGTCTAGAAATATAATAATTAAAAATAAAAAAAACTTCCTATTTCTTCCCTGATAATTAAATGTCATTTTTAGTACAGACTGTACACTTAATCTAAGAAAAAGACGCTGATATGGTACTAATTATATAAACGGTAATCCTTGTTTTTGTCAGTGTCATTTAACACAGGGCATATTTTCTCTATTTAGTATTGCATTCTGAACTCAATTTAAAACAGTGAGTAAAACAAAAAAGCCAAAAAGGGAAAAGGAAAATGAGGTTTGGCTGGAATGCCCTTGGCTGTTGGCAATCTTAGCAGTCTATTTCAGAAATGATTGGATACCAAGAATAAGATGTATAAAGGTGAAGATCTTGCATGGAGCTGGTAATCACACATGGCATGTGCTGTCATGAAGACAACTTTGGAACTGAATCTTGAGATCATTATGAATGAGACATCAGACACATGAAAACAAATGGTGGCTTAATATCCAATGAAAGTGAACATCGGCAAAGGAAATATGTCTTTCATGGCTCAAGTTACTTGACAGCCATTTGAGCACCACACCACTTTGATATCTACCAACAAGAAAGAACAGAGACAATTATTTAATAAAGTTTTATATGTTTCTTAAAAATAGAAGAATTAAATATATAGGTAAAATGGTATATAAAGTAGTATTATGCTGTTTTCTATTGTGGAAACCACTTACAAATGAGTGGATAAAATGGCCAATATTATACATCTGCTGGAGTTGGCAAGTTATAACTTAAATAAAAAGTAGGAATACAAATTTTTCTGACATATTCACTGTATTAAATGATTGTGCTCTAATGGATTGTCAGTTGCCATGATGGATGACTTTCCTTTGCCTTTTAAAGTTTATTAACAAATGTTAAAACCCCAACTGAACTTTTGGTTTATATCAGCCAAATATAATCCAAGTGCATCCAAACGAAAAGGTTTTCAAAGTTTTGACATGATGTGAACTTGTGTGTTAAGTCCATTAAACATATTACATCAACATGTTATCACATAAGTTCCTGTTGGGGAGATATGTGATATGGTAACAAATGGGAATCTTTGTGATTTTTCACACAAGACATTTCATTTATTTTCACATTTCTATATGAATATTTCCAGTGATTATAATCTATATCAATCCACCATATTCAACTTCACCCTAATGTAGAAGTATAAAAAAGTAATTGTATGTTTATCTTTTTTTTAACCTTGGATATACCAATGCATTTTAAATGATAAGCAGAATAGATCATGGTCTTTCATGTGAAGACATTAGTGAGTAGAGAGACATCTTTTAAGTTTACAAAGGGTTGCCAATACAATATAAAAACACTATGTTAATGTGTTTCTGTATGTCAAACATGGAATGGTAGTTAAATCTTAGCCTATAATCCAAACATTGAAAAATAGTATGTGCCTGGAATGCACATATATTTGACTTGTGAAACAAATGGAATGTAAGGTGCCTCCTGTGGCTTATTTCCTGCTCCCATTAAAATCTCAGGTATGATGTTACAGTTATCTCTGGAAAGTTAATGGTTTTCTTAGTGACCTTTAATTCATCTTTACAGTAGGATGAATACATAGATCAGCCTAATAGCACACATCTTAACAGTAGGTTATTAATGCTACAGAACTTAAACATATTTCTGTTAATTTTCAACATACATTTTACATGTCTCTGCTGTGATCAGTTTCATGACCTTTTGTGGCACAACTTACTTTTATTTATTTACTAGTTATTGTTATAAACTCTAATACAATATCTTCCATCAGCCTGTTTTGTGCAGAAGGATGTTCTATTACAATTGTTTCCAAAAGAAACTGGGGAATTTTAGTTACAAGATAAGATCTGCAAATACTTGTTACAAATTGCATTAATTAAGTGCTTACAATGTTAAACTAAATGTATTGTAACAAGATCCTTGTTTTGCAAGCAACATATTGCTCTATGTAACCAAGATTAATAAAAAATTCATGAAACTCTATGATCTCATCCCATGAATGTTTCTATTTACTGCACTTGTGTCAGATGTTTCATCTGGATGAAAATGATTTACCATTATTTGTTTTATGTCTCCTTTTTCAGAAAGAACGTTAATCTACAATAAGTGTATTTAATGAGATCGGTCAACAATACAAAATATATACAAAGAGATAAAACAGATATGCCAACAAACTATAAGTGTACTTCAAAACTGGTCTGAATTTTGCATACAACATAAGAAACAAAATTAAAAATAGCAAATGCACTATGCAGTAGTAAAAGATAATTTTAACTGTTTGCTTTTTGTTCAATTGTATTTAATGCTGTTCCTCTAACATTAAGACACTGGGCCCAGGCTAGAGTTATAGAGAAAGTACAGGGCATTTTCACTGGTTACTTATTATGTGGTATTAATTATAGTAAGAGATTTGTTGATAAGCAGCTAGAGGAACCTCCCAGTTGCTCAATTAATTACTCACTTTTTCTCTGTAGAGACCGATATCAACCTCATAGGGAATGCTTGCTTTAAATAAGTCAGTTGATAAATAGACTTGTGTTGTGAGAAAAAGCAGTAAAGCACAAGCACTGTGTAGCACTGCAAAGCAGGGGGTCTGAATATGCAAAAAGCAAATATGGCTGCTTCATTGTATAAAACTACATGCATTCAAACGTTTACAAGTTTATTTAAAACAATATTAAATATACAATATATTTTGTTTAAGAAGGTTAAGAGGTTATGACAAATACTACTCATACATTGGGGTTGATGTAAGTGAATTTGCACTTCAACCATCCAATAATGTGCAAGCAAAAATTATGTTTTCTTTATATTTCTTTAGGAATTAGTGGGTATTTTTTTGGAAAGTTAATTTTTACCACATTAACTAAGCTAAGTAGAAAGTCCCTTGAAAAAAAAAACATTTTTGCTAATTGAACAGTCTAAACATCTTTAGTAAATCAACCCTATGGGGTCGAGTCATATTCTTATGTGAACAATTTTGAAAATGGGCAACAACTGGTACCATATAGTTTTATTACAATAGATAACCCCCAGTCTTCAAAGATGTTGAAGACATATAAAATATAAAGTACACACAGTTTCTGTGACTTCCAGATAGAGGCTAGCAATATGTAATAGTTTATATATTTTAATGCAGAGCTTTTTAATTTTTTAAACAAAATTGTACATGATTTTAGAATACTCACATCAAGTCCAGTTTACATAGTCATCATAGACCACATAGGCAATACTGATACTTAAAAACACGTTCCTGTGTATACGAATGTAATACTGTCCTCCTGTCAATGCAATCTGTCTGGGCCATCATTGATTCTGTCCCCTAACAGTTATAGTAAAGGAATAGTGTACTAATATAGCACTGTATAGTATAGTAACAGTGCACTGTGCACCTATAGTTCTCCCTTTCTGGGTCTGTACCACTAGAACTAAACTGCAAGTAGAAAAGGGTGACTGTTTTCCACACTCTTCTAGATAGCAATTCTAGGTGTACTGATGCAGAGTAGGAAAACCGAATCTCTCAGCTTCTATAACCTTAGTGTACCTTGTTTGGTTATGTCTAGTCCTGTTGGTGTGATAATAAACTCAACAGAAGGGAAAAACAGAGCACAAAACCACCATAGCGTAGTATCATTCATAAAAGTGCTTTATTAAAAATCTAATTCCTACTCATAGGGTAGTGACATGGCACACATGGGGATTGCCAAGCAGTGGATAGAAAGACCATACACCATCCACAAGCCCTGACCAGGGGCATGGATGTAAAATGGGGAAAGCTGCACTGATAGGCTGTGCTTGGTGATGCAGAGACCTCTTTGAAATTGATCTCATCCTGGAGCCCAGCCTTCTGTGTGATGTCTCTCCTTGGAGCATGCAAAGGATGCATTTCAAGGTGGCTACCTCTCCATCAGCTGCATACCTACTGAACTACCCACAGAAGATTAAATACTGAATGGTACTTGGAAATTCAAAGGAACTGCTGACCTAACTGTTCTTTTACAGGTGCTGCTATTACAACAATCGATGTATCATGAAGAATACAGCCATTTAATGGAGCACTTAAATAAAAAAAGTCACACTAAGACTGATATAATAGTAAATTAGGAAAATAGAATAAAAGAAAACGCTAACAAATAAAAAGGGATGCACAAAAAACTTTTCTTTCTCGTACATCACGGGACACAGTAATAACTGATGGGTTATATAGGGTATTACTAGGTGATTGGACACTGGCACACCCTAACCAGGAAGTTCAACCCCTATATAATCCCTCCCATTACAGGGATACCTCAGTTTTTTAGCCAGTGTCTTAGGTGTTGGACGTGTAAAGATGTCCTGTGCTGAGCTCCAAAGGGAATATCCTATATCCTATACTGGGGCAAGCCAGGTGAACCAGATCTATTTCAAAGTGTCCATTCTAGGCCGAATTGGATGGTACCCGGGCCTCGTGTCAGAAGAAACGAGCTTTTACCTGTAACGCTTCCTCTTTTTAGAGAGCTGGACCCCGCATTTCAGAAAATGTTTTTTCTAGCCGTATTTCTGGCCGGGTGCTTTACAGGCCCAGAACTGTGGATCCCCCTATCCGTAGGGGGCCCCAGTCCCAGTTTTTCCAAACAGAGCCCACCATGAGAGGTGAAGATTGGGTCTGTATAACAGAACCCTGCGGCTGGATAAGCTAAGGGAGATTCCACAGATTTTTTTAATTCTAGTAGGTTTCTCCTTTAAAGTAAATGCATGCTATGCCTATTGTCGCCACTGGGGGCTGCCAAGAGCACATACCTTCTCATGCTGATGTCTGTCTCAGTGTTTCACGCTGCACAAGCTCCTCCAGCTGAGCTCCAGGTAGGATGGGATGGGGGGCTCTCCTCCGGGTGATTCCCCCCCAAGAATAGGGGGGGCCGCAGGTGGTCAGTGAGGCGGTAGTATACCGCACTGTCACTGCCACCGCCGCTATTGCCATGTGCAGGCCCCATCACTGCTGGCCTCTCTCCTTCCTCCTCCACCCCCAGCCTTTCCTCCACGCTTGTCCAGGAGGGTTGGCTCACGCGGGAAGCGCACGTTTTTTGAAAAACGAGGGGGGGTGGAGTGTCAGCGCGGCGTCCAGCGTGCTCAGACGCCCACATTGCCGGCTTCTAGGCTATAAGAGGCACACTTTACAGGTGCACACAGCCTTTGGAGGGACACAGAGCTGACGGTCGCATGTAAGGTGGGACACAGGCATTCTCCTAGGCAGCATTTACTAAAGAAACACTAGACTGGGCATTTGGTAGCAGGGCTTTTGCCGGACTACATCGCTCAGCAGTCAGTGTTCATTTTGTGATACCTCCACCTTGTTGCTTTGCACTATGGGTAGAATAGGTTCAAATACCCCAAGAACCAGAGGCTCTAGGGGATCTCCTTCAGTTTATGAGGACCCCCTTTCTGCAGCATCATCCCCCCTGAGGGGCCAGGGACGGCTAGCCAGGGAGAGCCGTTGGGGTCAGGGGCTACACCTGCTTCTGGTACTTCAGCCCCTGTATACATTACACAGGAGGTTTTTTTCCTCAACCATTAATGGTTTAGAGGAAAGATTAATGGCCGTGATCACATTTTCACTCAGTGGAAGAAAACGCACTAGGCCTTCCTCTGTTTCCCAGGACCCTCAGACAGAGGAGCTCTGGGATAGGGGAGAAGAATCCCTTTCAGAGGATCAGGATGAGACGGATGATTCCTCTTCTGAGGAATCAGGCGGAGAGGGACCCTCTTCGGCCTCCCAGGAGGAGAAGGTCTTAGTACAGATCCTTGCTGGATTGGTCTGCTCCACATTTAAGTTGCCCGTATCTGAATCAGTTAAAGAACCCTCTTCTTCTTTGGGGTCACTGAAACCTCCTCAAACAGTACATGCTTTTCCTGTTCATAATTTACTGGAAAAGCTCATTTATTCTGAGTGGTATCACCCAGATAAACATTTTTTTCCACCTAAAAAGTTTTCAACACTTTATCCTATGGAAGAAAAGTTTATTAAAATGTGGGGAATACCGGCCATTGACACCGCCATTTCCTCCGTAAATAAAAATCTGACTTGTCCTGTAGACAATGCACAGATGCTCAGGGATCCTGTGGATAAAAAGATGGAGTCCCTGTTGAAGGATGTTTTCTCCTTAGTAGGTTCAGTGGCTCAACCTGCAGTAGCAGTGATTGGAGTCTGTCAATACTTAAGAGACCATGTTAAGCAGGTCATCAAAGTTCTACCTGAACAGCAGGCCCAAGGGTTGGCTAACCTTCCAGAGGCCTTATGTTTTGTTGTTGATGCCATCAGAGATTCTATCATCCAAACCTCTCGTCTTTCACTTGGGTTGGTACACATGCGCAGAATCTTATGGTTGAGAAATTGGTCAGCTGAAGCACCATGTAAGAAGCTTCTGGCTGGGTTTCCATTTCGTGGTGCAAGGTTGTTTGCAGAATACTTGGATAACTATATCCAAAGGATCTCTTGTGGGAAAAGCACTCTCTTACCTGTTAAGAAGAAGAGTAAGCATCCCTCTTTCAAGTGGACTCTTTCCCCAGCGCCAGGGGCATCAGCCTCCAGGCAGTCGCGACGGCCTCCTCCGTCTGGGTCAAGAAACAAGAGTCAACCCCAGGGACAAAAGAAGTCCTGGGGGAAGAAGTCTACTAGACAAGACACTAAGGCCTCTTTATGAAGGGGCGCCCCCGCTCGCTCGAGTGGGGGGAAGACTGCTACAGTTCTCAAAGCTCTGGCAGGAGTTCTTCCAGGACAGATGGGTAATCTCCACGGTAACCTTAGGGTACAAACTGGAGTTCCAAGAATTTCACTCTCCTCGTTTCCTCAGATCGAGTGTCCCCAGTGATCCAGAGAAAAAGCAGTCGCTCCTTCTAGCGTTAGAGCGACTTTTGTCGCAAGAGGTCATTATGGTGGTTCCCACGAAGGATCAAAGATTGGGCTTTTATTCCAACCTTTTTACGGTCCAAAAGCCAAATGGGGATGTCAGACCCATTCTGGATCTAAGGGATCTGAATCGATTCCTAAGGATTCGGTCCTTCTGCATGGAATCAATTTGGACAGTAGTCTCCATCCTGCAGGGAGGAGAATTTCTGGCATCGATAGACATCAGAGATGCATATCTGCATGTGCCCATTTTTCCTGCTCATCAGAAGTTTCTGCGCTTCGAGATAGGAGGGCATCATTTCGAGTTTGTGGCTCTGCCTTTCGGGATAGCCACTGCACCTTGAGTGTTTACAAAGATCTTGGCTCCTCCTCTGGCCAGATTAAGGGCTCAAGGTATAACTGTCATAGCATACCTAGACGACCTGCTCTTGATAGACCGGTCAGTAGCCTCTTTGAATGGGAACTTGAGGACCACATTCAAGTATCTGAAACACCTAGGTTGGATTCTCAACCTAGAAAAATCTTTCCTAAAACCAGTAAGAAGGCTGGAGTATTTGGGTCTGATCATAGATACAAGCCAGGAGAAAGTATTTCTACATCAGGCAAAGATCACTGCTTTAAAGGAGCTGATTCTGGTAGTCAGGACCAAAAAGGGTCCTTCTGTCCGCCTTTGTATGAGGCTGCTAGGAAAGATGGTGTCTTCATTCAAAGCAGTTCCCTATGCTCAGTTTCATTCAAGGCTGCTGCAACACAGTATCCAGTCGGTCTGGAACAAGAAGGTTCAGGCATTAGACTTTCTGATGCACCTGTCTCATGCTGTGTGTCAGAGCCTCAATTAGTGGTTAATACCTGAAAACCTGCAAAGGGGAAATCCTTTCTACCGGTTACCTGGACTGTGGTAACAACGGATGTCAGTCTGTCGGGTTGGGGAGCAGTTCTGGAACAGTCTGCGGTCCAAGGGGTATGGTCCAAAGGAGAGAGGACCTTTCCCATCAATATTTTGGAGATCCGTGTGGTATATCTAGCCCTAAAAGCCTGGACTCTCAGGCTACAGGGTTGCCCAGTCAGGATCCAGTCCGACAATGCCACAGCAGTGGCTTATATAAATCATCAGGGAGGCACCAGGAGCCGAGCTGCTCAAAGAGAGGTGAACCAGATCTTAGTCTGGGCAGAGAAGCAGGTGCCATGCATATCAGCAGTCTTCATTCCAGGGATAGAGAACTGGCAGGCGGACTATTTAAGTTGCTAGTAATTACTCCCAGGGGAATGGTTTCTGCATCCTGATGTCTTTTGGGCCATATGTCAAAGATGGGGGGTTCCAGATGTAGATTTCTTTGCATCCCGATTCAACAAAAAGATAGACAGATTTGTGGCAAAGACAAAAGATCCTCTTGCATGCGGGACGGATGCGTTGGTGATTCCGTGGCATCGGATCTCACTGATTTATGCATTCCTGCCTATTCTGCTACTACCACGACTCCTTTGCAGGATCAGGCAGGAAAGGAAGTCGGTACTTCTGGTAGCCCCAGCTTGGCCCAGGAGGACTTGGTATGCAGAAATAGTAAGGATGACGGTGGGTTCCCCGTGGACCCTACCGTTACACCCGGACCTGTTGTCTCAAGGTCCAGTGTTCCATCCTGCCTTACAAACACTAAATTTGACGGTTTGGCTATTGAAACCCACATTCTTAAGAATCGTGGGCTTTCAGGTCCTGTGATATCTACCTTGATCAATGCAAGGAAGCCAGCTTCCAGAGTAATTTATCATAGAGTCTGGATAGCTTATGTATCCTGGTGTGAATCCAGGAGTTGGCATCCCAGAAAATATGTGATAGGTAGAATTCTTGATTTTCTACAATTGGGATTAAAGATGAAGCTGGCCTTGAGTACCATCAAGGGCCAGGTCTCGGCCTTATCAGTATTGTTTCAACGACCACTTGCTTCGCATTCTTTGGTCCGAAACTTTATGCAGGGGGTGATCATTCTTAATCCTCCAGTTAAGGCGCCCCTAAACCCCTGGGACTTGAACTTGGTCCTGTATGTTTTACAGAAACAGCCTTTTGAACCAATACATCAGATTACTTTGGTCTTGTTGACAAGGAAGTTAATTTTTCTGGTAGCCATTTCTTCTGCTAGAAGAGTATCAGAATTAGCAGCTCTTTCCTGTAAAGAGCCTTATTTGATTGTGCACAAGGATAAAGTGGTATTGTGCCCTCATCCTAGTTTTTTACCGAAGGTGGTTTCAGATTTTCATCTAAACCAAGACATTGTTCTGCCTTCCTTTTTTCCAGATCTCTGTTCTTCGGAAGAAAGGTCACTACATTCTTTGGATGTAGTAAGAGCAGTCAAGGCCTATCTGGAAGCAACTGCTCAAATTCGCAAAACGGATGTTTTGTTCGTGCTGCCAGAGGGTCCCAATAGAGGACAGGCAGCATCAAAAGCTACCATTTCTAAATGGATTAGACAATTGATTATTCAAGCTTACGGTTTGAAACAGAAGATTCCTCTGTTTCAGATCAAGGCACATTCCACAAGGGCTATTGGTGCTTCTTGGGCAGTGCATCACCGGGCCTCTATGGTTCAAATCTGCAAGGCCGCAACCTGGTCTTCAGTCCATACATTCACCAGATTTTATCAGGTGGATGTGAGAAGGCATGAGGATATCGCCTTTGGGCGTAGTGTGCTGCAGGCAGCAGTACAGGGTCCTCAGGTCTGATTGCACCCTACTTGGTTGTGGTTCCCCTCCCCTCAGATAGCATTGCTCTGGGACATCCCATCAGTTATTACTGTGGCTCTGTGTCCCGTGATGTACGAGAAAGAAAATAGGATTTTTTATAACAGCTTACCTGTAAAGTCCTTTTTTTTATGTACATCACGGGACACAGAGGTCCCGCCCCTCTTCTAATACACTTATATTGCTTTGCTACAAAACTGAGGTATCCCTGTAAGGGGAGGGATTATATAGGGGGTTGAACTTCCTGGTTAGGGTGTGCCAGTGTCCAATCACCTAGTGATACCCTATATAACCCATCACTTATTACTGTGGCTCTGTGTCTCGTGATGTACATCAAAAGAAAAGGATTTTACAGGTAAGCTGTTAAAAAAAATCCTATTTTTGTATGTTTTAAGGATAAACCATAGGCCTAAACTATAGAATTGTTAAAGCACAATCTATGTACATTACAAGCATTTTAACAAACTTTCTTGCAGATTCTTACCCTTTGTTATTCTGAATAAATCACTGTTTGTTCCTCTGTGCCCCTGTGCTCAGTGAGTCTAATGGAGTTGTTTCATAATTATCAACCAGCTGCTGCAGAATCAGGGCTCTAATGAGGAAAATTGCAGGGTCTGCATCCTATTGGGAGTATCTTACCAAAAATTAAGTTTTTGTTGCAGGGGATGCCAAAAATCTGACTTGTATCTTAGGAAATCTGGGAAAATCAGTGAGTCAATCACACAAGCAGGAAGTGATACACATTCTGTATACAGAACACCTCCAGGTAGCCAGATTGCATTGCACTTTGCAAAAAATTACAGAGCTGCAGATTGAAAAGGAAAGGTAGTTGTTAATAACATTCCATTACAATATAACTTGTGTCACAATTGTATATGCTATATTATTTTTTTATTTACTATTTTTTCCCATTAAAGTGGAGTTACCCTTTAAAACATCCATTCCCTTGTGATGTCACATACGGAGCTGGCTTCATGATGAGATTGATTCTAAAAAGGTGTTCAGTTTTGCCAATTAGGAAATACAGCAGTCTCCCTGGCTCTTGGCTGGCTTATTAGTTTTCATCCCAAGCTGGTGTTTCCTCTCCCTTTCCTGCTTTGTGCTCATTGTGTGATACACATGTATATTTCTTTGGGCCTATACTGTATATATACTGTATATGGAGTTGGGTATTTCTCTGTCAGGTAGACATGAGAGAGGCCAAATTGGGGGATCTGGACAAAAAAGTATCTGAACTGGTGACATCCAAGCTTGAACATATTTGTAATGGTAACGATATCCCATCTTTTCCTTCAACTCAGAGAGAGTCATCTGATAGCATTAAGAACCTTAAGAAATGATTTCAAAATTGGGGGACCTGATGAATATGAATCTATGCTATGGTGGAACATCGAGTTCCTGAAACTTACCCCTAGAGGCTTGAGGGCTGTGAAAAATTGCAGCTTTCTTGAAGAAGATCTCAGTTTGCAGTAGCTGGTTGTTTCCACCAGGTGCTCCTCTGAGTGGATATTATAAAGGAACAGAGGCAGCGTATACTGTCCTGCTATTAGGAGAAAATCAGATCCTGATCGGATCAGAACAGATTATTCCTGGTAGAATCGCAAGAATATTACACACATAAGGATTTTGAGACATTTAGACAGGGTAATGCATTCAGGCATATAAGGACCATTTAATACATAAAAAAAAAATCACAAAAATTAGAGCATGACATTTTGGATTTCTAATTATGGTAGGTCCTTGATTGGTCTGGTTAAGGATGTGGGGCTAAACAGCCAGTATAAGACCAAAGTGGACAATCAGGCCTATGCCCCCACTATATAATCTCAAGCCTGGGCTAGAAGGGGACAGACTTGGCAAGCCCCTCATTTTTTAGTCAAACACAATAAATTAAACACGATTCATACTAGAGGCAGTAGATTTTATTCTCATTCTTAATTATTTAGGTTTCCTCAATGACTTTTTCATACAGAAGGTTGGGACAGCTATAGGGACAAGTTTTGCCCCAGTTATGCCAATATTTACATTGGCTACTCAGAGGATCCTCATACCTGGGCCAACAACCCCTTTGTAAACACATTGTCCACTATAGCAGATACATAGATGATGTGATTATTATCTGGCAAGAGTTGGAGGCCAATATACATGAGATAATTTCTTACTGTAATGAGAATTAATTTGGCATACATTTCACAGTCATCAACAAAGAAGTCGTGATCTTCTTGGATGTGGATCTCTTTTACAAGGATTTTGAGAGCATATGTTCTCATATACATTTTAAGCCCATGGGAGGCAGCGCATTATTACACAAAAAGAGTTGTCATCATTCTGCAAGGAAGCAGAACATTCCATATAGTCAGTTTTGTAGGTTGTACAGGAAATGTGGGCGAGCTATACTCTTCCTTACACTTTGTTTTTTACCTACGTGATCACGATATTTTAACTGTATTGGTCTTTGGTATTATCTAATAAATATACCATTTGATCTGCACCATTGGCGCATTTTATACATTTTTTTGCGCCTTTCTACACTTCCGGGATTCCCATGTGGTTTGGATTTTCCATCCTTCCCCTCAACTTCTCCGGACTGGCAGTCTCGATTGGCGGAACAGAGGAGGGATTCCCCTTGAGATCCGGGGTTCCTGGGAAGATCACCTCCATCTTGGATCGCTAAGCCTATCTGATTCGGTGTCACCGGCATCCGAATCCACCTTTTCTGGTAAGTGTATTGCATCTGTTTCCTGTTCAAGATCTTTATGCTGATGAATTACAGACCTGAAGATTCCCCATTCATGTTGGACTCACTACATTACCTTTTCACTATGGGATCATAACTTCATTGTGGTTCAATTGACACCCACCCAACCATTAGACTATACCTATTGATTTTCTTTACACACCTTTTTTTTGCCGTTTCAGTGGGTCATCTCCACTGATCATTTCATCACCTCATAGTTGTTCACTATTAGCGCTACATTTATTTACTATACGTTTTGAATATTGGTCATACTGTATGTGGCAGCTTCACTATTGTTTTATGTGTTAGCGCAGTGTTATTCACTTTTTATTATTGTACAGGAACTATACCAGGCAGGAGGATTATTACCATCAGAGCCAGGTGCTGGTTAAGAGGTTTTCCCAGAAAGCCTATAATGCTGAGTCCAATTATCTGGCCTATGGGAGATATCTTCACAAATATACTAGTAATCTTCCAACACTCATTCATGGCCAGAAGGGTGAAACTGTGACTTTTAAGGGCCCATTTTTTTCTACAAGGTTCAATTCCAAGTATTACTCCATCCAGAAAATTTTCAATAAACACTGGAATATTTTGCAATGTGATTCCAAACTGGCCTCTAGGATTTCCAAGTGCCCCAGGGTAGTTTTCAGGAAAGCTAAGAATATAAAAAAATATCATAGCTATCAGTAAAATTTTCAAATCAAGATCTATTCCAAGTTGCCACTTGCCCACTTTTTTTGTCCCGTAAGGGGATATTTCAGTGTCCCAAGCATGGTTGCTTGACCTGCTCCTTTATTAAGCATGGCCAGCAAACTTTTAGGGACCGCTCGGGTCATATCTTTTCCATAAATTCATTTTAATATGTTCTTCAACCAACATAGTCTATTGGGTTTGTTGCCTTTGTGGCCTACAGTTTGTTGGCAAAGCAATTAGAACTATTAGGCCCATTTTGGGGAACACAGTAAAAGTATTGAGAATGGCTCCCCCAATATAGTCTTTTCCATCATTTTGCCAGTCATCACGCTAGTGACACAAGTGATCTTACTCTCCTGGCCGTTGAGTCAATCCCTCTTTCTCTCCTGGCTGGGGAAAGGTTCAAGAGATTATGCTCCAGAGGAACCTTTTGAATTTTCAAGTTAAACACCCTTTCTTTGTAAGGTCTCAATGAGGAACTGAATGTATTAACAATTTCCATCAATAGAATGGTATATATGATAAGATCCATCTGTTGATTCCTGATTCTGATTTTGCTCTAGATTTCAATAATTTTTCCCTCACCACACTCATTTACAGATATGTTTTTCTCATTTTTTTTCAATTTAATATTTTTATTTTTATTTAACAGTATGCTATACATGGATTTCACTTTTATACATGTACACGCTTTAGCAACATTACAGTATCAAGGTTGGTAGAGAATGAGTAGTAAAGTCAACTAAGAAAGCAAATTAAACTAGAGAAACAAGGCTGGGTACCTCTCATAAAGGTAAGAAACACAGGATAAATCTACAATAATGGAAGCGATTTAGACATCAAGGGTGACATCCCAAGGGTGGAGTACCAGTGGGGGTTATCGTGCCACCATTACAGAGCAGTACAAGCTGTGTGATTGAACCAGTCTGACCACTGTGCGCAGAAGGATTGGCTTTTGCCATTTTTAACAGAGAACATGAGTTCGTATTGGGTCTGAATGTTGAGGTGTAGCATACATGAGCCAATGTCTGTTGTTTCCAGGCATTTCCAACTGGAGGCAAACACTTTTTTGCAGCAAGCAAGCTATGAATTATAAAAGAAAGATGGGACTTAGACCATGGATCGTGCTGTAGTCGAAGCAAAAGCTGGATCTGGGGTTTGTTTGTAGCCAGTAATTGTAGAGATGAATTGGAACACCTGCTCCCAAAAGAGGGTGATTTTGGGGCAATGCCACCAGACATGCAAGAGGGAGCCTGTCTCATCACAATTCCTCCAACAGGATGGTGATTTATTTCTGGAGAATTTGGAGATCCATCGGGGGGTAAGATGCCAGTGGTGTACAAGTTTTTGGTGGGCTTCCCAATGTGAGGTACAGTTAACTTTTACAAGATTATTGGTTGCATTGTTCCATTGAGCAAGACTGAAGGTGCTGGAAAGGTCTAATTCCCAGGATTTCATTGAAGGGGTTTCCTTCTGGGAAATAGGGGTTAGTAGTAGTCAGTAGAAGAAAGTAATGCCCTTTTGCAGGGTGTAGGAGAAGTGTAGAAGGAGAGGACTTCTTGCGGTACTAAGGTGACTGATTTGAGGATGGATCCCAATATGTGACGAATACATAGGTATTTGTAAAAGACTCTATAAGGGAAGGTTGTAGCGCTTCTGAAGATCTTCATAGGAGGGTAGATTGCCATTTACTAGAAGATGATTGATCGAGTGAATAGCCACTTTGTGCCATTCAGTGAAGGATATATCTTTTTTCTCTTTTTTTTACTAGTGGTTTTGATTAGAGTTCAGTCCCTTCATTGTTTTACACATAGTAGCACATAGTAGGTGAGGTTGAAAAAAGACACAAGTCCATCAAGTCCAACCTATGTGTGTAATTATATGTCAGTATTACATTGTATATCCCTGTATGTTGCAGTCATTCAGGTAGTTTCTTAAAACTATCAATGCCCCCCCACTGAGACCACTGCCAGTGGAAGGGAATTCCACATCCCTGCCGCTCTTATGCCCCAGACACACGGTCGGATTTTCTGATGGAAAATGTCCGATCGGAGCGCATTGTCGGACATTTTCCATCGGATTTTCCGACACACAAAGTTTGAGAGCAGGCTATAAAATTTTCCGACAACAAAATCCGATCGCATCAATTCTGACCGCGTGTGGCCTGTTCCGACGCACAAAGTGCCACGCATGCTCAGAAGAAATTCCGAGACGGAACAGCTTGGTCTGGTAAACTTAGCGTTCGCAATGGATACAGCACTTTCCTCATGCTGCAATGTTAAAAATGGTTTAATACAGCGCACTCTCTTTTTCTTTATAATGTGAGAATAGTGAGAGTAGTTTTGCTGCTCATATTCACACAGACTTCTCACAAACTTATTTCTTTACTATCTATCAGGATTCCCTCAATATATTTTGATTTGTCACATCTGACAACATTATTTTTGTGTTGGATTTTTTTTTTTTTTTCAGGCAGATTTTTTTTTTTTTGTCTTTTTTTTCAAGGCTGATCTTTGTTTTATTGTATTTTTATTTTTACTCCAGAATATTTGTGTGTGTGTTTTGTGTGTCAAGTTACCACAACACCATTGATATGTTGTTCTATTTAATCTGTAGGAGATTGTTTGGTGTTGTTGTCTCTTGTTAATTTCACATTGTACTTTCAAAATGTACCTGAATCCTCACCAACAAACTGTCCTTTTTGGATGAAAACTCACAAAGGAGAGTATAATTTTCCCAAAAAATTCATTTATTAAGGGCTCACAACTAAACAAAGAGGGAGGCAACACTGGAGAAACAGCAGAAATTGGCGAAGCCTTTGGCCCCCAGGGCACACATCAACTATTTTCAACCAAAATTGGTGGCCTGAGGAGTCCATATCTAAGGGAGTGCAGTCTGGTCCAGAAGTCCCAGAGATCCGGAAAGCAGCAGATGACATCTGTGTCCCCAGGCTGTGGTCATACAAGAGACTGCATCTTTTGTCGGACCAGACTGAACCCAGGGTCATCACTCTCTGGTCTTCCTTCCACACTTTCTTCCACTCTGTGGCTCTAGTGGTGGAGTTGTGGCAGCAGGAGGAGGAGGAGGAGGAGGATGGTCCAACTCAATCACGTCGGTCTTGGGTGTGATTTCACCACTCACCCCCTTGGTTAGGACTTTATAAATAAGTTGCTCACACATGAGGCGTTGACCCTCCTGCATGCCCTGCATTTGGGTGGCAGCCATGCAGGCAAAGGCCTCTTCAGGAGTGAGTAAGGCTCTTTTGTATGGAAGGTGGAGGGGAGGAACCTGCGATTGGGTCATGCTGCGACTGGTCCCAGGCTTCTCCTGGCTGACACTTAGCCCCGCCTCCTCCTGGCTGCAACTTAGCCCCGCCTCCTCCTGGCTGCCACATTCCACAGCCTCCTCCTGGCTGAAGTCTTCCTGTGTATGAAAAAGGGACATAGTTTTAGTTTTTTAGTCATCAATCACACACAATTTTCACCTCATGACTGTTGCAAATTGAATGTTAACAAATATAACAGACTATCATTCTGAGCCCAGCATTTTTCATTCTTGTCCCAATTTTGGGTACCCACTACTGTCTATTAATATGTAAAACACTTTTTTCAATCAGCAATTAGTGATCAATAATAACATCTAGTAAAGATCATTTCTTTATTGACCAGAAATCTGTAGAACAATGCTATACCTGACTCAAGCTGGGCTCCTCCACTTCTTCCTGGCTGGAAGGCCCAGGTTGGACATCGGAAGCCTCATCTGGGGTGGAAGGAAGAGTGGAAGGAAGAGTGGAGAGGGATTCCCTGACTTCAGTGTGGTCTGACAGAAATCGCAGTCTCTCATAGTACCACAGCCTGGGGACATAAACGTCATCTGCTGCAGCTCCGGATCTCTGGGAATCTGTGACCTTCTTGCGCTCCCTTAGATAAGTGCTCCTCAGGCCACCAATTTTGGTTTTTAAATAGGGGATGGTTGCTGTGGGGACCACCGGCGTCACCAACTCCGGCAGTTTCTCCAGCGTTGCCTGCCTCTTTTGTTTATTATTATAATGGGGATGTCTCACCTGCCACAGATAGGGCAGCTCCCTGTATTTGTCTATGAACAGGGGTAGGAAGTTGTGGTCATTGAAGCCATCCATTTTCTCTGCAAGACACAACACAAGACAAACCCTAAGGTCAGGCCAAGCTCTCCTAATCTTGTTACAATATAGGCTTCAATTTCAAAGCAGTATAGGCCCAAGTTTAGATCTTACCTTCGTTATCATGATCGGCGCCTCCGATGCTCCTTCCTCTGCTCACAGATCGTACGTAATACGCACGCGTGTTACGCTTTATACACACTGCGCATGCGTGCAACTCCGCCCGCCCCTGACGTTCTTTCTAGTCTATTCCATGCCCCTTTTCATTCTGCGTAGTGGGGGAAGAGCACATGGCGGAGACACAACAGGTGCGTGCTAATTATAGGAAGGAGGAGGAGGAAAGCCCGGATCTGGAGACGTCCCAATCCAGAAGGAGATTTAAGGCCTCAAATATGTCCTTTGTGGAGATGTTGGAGATGGTCGACATCCTGAAGAAGGCCGACTATGATGGAAAGTATGGACCTTACCCCAACCCCAATGTCAGAAAGGCCAAGATAATGGTGAAAGTGGTCAATAGTCTGCACCGGAATTTCAGGGTACGTCGATCGAAAGATCAGCTCAGGAAGCGGTGGTCGGACCTCAAATTATGAGAACATGAGCAGTACAGAAAGATCCGGAGAGTGCTGCAAAAAAGTAAGTAGTTGTGCTGTGTTCCTATTCTTTATGTTTATTACGTTCGTGCTGCTCCATGTGCTTTTCTTAAAAGTGTACATTTTAAAATGGCAACTTTCATGTTCATGGGCACATTATTCGTTCGTATCAAACATTTTTCTTTCGGCCTATAAAACACCATTGTTTTGGCCATATGCATTTGGCCACATTTTTTACACCCTACTTGTATGAAACTAATTTGGTTGTGTGGCTTTATTACTAGAATGAAATGCAAACTAGATTCTGTGTAAGGACAGGACACTGAGCAGCTGTTTACACATCTGGACACTGGAGCACTAGTGTGGGACACCAGAACACCATTTTTATTAGGGGGGCACACAGGTGCTCCAGTGTATACTATAGGGAGGTCTTCATCTGTGAAGCTTGTACTAAACAGGTAAAGTATTGCAGCTTGACAAAGGACACTGAAAATGCTACATTTTGGAACTCTGCCAAAATTTACAATTGTACCCCACTTCCAAGCAATGTTTCCTATTTATAGTTCTGCCATCAAATATCTGTGTGCTAAGTATAGCATTTTTGTTTTACATAGGGGAGAAAAGACTCGGAGGACACCCCTCATCCGAGGAGACCACAGACCCCCCCCTCTGGAAGAAGGGGAAATCCCCCCAACCCAAGAAGAGCAGGAGGAGGAAGACGTGGTGGAACTAGTCACCACAACAGGTGAGTGTCTGTGACCACAGGCTCAGGTAAGAGATGGATGCCGGCATATTTATAATACCTGTTTTTGTTTGGTTTCTCTGTTTTTAGGTGATCATGATGTTGTGGATCCAGATCCTTTCACATCAGAAAGTGCCCAGATCCTGATCGGGGAGATCATGGGGTGTAATTTAGAATTGGAAAACCTCAAGAAAAACATCAATGATGTTATTCAAAAAAATAAGAACATCATTGATGTTTTGGGGAGAGTTTAAAACCCCTCCAAATCACTTTCTTTTTTGTGTGCTACAAAGTTCAAAATGTTTTAGCGATTTTTAGAAAAGCAAAATTTGGAGAATGCACACAGTGTGCCAACATGTGCTATCTGCCACCATGGGAGACCAATGTAGGCGTTTTGGGGGTGCAACCCCTTCCTCAATAATAAAGTAGCTGAGAGGAAGGGGTTTCTCCCCCAAAACACATCCCTTGATCCCCCGTGATGGCAGCTAGCACATGTTGACATTGGCAAATTTGTGTGCATCTTCCAAATTTGGCTTTTCCTGCTGTGACTTCACCCCATCTGAACACAATTTCAAACACAGTTACTAAATACTCATGTCTGATATTGCCTTCAAGTTCTACAAAATGTGAACTTTGTAAGTTCAAGATTTGTGTCTTTCTTGTTGGTTTTACACATGCCTGTTTTATCTTAAATGGACATTTCTATTTTTGATAATGCCACCCCAAAAATTGTTATACAACAAACATGTTGGTTTGTTTTAAAAACCTTTTCTAAATGCACATGTGATTGTGCAGGTATTAAAAAGATTTTTTTAATCAAGAATGTGTGGATTATTGTCTCAACGCTACAACACTTTTGTGGTGATGTAATTGCTGCTTTCTGTGAAAATGGGGGTTATTTCCTAAGAGCAAATCCTCTTTGCACTACAAGTGCAGTTTCAGTGGAGTTTCAAGTTCACTTGTAGTGCAAAGTGTCTTTGCCTTTAGTAAATAACACCCAACAGTTCTTTGTATAAGGTTACACAATCACGCCATTTTCAGGACTCCCCACATTTCTGTCAGGGTCAGCTAAAACAAACACAAGCAGTAAATGTCACCAAAGATTTGCTTTTTTTTGTTTTTATTTGATAAAGGCTTCACAAATTGTCTGGCATATTGATGGCCCCCTACCCGCAAAGAACTCAAGGTATCTTAACCGGATATCACGGGCACTCAGGGAGGGCAAGCCAGGACGGTCGCTTTCAAGCGCCGTCAGGGTTGTTTCATTTATAATTCCGGCCTCAGGCCCAACTGAGCCAGCATAGTTGGCAGAATGTTAGCGTAAAAAGTTATGTAGAACACAGCACGCCAGGATTATATGATTAAGTTTATACTCCGCCATATGGATGGGTGTCAGAAATAGGCGGAACCGGCTGGCCATGATTCCAAATGTGTTCTCCACCACTCTTCTGGCTCTGGCCAGCTGGTAATTAAAAACCCTCTGTTCCGGGGTGGGTGTCCTCATCGGGAATGGCCGCATAATATGGTCCCCCAGCGCAAATGCTTCATCTGCAACGAAGACGAATGGGAGTCCTTCCACATTGTCTTCTAGAGGTGACAAGTCCAAGCTGCCATTCTGGAGATGCCTGTAAAACTCCGTCTGGGCGATGACTCCACCATCGGACATCCGGCCATTCTTCCCCACGTCCACATACAGGAAGTCGTAATTAGCCGACACCACCGCCAACATCACAATACTATTGAACCCCTTGTAATTATAATAGTACGACCCCGAGTTGGGTGGTGGGACGATGTGGACGTGTTTCCCATCAATTGCCCCTCCACAGTTAGGAAATTCCCACCGCTGGGCAAAGTGGGAGGCCACAGTCTGCCACTCCTGTGGCGTGGAAGGAAACTGTTGAGGAAAACAAAAAAAACTTAGTATTTTTGCGCATAAACATGGAAAGCAGATTAGACACAAACATTCTTGGCCAACATCCAGATAACATTTATTAAGGGGAATTTTACAACACCAAAGTATAAGGTACACCTATCATATTCCCCCTCCCCTCTCATGGGCCATTTCTAACATTATAGGGGGGGTGCTCTTGGACAGGTAACCCTCTTCACTTCATTGAGAGATGAATGCCTAAATACAGGGTATTACTTGGAACAGCCCCTCCTTAGTTACACTATTGGCAGCCCACTGGACAGACAAGAAGTGTCAAAATACAAAGATATAAATACACACTGTACACATTTGAGCACATTTGGAAATTCTGCTATTACCTATCAAGATAATAATAGGATACAAAAACTTGAAACAGTACCATTTGAAAGTATACAGGCAGGCCCTTGCACTACATGCTTTGGGGAATTTATCCATACATCTGACCACAAAAGAGATGGGTATAGTGTGTATGGGTTTGGCAAAGTCAGCAGATAGATATTTGAGGATAGATAGAGAATTGGTATCAGCTGGCTTAGCAGTTGGGGGGAGGGAGGGTTAATAAAAATGATTTGGGGACACTACAAAAAAAAAGCCTCTGACACTCTGCCTGAATTTAAAGCACAAATCAGATTTCTAAACATTTTAGGGGGTGTTTGGGGTAAAGCACTACTATGGAGCTGATAAAATACATTGTTAAGTGACTACATAAGGTGATTATAGGGCCAGGAGAGCATGCTGGGGAGGTAAGTGAAGGCAAATATGTATAAAGGACTAAAAAAATAATCACAGAAAAATCCAGCATGCATGAGAACATAGGGGACATTCACAACATATTACAATCATGGTAATTAGGGAACGAGGAAAGAAATACAATATATTAGCAAACATTCAATACAATAAATGTGATATTAAAGGATAAAAATCTTACCTTCATATACTCCTTCTGCAGGACCTGGATGATGGCAGAACAGGTCTCTGGGATAATGATCCCCAGAGCCTCGGGGGAGATGCCTGTCGAGAATTTCAAGTCCTGCAGGCTTCTCCCTGTCGCCAAGTACCGTGATATTAAAGGATAAAAATCTTACCTTCATATACTCCTTCTGCAGGACCTGGATGATGGCAGAACAGGTCTCTGGGATAATGATCCCCAGAGCCTCGGGGGAGATGCCTGTCGAGAATTTCAAGTCCTGCAGGCTTCTCCCTGTCGCCAAGTACCGTAGGGTAGCGACGAGCCTCTGCTCCGGAGTGATGGCTTGCCTCATGCAGGTATCCTGCCTGCTAATATAGGGGGTCAGCGAAGACAACAAATGGTGAAATACGGGGTCCGTCATCTGGAGAAAGTTCCTGAAATCATCAGGATTATTCTCACGGATCTCACGGAGCAAAGGCATATGAGAGAACTGGTCACACTGAAGCAACCAATTCTTGTTCCATGAACTCCTCCCCACCCTGTTCATGGACTGGACTTGTGTCAAGGTCAGCACCCCAACACCAAGCCCCCGCACAGCACGAACTCTACGAGGAGTACGTATATGAAACATGGCTAGAAAACGGTCGGCTGCTCAGAACGAAGTAACAGAATGCACTGAAGAACAGCAAGGCCTGTGAAGAGCGATCTGAAAAACAGCAACGAGCGGACAAGATCGCACAGAAAACTCCAATACGAACTGACTGCACGCACTGAAGAGCAGATACAAACCTACAAGCACAAACTGAACCGCAGAAAACTGAAAGCCACGAGTCTGAAAAAGCGCGAATCATCTCTCACCAAACTTTTACTAACACGAGATTAGCAAAAGGAGTCCAAAGGGTGCCGCGCTTGATTCTGAACTGGCCTTTTCTAGTCTCGTCGTACGTGGTGTACGTGACCGCGTTGTTGGCGATCGGAAATTCCGACAACTTTGTGCGACCGTGTGTACGCAAAACAAGTTTGAGCTAACATCCGTCGGAAAAAAATCGTAGGATTTTGTTGTCGGAATGTCCGATCAATGTCTGACCGTGTGTACGGGGCATTACAATAAAGAACCCTCTAGGTAGTTTAAGGTTAAACCTCTTTTCTTCTAATTTTAATGAGTGGCCACGAGTCTTGTCAAACTCCCTTCTGCGAAAAAATGTTATCCCTATTCTGGGTTCACCAGCAAGATATTTGTATATTGAAATCATATCCCCTCTCACGTGTCTCTTCTCTAGAGAGAAAAAGTTCAGTTCTTGCAACCTTTCCTCATAACTAATATCCTCCAGACCCTTTATTAGCTTTGTTGCCCTTCTTTGTACTCGCTCCATTTCCAGTACATGCTTCCTGAGGACTGGTGCCCAGAACTGGACAGCATACTCTAGATGCGGCCGGACCAGAGTCTTGTAGAGCGGGAGAATTATCGTTTTATCTCTGGAATTAATCCCTTTTTATTGCATGCCAATATACTGTTTGCTTTGTTAGCAGCAGCTTGGCATTGTATGCCATTGCTGAGCCTGTCATCTACTAGGACCCCCAGGTCCTTTTCCATCCTAGATTCCCCCCAGAGGTTGTCCCCCCAGTGAATAGATTGCATTCATATTTTTGCCACCCAAATATATTATTTTACATTTTTCTACATTGAGCCACATTTGCCATGTAGTTGCCCACCCCATTAATTTGTTCAGAGCTTTTTGCAAGGTTTCCACATCCTGCAGAAAAGTTATTTCCCTGCTTAGCTTAGTATCGTCCGCAAATACAGAGATTGAACTGTTTACCCCATCCTCCAGGTCATTTATGAACAAATTAAATAGGATTGGTCGAGACACAGAACCCTGGGGGACCCCACTACCCACCCCTGACCATTCTGAGTACTCCACATTTATCACCACCCTCTGAGCTTGCCCTTATAGCCAGTTTTCAATCCATGTACTCACCATATGGTCCATGCCAACGGACCTTATTTTGTACAGTAAATGTTTATGGGGAACTGTGTCAAATGCTTTTGCAAAATCCAGATACACCACGTTCACGGGCCTTCCTTGATCTAGATGGCAACTCACCTCCTCATAGAAGGTTAATAGATTGGTTTGGCAAGAACAATTCTTCATAAATCCATGCTGATTACTGCTAATGATACCATTCTCATTACTAAAATCTTGTATATAGTCCTTTATCATCCCCTCCAAGAGTTTACATACTATTGATGTTTTTTTTTTTTGTTTAATATCTTTTTATTTAGCAAGAAATATGAAAAGAAACATAGAAGGTGTGAAAAACACAAACAGCATCTTTATATAAATAGTCGAAGAATCATGGTAATGAAACTCAGGTACAACCAAAGACAGATAATCTTACGATATACGGTCCAGGACCAGCAATAACATAAAATATTGAAGTAAAGGGAGAGTATTGTCTAGCATGTAGATTTAAATAGGTCTAGGTGTATCCAAGGACCAACATAAATATCGAAAATTTATGACTAGATGATAATTTCAGAGAAAGAAAGTGACAGATTAAAAGTGAGAAGAGAAGAAAAGAAAAGAAAAAAGGGGGGAGGCAGAGAGGGGGGGTTGAGAAGGAAAGTAGGGATGGGGAAGGGTGTAGGGTGGAAGGCTGGCATTCATGGTAATATTTAAGTGAAAAATACAAGAATAAATGAACACGAATGTACATTTACGACTGAAAGAGCATTAGAAAGAACACTTAATTCTATGCTTCAGTAATTTGCAAGTAAATGCTTTCGAACAGTTTGGGTTGTTGGGTTGTCTTGAGGAGTCGTAGAGATGAGGACTTTATAGTAAGGGGTGGTAATGAAAGAGAACCAGGGTGTCCAAGTTGAGGTGTGATGTTTAGTGGTTCCCCTTGTAATGTGGGTAAGTTCCTCCATAAGACATACCTCTGATATTTTTTTCAGCCATTTCTGTATGGAAGGGTTTAAGGGTTGGTCCCACATAGAGGGAATAAGGGCCTTAGCTGTGTTCAACAGGTGGGAAACGAGCAAGCGTTTATACCTGCTATTGGGCATCGAAGTGGCATGGAACAGTGTAATCCAAGGGTCTTGAGGGAGGTAGATGTCAGTGATCTGATGAATTAGATTCAGAATTTTTGACCAATAGGGGCGGATGAAAGGGCAGGACCACCATATGTGAGCGTGGGTAGCGTCAGACCCACAGTTCCTCCAACAAAGTGGGGAGTTAGAGGGGAACATTCGGTGTAGCTTGGCAGGGGTGTAATGCCATCTGGTGAGCAATTTATAGTTGGATTCCGCCATATTTGAAGCAAATGAGGAAACATGCACTAATTGGAGAATTTTATCCTTTTTCTTGTTTGTGAGAGTGGAGCAAAGGTCAGATTCCCACTTGGCCAAGTAGGCGAGATGACCAGGGCTTTGTAGGTCGATGAGTGCTCCATAGAACTGTGAGATGCAATGTAGTGGGGGGTCCTTGTGGTTGAAAATTTATTCAATTTTATTAAGGTCTTGGATACTTTGTAACAGTTGAGGAAGGGTTTTTAGGAAGCAATGAATTTGGTTGTATCTCCATTTGTCCATGAAAGTGACTGGCCTGGGGCCCAAGATTTCTGAAAGAGGTTTGAGGTTATTCGAACGGAGAATATGGTGTAGTAAAAGGGGACCCTCCAAAGCCCATGATTGAAAGCCTGGTAGAAAATAATTGTAATGTAGGAGAGGCATCAGAGGAGAGTCATATGACCAGGAAAGTTTCTTGTGAAGATTATCCCAGACATCGAGAGAGGATGTGGTGAGTGGCAAGGTGTTTTGAGAAAGATTCCTGGAGGGACGGGGTATCCAGGGGACTGTTGAAAGGTCTGATCCGCAAAGAGTATATTCCAACTGTACCCATAATTTTGAGGCAATGGCGTATTTCCACTCTACGATTTGTGACAATACTACAGCATGGTAATATACTTTGAGATTTGGAAGCACTAACCCCCAGAGCTTTTGGAGCAGGGAAGCACAGCTCTGGATACTCTGGGGTGGCCACCCCTCCAAATAAAAAGGGCAATCATGGTCTGGAGAAGGGTAAAAAATCCTATAGGATCACCCATGGGAATCATTTGGAAGATGAAGAGAATCCGGGGTAGAATATTCAACTTAATAATATTTACTTTGCCTAACCAGGAATGTGATAAAGTGGACCATTTCCAGAGATCTGTTCTAATGCTGTTCAAGAGGAGGATATACTTGTGTTTGAAGAGTGAGTGGAGGCTGGGGGTAAGGTATATACCAAGATATTTCATGCTTTTGCGTTCCCAACCAAAGGGAAAAAGGGGCCTCAATTGGTCGGCTACTGGATGGGCTACATTAATGTTTAGTATTTCGGATTTAGTTTAATTGATTTTAAAGTTAGATAAGGTTTGGAAATCAGAAAAGGCTGACATTATGTTTGGGAGTGAGATGCGTGGTTGTTGGATAAAGAATAAAATATCATCAGCATAAGCTGCATATTTATGAGATCTATTTCCGACTTGGATGCCATGTATACTATTGTTGTGTCTAATTGTAGCCAGGAAAGGTTCCAGGGAGATGCAAAAAGGAGGGGAGAAAGGGGACAACCTTGTCTGGTTCCATTGTGTAGGGTAAAGGGGTAGCTTAAAGATCCATTTATATGGATTTGTGCAGAGGGGTTGGAGTAAAGGGAAGAGATGCGGTGATACATCTTGGGGCCTAGGCCGACGTGAAGTAGGGTCATATTAAGATAGTCCCAGTCCACCCTATCAAATGCTTTTTCGGCATCTATTGAGAGGAGAAGGGTGGGCTGGGAATATTTGCGGACGTAATGGATCAGCGATAGGGAGTAGGTATGAGCTTCATGTTCGAATCGAACCAATGTTCGACTCGAACATCGTGTGTTCAGCCGTTCACCGGATTACGAATGATGTGGGCCGTTCGCGCCAAATTCGAGCGGCACATCACGGCCCATAATTCACTGAGGCATCGCAGTGCATTGCTGGCTGATGATTGGCCAAGCATGCACTATGACCCGCATGCTTGGCCAATCACAGCGCCGTCTGTACAGAGAGCTGTAATTGGCCAAAGCCAGGGTGGCTTTGGCCAATTATGGCTCAGGGGGTTTAGTACACGCCCCACACTATATAAGGCCGCCTGCACGGTGCCCTGTGTAGTGTGTTCCGGCGTTGAGAGAGAGATAGATAGACAGAGAGACAGCGTCATTTGATTTAAGTTAGATAGAGTAGGCAGGTCAGTCAGTTAGCTGCACGTACAGTGTATTGTGTATATATATTTATATATATATATATATATATATATATATATATATATATATATATATATATATATATATATATATATATATATATACATCCTAGGTGTTGTATATATATATATATATATATATATATATATATACAGTCAGGTCCATAAATATTGGGACATCGACACAATTGTAATCTTTTTGGCTCCATACACCACAACAATGGATTTGAAATGAAACGAACTTTATGTGCTTTAACTGCAGACTTTCAGCTTTAATTTGAGGGTATTTACATCCAAATCAGGTGAACAGTGTATGAATTACAACAGTTTGTATATGTGCCTCCCACTTTTTAAGGGACCAAAAGTAATGTGACATTTGGCTGCTCATCTGTTTCATGGCCAGGTGTGTGTTATTCCCTCATTATCCCATTTACAAGGAGCAGATAAAAGGTCCAGAGTTAATTTCAAGTGTGCTATTTGCATTTGGAATCTGTTGCTCTCAACTCTCAATATGAGATCCAAAGAGCTGTCACTATCAGTGAAGCAAGCCATCATTAGGCTGAAAAAACAAAACAAACCCATCAGAGAGATAGCAAAGATATTAGGTGTGGCCAAATCAACTGTTTGGAACATCCTTAACAAGAAAGAACGCACCGGTAAGCTCAGCAACATCAAAAGACCCGGAAGACCACGAAAAACAACTGTGGTGGATGACTGAAGAATTCTTACCCTGGTGAAGAAAACACCCTTCACAACAGTTGACCAGATCAAGAACACTCTCCAGGAGGTAGGTGTATGTGTGTCAAAGTCAACAATCAAGAGAAGACTTCACCAGAGTGAATACAGAGGGTTCACCACAAGATGTAAACTATTGGTGAGCCTCAAAAACAGGAAGGCCAGATTAGAGTTTGCCAAACAACATCTAAAAAAAACCTTCACAGTTCTGGAACAACATCCTATGGACAGATGAGACCAAGATCAACTTACCAGAGTGATGGGAAGAGAAGAGTATGGAGAAGGAAAGGAACTGCTCATGATCCAAAGCATACCACCATATCAGTGAAGCATGGTGGTGGTAGTGTCATGGTGTGGGCATGTATGGCTGCCAATAGAACTGGTTCTCTTGTATTTATTGATGATGTGACTGCTGACAAAAGCAGCAGGATGAATTCTGAAGTGTTTCGGGCAATATTTTCTGCTCATATTCAGCAAACTCATTGGACGGCGCTTCACAGTGCAGATGGACAATGACCCGAAGCATATTGCGAAAGCAACCAAAGAGTTTTTTAAGGGATAGAAGTGGAATGTTATGCAATGGCCAAGTCAATCACCTGACCTGAATCCGATTGAGCATGCATTTCACTTGCTAAGGACAAAACTGAAGGGAAAATGCCCCAAGAACAAGCAGGAACTGAAGACAGTTGCAGTAGAGGCCTGGCAGAGCATCACCAGGGATGAAACCCAGCATCTGGTGATGTCTATGCATTCCAGACTTCAAGCTGTAATTGACTGCAGAGGATTTGCAACCAAGTAATAAAAAGTGAAAATTTGATGGATGATTGTTAATCTGTCCCATTACTCTTGGTCCCTTAAAAAGTGGGAGGTACATATACAAACTGTTGTAATTCCTACACCGTTCACCTAATTTGGATGTAGTTACCCTCAAATTAAAGCTGAAAGTCTGCAGTTAAAAGCTCATCTTGATCGTTTCATTTCAAATCCATTGCGGTGGAGTATAGAGCCAAAAAGATTAGAATTGTGTCGATGTCCCAATATTTATGGACCTGACTGTATATACACTGTATTCAGTTTAGCTAGATCCATTCCTGTTATTCTCTTCCTACTACTGACAGGCAGGCAGGTGTTTTTACAGTATTTACAGCTACCTGAAGAAAATTGCTGATGTTCTTCTGATCCTATTAGTCCTATTAGCTACAGTATTTACAGTTAGTGTAGTGCATCCTCTGCACAGTCTGCACCTAAAGATACCTGAAGAAAATTAGTGGTGTTCTTCTGATCCTATTAGTACAGTACCGCAGGCAGCTGCAGTATTTACAAGTTAGTGTAGTGCATCCTCTGCACAGTGTGCACCTAAAGCTACCTGAAGAAAATTAGTGGTGTTCTTCTGATCCTTTTAGTACAGTACCACAGGCAGCTGCAGTATTTACAAGTTAGTGTAGTGCATCCTCTGCACAGTGTGCACCTAAAGCTACTTGAAGAAAATTGATGGTGTTCTTCTGATCCTATTAGTATCGCAGGCAGCTGTAGTATTTACAAGTTAGTGTAGTGGTCCTCTGCACAGTGTGCACCTAAAGCTACCTGAAGAAAATGAGTGGTGTTCTTCTGATCCTATTAGTACAGTACCGCAGGCAGCTGCAGTATTTACAAGTTAGTGTAGTGCGTCCTCTGCACAGTGTGCACCTAAAGCTACCTGAAGAAAATTATTGGTGTTCTTCTGATCCTATTTGTACAGTACCACAGGCAGCTGCAGTATTTACAAGTTAGTGTAGAGCGTCCTCTGCACAGTGTGCACCTAAAGCTACCTGAATAAAATTGGTGGTGTTCTTCTAATCCTATTAATACCACAGGCAGGAAGCTACAGTAATTACAGTTAGTGTAGTGCATCCTCTGCACAGTGTGCACCTAAAGCTACCTGGAGACAATTGCTGTTGTTGTTTTCCTATTAATACCACAGGCAGGCAGCTACAATATTTACAGTTAATGTACTGTGTCCTCTGCACAGTATGCACCTAAAGCTACCTGAAGAAAACTAGTGGTGTTCTTCTGATCCTATTAATACCACAGGCAGGCAGCTACAGTATCTACAGTTAGTGTAGTGCGCCTTCTGCACAGTGTGCACCTAAAGCTACCTGGAGACAATTGCTGTTGTTCTGCTCCTATTAATACCACAGGCAGGCAGATACAGTATTTACAGTTAGTGTACTGTGTCCCCTGCACAGTGTGCACCTAAAGTTACCTAAAGAAAATTAGTGGTGTTCTTCTGATCCTATTAATACCACGGAAAGGTAGCTACAGTATTTACAGTTAGTGTAGTGCGTCCTCTGCACAGTGTGCACCTAAAGCTACCTGAAGATAATTGCTAGTGTTCTCATACTAATAATACTACAGGCAGACAGTTGATTCTGCTAGCTGCAGTATCAGTATATATATATATATACATCCCAGCTTTGTGCAGCTACATCTCACTGCAAACCATTAGTATGTCTGGAAGGCCAACAAGGAGAGGCAGACAGTCACAAGCCAATAAAAGAGGGCAAGTAGGCTCTGTGTCTAGAGGCAACAGTGATGGTCGTGGAGACGGTGCATCCTCATCAGCATGTGACCGTGGGACACACTTGTCCTTTTTTTCGGCAGCTGGATGTGTTGAGCCGCAACATGCAGAAGACTTAGTCGAGTGGATGACCAAGCCGTCCTCATACTCCTTATCCTCTCTCACCCAGGCTCAGGGTACTTTGTTTGGCAAAGCAGCTGCCAACGCGGCCTCTTCCCTCGGCTCAATGGCATCAGTCACTCCTTCCCTAGCCCCACCATGTCCTCCTGAGGAGTCCCTCGAACTGTTTGACCACAGTGTTGGGTACATGCTCCAGGAGGATGCCCAGTGTTTTGAAGGCTCCGATGATGGTACCCAGCTAGAGGAAGGCAGTAACATGAGCCCAGAGAGAGGGGGTGCCAAGAAGGACAGCAATCTGGCAGTCATGTTCCCCCAGCTGCAGCATACTGCCAGCTTTGCTCCAGTGATGAGGAGGGAGGGGATGATGAGGTTACTGACTCCACGTGGGTGCCTGATAGAAGAGAGGAGGAGGAGGAGGCACATCACCAACAAGGCAGGATGCCCTCCAGGGGCCTGCTTAAGGGCAGCACAGCGACTGCATCACACTACAGAGCTCCGCATGTGCAGGGCGCTGCTGTCTCTGCATGTTGTTCCAAAAGGGCTTTGGTGTGGGCCTTTTTTGAGACAAGTGCATCAGATCCCACCACTGCTATTTGCAACATATGTCTCAAGTGTATCTCACATGGCCAAAACATCTCCCGCTTGGGCACCACATGCTTGACCAGACATATGTTGACCTGCCATGCAGTTCGTTGGCAAGCGTACCTAAAAGACCCACACCAAAGAACAAAGAGGACCTCTCCTTGCTCCTCATCAGCTGGGATCTCCAACTCCACTATACCTTCAGTCTTCTCTGAGGCCTGCACTGAGAGGAATGAAGGTGTAGAATTAGGTGTGTCACAGCCAAGTACTTGGGGGCAATCTGCTATTGGTAAACCGATGTCAGATTGTACCAGGCAAATTTCCCTGCCCTAGCTGCTGCACCACCAAAAGAAGTTTGTTTCCAGCCATCCACATGCCCAGTGGTTGAATGCTAGCTTGGCTAAATTGCTAGCACTTCAACTGCTGCCTTTTCAGTTGGTAAACTCTGCCCCCTTCCGTGAGTTTGTGGAATGTGCGGTTCCTCAGTGGCAGGTTCCCAAACGCCACTTTTTTTCATGGAAGGCGATTCCGGCTCTCTACCGGCATGTGGAAGGCAATGTCTTAGCCTCACTGGACAGGGCGGTCAGCGGTAAGGTGCATATTACCACTGACTCATGGTCCAGCAGGCATGGACAGGGACGTTACCTATCTTTCACTGCGCACTGGTTGACTCTTCTGGCAGCTGGGAAGGATGCAGGACAGGGTGCAGTAGTGTTGGAGGTTGTTCCACCACCACGCCTCCAAAATACTTCTAGTGGTGATTCTGCTCCACCTCTCTCCTCCATCCCCTCCTCTTCTTCTTCCTCCATGGCCTCTTCCTGTGCTGATTTGTCATCAGAAGCAGCGGTGCTCCGTAGGCGTTCAAGGGGCTACGCAAGCACGCAGGCCAAAAGATGCCATGCGGTGCTTGAGCTGGTGTGCTTGGGGGACAGGAGCCACACTGTCCCCCAAGCACACCAACCTCCTCTCCGCCCTCCGACAGGGACAACTGACGCATGTGCCCTGTTTGGCTCACATCCTTAACGTGGTGGTGCAATGGTTCTTGGGCAGGTACCCGGGCTTACAGGATGTCCTGAGGCAGGCCAGGAAAGTCTGTGTGCATTTCCGCAGGTCATATAATGCCAGTGCTCGGCTGGCTGACCTCTAAAAGGATTTTAACCTGCCCAAGAACCGCCTAATCTGTGACATGCCCACCAAGTGGAACTCAACGTTGGCCATGCTGCAGCGGCTGCACATGCAGCAGAGGGCCATCGATGAGTACCTGTGCGACTATGGCACCAGGACAGGGTCAGGGGAGCTTGTTTTTTTCCCCATGCCAGTGGGCAATGATCAGGGATGCATGCACTGTCCTGTCACCATTTGAGGAGGCCACGAGGATGGTGAGCAGTGACAGTGCATGCATCAGTGACACTGTCCCCTTTGTCCACCTGAGCACACGCTGCGTGGAATAATGGACAGGGCACTTGAGGCAGAACAGAAGGAAGAGGAGGACTTCCTGAGCTCTCAAGGCCCCCTTTATCCAGACAGTGTTCCTGCGTGCCTGCCGATCACACAGGAAGAGGACTAGGAGGAGGAGGAGTAAGAGAAGGATTGTGTCAGTATGGAGGTGGAGCCTGGCACTCAGCATCAGCAGCAGTCTTTAAGGGATACTAAGTATAAAATTGATGCGCTTTAAATAAATAGTGCACAATATGCTGCTGCGACTAAGCTTAAATCCAGGAATAAAAAATGCATACATGTGAATAAAATAAATAAATAATTATGGTGCTAATACATGTGTTAAAATTGCCAAAATAAATCTTCAAATTGGTGATGTGACGGTGAGTATAAATAAAATAATAATGACACTCTGAGTACAATGTCCAGGCAGAGATAAAAAGTGGGAGAAAGTAAAAATAATTAAACAGTTCCTTCCCTTAATCCAGATTGATTGACTCACTGGGTTAGATCGTTTGTATCAGGATATTTAGTTTTTCTTGCATCCCACTTCAGCAATTATACTGCTGGTGATTCGGCTCTCAGGATAAAGGTTTTATGCAAAGCAAGCAAAGAAAAAATAGATCATTGTGCAATGAACTTACTAGATAGTACATAAGCAAAACAGGGACAAGAGATACACTCACAAACTCCCGGAGGAGCTTAGGACGTTCAGTGCTGCAATACACCTGAAGGTTAACAGCAGCTGTTTCTCTATGGGAAACCACGTCCACAGCAGCTGACTGCAATCTGCTTATTTGAATGCTTCTAAAAGACCGGGAGTTTGTGAGTGTATCTCTTGTCCCTGTTTTGCTTATGTACTATCTAGTAAGTTCACTGCACAATGATCTATTTTTTCTTTGCTTGCTTTGCATAAAACCTTTATCCTGAGAGCCGAATCACCAGCAGTATAATGGCTGAAGTGGGATGCAAGAAAAACTAAATATCCTGATACAAACGATCTAACCCAGTGAGTCAATCAATCTGGATTAAGGGAAGAAACTGTTTAATTATTTTTACTTTCTCCCACTATTTATCTCTGCCTGGACATTGTACTCAGAGTGTCATTATTATTTTATTTATACTCACCGTCACATCACCAATTTGAAGATTTATTTTGGCAATTTTAACACATGTATTAGCACCATAATTATTTATTTATTTTATTCACATGTATGCATTTTTTATTCCTGGATTTAAGCTTAGTCGCAGCAGCATATTGTGCACTATTTATTTAAAGCGCATCAATTTTATACTTAGTACTATTTGTTTGGTTATCTGATCACCCTATATTGATAGCAGCTTTAATTTACTGATTTTTTCATAGCACTAACTATATTGGTATATATATATTTTTAAGCACAATTTATTTATATCACACATATCTGTCCACATCAACGCTTGGGTTTTTATTCCCTTTTTTAGTCTTTAAGGGATCATTTACAGTCCCAAGAAACCCATGGACTTGTACGTGGCTGGGAGGAGGTGGCTGCGGATCATGTCGTCCTTAGTGACCCAGAGGACTCCGGACCAAATGCCTCAGCAAACCTACGCTGCATGGCCTCCCTGATCCTGCAAAGCCTGCGGAAGGATCCTCGTATTCGTGGTATCAAGGAGAGGGATCAATACTGGCTGGCAACCCTCCTTGATCCACATTACAAGGGTAAGGTTGCGGACCTTATCTTGCCATCGCAGAGGGAGCAGAGGATGAAACATCTTCGGGAGGCCTTGTAGAAAGGTCTGTGCAATGCATTCTCAGAGACTGGGAGGTTACAAACTCCAGTTTCTTGACAACGTGTTGCTGAGGCTTTGGTCAGTCAAAGAAGGAGTGGTGGAGAAGGTGGCCATCTGACCGATGCGTTCAGACAATTTTTTAGTCCACAGCCCTAAGGCATGATCGGTTCCAGCAACCATCGCCAACGTCTGTTTTACATGGTGCAGGAATACCTAGGGGCAAGATCTGACTTTGACACTTTTCCCACCGAAAATCCTCTGGGTTACTGGGTCTTGAGGATGGATCACTGGCCAGAGCTTGCACAGTATGCAATTGAGCTACTGGCCTGTCCTGCATCCAGCATTCTTTCGGAATGCACATTCAGTGCTGCTGGAGGCTTTGTAACTGATCACAGGGTGCGCCTGTCCACCGACTCGGTCGATCGACTGACCTTCATAAAAATGAATCAGTCTTGGATCACCACCAGCTACCAAGCACCTGATGCTGATGTAACTGAATCTTTTTTTTAAATGTCAGATCCCTTCAATACTGCCTATGCTGATGCTGAGTGACTATCCTGTTATGCTGAGTGACTATCCTCTTCCTCCTCAATGATCATGCTGATAGCTTGTAAGAATATTTTTGGTTCTGGGCCCAATTTTTCAGCCCCTGTTTAACAGGGGCGTGTAATTACAATTTTTGATGCAATATTTTGTAAGGAGGGCTCATTCCTGCGCTCCAACTAGAGTATCTGTGAGGGGTTGCCATGTTATGGCACCAGTGCCTAAGGCCCAATTTTTCTGCCCCTGTTCAACAGGGACATGTAATTACAGTTCTTGATACAATATTTCACAGCAGGGCCATTTCTGCGCCCACCAAGAGTAACTGTGAGGACTTACAGTGCTGTGGCACCAGCACCACCACCACCAAAAGCCCAATTTTTCTGCCCCTGTTCAACAGGTGCATGTAATTTGCAATTTTTGATCTAATATTTCACAGCAGAGCCCGTTCCTGCGCCCACCAAGAGTAACTGTGAGGGCTTACAGTGTTGTGGCAACACCAACACCTAAGGCCCCAATTTCTGCAGAGTATATAGGGCAGGCCCCTACTTTCAAACATCCAACTTTCAAACATCCAACTTACAAATGACTCCTACTTGCAAACGGAAGGAGACAACAGGAAGTGAGATGAAATCTACTCCCTAGGAAGGGAAATTCTCTCCTGTAAGAGTTAATATGGGAAAAACGTGTCTCCTCTCCACTGATGCTTTATCACCAATCCTTGTTTCACTAAGAACCCCAATTTGTCAAAAAACATTTGTCATTGGGACAGAAAGTGAGGTGAAATCTTCTGAAGAGGTGCACAGACAGCAAAACAAATGTCAAAGGGGTGATAACCCTTCCCTATGTTTTCCAAAATTCTTAAAAATAGATTTTTTGGCTGGAGCTACACTTTAAAAATGTACCAGTTCAAAATTACAAACAGATTCTACTTAACAACACACCTACAGTCCCTGTCTTGTTTGCACCACCTGTATACTGCTGTTCAAAGGGCCTGGGGCCCCACACCTTTCCTTTTTTTCATTTGGGTGCGGGGTTCCCCTTAATATCTATACAAGACCCAAAGGGCCTGGGAATGGACTGGGGGGGTACTCATGCCATTTGTCTCACTGATTTTCATCCATAATACCGGGACCGGACATTACATTAAAGTCGTAAGCAATTTTAAATCACTTTTATTACTTTAAAAATGTCATTTTGTGCAGGGAGTGTTCTAAGCACGGGAAACATGCTCCACTTTACAGGCACACTATAGACACCCCCCAGGTACGATATTTAAAGGAATATTTCACTTTTTTTCACTTTAAGCATCATTCAAATCACTGCTCCCGAAAAACGGCCGTTTTTAAAACTTTTTTTTACATTGATACATGTCCCCTGGGGCAGGACCCGGGTCCCCAAACCCTTTTTATGACAATACCATGCAAATTAGCCTTTAAATTCAGCACTTTTGATTTTGAACGTTCGAGTCCCATAGACTTCAATGGGGTTCAAAGTTTGCGCAAATTTTTGGTCCATTCACAGGTTCTGGTGCGAACCGAACCGAGGGGGGTTCGGCTCATCCCTAATAGGGAGCGTAGCGAATTATCTCTGGCTTCCCTGTTGGGTATAAAGCCTGTTAGCTCTGCTGTGACCCATCTGGGAAGTAGAGGAAGTAATCTATTTGCCATAACTTTGGCGTAAAGTTTAGTATCTATATTTAGAAGAGAAATGGGCCTGTAACTGCCACAGAGAGTGGGATCTTTGCCAGGTTTGGGGATGATAGTAATATGGGGCTAGAGGGATTCCGGGCGTAAGCCAGAAGCTTGGGAAATTGAATTGGCGTACGCTGTAAGACGGGGAGAAGGATATCGCTGAATGTTTTATAGTATAAAATTGTCAATCCATCGGGTCCAGAGGCTTTACCCGAGGGTGAAGATTTTAGTGCATTTTGGAATTCCCCAATGGAGAAGTCAGATTCCATGTCTTTAAGGGCCGACCGTGACAGTTTTGGAAGTTTAGCAGCTTTCAAGTAGGTGAGGATGTGTTTACGTTTCTCTGATTGGGACATAGAGGCTAGGCCACCCTCAACATTGTATAAGTCAGCGTAAAAATCTCTAAATGCTTTGGTAATTTGGGGGGTAGCATGTACTAATTCACCTGAGGGGAGTTTTGGGTATAAAAGCGCCAAGCATCCATTAGTTGCAAATCTAGGAGTTTTTTTTTTAACCACTTCCCGCCCGCCCTATGGCGGATTGACGTCCGGGAAGTGGTTGTGTTATCCTGACTGGGCGTCATATGACGTCCTTCAGGATAACATGCCGCAGCGCGCCCCCGAGGGCGCGCATCGCGGCGATCGGTGGAGCGGTGTGTCAGTCTGACACACCGCTACACTGATCTTGGTAAAAAGCCTCCGGCGGAGGCTCTTTACCACGTGATCAGCCGTGTCCAATCACGGCTGATCACGCTGTCAATAGGAAGAGCCGTTGATCGGCTCTTCCTCACTCGCGTCTGACAGTCGCAAGTAGAGGAGAGCCGATCGGCGGCTCTCCTGGCAGGGGGGGTCTGCGCTGATTGTTTATCAGCGCAGCCCCCCCGCAGATCACCCCACTGGACTACCAGGGATGCCACTAGGACCACCAGGGAAGGGGCAACGTGGATGGCCAGGTATGTACCCCATGGCCATCCACATGTGCCCAATCTGTGCCAATCAGTGCCCACAAATGGGCACTGATTGGCACTATTATGCCAATGATATTGCCAGCAATGCCCAGCAATGCTCTATCAGTGCCACCTGTCATTGCCTATCTGTGCCACCTGTCACTGCCCATCGGTGCCACCTGTCAGTGCCCATCTGTGCCCATCTGTGCCCATCAGTGCCCACCTATCAGTGCCCATCAGTGCCACACATCAGTGCCACACATAAGTACCCATCAGTGCCACCCATATATACCAATTAATGCCACCTACGAGTGCCCATCAGTGCCGCCTATGTGTGCCCATCGGTGCCACCTATGAGTGCCCATCAGTGCCGCATACCAGTGCCACCTATCAGTGCCCATCAGTGCCACCTATCAGTGCCCATCAGTGCCACCTATCAGTGCCCATCATCAGTGCCCGTTAGTGCCACCTCATCAGTGCCACCTCATTGGTGCCACCTCATCGGTGCCCATCAGTGCCGCCAAATCAGTGCCCATCAGTGCAGCTATATCAGTGCCCATTATTGAAGGAGAAAGCGTACTTATTTACAAAAAAATTTAACAGAAACAAAGAAAAACTTGTTTTTTTTCGAAATTTTCGATCTTTTTTTATTTGTTGCACAAAAAATAAAAACCGCAGAGGTGATCAAATACCACCAAAAGAAAGCTCTATTTGTGGGAACAAAATGATAAAAAAATTGTTTGAGTACAGTGTAGCAGGACCGCGCAATTGTCATTCAAATTGCAACAGCGCTGAAAGGTGAAAATTGGGCTGGGCGGGAAGGTGTCTAAGTGCCTGGTATTGAAGTGGTTAATGTAAGCTAGACGTTTGAATGGGATATTGGATCGACCTTGTGAGGTGTCAGTGATGGGATCTAGTGGCATATTTATATCTCCCACTAGAACAAGTAAACCTTCAGCAAAGTGTGAGAGTTTCATGAGAAGTTGGGTGAAGAAAGAGGGTTGATTGTGGTTAGGGCAGTAGACATTTGCTAGGGTACACTGGGTATTACCTATAAAGCCTTTGAGAAAAAGGAAGCAACCATGATCATCCGCTAACATTTCAGTGAGGCGAAAAGACACACTGGTACTGAACCCAATGGCTACTCCTTTGGCCTTATTGGTATCTGACAAACTGTGATACCAGTTTGGAAAACGAGGCAAATGCAATTTAACAGAGGTCGAATGAGTCAAGTGTGTCAAGCAATAGAACAAGATGAGTTTTTTAGTTATCGCAACACTTGATGTCGTTTTGCGGGCACATTGAGACCCCAAACATTATATGAGAAAACCTTTATGCCCCGTACACACGGTCGGATTTTCCGATGGACAATATCCGATCGGAGCGTGTTGTCGGAAATTCCGACCGTGTGTGGGCGCCTTCAGACATTTTCCATCGGATTTTCCGACACACAAAGTTGGAGAGCAGGAGATAAAATTTTCCGACAACAAAATCCAATCGCGTCAATTCCGACCGTGTGTGGCCTGTTCCGACGCTGCAATGTTAAAAATGGTTTAATACAGCGCACTCTCTTCTTCTTTATAATGTGACAAGAATTAAGTAGTTTTGCTGCTCATATTCACACACACTTCTCACAAACTTTTATTTGTGTTTTTTTAGTGGGATTCCCTCAATATATTGTTATTAGTTGTCACATCTGACATTTTTATATATATTTTTTTTTTTTTTTTGGATTTTAAGCCTTTTTTTTTCTTTAATGTTTGGATTTTTTCCAAGGCTGATCTTTGTTCAAAGTTATTTTTATTTTTACTCCAGAATATTTTTCTGTGTGTTTTGTGTGTCAAGTTACCCCAACACCATTGATATCTTTTATTATTTAATCTCAAGGAGATTGTTTGTTGTTGGTGTCCCTTGTTCATTTCACATTGTATTTTTGAAATGTACCTGAATCCTCACAAACCAACTGTCATTTTTGAAGTAAAACACATAGGAGAGTATAATTCAAAACAAAAATCCTTTATTAAGGGATCAGAACCAAACAAGGAGGAAGGCAACACTGGATCAACATGAGAAATTAGTGAAGCCTGGGACCCCCACGGCAGACATCAATTCTTCAACATCAAAATTGGTGGCCTGAGGAGTCCATATCTAAGGGAGGGCAGTCTGGTCCGGGATTCACAGAGACTCGGATAGCAGCAGATGACATCTGTGTCCCCAGGCTGTGGTACCACAAGAGGCTGCATCTTTTGGCCGACCAGACTAAACCCAGGGCAATCACTGTCTGGTCTTCCTTCCACACTTCCTTCCGGGCTGTGGCTGTGCAGTTGGAGATGTGGCAGGAGGAGGAGTAGGACCTGGAGGAGGAGGAGGACTGGGGGGACCTGGAGGAGGACTAGGGGGACCTGGAGGAGAGGGAGGAGGAGGAGGAGGACCTGCAGGAGGAGGAGGAGGACCATCCCAAAGATGTGTGTGAGGTGTAATTTGGCCCCTCATACCTTTCTCCAGAGCCTCTGATATGAGGGCCTCACACATGGCTTTTTGGCCCTCCTCCATCCTCTGCATTTTATAGGCTATGAAGGCAGCAATGTTCTCCTGCATGGTGTGGGGTGCTCCCAGGACCTCTGTAGCCCTCCAAAAGAATGCTATAGCCGCCTCCTCTAGGGTACTCGTCCTACTGCCACTTTCTGTTTTCAGGGGGGGTGGAGGGACCTTGATATCAGCCAGCCGGCTTGGCCCGGCCACCTCCTGGCTGAGACTTCCCTGTGTATGAAAAAGGGACATGGTTTTAGTTTTTGCATCATCAATCACAATCCTAAATTAGTACTCCCAACTAACATCTAGTTAACATCATTGATTGGACAAGCAGAAATATTTAGAGGAATGCTATACCTGGCTCAATCTGGGCTCCTCCACATATGGCCTGGAAGGCCCAGGTTGGGCGTCAGAAGCCTCAGCCAGGGGGGAAGGAAGCGTGGAAGGAAGACTGGAGAGGGATGGCCTGGGTTCAGTCTGGCCTGCCAGAAAGTGCAGCCTGTCGTAGTACAACATCCTGGGGACATAGATGTCATCTGCTGCTCCGGATCTCTGTGAATCCAGGACTTTCTTGCGCTCCCTCAGATATGTGCTCCTCAGGCCACCAATGAAAATCTTTAAATAAGTGATGTCTGCCGTGGGGATCACCTGCTTCACAATTTCACACAATTGCTCCAGTGCTGCCTTCCTCTTTGCTTGGTTCTTGAAATGAGGGTGGGTAATCTCCCACAGACAGGGCAGCTCACTTAGCATATCTATGAATACTGACATGAAGTCAGTATCTTTCATTAAGATATCCATGTTCACTGCAAGACATAACACAAGACAAAGCCTAATGTCAGACAAAACTCTCCTAATCTTGTTACAATATAGGCCTTAATCTAGAAGCAGTATAGGCACAAGTTTGTCTCTTACATCTTAAATCTTACATCTCTTAAAGCATAAAAATCTTACCTTCATATACTCCTTCTGTAGGACCTGTACGATGGCAGAACAGGTCTCTGGGATAATGATCCCCAGAGCTTGCGGGGAGATGCCTGTGGAGAACTTTAAGTCCTACAGACTTCTCCCTGTGGCCAAATACCGCAAGGTAGCGACCAACCTCTGCTCCGCAGTGATGGCTTGCCTCATGCAGGTATCCTGCCTGCTGATATAGGGGGTCAGCGAAGCCAACAAACGGTGAAACACGGGGTCCGTCATCCTGAGAAAGTTCCTGAAATCATCAGGATTATTCTCACGGATCTCACGGAGCAAAGGCATATGACAGAACTGGTCACGCTGAAGCAACCAATTCTTGGTCCATGAACTCCTCCCCACCCTGTTCATGGACTGGACTTGTGTCAAGGTCAGGACCCCAACACCAAGCCCCCGCACAGCACGAACTCTACGAGGAGTACGCATATGAAACATGGCTAGAAAACGCTCAGAACGAAGTAACAGAACGCACTGAAGAACAGCAAGGCCTGTGAAGAGCGACCTGAAAACCAGTAACGAACGAACAAGAATACAATGACTAAGTCACGCGGAACTTGCTTGCACGCACTGAAGAGCAGATACAAACCCACAAGCACAAACTGAACGGCAGAAAACGATCTGAAAGCCACGAGTCTGAAAAAGCGCGAATCGTCTCTCACCAAACTTTTACTAACACAAGATTAGCAAAAGAAGCCCAAAGGGTGCTGCGCTTGGTTCTGAACCGGCCTTTTCTAGTCTCGTCGTACGTGGTGTACGTGACCGCGTGGTTGTCGATCGGAAATTCCGACAACTTTGTGCGACCGTGTGTAGGCAAAACAAGTTTGAGCCAACATCCGTCGGAAAAAATCCTAGGATTTTGTTGTCGGAATGTCCGAACAAAGTCCGACCGTGTGTACGGGGCATAGGAGTAGCCATTACGTCAGTGGTAGGTGAGTCTTCAGCTTATACAACCATGAAAGCCAGCAACAAAGGAAGGGAGGGAGGTTTGAGGTGGAGGTAGTAGAGATGGACCAGAAAAGAAAAGGAAAAAAAGCACATCCAGAAGAGTTGTGCACAATCTGTAAAACCAATGGGAGTTGAAGAATATGCACGCAGAAATCTGCAGTGATCCCTGTGGGGAGGGGGAGAGCGAGCAGCCATCAGGGTCTCTAGGAAGAGACTGACAACATTAATGTGTGGGCTGCTAACACTCGCCAATTCCAAAAGGAGGGGGCAGGGGACATATGCCAAGATGAGGGCATAAACAGAGAGCAGTAGGCTCGATCAGCACATGACCTATAAAAGGATTTAAACAACATTAAACTTTAGCAATTGTCAAAACAGAGACATATTAAAACACACAAAACGGATTATAGTGCAACACGGTGCAATCAAGAATTAAGGAATAAAACAAGAGAACCTTGCAATTGTCACAGATATATGGTGGAGAACTGCGTTCGGGGATATCCGAGGAAAAAAAAAGAAGGGAGGGGCCAACACTATAAGATGTACAGGTGATGAATTAAAGTGTAGGCTAGGGCCTTCATAAGTTGAAGTGGTAACAGGGATAACAAGCATAATCAAAGGACATTTCATCCATTTTTCTGAGAAGAGCCCGGGGTCGCAGTGCGCTTCTGTTTGGAGGGAGTTTTCCGCCATTGGGAGGTCAGTGGAGCTATGAAGGTGGGTATGGGGTTTTACCAACCCGGGAGCTCCAATTGCGGCAGATTTAGATCTTGGAGGAAGGCTGAGAGCTCCTCAGGGAACCGGAGCGTGAAGGAGCAGCCATTTTTAGTAGTGATCAAGCATGCGGGGAAGCACCACCTGTATGTAATCCCATCACCTCTCAGCTGGTATAATAGAGGTTTCAGGGCCCTGCGCTGGTCAAGAGTTTCCTTGGAAATGTCAGGGTAGATGTTGATAAGTGCTCCGCAACTTGGTCATGATAGCATTTTTATCTTCAAAATAGTGAAGGCGACATATAACATCCTTGGGCTGATCAGATATGATATTGCATGGTCCTAAAGCGTGGTGTAACCGGTCGAATCTCGAAGTGTGTCGGGGATGGGGTTACCCAAGACTGTGTTAAGGATACCGCGGATCAAGTGTTCTAGATCATTATCTCTGGTTGCCTCTGGCAACCCTCGAATGCGCAGATTGTTCCTGCGAATGCGGTTCTCGAGGTGATCGAGTTTGTATAGTGAGTCCCGATGTGCTAAAGCTAATTGGGTGACAGTCTCTTGTAATTCTTTAATGCACACTTCATGGGTATCTTGTCACTGCTCAGTCTCCTCAACCCTGCCTAGTATGTGTGCCATGTCTTCCCTCACTGCGGAGATCTTTTTTTTTTCATGGATTTCTCCATACTGTGAAACATGCCCGCTATTTTTTTTTTAAGTTCACTCACCTGTGAAGACATTTCAGATCCAGCTGAGGATCCAGGGTCATCCATGAGATCCGAGCCGCAGGAGGAGGTGGGGGAGCTCTCACAAGCAGAGGCAGCGTGTGAGGAGGGAGAGATAATCGACCTCGCGGTTCTGGCCTGCCCGCTCCACGTGTTAGGGCTGGATCATTCAGCGGCGAGGTAACGCTTGATGGAGCCAACTGCAGACAGATGTGAAGCCGAGGTCTTCCCAGAGCATTTGCCTAAGGTTGCAGGGGATGGCATTGCTAGATGTTTTCAGGTCGGTGGCTGGACGGAGCTCTTCTCAAACACGTCCGTTCAGCGCCATGCGTAGGCCACGCCCTATACTATTGATGTTAGGATAACTGGTCTGTAATTCCCAGGGATGTATTGTGGGCCCTTTTTAATAATTAGTGATACATTGGCTTTTCTCCAATCAGCTGGTACCATTCCAGTCAGTAGATTGTCAGTAAAAATTAGGAACAATGGTCTGGTAATTACTTGACTGAGTTCCCTAAGTACCCTCGGGTGCAAGCCATCTGGTCCCGGTGATTTATTAATGTTACGTTTCCCATGTCTAATTTTAATTCTGTCCTCTGTTAACCATGGCGGTGCTTCCTGTGATGTGTCATGAGGATAAACACTGCAGTTTTGGTTACTGAAGCCCTCCGATTCCCTTGTGAAGACTGAGGAGAAGAATAAATGCAATACCTTCGCTATCTCCCCATCCTTTGTAACCAGATGTCCTTCCTCATTCTTTATGGGGCCCATATAGGCTATCCTCCCTTTTTTACTGTTTACATACTTAAAGGATTTCTTGGGATTTTTTTTGCTCTCCTCCGCTATGTGTCTTTCATGTTCTATCTTAGCCGTCCTTATTGCACCCTTACATTTCTTGTTGCATTCTTTATAAAGTCTGAATGCTGAGGATGATCCATCAACCTTATATTTTTTTAAGGACTTCTCCTTTGCTTTTATATGCATTTTTACATTGGAGTTAAGCCATCCAGGACTTTTGTTCACTCTTTTAAATTTATTACCCAATGAGATGCATTGGCTAATGCCCTCATTTAATATGCTCTTAAAGAAAACCCATCTCTCCTCTCTGTTCTTGTTCCTAAGATTTTATCCCAATTTATGCCTTGTAGCAAGGTTCGTAGTTTAGGGAAGTTGGCTCTTTTGAAATTCAGTGTCTTTGTAGTCCCCTTATGTTTCCTATTTGTGTGATTTATACTGCAGCCAATTGACCTGTGATCGCTGTTACCTAAATTGCCCCGTATTTCCACATCCGTGATCAGGTCTGCGTTGTTGTTAATCAGTAGGTCCAGTAACGCTTTAATTCTAGTTGGTGCGTCTACCATCTGACCCATAAAATTGTCCTGCAAGACATTTAGGAACTGGCGAGCCTTAGATGAATGCGTGGTTCCCTCCACCCAGTCTATGTCTGGATAGTTAACTACTTCCATACAGGGCATTTTCACCCCCTTCCTGCCCAAGCCAATTTTCAGCTTTCAGCGCTGTTGCACTTTGAATAACAATTGCGCGGTCATACAACACTGTACCCAAATGAAATTTTAATGATTTTTTCCCCACTAATAGAGCTTTCTTTTGGTGGTATTTGATCACCCCTGTGTTTTTTATTTCATGTGCTATAAACAAAACAAGAGTGACAAGTTTGAAAAAACACAATATTTTTTACTTTTTGCAATAATAAGTATCTAATTTTTTTTTTTTAACAAATTTTTTTCCTCATTTTAGGCCGATATGTATTCTTCTACATATTTTTAGTAAAAAATATCGCAATAAACGTATATTTATTGGTTTGCGCAAAAGTTATAGCGTCTACAATATAAGGGGATAGATTTATAGCATTTTTATTATTATTATTTTTTTAACTAATGGCGGCGATCTGCGATTTTTATCGTGACTGCGATATTGCGGCGGACACATCGGACAATTTTGACACATTTTTGGGATCATTCACATTTATACAGCGATCCGTGCTATAAAAATGCATTGATTACTGTATATATGGGACTGGCAATGAAGGGGTTAACCAGGAGGGGGCGCTGTAGGGTTTAATGTGTTGCTAGGGAGTGATTTTAACTGTGGGGGGAGGGGATTCACAAGGGGAGGAGACCGATCGGTGTTCCTCTGTACAAGGAACACACCATCGGTCTTCTCCCATCTGACAGGACGTGGATCTGTGTGTTTACACACACAGATGCACGGTCCTGCTCGGTTACCGGGCAATCGCGGGTGTCCGGCGGATATCTCGGCTGCCGGGCACGCGCACCGGGACCCGAGCGATGCGGCGCTCCCTGGGCTGCCTGGAAGGCTGCGCCGTCATATGACGGCAGCCCAGAACAACAGCTGCACCGTCCCGCCGTCATATGATGGCGGGCGGGCAGCAAGTGGTTAAAATCCCCCATTATGATAACACTTCCCATCCTTTCTGCTAATCCAAATTGTGATAGGAGATCTGTCTCCCCTTTTTCCCTCAGGTTAGAGGGCCTATAGCATACTCCCAGTATTATTTTCCCCTTAGCTTCATCCCTTTGGAGCTCTACCCATAAGGATTCCACCTCCTCCCTAGCTCCCTTAGTGATGTCATCTCTCACATTCACTTGTACATTATTCTTGATATATAGGCACATCCCTCCCCTAGGCAATAATGAGAGCTGTTAAACCAGGTCTCTGAAATTCCCACAAAATCCAAATCCTCCTGGTACAACAGTATCTCTAGTTCCCCCATCTTGTCCGCAAGGCTCCTGGCATTGGTGAACATGCCACGTAGTTTAGACCAGTCGCATATTATCCTCTTATTGGGTGTTCCGAGACTGCAACTAGGACTTGCTACTATACTTACCTTGGGTTTATGTGCTTTGGTCAACCTACCACTAATTCCCCAATACTACTCTCTGGAATATGTTCCACACTGACCATCCCTACCTCTGGACCCTCCCCCATCTCTTAGTTTAAAAACCCCTCTAACTTTTTGGCCATCTTCATTCCCAGCTGATCTGCACCCTCCTCATTTAGGTGCAGTACGTCCCTTCTATAATACCGGTTATCGACTGAGAAGTCAGCCCAGTCCTCCAGGAACCCAAACCCCTCCTTACTACACCAGCTCTTCAGCCACTTGTTTACTTCCCTATTCTCCCTCTGCCTTTCTGGTGTGGCTCGATGTACCGGTAGTATTCCTGAGAATATTACCTTGGATGTCCTTTTCCTCAATTTATCTCCTAAGTCCCTAAAATCACTATTTAGGACACTCCATCTGCCTCTGCCTTTGTCATTGGTGCCAACGTACACCATGACAGCTGGGTCTTCCCCAGCCCCTCCCAGTAATCTGTCCACCAGATCCGTGATGTGCCGAACCCGAGCGCCCAGTAGACAACACTCTGTTCGGTGCTTCAGGTCTTTGTTACAGATTGGCCTCTCTGTCTTTCGAAGAATTGAGTCCCCTAACACCAGAATCTGTATTTCCTTTCCCTTTGCTCCCCCCCACTTTCACTGGAGGAGTTCTTCCCCCGGCAGCTAGGGGAGTCCCCCAGCTCCAGCAGTGCTGGTCCTTGACTGGTTTCACCAATGTCACTCAATGGAGCATACTTATTGGGACGCTGCAGCCCTAGATCAGCCTCCCTGGAACTTCCCCCTCTACCCTTCCTGACTGTCACCCATTTACTCTTTGCTAGTGCCTGCACCTCTTTGTCTCCACCCGCCTTTGTGCTGGCACCTGCCATGTACATTCCTGGCTCTCCTTTAGTATGGAGGGACTTCTCAGTGCTGACAGTTGCTTCCCCAGATTCAGAACCTGGGCTTCCAGTGAAACAATGCCCTTACATTTTGCACAGCAGTATTCACCCTCATTCAGATGATCAAGGAGTGCATACATGCCTCAAGATGTACAACGAGTCACCTCTCCACACCCCTGGGCATCGTACCTATTAAATTTAATGAGGATTGGGGATTATACCCTGTCCAAATTACCTAACAACTAGCTTCCTGACACTAATACCTAACAAGACAATACACAGGTTCTCAACAAGACAATACACAGGTACTCAACAAGGCAATACACAGGTACTCGCAGACCTACTTGCACTCGCAGACTTGAGTGCATTTGCAGAACTGCGTGCACTCACAGAACTGTGTGCACTCGCAGACCTATGTGCACTCGCAGACCACTCACAGACCTATGTGCACTCACAGACCTGCGTGCACTTGCAGACTTACATGCACTCACAGACCACTCACAGACCACTCGCAGACCTACGTGCACTCGCAGACCTACACGCACTCGCAGAATTGAGTGCACTCACAGAACTGCATGCACTTGCAGACCTACGTGCAACCTGCAGACCTACGTGCACTCTCAGAACTACGTGCACTCGCAATACACAAGTACGCAGTACACAATACACAAGTACTAATGATCCACACACTACTCAGACAACACTCAGGTACTCACACTACACAGGTTCTATGACCCCTGTTATAACCTCCTGTTTTCAACTCTGGTTTTTTATTCACCACTTAGTCCAGTTCCACTAACTCTGGTTTCTAACTCACCACTTAGTCCAGTTCCACTAACTCTGGTTTTTAACTCACCACTTAGACCAGTTCCACTTGGACAGAGTTCCAGCAGACTCAAAGATGAGCAGGCTCACAATGAGTTTTAGGGAATACTCAATATGTGTGGTTGTGCCCTTGGATGTTCATGTCAAATATTTATACTTATTACTATGATTATGTAGGTTGGTGGTTGTCCATCGGGTTTTCATTGAGTCTGATGTAATGGTCTTTTTTCTTAGATTTATTGCTCAACTTTTCCAGGATTTATGGCTCATTTCTAATTATTTTTGTTAGTCTTTTTATATGGATATGTTTTTTATTATTTTTATCAGTATTATTTATTATCATAATCATTATTTTGTATTTTTTTGTCATCATTAGTACCATTATTTGTATGTAGCATGCCACTTTTCTCCCTATTTGTATCTTTCTTATATTTATTATTATATTTTTAAGTTAAAATCATGATTTATCAGATTTATCTGTTTCCTTTTGTCCTTTCCTATACCCCCCTCCCTTCCCCCCTCCTTTATTTCCCTTTTTCTTTTCTTTCTCATCCTATGGATTGCCCTGAGTCTGTGATCTCATGTTATACAAATATATGTGTTTTTGAAAATATGCACTCTTACTATTTTTGAGGGCACTTTCTATTAATCAATTAATATACAGTATATTGGATTATACCACATACATACAGTGGGGACGGAAAGTATTCAGACCACCTTAAATTTTTCACTCTTTGTTATATTGCAGCCATTTGCTAAAATCATTTAAGCTCATTTTTTCCTCATTAATGTACACACAGCACCCCATATTGACAGAAAAACACAGAATTGTTGACATTTTTGCAAATTTATTAAAAAAGAAAAACTGAAATATCACATGGTCCTAAGTATTCAGACTCTTTGCTCAGTATTTAGTAGAAGCACCCTTTTGATCTTATACAGCCATGAGTCTTTTTGGAAAAGATACAACAAGTTTTTCACACCTGGATTTAGGGATCCTCTGCCATTCCTCCTTGCAGATCCTCTCCAGTTCTGTCAGGTTGGATGGTAAACGTTGGTGGACAGCCATTTTTAGGTCTCTGCGGAGATGCTCAATTGGGTTTAAGTCAGGGCTCTGGTTGGTCCATTCAAGAACAGTGACAGAGTTGTTGTGAAACCATTCCTTCGTTATTTTAGCTGTGTGCTTAGGGTCATTGTCTTGTTGGAAGGTAAACCTTCGGCCCAGTCTGAGGTCCTGAGCACTCTGGAGAAGATTTTCCTCCAGGATATCCCTGTGCTTGGCCGCATTCATGTTTCACTCGATTGCAACCAGTCATTCTGTCCCTGCAGCTGAAAAACACTGCCACAGCATGATGCTGCCACCACCATGCTTCACTGTTGGGACTGTATTGGACAGGTGATGAGCAGTGCCTGGTTTTCTCCACACATACCGCTTAGAATTAATGCAAAATGTTCTATCTTGGTCTCATCAGACCAGAGAATCTTATTTCTCACTATCTTGGAGTCCTTCAGGTGTTTTTTTATACTTTCCACCCCCACTGTACAGGGCCCTCTGATCCCTCCTGTATTGAATTGTATTGTAACTGTACTGTGTGCCCCATGTTGCAAAGCGCTGTGCAAACTGTTGGCGCTATATAAATCTTGAATAATAATAACAATAATAATAATAATGAACCTAATGGTAGGTGGCCCTGTGGGTACTGATAGGTTGCACTGGTGGGCACTGGCATGTGACACTGGTGGGCACAGACAAGGCAGTGGTGGCACTCTGTGTGTAGGCCTGATGTCCCTCTGACATAAGCAGGTGATCGGCTTTTTATTCCATCACGCTATCAGCGTGAGGAAAAAAAAGATAACCGATCTTCTGTTTACATAACATGATCAGCTGCCATTTGCTAAAAGCTGATCCTGTGGTAAGTGGCCGGGATCAGCCCCTTACTCTGATCTGTCATCAGACGAGTCTCATAGACTTGGTGATCACAGAGCACGCTGTGCGCAGGGACGTGCTTACAGGGCATGCTCAGAAGGACGTCTATTGACAGCCTCCCTCCAATTAAGGCCTGTGCTGTAGCTGTCATTCAGCTATAGAGCGGGCGGGTGGTGGTTAAATATAGAACAGTGCAACAAATTCTTAAAGGGTCTCCTCTTCAAGGCAGTCTATAGTGGGTTTCCAGAATGTCAAAAGACAGGAAAGTGGAGAGTGAGAGTGAAAAAGAGAAAAGAAAGGGGTTGGAAAAAAGAAAAAGAAAAATGAGAAAAAGGGGTGGGGGTGAAGGATAGGAGGGGGGCAGGGGGAAGAAGGGGAAAAGAAGGGATTGTCCCACTTCTCCTTCCACAGACCAATATCATCCTAGTGAGGGGAAAAGCAGCAACTCTGCTATCACTTTTTTTATTTTACTGTGTTTCTTTGAATAGCTGTGTTCTTCATGATGTATTGATTGTTGTCATGGCCACAACTGTGGGAAAGCGATTAGGCAAGCAGCTCCTTTGAACTTCCTAGTACCACTCAGTGATTAAGGTTCTGTAAGTAGTACAGTAGGTATGCAGCTGATGAAGAGGTAACCACCTTGAAACTCATTCTGCACATGCTCTGAGGACTGATGTCACACAGGGGGCTGGGACAAGATTGATTCCAATAAATTTTGTGCAACCCTGAGCACAGGTTCTGGGTAACTGCTTCCCCAGTTTACATCCATGCCCCTGGCCAAGGCTTATGGGCGGTATATGGTCTTTTCTATCCCCTGCTTGGAAATCCCCATGTGTGCCATGTCAGATACCCTATGAATAGGAATTTGTCTTTTAATAAAGCAGTTTTATTATTGATAATACACTATGGTGGTTTGCGCTGTGGTTTTTCGTTCCCCTATTGTTTTTACACAGATGGTGTTCCCTCTTCGCAGCCTATAGCAGCATGCTCAGTCTTAGTGTCAGTTTTGATAATTTCTGAAATACAGCTTTTTCAGCACTTTTTTGATATGTGTATAAAGTTATAAGAGCTGTAAGACATTTAGGTAAAATATTACTACTTTATCTATAAAAACTACAGCAACTGGCTGTATTTTTTAAAGCAGCTAACATCCCCTGAGATATTTATGGATTTGTAAAGCATAAACCAAAAACAATAGAAAATTATATTTGTAGATTGTTCACTGTAGCCTATGCATAGCTTATCCTTTTAAACTAATTTATAAAAGGATAATAACAAGCAGTAGATGCCACAGTACTTGATGTCAGAGAAATGCTGTTTTATGTTATTTTGACACCTGTGAACCAAAAGTGCTCAGAGCAGAGCACTTCCAAGCTCAAACTATGCAAAGGACATTAAAGAACGGATATCAAATAAGAGGAATGTTCCCCATGACGGGTTTAACAGGCAGCAAAAGATAATTAAAAAATACTGAGGAAATAGCGTATTTGAAATTGTTTTATTATAAAAAAGTATCAAAAAATGGTGCTTTGGACATGAATAGTCAAAACATGAGCTGTGGTACACAAATAATAAATAATAAAAACAACGTCACTGATATGACAGTATACAATGATAATACACAGTGATCAGACACCATGGAAGAAAATGGTACATGAGTCTTGTATATGAATACTGACACGTTTCGACCCCAACGGGTCTTCTTCAGAGGATTTGTTGTAAGCTGTAGGGATGTTAACATGTATTGAAATTCTTAATTGAGAGGTAGAAAGGAAAAACAATAATAGGTATTTTCATATATATTTACCGATCACATTGTATTAAGCCATATTAAGTAGCTTCTGTGTAGAGAAAAACCCTTGCTTGATCCCAACGTCTCCAAACGGTCGGCACAGTCAACAAGGGAGCTAACTGCTCGTGCGTGCCTTACGAGGAGTCACACTACAGGTAATCCCAAAGGTTCAGGGAGGCAGCGGAGAGGGATGAGCAGTGCTTGTAGAAGAAGTATCATGTGTAATGAATGGATGGCTCAAGAGGATAACTACAGAATTTGCATATCTGTTTATATATTATATTTGCACATGTACACTATATATGTGCTGGGTATCAAATATTGCAACTAGATGGTCTGAATGTTAGAAACAGAAAAGGATAGGAAAGAAGATGGGAAAGAAAACCATGGTGAGGAAAACTGGTGGGGAGAAAGGGGGGAAGGAAAGGGGAGGTGTGGGGAAGGATGGGGAAAAAAAAGGTAACCCAAGGAAGGAAATGGGAGCTGGTGGTATAGAAGTGAGGAAAAAAGGGGGTGAGGAAAACAGGGGAAGAAAAAAAGAAAGCCACAGACCAGATCCAATTGCAGTGGATAGAATATAGGATTAAGGCAAAATGTGAAGGATAAATGTGAAAATATAAAGATGCCAGATGAGCGTGAAAAAGAAGTGAAAGTGAAAATGTGAGTGAAAGTGCGAGGGAAAGTACAAGTAAAAAACCGGATCTGGACACGGATCCATCTGCGGTTTTGGATCAGATGTCTACTTCTGGGACCAGTGAATGTATTCCCCTGTCACAAGAGACTTCTGGACATTCCAACACCTCCCCCTCATTGGGTCACACTAAATCGATTCCACAGAAACCTTTAAACCCGGTACGGGGACTTAGGTCCCCACAAACAAACAAAGGAGGCAGAGGCTTGGACCCCTTTGTGGTCCGGATTCAACAAACCACTTAAGTGTTATTAATCTATCTTCTTTTGAATTATCAGCTGCAGAGATTCAAGTCCTAGCTCGAGGACTAGCCTTTTGTCCTGAACAAAATTTTGATGTTTTTGAAACTATCACAGACATACAACTCTTCGCACGCAGGTTACTATTGAAGTACCAGTATGCGAAGGATGACTCCAATGCTCACACTGTCGATTGGTCAACATACAGTATGAAGGAATTCAAAGCCTTACGTGACTTAACCCTTCTCTACCAAGAGAACAATACAATAGATTTGATTGATCAAATTGATTTGGATGCTCTGTTAAATGAGGTTGAAAAATCAACTTCAAATCCAACTGCCATGTTCAAAAAGGCTTCTACTTCGTTTCCAGCCTCAAATACCAACCCTAATGTAACCATCTTTCTCAAACAGACCATTCAGGATATATGCAAATTACCCTGAACCAAATCCAACCCACACAATCTAACTACAGAAAAAAACTAAGCCCTCAATCGCCTAAGCAAAAATACCAAAATTGGAATCAAACCCTCTGACAAGGGTGGCAATGTAGTTATCATGGACAATGAAGACTATACCACTATGTGCCTAAACATCCTACAAACAAAGAATGGTATAAACAAATTTCTATTCCAAATATCAATCAGTATAACTCCACGTTATATAATGTGGTAGATCGCGCCTTCAACACTGGCTGTCAGGTCTCTCACTTACCAGACCGGAGAGTCCACTTGGGCAGAGGGTAGGCTCCCTTACGTATCCGACTCGCGGCCCCTGGTAGAGCAGACAGGAGGCCTACGAGTGCGGAGTGGTATGAGAGCCTGTGCAGGAGTCCATGTTCCGGAGGTTAGCAGTCTTCAAACAGCAGATGATAGTCAGCGGCACAGACAACAGGTGCTGAGCAGGAGCTGGAGACAGGTTAGTGCACAAGCTGGGTTTGGCAACAGGCAGACAGCAGAGGTACAGAAGGAGCAGGCAGAAGCGAAGTCAAAACAGGCCGGGGTCAAATGCAGGCAGAGGTCAGGAGAGTTCAAAAGGCAAGCCGGGTCGTCAACAGATCAGGAACACAGGAATCACAGGAACTAGGAACAGGAAACAGGAAACAGGAACTAGGCAAGGAGCTGTTGATCAGGCAGCACTGATCAGAGGGAGAAGCAAGCCTAAATAGGCTGATTGGTGCCAAACGCTGCGTTCATGCACGCACTGTTACGCACAGGCACCCGCACGCGCCCGAGCACGCCCCCGGACAGCGGCATGCACACCAGCGCCACCAGGCGAACGCATAGCAGCACCCATAGGCATACGCGCCCGTGCACCACCGCGTCCACCACGGCCAGCCGGCATGCCAACACCAGTGCCCATAGAAGCAGGCGCCCGAGCACCAACAGGAAAGCGTGCACCAACGTGCCCCGGCGCGTGACGATGCCCAATCAGGTAAGCTCTCTGACACTGGCGCTATTACCAAGGACCTCTATGAGTTTATTAGGACCCAACATCCCAAAGGGGCTACTTTTTACAGCCTACCTAAAATTCATAAGAACCCCAAAAATCCTATTGGCCGTCCCATTGTCTCTGGCAATGGGGCCATATCTGAAAATTTGAGTCGAGTTATAGATGCATATCTTCAACCTTTTGTTCTATCGTTGCCATCCTTTGTCAGAGATACCATACAATTTTTACAACTAATTGACGATCTTACACTATCGGACCACTCCATTCTTGTCACCATTGATGTGGAGGCCCTACACAGCAGCATTCCCCATACCTCAGGTCTCTCTGTTGTGCAGAGGGTTCTCCAGCACAACTCACGCTATGATCCTGCATTAAATGCATTTATCCTGAATGGCCTGCAATATATATTGTATCACAACTTCCCCGAAAATAAGACCTAGCGTGATTGTCGGTAGGGATGAGCCGAACACCCCCCTGTTCGGTTCGCACCAGAACATGCGAACAGGAAAAAAGTTTGCTCGAACACGCGAACACCGTTAAAGTCTATGGGACACGAACATGAATAATCAAAAGTGCTAATTTTAAAGGCTTATATGCAAGTTATTGTCATAAAAAGTGTTTGGGGACCCGGGTCCTGCCCCAGGGGACATGGATCAATGCAAAAAAAAGTTTTAAAAACGGCCGTTTTTTCAGGAGCAGTGATTTTAATAATGCTTAAAGTCAAACAATAAAAGTGTAATATCCCTTTAAATTTCGTACCTGGGGGGTGTCTATAGTATGCCTGTAAAGGGGCGCATGTTTCCCGTGTTTAGAACAGTCTGACAGCAAAATGACATTTCGAAGGAAAAATTCCATTTAAAACTACCCGCGGCTATTGCATTGCCGACAATACACATAGAAGTTCATTGATAAAAACGGCATGGGAATTCAACACAATTTTTTAAAAAAATTACGTGGGAGTCCCCCTAAATTCCATACCAGGCCCTTCAGGTCTGGTATGGATATTAAGGGGAACCCCAGCTAAAAATTTTTTAAAAATGTAGTGGGGTTCCCCCTAAATTCCATACCAGACCCTTCAGGTCTGGTATGGATTTTAAGGGGAACCCCGCGCCAAAAAAAACCAAAAAACGGCGTGGGGTCCCCCCAAAGATCCATACCAGACCCTTATCCAAGCACGCAACCTGGCAGGCCGCAGGAAAAGAACCGTACCAGGCCACATGCCCTCAACATTGGGAGGGTGCTTTGGGGTAGCCCCCCAAAACTCCTTGTCCCCATGTTGATGAGGACAAGGGCCTCATCCCCACAACCCTGGCCAGTGGTTGTGGGGGTCTGCGGGTGGGGGGCTTATCGGAATCTGGAAGCCCCCTTTAACAAGGGGACCCCCAGATCCCAGCCCCCCCTGTGTGAAATGGTAAGGGGGTACTTACCTCTACCATTTCACTAAAAAACTGTCAAAAATGTTAAAAATGACAAGAGACAGTTTTTGACAATTCCTTTATTTAAATGCTTCTTCTTTCTTCTATATTCCTTCTTCTTCTTCTTCTTCTGGTTCTTCTGGCTCTTCTGGTTCTTCCTCCGGCGTTCTCGTCTAGCATCTCCTCCGCGGCGTCTTCTATCTTCTTCTCCTCGGGCCGCTCCGCACCCATGGCATGGGGGGAGGCTCCCGCTCTTCTCTTCATCTTCTTCTTCATCCTCTTCTCTTCTTCCTACTTCTCTTCTTCAATTTCTTCTCCGGGCCGCTCCGTACCCATGCTGGCATGGAGGGAGGCTCCCGCTGTGTGACGGAGTCTCCTCGTCTGACGGTTCTTAAATAACGGGGGGCGGGGCCCCCCTCTGACGCACCGTGACTTGACGGGACTTCCCTGTGACGTCACGGGGAATGCCACAGGGAAGTCCCGTCATGTCCCGTGCGTCAGAGAGGGCGGGGTCACCGGGTGGCCCTGTCCCCCATTATTTAAGAACCGTCAGACGAGGAGATGCCGTCACACAGCGGGAGCCTCCCTCCATGCCAGTATGGATGCGGAGCGGCCCGGAGAAGAAAATGAAGAAGAAAGGAAGAGAAGAAGGAAGAAGAGAAGAGGATGAAGAAGAAGATGAAGAGAAGAGCGGGATCCTCCCCCCATGCCATGGGTGCGGAGCGGCCCGAGGAGAAGAAGATAGAAGACGCCGCGGAGGAGATGCTGGACGAGAACGCCGGAAGAAGAACCAGAAGAGCCAGAAGAACCAGAAGAAGCTGAAGGAAGATAGAAGAAAGAAGAAGCATTTAAATAAAGGAATTGTCAAAAACTGTCTCTTGTCATTTTTAACATTTTTGACAGTTTTTTAGTGAAATGGTAGGGGTGAGTACCCCCTTACCATTTCACACAGGGGGGGCCGGGATCTGGGGGTTCCCTTGTTAAAGGGGGCTTCCAGATTCCAATAAGCCCCCCGCCCGCAGACCCCCACAACCACCGGCCAGGGTTGTGGGGATGAGGCCCTTGTCCTCATCAACATGGGGACAAGGTGTTTTGGGGGGCTACCCCAAAGCACCCTCCCAATGTTGAGGGCATGTGGCCTGGTATGGTTCAGGAGGGGGGCCGCACTCTCGTCCCCCCCTCTTTTCCTGCGGCCTGCCAGGTTGCATGCTCTGATAAGGGTCTGGATTTTAGGGGGAACCCCACGTCATTTTTTAAAAAAATTTTGGCCGGGGTTCCCCTTAATATCCATACCAGACCTGAAGGGCCTGGTATGGAATGTAGAGGGACTCCCACGTCGTTTTTTATTTTTAATTTTGGTTCGGGGTTTCCCTGTGTTGAATTCCCATGCCGTTTTTATCAATGAACTTCTATGTGTATTGTCGGCAATGCAATAGCCGCGGGTAGTTTTTAATGGAATTTTTCCTTCGAAATGTCATTTTGCTGTCAGACTGTTCTAAACACAGGAAACATGCGCCCCTTTACAGGCATACTATAGACACCCCCCAGGTATGAAATTTAAAGGGATATTACACTTTTATTGTTTGACTTTAAGCATTATGAAAATCACTGTTCCTGAAAAAACGGCGGTTTTTAAAACTTTTTTTTGCATTGATCCATGTCTCCTAGGGCAGGACCCGGGTCCCCAAACACTTTTTATGACAATAACTTGCATATAAGCCTTTAAAATGAGCACTTTTGATTTCTCCCATACACTTTTAAAGGGTGTTCCGCGGCATTTGAATTTGCCGCGAACACCCCAAATTGTTAGATGTTCGGCGAACTTGCGAACAGCCAATGTTCGAGTCGAACATGAGTTCGACTCGAACACTAAGCTCATCCCTAATTGTCGGTGATGGCTGCAATATAAGCCCTACCCCCCAAATAAGCCCCAGTTAAAGTCCTTTTAGGTCTTATTTTCAGGGTAGGGCTGAAGGAATAAGTCCTTTTAGGTCTTATTTTCAGGGTAGGGCTTATTTTTGGGGAAACAAGGTAGGGCTTATTTGGGGGGTAGGGCTTATATTGCAGCCATCATTGACAATCACGCTAGGTCTTATTTTCGGGGAAACAGGGTACTTCAGTTTTGACAACTCCCACTGCCTCCAGGTACAGGGCATGGTGATGGGCACGTGTTGTGCCCCATCCTATGCCAATCTGTACCTGGGGGAGTGGGAACAGTCCCTCCTGGATGACGAGGGCCTCGTCTTATACACTAACCACATCACTAAGTGGTTTAGGTATATTGACGACATCTTCGTCATCTGGGAGTGACCTGAGGCCAAACTTATCGAATTCTTTAATTTGATCAACACCAACGATCGGAATTTGAAATTCACTATGACTTACAATTGAGACAGTGTCACATTTTTGGATGTTTTGATCTCAATCACATCTAAAAGGAAGCTATCCAGCACTCTTTTCTGCAAGGGTGCCACTGGCAACACGGTACTTCATGCGGACAGCTTCCACCCTGTTCCCCTTAAGAATTCCATCCCACACGGGCAGTATTTGCGACTTTGTTGTAACTGCTCCAATGATAGCCTGTTCATCAAGGAGGCTGGTAACCTCCAAGATCGTCTTCTAGCTCGTGGATATAGCCAATCATGCCTTAAGAAGGCATACAATCGAACTATAAGATAATCCCGATCCAATCTGTTGGCTAAACCTAAATCTCCTAAGAGCTCTGATTCCAACCCTACTCGCATCGTGATGCGTTACTTATGCCAACATGTGGCCATCAAAAATATTCTACAGCATTATTGGAACATCCTAACCGATGACCTCAAACTTAGGCATTTTGTTTCCAACCAACCGGCCATAACTTATAAACGAGCTACCTCAATTAAGGACAGACTTTTCCAAAGCGAGTACAAAAACAAACATAAAAGATCCAAACACTGTTCTACAGTTGGCTCATTTTCATGTGGGCATTGTTCTTATTGTCCACTAATAAAAAAAGAAAAGATATTTTATCTACCTAATGGAGAAACATTCAAGCCCACACACTTCATGAATTGCCAGACTCGAGGTGCGGTATATTTCATGGAGTGTGAATGTGGCACCTACTATATAGGCAAAACGAAGCAGGAATTTTGGAGACGTTTATCCAAACATATGTACAGCATGCAAATAGGCAACCCATATCTTCCTGTGGGGAGACATGCCGTTTTTGCACATGGTTATACAGTACCCAAAGTAACGTTCACAGCCCTTCACAGGATGCACATACCAGATAGAGGAGGTGACTGGAACAAGGTTTTATTACAAAAAGAACAGAAATGGATATTCCAGTTACAGGCCACATCACCTCCTGGCCTCAATGAATCTATTTCGTTTGCTCCCTTCTTACGAGGATTTTCCTCAGGTAAAACACATTTATAATTGCATTTTTATACCCGAACATCCCCAAGGTTGGAAACTACCATCTAGGGATAGATATGTCATTTCAATTAATACAACTAATGTTCTTATCATCTTTGAACCTTTTCTTACCCTTCTGGTAATTCATATGGTCCTGTTTACTTTATTCTACTTTACTCTGTATATAACTAATAGTGGACATGTTGGTCAAGGGACCCCCTGGACATTAAGCCAGGACAGGTTCCCTGCCCAACATCTTAATTTATTGGTTCCTGTACATCTTCAAATGTTTTCTCCAATCGGACAAGTAGGACAACATTAATTTATGTGGCTCTACTTTATTTGATACACTATTAATGCAAATTCACTTAGAATATTATCAGCAATATATTCAATTATCCTTAATTATATATGGACTCCGCATTGCACTCCAATAGCTCACAGCTCAAAAAGATTCCTTTTAAAATCATGTTTATTTATGCATATCTGCCATTGGTAGTGTGTATATAACATGTATTAATATACAGTGCACTGACAACTATGTGCTATGTATCTCTGGCCGTCGGCCTCCTCTCTCGTTTTCTTTTCCCCGGATCAGCTTGACCATCTGTCCCCGGTCTGCAGGTTCAGCGAAGGTGAAGCTTCTGCCACAGCATGCCTTCCTGGCAGGGTAGGGAGGCACAAGGGCCCTGTGCCTCCCTAAGCACCCACCAGGTGGCAGCACCACCTGGAGTGCAATCTCTCCCTGCCAGCGTCATTCCGTATTGTTTCTGGACGCCGTGGCCATGCCCGCGCACGCAGGAACCCTTGCGCGTACGCGTGACATCACAATGCTCCCGCAATTGCGGCGGAAGCGACGGCAGAGCCGAGGTTCCCCTCTTCCGGAACGCCGAGGGAATCACACATGAAGTGACACTAGGCGACACTATCCCCATCAGGGAGGACTAATTTAGGAACGGATTTGAAGCACCTGCATATCATTGAGGTAATTTCATCTATGATATGTTTACTCATATAAGGAGACTGAGCATTATGGGGATTTTACCGTTATCCCCAATGCTCTACCCGGATGTTCACATGCCCTCAGCGTTAATCGAGGATTGGTAAGATTATTCATATAATTCCATTAGACCCCATGATGTGTGCCTCACACCATGGTTGTTTGTTTATATTTTATATTATATTTTAATATTATGGATAATTTATTCACTGACATAATTTTTTAAAGTTGTAGATTGTCCTACATCGTGCACACACCAAGGTGGAACACCTATGGGTGTCCTTTTTTTTCCTTGATTGAAATTATTATTTCTATAACAGCCAAGGTAATCCCACCGTAGCTCACCTACTCTTAGCTCATATCCACTTTCACTTTTCTCCATATTTACACTTTCCTGGGTGCCTTTGTTGCTGACTGAGGTTTGATTGCTCATTATTGGTGTGGTCTGTCACGGCTTGGTTTTTTACTTGTACTTTCACTTGCACTTTCACTCACATTTTCACTTTCACTTCTTTTTCACCCTCACCTAGCATCTTCATATTTACACTGTCTTTCGCATTTATCCTTCACATTTTGCCTTAATCCTATATTCAATCCACTGCAATTGGATCTGGTCTGTGGCTTTCTTTTTTTCTTCCCCTGTTTTCCTCCCCCCTTTTTCCCTCACTTCTATACAACAGCTCCCCTTTCCTTCCTTGGGTTCCTTTTTTCTTTTTCACATCCTTCCCCACACCTCCCCTTTCCCTCCCCCCTCTCTCCCCACCAGTTTTTCCTCATCATGGTTTTCTTTCCCATCTTCTTTTTCTTCCTTTTCTGTTTCTACCATTCAGATCATCTAGTTGCAATATTTGATACCCAGCACATATATAGTGTACATGTGCACATATAATATATAAACACATATGCAAATTCTTCAATTATCCTCTTGAGCCGTCCATTCATTACACATAATACTTCTACTACAGGCACTGCTCATCCCTCTCCGCTGCCTCCCTGAACCTTTGGGATTACCTGTAGTGTGACTCCTCGTAAGGCACGCACGAGCAGTTAGCTCCCTTGTTGACTATGCCGACCATTTGGAGACGTTGGGATCAAGCAAGGGGTTTTCTCTATACAGAGGCTACTCAATATGTCTTAATACAATGTGATCAGTAAATATATATGAAAATGCCTATTATTGTCTTTCCTTTCTACTTCTCAATTAAGAATTTCAATACATGTTAACATCCCTACAGCTTACAACAAATCCTCTGAAGAAGACCCGTTGGGGTCGAAACGCGTCAGTATTCATATACAAGACTCATGTACCATTTTCTTCCATGGTGTCTCATCACTGTGTATTATGATTGTATACTGTCATGTCAGTGACGTTGTTTTTATTATTTATTATTTGTGTACCACAGCTCATGTTTTGACTATTCATGTCCAAAGCCGCATTTTTTGATACTTTTTTATAATAAAACAATTTCAATTATGCTATTTCCTCAGTATTTTTTAATTATCTTTTGCTGCCTGGAAAACAATATAACAAACAGATTACTCTTCTGCATACAGGCCAATTTTAAAGGTAATTTATCTGTTTTCAATCAGGGCATTCTACAAAACAAGGAAATTCAAATTTTGGGGGATAAATCTGCCTTCTCCGAAGGACGAGCTTATCGATGGAATACCCATCCGGTCCAACCCAAAAACTACCCACGTCGGAAATCAAAAAACAATAAGTCCAAAACCCTTAAATCTAAGATCACTTCCTCTACTGAATCTGGTCAAAATTCTTCCCAACGGGGTCGAGGACCTGGTAAACAAAAAAGAAATCAAACTAATAGAGATTAATTTGAACAAGATTCTAAGAAACGCACAGTGGATACTGATCCCTTAGATACACACCCCGTTTTTAGTGGTGTTCATTCTGGCCCACCCGCAGACACGGATCCATCTGCGGTTTTGGATCAGATGTCTACTTCTGGGACCAGTGAATGTATTCCCCTGTCACAAAAGACTTCTAGACATCCCAACACCTCCTCCTCGTTGGGTCTCACTAAATCGATTCCACAGAAACCTTTAAACCCGGCACGGGGACTTGGGTCCCCACAAGCAAACAGAGGAGGCAGAGGCTTGGACCCGTTTGTGGTCCGGATTCAGCAAACCACTTAGGTGTTATTAATCTATCTTCTTTTGAATTATCAGCTGCAGAGGTTCCAGTCCTATCTCGAGGACTAACCTTTTGTCCTGAACAAAATTTTGATGTTTTTGAAACTATCACAGACATACAACTCTTCGCATGCAGGTTACTATTGAAGTACCTGCATGTGAAGGATAATTCCAATGCTGACACTGTCGATTGGTCAACATTAGGGATGAGCTTCGAGTTCGAGTTGAACTCATGTTCAACTCGAACATCGGCTGTTCGCAAGTTCGCCGAACAGCGAACAATTTGGGGTGTTCGCGGCAAATTCGAATGCCTCGCAACACCCTTTAAAAGTCTATGGGAGAAATCAAAAGTGCTAATTTTAAAGGCTTGTATTCATGGTATTGTCATAAAAAGTGTTTGGGGACCTGGGTCCTGCCCCAGGGGACATGGATCAATGCAAAAAAAAGTTTTAAAAGCAGCAGTTTTTTCGGGAGCAGTGATTTTAATAATGCTTAAAGTGAAACAATAAAAGTGTAATATCCCTCTAAATTTCATACCTGGCGGGTGTCTATAGTATGCCTGTAAAGGGGCGCATGTTTCCTGTGTTTAGAACAGTCTGACAGCAAAATGACATTTCAAAGGAAAAAAAAGTCATTTAAACTACTCACGGCTATTAATGAATTGCCGGTCCGACAATACACATAAAAGTTCATTGATAAAGAAGGCATGGGAATTCCCCACAGGGGAACCCTGAACCAAAATTTAAAAAAAAAATGACTTGGGGGGTCCCCCTAAATTCCATATCAGGTCTGGTATAGATATTAAGGGGAAGTCCGGCCAAAATTTTAAAAAAAAATGGCGTGGGGTCCCCCTCAAAATCTATACCAGACCCTTCAGGTCTGGTATAGATATTAAGGGGAAGCCCGGCCAAAATTTAAAGAAAAAACGGCGTGGAGTCCCCCCATAAATCCATACCAGACCCTTATCTGAGCACGCAACCTGGCAGGCTGCAGGAAAAGAGGGGGGGACGAAAGAGTGCCCCCCCTCCTCCACTGTACCAGGCCACATGCCCTCAACATTGGGAGGGTGCTTTGGGGTAGCCCCCCAAAACACCTTGTCCCCATGTTGATGGGAACAAGGGCCTCATCCCCACAACCCTTGGCCGGTGGTTGTGGGGGTCTGCGGGCGGGGGGCTTATCGGAATCTGGAAGCCCCCTTTAACAAGGGGACCCCCAGATCCTGGCCCTCCCCCCTGTGTGAAATGGTAAGGGGGTACAAAAGTACCCCTACCATTTCACTAAAAAAGTGTCAAAAATGTTAAAAATGACAAGAGACAGTTTTTGACAATTCCTTTATTTAAATGCTTCTTCTTTCTTCTATCTTCTTTCTTCCTTCGGTTTCTTCCTCCATCTTCTTCTGGTTCTTCTGGTTCTTCCTCCCGTGTTCTCGTCCGGCATCTTCCTCCGCGGCATCAGCGTCTTCTTCCCTTCTTCTCCGGGCCGCTCTGCATCCATGATGGCATGGAGGGAGGCTCCCGCTGTGTGGCGCTTCTCTCTTAATCTTCTTCTCTTCATCTTCTTCTCTTCATCTTCTTGTCTTCATCTTCTTTTCGGGCCGCTCCGCATCCATGATGGCATGGAGGGAGGCTCCCTGTGTGTGACGCTTCTCCTCTTCTCACAGTTCTTAAATAACGAGGGGGCGGAGTCACCCGGTGACCCCACCCCCTCTGACGCACAGGGACTTGACGGGGACTTCCCTGTGGCATTTCCCGTGACGTCACGGGGAATGCCACAGGGAAGTCCCATCAAGTCCCCGTGTGTCAGAGGGGGGCGGGGTCACCGGGTGACCCCACCCCCCGTTATTTAAGAACCGGGGGAGGGCCAGGCTTCCAGATTCCGATAAGTCCCCACCCGCAGACCCCCACAACCACCGGCCAAGGGTTGTGGGGATGAGGCCCTGGGGACAAGGTGTTTGGGGGCTACCCCAAAGCACCCTCCCAATGTTGAGGGTATGTGGCTTGGTACGGTTCAGGAGGGGGGCACTCTCTCGTCCCCCCTCTTTTCCTGCGGCCTGCCAGGTTGTGTGCTCAGATAAGGGTCTGGTATGGATTTTTAGGGGGACCCCACGCTGTTTTTTTAAAAAATGTTGGCGCGGGGTTCCCCTTAAAATCCATAACAGACCTGAAGGGCCTGGTATGTAATTTAGGGGGACCCCCACATAATTTTTTTTTTAAGTTTTGATTTGGGGTTCCCCTGTGGGGAATTCCCATGCTGTTTTTATCAATGAGCTTTTATGTGTATTGTCGGACCAGCAATTCATTAATAGCCGCAAGTAGTTTTAAATGACTTTTTTTCCTTTGAAATGTTATTTTGCTGTCAGACTGTTCTAAACACGGGAAGATGCACCCCTTTACAGGCATACTATAGAAACCCCCCAGGTATGAAATTTAAAGGGATATTACACTTTTATTTTTTCACTTTAAGCATTATTAAAATCACTGCTCCCGAAAAAACGGACGTTTTTAAAACTTTTTTTGTATTGATCCATGTCCCCTGGGGCAGGACCCAGGTCCCCAAACACTTTTTATGACAATAACTGGCATATAAGCCTTTAAAATTAGCACTTTTGATTATTCATGTTCGTGTCCCATAGACTTTAACGGTGTTCGGGTGTTCGAACAAATTTTTTGCCTGTTCGCAAGTTCTGGTGCGAACCGAACAGGGGGGTGTTCGGCTCATGCCTAGTCAACATACAGCATGAAGGAATTCAAAGCCTTACGTGACTTAACCCTTCTTTACCAAGAGAACAATACAATAGATTTGATTGATCAAATTGATTTGGATGCTCTGTTAAATGAGGTTGAAATCAACTTCAAATCCAACTGTCATGTTCAAAAAGGCTTCTACTTCGTTTCCAGCCTCAAATACCAACCTTAATGTAACCATCTTTCTCAAACAGACCATTCGGGATATATGCAAATTACCCTGAACCAAATCCAACCCACACAATCTAACTACAGAAGAAAACTAAGCCCTCAATCGCCTAAGCAAAAATACCAAAATTGGAATCAAGCCCTCTGACAAGGGTGGCAATGTAGTTATCATGGACAATGAAGACTATACCACTATGTGCCTAAACATCCTACAAAACAAAGAATGGTATGAACAAATTTATGTTCTAAATATCAATCTGTATAACTCCACGTTCTATAATATGGTAGATCGTGCCTTCAACACTGGCGCTATTACCAAGGACCTCTATGAGTTTATTAGGACCCAACATCCCAAAGTGGCTACTTTTTACAGCCTACCTAAAATTCATAAGAACCCCAAAAATCCTATTGGCCGTCCCATTGTCTCTGGCAATAGTGCCATATCTGAAAATTTAAGTCGAGTTATAGACGCACATCTTCAACCTTTTGTCCTATCGTTGCCATCCTTTGTCAGAGATACCATACAGTTTTTACAACTAATTGACGATCTTACACTATCGGACCACTCCATTTTTGTCACCATTGATGTGGAGCCCCTATACAGCAGCATTCCCCATACCTCAGGTCTCTCTGTTGTGCAGAGGGTTCTCCAACACAACTCATGCTATGATCCTGCATTAAATGCATTTATCCTGAATGGTCTGCAATATATATTGTATCACAACTACTTCAGTTTTGACAACTCCCACTACCTCTAGGTACAGGGCTTGGCGATAGGGACATGTTGTGCCCCATCCTTCGCCAATCTGTACCTGGGGGAGTGGGAACAGTCCCTCCTTGATGACGAGGGCCTTGTCTTATACACTAACCACATCACTAAGGGGTTTAGGTATATTGACAACATTATCAAACTTATCGAATTCCTTAATTTGATCAACACCAACGATCAGAATTTGAAATCCACTATGACCTACAATCGAGACAGTGTCACTTTTTTTGATGTTTTGATCTCAACCACATCTGAAGGGAAGCTATCCAGCACTCTTTTCTGCAAGGGTACCGCTGGCAACACGGTACTTCAAGCTTCCACCCTGTACCCCTTAAGAATTCAATCCCATACGGGCAGTATTTGAGACTTCGTCGTAACTGCTCCAATGATAGTCTGTTCATCAAGGAGGCTGGTAACCTCCAAGATCGTCTTCTAGCACGTGGATATAGCCGATCATGCCTTAAGAAGGCATACAATCACACTATAAGACAATCCTGATCCAATCTGTTGTCTAAACCTAAATCTCCTAAGAGCTCTGATTCCATCCCTACTCACATCGCATCGTGATGCGTTACTCACGCCAACATGTGGCCATCAAAAATATTCTACAGCGACATTGGAACATCCTAACCGATGACCTCAATCTTAGGCATTTTGTTTCCAACCAACCGGCCATAACTTATAAACGAGCTACCTCAATTAAGGACAGACTTGTCCAAAGCGAGTACAAAAACAAACAAAAAAGATCTAAACACTGTTCTACAGTTGGCTCATTTCCATGTGGGCATTGTTCTTATTGTCCACTAATAAGAAAAGAAAAGATCTTTTATCTTCCTAATGGAGAAACATTCAAGCCCACACACTTCATGAATTGCCAGACTCGAGGTGCGGTATATTTCATGGAGTGTGAATGTGGCGCCTACTATATAGGCAAAACGAAGCAGGAATTTTGGAGACGTATATCTAAACATATGTACAGCATGCAAATAGGCAACCCATATCTTCCTGTGGGGAGACATGCCGTTTTTGCACATGGTTATACAGTACCCAAAGTAATGTTCACAGCCCTTCACAGGATGCACATACCAGATAGAGGAGGCGACTGGAACAAGGTTTTATTACAAAAAGAACAGAAATGAATATTCCAGTTACAGGCCACATCCCCTCCTGGTCTCAACGAATCTATCTTGTTTGCTCCCTTCTTACGAGGATACAGCTTACAACAAATCCTCTGATGAAGACCCGTTGGGGTCGAAACGCGTCAGTATTCATATACAAGACACGTCAGGATTCCATGGTGTCTGATCACTGTGTATTATCATTGTATACTGTCATATCAATGACTTTGTTTTTATTATTTATTATTTGTGTACCACAGCTCATGTTTTGACTAGTCATGTCCAAAGCAGCATTTTTTGATGCTTTGTTAAAATAAAACAATTACAATTACACTAATTCCTCAGTATTTTTTAATTATCTTTTGCTGTCTGGAAAACCTCTCATGGGGGACAATCCTCTTATTTGATATTTTCACTCGGGGTGTGCAGCTATTTTTGTCTTCCCTCATATGAGTGTCTTTCATTCAGTTGGAGAATGGATATTTCCTTATCAGCTAACCATTCTGATATTATTTGTTGTGGTAATGGGCTCTTCTGAGGAGTGGGAGAACCTGTCCACCACCAAGGGGGAAGGGGGGCACTCCACGAGACACGTAAAAGTGACTACCAGCATCATCTATGGTAATTTGTTTGGGCCCTAAATGAACTTGTTTAGATCATGCATGCAATGTGCATCTATGATAAAGGGTGAATCATTTCAAAAGCCACATAAAATTTTTTCGGTTCCAGTGAATCATTATTTAATGTGTCAAAGTTTTTTGTGATGATAAATGTCTGTGTGGTCTTTCCTCCAGTATATAGAGACCACACGCAAGTTTGAAACATTGTATCTCCCAACATATACATTATATATAGGTTTAGTTACCATTAGCAAAAAACTTTGTGGAAAAAAAGACATTCAGTAGAGCAGTTTAATTTTGTAGCTATTGATTATATACTAAAACAAAGGAGTGGAGATGATCAGGAACTGATTATTTTAAAAAATGGGCATATGAATAGATTCACAATCTAAATACAATATACTCACTTATATGTACTGTATATATGCAAAAAAAGGAAAGCAGGTCAGAAGTGCTGAGACAATGGCAGAACTCAGTCCCTAAAACATGTATAACTCAAAAGGAGAAATAGTTTTGCCCCTGGAACTTTAAAGAGTTGTGCCAAAATAAAATGAATAACCATGTAATAAGAAAATGTACAATTTATTTCATATAAAGTTTAAAACCAAACAAAAAAGGCACTACACGTGTCATAAAAACAAACTATACATACATTAATAAGAGTAACATTTATACAATGTAGGAGAAAATATTTTGGTTGATGCACTTTTGAGCTGGCGTCTCTACGCATTTCATAGAGCAGCGTCCACTTCATTGGGAGACAGACATAGTATTTTTGCATCTGTGAGAAAAAATAAAACGTCATAAAACAGAAAAAGAAAAAAATATATATATACAAATATATACAGTGCCTTGCAAAAGTATTCACCCCCCTTGGCTTTTTACCTATTTTGTTACATTACAGCCTTTAGTTCAATGTTTTGTTAATCTGAATTATATGTGATGGATCAGAACACAATAGTCTAAGTTGGTGAAGTAAAATTAGAAAAATATATACATAAAACTATTTTTCAGAAATAAAAAAACTGATAATTGGCATGTGCGTATGTATTCACCCACTTTGTTATAAATCCCATAAAAAGCTCCGGTGCAACCAATTACCTTCAGAATTCACATAATCAGTGAGATGTCCACCTGTGTGCAATCTAAGTGTCACATGGTCTGTCATTACATATACACACCTTTTTGAAAGGCCCCAGAGGCTGCAACACCTAAGCAAGAGGCCCCACTAACCACACACTGACATGAAAACCAAGGAACTCTCCAAACAAGTAAGGGACAATGTTGTTGAGAAGTACAAGTCAGGGTGTCAGAGAGGTTACCTGATTGGGCGTCGTCACGCGCCGGGGTGCATTGGTGCGCGCATTCCTGCGGGTGCGCGGGCGCCTGCCTCTATGGGCACTGGTGTTGGCATTTCGGCTGGCCGTGGCGGACGTGGTGGTGCCCGGGCGCGTATGTGCATTCGCGTTAGCGCGCGTTCGGCTGTGGGCGCTACTATGCGTTTGCCTGGTGGTGCTGGTGTGCATGCCGCTGTCCGGGGGCGCGCTCGGGCGTGTGCCGCTGCGTGGGCGCCTGTGTGTAACGGCGTGCGCACGGGCGCAGCATTTGGCACCAATCAGCCTATTTAGGCCTTCCTCTCCCTCTGATTAGTGCTGCCTGATCAACAGCTCCGTGCCTAGTTCCTGTTTTCTTTTCCTAGTTCCTGTTTCCTGTTCCTAGTTCCTGTGTTCCTGTGTTCCTGATCTGTTGATGACCTGGCTTGCCTTTTGTACTCTTCTGACCTCCGCCTGCATCTGACCCCGGCTTGTTTTGACCTCGCTTCTACCTGCTCCTCCTGTACCTCCGCTGCTCGCCTGTTGCCGAACCCAGCCTGTGTATTGACCTGTCTCCAGCTCCTGCTTAGCATCCATTGCCTGTGCCTCTGACTATCATCTGCTGTTTGAAGTCTGCTAACTTCTGGAATACGGACTCCTGCACAGGCTCTCATACCACTCCACACTCGTGTGCTTCCTGTCTGCTCTACCAGGGGCCACGAGTCGGATACGTAAGGGAGCCTACCCTCTGCCCAAGTGGACTCTCCGGTCTGGTAAGTGAGAGACCTGACACAGGGTTAGGTTATAAAAAAATATCCAAATCTTTGATGATCCCTAGGAGCACCATCAAATCTATCATAACCAAATGGAAAGAATATGGCACAACAGCAAACCTGCCAAGAGACGGCTGCACAACAAAATTCACGGACCGGGCAAGGAGGGCATTAATCAGAGAGGCAGCACAGAGACCTAAAGTAACCCTGGATATGCTGCAGAGTTCCACAGCAGAGACTGGAGTATCTGTACATAGGATGACAATAAGCAATACGCTCCATATAGTTGGACTTTATGGCAGAGTGGCCAGAAGAAAGCCATTACTTTCAGCAAAAAACAAAATGGCACGTTTTTGATTTTGCGAAAAGGCATGTGGGAGACTCCCAAAATTTATGGAGGAAGGTGCTCTGGTCTGATGAGACTAAAATTGAACTTTTTGGCCATCAAAGAAAATGCTATGTCTGGCGCAAACCCAACACATCACATCACCCAAAGAACACCATGCTGCCACCACCATGTTTCACTGTGGGGATGTTTTTCAGCAGTCAGGACTGGGAAACTGGTCAGAGTTGAGGGAAAGATGGATGGTGCTAAATACAGGGATATTCTTGAGCTAAACCTGTACCACTCTGTATGTGATTTGAGAATAGGACGGAGGTTCACCTTCTAGCAGGACAATGACCCCAAACACACTGCTAAAGCAACACTTGAAGGGTTAAGGGGAAACATGTAAATGTGTTGGAATGGCCTAGTCAAAGCCCAGACCTCAATCAAATAGAAAATCTGTGGTCAGATTTAAAGATTGCTGTTCACAAGCGCAAACCATCCAACTTGAAGGAGCTGGAGCAGTTTTGCAAGGTAGAATGGGCAAAAATCCCAGTGGTAAGATGTGGCAAACTCTTAGAGACTTATTCAAAGTGACTTTGAGCTGTGATAAGCGCAAAAGGTGGCTCTACAAAGTATTGACTTTAGGGGGGTGAATAGTTATGCACATTGACTTTTTCTGTTATTTTGTCCTATTTGTTGTTTGCTTCACAATAAATTTAAAAAAAATCTTCAGAGTTGTGGGCATGTTCTGTAAATTAAATGATGCAAATCCTCAAACAATCCATGTTAGTTCCAGGTTGTGAGGCAACAAAACACAAAAAATGCCAAGGGGGTGAATACTTTTCCAAGGCACTATATATATATATATATAATTAATCATGTACTAATTATATGCATAATTAGTACATGATTCACCTGCAAAATTAACATACTTACATGTAAGTAGAAGTGCAAAAAAGTCCCGACAGTGAATATATCATGGGTCACCACAGAGTGGCAATGGATCCAATGGGGTAAACTCTGTACGGGAGTTGGTAGAAGGGCAGACCCAGGGCCAGGACACAGCAGATTGAAAACCTGGGATTCAAATAAGTGAGGTAACCATGAGTTAAAAAAAACAAAAACAAAAAAAACACCCAGATGAGGTACATCCAAATTTTGTTGCACAGGCTGAGGGTGTAAAACAGTGCTAAATATAATGCATTAATACAAATATAAGCCACAAAGCCAAAGTTACTAAACACGTACAGAGAATGTGAAAATCATGCCGCTAAAGCAGCGTCCCAATTAAAAAAAAAGAGAAAAAATAAGAAATAAAAAATGCATGAAATATATGCAATACCTTTGTCATGAACCCAGAGAAATCCTAGCGGTGTGTGGCCATATCTGAGCCACAATGGTAAGTGATCATGGAAAAATGCAGAGGGAAATGGTGGGAAAGCAGAAGGTCCTTATATATGCTGGCCTGACCCAGGAGCCTGCCCCCCTAAGTGTCATGTGGGGGCTGGGCTGAAAAAACATGTATCCATGCCACCATGATGCAGGGTAAAAAGCCTCTACTGCACATGTGCATGACGTCAATGAGGCGCGATTGAGATGCCCGCCGGAAAACGTGCATGCGTAAAGCAGGGGCAAATTGAGCACGTGCCAGTGGGCAGAACAGCCTGTCATTGTGCCATACCTGATACCTCCCCAAACCTGGTACGTAGAGGACTAATAGTATGCCCGACATAACATTTTTTGCAGGGGCAGGTAATGAGGTACACAATATAGTTGGAGGAGCGAGAGAGGAATTCCTTTAGTGTGAAGGAGTTGCCTTGGAAGTATGTAATTACCCATTTTCATATTTTCTCAGGTTTTTACATTTTTATGTCTCAGTTTTTCATTCCCTATATTTTCACGTTTTCATTTTTTCAATTTTTTTTCCCCACTTTTTATTTCCTTTTATTCTCATTCTCATTTTTATTCTTCATTTTCCATTTTCGTTATTTTTTGCCTTACTTTTATTATTATTATTTATTATTCTTTACATTTATTTGATTAGTATTTTTATATTTATTTTTATTATTATTTTTTTACCATCAGGACATTACATATGTTTCTGTCACTATCCGCCTGCCCCTCCCCCCTTTTTTTGCTTCTGGTTGTATCCTATTTTCCATTCAATTTCGATTTATATACTGTATGTATCATTTTACATCTCCAAACATGAAAGGAGTCCATACGCTGATACATATCCACATATTTTTTCATATATTCTTCATTTTGTTACAATAAATTCAGCGCACACACACAGGAGCAGTATTTCTCCATGCTCCGTCATTACTTCAGCCCCGCACTCCTATGAGGGTTAATTGTCAGCAGCCATAAATACTTCTCTCCGTCTGGTGTTCCCCATTGGCTGAGGAAGGAGGCGTGACTTGCCTCTGAAACCTATTCTGACTATTCCACTATCTCATGCAGGTTCCTTCACACAGCCTACCTGGCAACTGACAGTCTCTCATTATTACCCTGTGAGTTTAAACTGTTACTATGTTTTATATTTACTCATTAAACTAAATTATTATATTACTATTAATATTACTATTGGTCGCCTGGTGCCTCTCTTCCCTTCCTCTCTTCAGTGGATAGCAGATTACATATAGGAGCCCAACAGGCAACCCCCCCCCCCCCCAAAAAAAAAAAAAAGGGAGAAAAAGGAAAAAGGGAGGAAGGAAAATTGGGGATACAATAGTGGATCATAATGACATCACAGCTCCTGGAACCAGAGATCACCCAAGGAATCACCCAAGAAATTCCCCATAACAGCTGATGAATCCAAAGTTCTAATATCAGACAAAAACAAAAAATAATTAACCACGAAATCAAAAAAAAGGGAAGAAATGGTATTTCCACAACACAAACCCATAACAATATTCACAATGCAAACAGTTTAAAAAACATGTAATATGTATATATGCACTTATTTGCAGATGCATTTAAATATAACTCTAGCAATGTGTGAATCTGTTGCCATTCTGTGGATATACAGATATATACAGTATATATATATATATATATATATATATATATATATATATATATATATACTTATTTATTTATATATTTACAACTTAAAAATATATATAATTTAAAGACAAATACAGTTGTTTATGTCTCAAATCTATTAATGTTTAATTAAAAGAATATTTATTTAAAAATAGGTTCCCATAAACTATAACAGTTCCTACACCGAACATCTAAAGTTGATATAACAAACACATAATGTAAAATTACCAAACAACATGCAAAATACTATAATGCAAATACATTGTCAACACTTCTATGTAACTTGCCCCATGTACAAATCATACAATTGGCTCTTTAATTGGTATCGCATGTTGCATATATTCCTTTACTGAATGTTAAAATGTGTTCAGAGTGTTCTAACTGAGAAACATCTGTAAAGATAATACCCTATTATATTTTCCCAGCGGTACCAATTCAAGGCTTAAAGTAGTTGTGATTGACTGATTTTGCCTCTGCAATAATGCCTGTGGCAATATGTTTGTTTTCATGTACACATATTTATGTAGAGGTAATACCACAAAGCAGATAATGCAGGAGATTGTTCTTCTGTACACATGCATTATGACTTTGCAGCTTGCTTTATTTGTAAAGGTCCATTGCTACAGTATTTTAAGTAAAATTCTGTTTGTTTTTTAAGGTAGGGTTAATCATTAATTAAATTAAAGTAAAATTGTAAAAAAAAGGAAATTACATTCTGAGTTTTTTCTGTGTTGTAATCCAAAAAATTGCAAGTACACATTGGTGTTGATTTATTAAAACTGGAGAGTGCAAAATCTGGTGAAGCTGTGCATGGTAACCAATCAGCTTCCAGGTTTATTTTTTGTCAAAGCCTAATTGAACAAGCTGAAGTTAGAAGCTGACTGACTATCATGCGCAGCTGCACCAGATTTTGCACACTCCAGTTTCAGTAAATAAACCCCATTGGTGTTGACTCTTTTACATGAATTATAGAACAACAGATTTTGTTAAACATTGAGCATTCCATTATACGCACACTTTGTATCTTGACCATGGAAACTGTCATACAGAAAATCAAGGCAAGAAAATATGTTAACACTAGCAATGTAATTTCTGATTAATATTTTTTTTCAAAACCAAAACCCTTGCAGGTGAGACTGGACTAAATTTTGAGGATATACGTACTTCCCCAAATACAAATTAATTATGTTTTCCTTTTGTTCAGTCTTCTTCTTTTGTCATCAAACACATTATGCTATATTTTTTTTTAGCACAAATTACATTCCCAACCATTGCTATTAGCATTATGTCTGATTTATGCACAAATCTGAGAAACATGGGAGGGAAGGGGGTATGAATACCCAGGAGAACAAAACAAATGGACTTTGTAGGCACCAATCATAAAAATCAATGTAAACTTTTATTTATACATAATTGTTAAAAAGAATCAGATAGATGTAAACATTTAAAAAAAAAAAAGCAACACATTGCGGAAAGTGGTAGTGTGTATCACTATCTAAGTGTATGAGAACGGATCAGGGGATAGTCCCTACAACAAAGGAAGGGATGAACCCCTTCCGTTCCCATTCAATAACCTCAAACTGATATGGCTCGGTAAGGCTCTACATGTTTCGCAAATTTTGATTGCTTCTTCAGGAGCTTGTTTGGGTTACCTGTAATGGGGAATAATAGAGAAGGACATACACCAAAAAACATTGAATAATATATTAATATTGTTTTTATATAAAGGCTTTACAATAATGCGTCTCAATCAAACCACTGAGTGCTGTGAGAGAGCAGTCCCAAAGGCCCAAAGTTCAACATGCATATGGTGACATGTGATCACATGCGGGGACGTGTCTGGTAGGAAAGTTTGTATCACCAATAGACTCAAGGGGGTAGTGACCTAAAGAGTCCTAAATGTCCGAGGGAGGGGGAGTAATGACTAGTGTACATATGTAGTGACACCGAGACATTCATATGTAGATGAGAACACGGGGCACAGTAGATGGGGGGTGGGGGTTAGGGGACAAGGAAGAGGGGGGAGAGAGGCGCAAACAAGGGGGGGAGGGGGGGAGGGGAAAACGGAAAGAGGGGGAAGGAAAGGAAAAGGGGAAGGGAAAAACACAGGGAGGGGGGGGAAGGGGGAAAGGAAAAACGGGGGGGGAAAGGGGGGGGAAGGGGGGGAAGAGAAAGAGAGAAAAAAGGAAAAGAAAAGTAGAAGAAAGGGAGCAGAGGGGGAGGTAGGTAAAAAGGCTGGGATATGGCAATTTATATACCAGCCAGAGTAAATGGGTCCGTCTTCGGATCAGGTAGAAGTTATGGGTGGTTGAAACGCCATATAATTAGAGACAAAACCTCCAATGATCAAGATGCATCAGAGAATCCAGAGACTTTAATCTGGTGAGTATAAGAAATGTATCTAATTAGCCAGTAATGACACCAACTCCTTATAATGTGCCGTTCTGTCATTCAGTCAGGAAGCATAAACAGATCCTCATATAGTTTTTATATATGGGTCTGCCTGTAGGGCTGGATAATTGTACATGAAAGGCTGCTCCTACCTTATAAGCAATGCAGGTTGAGCAGGTCTTGTAGACAACATGAGTCAGCTACTTGCTTGTAAACCTGACACCAGATGAGTCATCACTAGCATGGCTGCAATGAAGCTCTGATCCTATCCCAGCAGGGAGCTACCTAGTAGGATCCCAGAACCGCCATCTAGATAGGGAGTGAAAAGGATATAAAGGTTCCATCTACTTGTATAAATAAGGTACAACTACAGAGCGTTTAAGTATAGACTTGTATAGGTTCAGCATATTCTTACCAGACAATTGTGTTGTACAGATGAGACGTAAGGCTGCTAGCAATAGCCTTGTATCACGTCACTACCCTTTATGGCGCTCTGATGCCTGGACGTCTCATCTGTACAACACAATTGTCTGGTAAGAATATGCTGAACCTATACAAGTCTATACTTAAACGCTCTGTAGTTGTACCTTATTTATACAAGTAGATGGAACCTTTATATCCTTTTCACTCCCTATCTAGACGGCGGTCCTGGGATCCTACTAGGTAGCTCCCTGCTGGGATAGGATTAGAGCTTCATGGCAGCCATGCTAGTGATGACTCATCTGGTGTCAGGTTTACAAGCAAGTAGCTGACTCATGTTGTCTACAAGACCTGCTCAACCTGCATTACTTATAAGGTAGGAGCAACCTTTCATGTACAATTATCCAGCCCTACAGGCAGACCCATATATGAAAACTATATGAGGATCTGTTTATGCTTCCTAACTGAATGACAGAATGGCACATTATAAGGAGTTGGTGTCATTACTTCATTACTGGCTAATTAGATACATTTCTTATACTCACCAGATTAAAGTCTCTGGATTCTCTGATGCATCTTGATCATTGGAGGTTTTGTCTCTAATTATATGGCGTTTCAACCACCCATAACTTCTACCTGATCCAAAGACGGACCCATTTACTCTGGCTGGTATATAAATTGCCATATCCCAGCCTTTTTACCTACCTCCCCCTCTGCTCCCTTTCTTCTTCTTTTCATTTCCTTTTTTCTCTCTTTCTCCCCCCCCTTTCCCCCCCCCCTTTCCCCCCTCTCCTTTCCCACCCCATTTTTTCCTTTCCCCCTCCGCCCCCTCCCTGTGTTTTTCCCTTCCCTTTTTCCTTTCCTTCCCCCTCTTTCCGTTTCCCCCTCCCCCCCTTCTTTGCCCCTCTCTCCCCCCTCTTCCTTCTCCCCTAACCCCCACCCCCCATCTACTGTGTCCCGTGTTCTCATCTACATATGAATGTTTCGGTGTCACTACATATGTACACTAGTCATTACTCCCCCTCCTTCGGACATTTGGGACTCTTTAGGTCACTACCCCATTGAGTCTATTGGTGATACAAACTTTCCTACCAGACACGTCCCCGCATGTGATCACATGTCACCATATGCATGTTGAACTTTGGGCCTTTGGGACTCCTCTCTCACAGCACTCAGTGGTTTGATTGAGACGCATTATTGTAAAGCCTTTATATAAAAACAATATTAATATATTATTCAATGTTTTTTGGTGTGTGTCCTTCTCTATTATTCCCCATTACAGGTAACCCAAACAAGCTCCTGAAGAAGCAATCAAAATTTGCGAAACATGTAGAGCCTTACCGAGCCATATCAATTTGAGGTTATTGAATGGGAACGGAAGGGGTTCATCCCTTCCTTTGTTGTAGGGACTATCCCCTGATCTGTTCTCATACACTTAGATAGTGATACACACTACCACTTTCCGCAATGTGTTGCTTTTTTTTTTTTTTTAAATGTTTACATCTATCTGATTCTTTTTAACAATTATGTATAAATAAAAGTTTACATTGATTTTTATGATTGGTGCCTACAAAGTCCATTTGTTTTGTTCTCCTGGGTATTCATACCCCCTTCCCTCCCATGTTTCTAAGATTTGCAAAATAGGACGTTGGCACTGCTCTACATATAAGACCTCCACAGTCCATCCTGTGATGAGATCTAATAAATCCCCATTCTTTTGATTTATGCACAAATCAACAGTCAGGAAAGTCCATCAGGCAAGGGAAGATTACTTGCTGTTTCCTCAACAAAAGGAAATCTAGTGACTTCTCTCAGTACCCCCCAAATTCTTTGAAGCTTTACTATAAATTACCATAGATGGATAAATAAAGCAAATTAACACAGAAAGTTAATACAGTTTGTAAGTCAGTGTTGAACTTGATTCAGGCTCCTATTCTATCCAAAGCACTGGGCCACAAGTGCTTCAAAATAATTATGGTCCTCAGCACTGTTATGCCCCGTACACACGGTCGGATTTTCCAACGGAAAATGTTCAATGGGAGCTTGTTGTTGGAAATTCCGACCGTGTGTAGGCTCTATCTGCCATCGGAATTTCCGTCACACAAAATTTGAGATCTGGATCTCAAATTTTCCGACAACAAAATCCGTTGTCGTAAATTCTGATCATGTGCACACAATTCTGATGCACAAAGTTCCACGCATGCTCAGAATCAAGCAGAAGAGCCGCACTGGCTATTGAACTTCATTTTTCTTGTCGTACGTGTTGTACATCACCGTGTTCTTGACGCTTGTAATTTCCAACAAGCTTTGTGTGACCATGTGTACGCAAGACAAGTTTGAGACAACATCCGTCGGAAAAAATCCATGGATTTTGTTGTCGGAATGTCCGATCGAGTGTACGCGGAATTAGAATGATAAAGCCTTACCTTAGCAGGCTACTTTTCTGTTTTTTTTTTAAGGGCCACTCTACCAAAAAAAGGAAATATTTTACTGAGGTTAGGTTCACACCTAGAAGTTTGTGAAAGGGTGTTTTTGTGCAAATTTTTGTGTGTTTTTTTACTCATTTTTGTGCTTCATGCATAGGGCAGCACATTCATTTCAAAAGGCTGCCCTATGTATGACAAATGTGCCGGAGTAGCTCAAGTACCTTTTTGCGCTTTGAGCGTCATGTTTTTTTTAACTGCACATTTTGATGTGTTTGTGATGTGTTTTGACATGCAAAAATGCAAGTCTGCTTGCAGCATTTGGGGTGCATTAACATTGAATGGCTCTGCAAGCACAACATACAATATATCTTTAGTGTGTTTCATGAATGCATGCTAAAACCTAGGCTTGTGAATGCAGCCTTACAAGCAGGTAACAACAGATACATACCTTTGTAGCCATTAAGGGCTCTTTTATGTACTCTATTATCTTCTGGTTTAATCTTATTTCTAAGGGATTAAAGCATATCTATGGTCAAAATTTAAAATCATATAATAATTTCTACATTGTATTTTCAATTACTTCTAGCCTACTCCTTATATTCTGAATGATCATAAAGTTTGTACACTTACTTTCTGAAGATCCCCACATATTTATTTAAATTCTGTGATATGTATTAACTATGGCCTGTGAGTAAGCATTGCTGTTTCACAGAATTTACTGATCCTGCTTTATGAATTATTAAGGTGCTAGAAGAAGGAGTTTTGGGAGGTGAAGTCTGTACAGTGTGTACCATTAGTTATGTAGTCCTTAGGAACTGAAACTAAAACAGAGAGGAAGCTGCAAAGCATGTAAAGAATAGGGTTGCTGCCTATCCAGGATTCACCAGGACAGTTCGGGTTTTGAATCATGTGTCCGGGTTTCAGTCCACCTTAAACCTAGACACATTATTCAGACTAGGCTGTGGCACCACCAAGTAACCAAGATAGTTATACACAAATCTGTTGTCGCTGCAGGGGGCTGTTTGGGGGCAGGTTTGGCATCACTGAAGGGTGGGGTGATGATCTCAGCAAGAGCAATTTGGCCACACCCACTTTCATGCTCTGTATGCTACATTACTATTCTCTTTGGGGCACCTAAATGTGTCCCTGGTCTTTTATAATCCTGTAATGTTTACTGCAACGAAAAAATTGCCCTGTGCAACAAAAGTGTTTGGGTTTGGCTTGAAGAAAAGGTGGAAACCCTAGTAGAACATCCAGGCAGTTGTGGAAAGAGATGGCTAACAGACAGTAAAAACAACACGAAAGGAGATTTTTCAAGTAAGCTTATTTTGGATTGTGAAAAATATCTATTATTTGTATTGCTATTACATTGCTGATGTTATAAAATTTAATTGTATGTTGTGACCATGGATCTCCTTTAAATTCCATGATTCAAAACTATAACCCTTGCCTAGAACATAGCCACACAAAGATTTTCTTTTCTCATCTAGCAAGAGTACCATAGTGACTATTAATGTAGCTCTCATTGAACAATAAACATTGAATGCACAGGGCCTAGCTCTTAGTTGTGCTTAGTTTCAAATTAGGGTTCATGGAAACAAAGTGAAACAAGGGGGAAATATGTGCACAGAACAAACTTTTCTGTGCAATAAAGGCAATTTTAGGCCCATTGTGGTGTCTAATGGTAGGAAGACTATTCTCTTTAAAGGTTTAAAAAGGCTTATTGTTTTAAAATGATTACTCTTTAAACTCGGTGTTTGCATGGCACCAGTACTCTTCATCATAGCTTTCTGTGTTGGATTTTTAAATGAACAAAAGTTCAATAATCAACATATTATATCAATATTAATAGATCATCTGAGACTATCTTTAGGTCCAATGATTGAACAGGTATGGCTATAAGTCCACCTGTAGGTAAATTAATAAGAGAGTACCTTCTAGCTTAAAGGAGAAGTTTGGGGTACTTAAAAAACAAACATACATACTCACCCCTCTGTTGCAGCAATGCTGTGATACTGCAATTGCTCCCCACTGGCTCTAAGGCCAAGAACTGAGCAATCACTGGACCGCTGATCTTTCAGTTCTCAGTCTTCCTGGTGATTCACTGCTCTCTGCTCTGCCCCTCTAGTGTTCACTAGAGCACGGGCTGGAAAAGGGGCAGGTGCAGCTGGCTTTGGCTCTCAGCCACACACTGAAATCCAGATCTAGCTGTCAATCAGGCAGCTGGGTGGATCCTGACAATATAGTCAGAATCCTTCTGGAACCTGGAGTGACTCTGTGACATTAGTCGTCAATAGCCTTTAGCAAAAGTGCACTCCTATGACCCAGAGGAAAAGTATGGCTAAAAAAGCTTTGGTCATACTTCTCTTTTAATTTTATTGTTAGCTAGGTTAGCTTAAACCAAAACTTTCTAACACATTTTATTGAAACATTCTGTTGAAGAAGAATATTTTTTTCACATTCATTAGCATGTTTGTATTTTTAAGCTTTATTTAACCATTCAAATTATATTATCCATTCCAATAATATATTATCTAACAATGCAAAATCTTAAACATATAATATAAGAAAAAAAGTCAAACAAAAATGTCTTGAAAAGAAAATTTAAAACATTGATTCATGTTCACAGGCTTTTTCTCCATTAACCTGTAAATGAATTGACTAACTAGGTATTCTAATGATTTCCTGCTAAGCTTGCCAATTCATTTAATTACAGTATGTGAGACATTCTAAATTTCTACCACTAGTCTTTGAAAATAACCCACTTCTTTAACAAAATAGATTTATTCAATAAAGGCTTTGTACATCTTGATTGTATATATCAATTAACATTCTATTATACAGGCTAAATTCAATTCTTGGCTGAAATGTAATTAGGTACTATACATCAGACAGGCTCTAATATCTAGAGAGCCAAACTAAGGGATTTGATTTAACTGATGAGGATGAGAGGTTGTTCTAAACCTATTGCAAAAAAGCTGAAGGCAAGCCACTGGGATTTTTCACCAAGTTACCGAGGCCCCCTTGGAATATGAAAAAGCCACATCATGATGCTATACATATTAATGTTCAAAGGATGTTTTCTATTGTCTATAGCCTCCACACTAAGCCTGACAGACAGCCTGATCTATAACATCAGAGCATAAGAGGATCTGATTTATAGACAGCATTTTATGGCCTTTTCTAGCTTCATTTTTATTTAATATTGAGAATATGCTTTAGACATTTTCAATGATATAATCTCATCAAAATGCAAATTATATTTCTTGGCTAAAAACTTGAAATGGTTATTGTTTGTTACATTCTATAGAGTGTAAGTTTTAAACTGATTCCAAACTTTGAAGATTGCTTTTTAATTGGTTTTGCTCACAAACTGTCCTTTCCTATATAACACAGAAAAAAGAAATATTGTGACTTATTCTGAAAAAAAGAAGGTTTGTCTGGAGATATTTTCTGCCACTGAGCATTTATCTGTGCTATCATGTAAAAGAAACATTGCCTTTTCCTGTTGAAAGTATTTAAGTGGAAGAGCGCTATGAAGGTTAAAGTATACTTCTGACCTGAAAATAAAAATGATATTGTTTTTATGATTCACTCACTTCTGACACACTGCACAGTTATAGGGTCAGCCTGCTTAAGGTTGGCCATACACAGTTCGAATTTCAGCAGGTTCAACAGAAACCGGCCTGGATTCAAACCATTAATGGGCAGGCTAAATATACCAAGTTGATCGATCAATCAACTTGGGTAAAACCAGCCTGTTTTTGCTTACGATTATCTCAAGCGGCTGTTCTAACTGCTAACAATAATCAATGTCTTCATGCAGATAACTAATGCCATTGAGGTCTCCTGCAGACAGTCAGTGTAAGCTGTTTGCCCATACATCATATCTGCTCGCTGTCTAAATGGGGATCGGGGAGATACAGGGGCCAGAACATTTGTATTATGGGTGTATCATGTTACAAAAGGTCAACTTATCCTTTAGGCATGTATTCTGTATTAGAATAGTTGACTCTGCTGACACTTCCTTGCTTTCTAAATGTTCCAATGTTGTTTTATTTAAAAAAGGCAGTGTGGCTATGGTAAGGTCATACAACTGTTTTTTTTTTTTATGGGGTCGTTAATTAGATTTTCAGATAAAAATAATAGCAATGTATGTAAATTCAGATCAATCCATTCAATATATAATTTTCTTCTCTCACCTCTCACATAAAGGATGCATTTCTCATTCATCACAATTGCTGGTTGTGGTTCTTTCATTATTTCATGGCAATACCAGAATGCTCCAACCCCTTCTCTTAAAGAGGTTGTAAACCTCCAATGGAAAGTTGCACCTATAGGAAAGCCTATAATAAGGCTTACCCATAGGTACTGTAAATTTCTCCTAAACGTGCGCCATTTAGGACATATTTGCTGTACACCGCGCCGATGATGTCATCTGCGCATGCGCTGTGAAGAAGCGGCCCCCCATGTAATTTTTTCACTAGCGAGTGCCTCGACCTGTGGCTCCCAGAGTGATATTATTAGCCAGTCACAGAGCCGGAGTCCGCGACTCTGGAAGGAAGAGGGGCGAACATGGATGCGGCCTGCAGCTGGGACAGCACAGGCTTTGTTTGCAGGTAAGTGTCACATAATGTGCTAGTATGCAATGCATACTAGCACATTATGCTTTTACTTAGCAGGGGGAAAAAAGGAAGTAAAATTCATCAGGGTTTACCTCCTCTTTAAGACTAAACCATGTATTTTGTTCTCTGTATTACTGACTGAATAAAATAAGATCAGTTTAGAACTGCTTGCTTCCAAAAAACCTTCCATATGTATTGCAGAAATGGTGATTGAACTTCTCACTACTGTGACTATCTGCCTCCCTGATTTCCACAGTTTCTGAAAAAAAATCTTATAATTACTCTCCCAACCACACACTATATGCCACCACCTAAAACATAAACCTGATGATTGGGTGCTGGGCAACAAGAATTACAATGTAGAAAGGTAATGGTGGGGGGATGCATGTGTGTCCCATACTGGGATTTTCAATTAAGGAAATTATTTTGGCACTTTTTTCAGGTGTTTTTCTGCACATCCGGTTAAGCATATGGCATTGCTTTGGGTTGCCATACAGCCACTCCCTGGATGTGACATACCAGATGTGACGGAGTACCGGTCCTGGTGAGATATGGACAGTATTGGTGTGTACTGGCTCATGTTCCCACGCTGTGAGGCTTTAAGTGGAGGAATACATTTATGCTGGATTCTTTTATGAAAGCTCTTTATTTAATACACTTGTGAGTAGTACTCATGGTAGGGAAAAGGTGAATAAAAGTGTTTTAGCAAAATTATAACTCTTTTGGATTATTTTGTCTTCTCCGCTGCTATTGAGTATGACCATTGCAAGGAGGATGAGTGGACGACCCAGCTGTCGAGTGCTAAATGGTAAAAATATAAATATAACCAAAATAACAGCACTCCTATAATCAAACTGTAAATTAAACATCACCACTGTGAGTATACAAAATACATATAAGTAACTCCAATTGAAATACGTGAATAAACATTATTGTGAAGTCAATAGTGTCCCAGGTGCAGATAACATTCTTTGTGAGTATAGGAAAGTCTCTTTTTTCCACCAGCATGCAGACACACTACACTCTCACCAGACTTAATTGACCCATATTACAGGGAGTCAAGATGCGCACTGTTAGCATATGGCTAGGCCTCACTCTGAATAAGTCCTAACATTTTCCTAGTAGCCATTTGCTGGTGAGGGTCTGCAGTCCCCTCTGTGGTAGCAACCATTTTAGATGAAAAGGATAATTGTGCTAACTGATATTTGGTGGACTACTGATCCCAGCAAGTTCCGGTGCAAATCCTGTCAACCCTCCTGGCTACAGCAACTCGACTTCAACAACCCCACAGTCTCACCCGCTGGCTCCACATGCAATAATGGCATGTCTCTCCCAGAGTTTCACATTGTGCTTCTCACTCATGGATCCCTCCTGAATGACTTTCCTGGATATGCTCCCCGCTGTCTTCCTCCTGCTCCTGTTCCAGGACACCTCTCAATGACCGTGTAAAGAGAGTTTACCTCCCAGCTCCCGAGCTCCAGGCCCGAGGTCACCCCCCCAGAAAGGGGGTCCCTCAAGGACCACAACAGCCTAACACCACATCATTCAGTTCTTCCACCCGACAACTCCTCCCACAACAGGCTGACCATGGGTATATAAAGGAGGCCTGGCTCCTGCCAATCCTAGTTGGGGATTGTTCAGGGCTCCCAAATACACCCCGTTTCACTCCAACCCTCTGCCCTGCCTCTTTTACAGAACCTTCTCCCTGGAAACAGAGGAGGCGCCAGAGAGCTGAAGCACATGTCAGTTACCTGCTGCTACACTAAACCACTCCCCTGCCCCCAGATCAAAAACAAACAGGCCTAGCCTGCCTAAATTTACCTGCACTGGCAGTAAAAACACAAACACTACTCTAGCACCTACATACCTAAGGTAGAGGGTGCTACACAAGGTTTATATCTATGTGAGGATAAACAATATTGTTATAGCGCGACCTTGCCTAAATGTGATAATAGTGGTAGTGTACTAATTTTAGATTTATGGTGGCAGCAATAACTAAGTTTATTGGTTAATTGTAATATTTACTTCAAGGCACGGGTTTAAATTTGTTGACGTGCGTACACATTTTTGGGAGGTTATTTTATTTTTTATAAGAAAAAACACTTTATAAGTTATATCCAATTGCCTTTGGGGATCATCAATGTTTTACCTGTAAGAGCAAATTGGACCTGGCTTTATAAATTGTGTTTTTTTTTTTTGTTTTTTTTTTGCAATAAAGATTTATTATAAAGAATAAAGCATACATTGTGTACATACATATGGTTTTTTGTCTTCAGTTTTGGGACTCTGAGGATTTTAAATATATGTATTTAATTATTTATTCATCTATGTATTTATTTTCTACACAGTTTCCATATAGTGTAAACTATGTAGCCACATATTTTCTTCTCATATTTCACTTTTGTAGTTTGGTTATGGCTTTGTCTTTGGCTGCCACGCAAAGTTACTGAGGCAATGCATTTGGAACCTAACGTCTAAATTGATAATTTGTAACAAGGTGGTGCAGCATGGCATATGACACACTTTATAAAAAGGTAGATTGGATGATACCTGCCAATGACTGCAATCTTAAAGTAAATGTAATTTGGTAACAGTAGTAGATGTTTTTTAAGAATGTATTTAAATTATTATTTTTAATCAGATAAATATAACTATTGCACATAGTTTTTTCATAGTTTCAACCTGCAGTCCACTGGGATGAGCTAAAAGCATAACCAGCAGCTCTCTACATATTTTCTAAAAACAGTTGCTTTTCTCAAATAGACGTGAACAGCTGGGGAGATCATATTATACATATTGAATAATGACGCAAACAAGAAGGACACACCCTTCCACATTTATCCCAAGAAAATTTCCTAACTTAAACAGTTTATACCAAATAATACATTACTGTTTATTGCTGCTACTATTAGCATTTAGTTCACAATATCATTTTTTTTTTGTTGCATTATGAGAACAACAATTTGTGAAGTGAACAGAACAATGCATTCTTCACATTCTGACACCTAAAGAGTGTCTAAGAGATATTTTACAGGACATGAAAGAAATGAGGCAGACAGATGCCTTGTGTAGGTAATAATGATGTGACTTCTACATGCATCATGCTACTACAACCCAGCAGGGCTGTGCAGTTACAATAAGCCATGCTCTGATGGTCTGACAACTAAATATATTATTCAAAACATTCTCTTTTACATAATCAGATAAACAAAATAAAAAGTCTCACACTTATTTATTTTGCAGCCTTCCCAGAGCTGTTTATAGAAAGCTGTACAACAACTGTCACTTTCTATTATAGATGCTAAATGTATAAGAATTGATGGGCCTTTCTAGCTAATGTCATTAGAGGAAACCTGGTTTGTTTTTTTGTAATGAACAATGTCACAGTTTATTTGTCTCCTTTTGATGTATGAAACAGTGGCAGATGTTAGTGGCAGATTTCATGAAAAAGGGGCACAAAATCAACAAACACAATTTGCATAATGTCCCAAAAAAAAAGAAAAAGAAAACTCAGAAAATAACCTCTTTTAAGTTTACGTATTATACTTTACACACACAAACATGGATGTGTATATGTCATTGAATGATGCGGGAAGAGGACAATATTAGCTAATTCTTGAATGATAGATCACTTTAATAACAGTAGATATTCTGAATCCCAAGTAGATAAACAGAGGTGTGTTAATATGCTCTGTAACATGCAAAACCTGTGCAAACAAGTTCGATAGACAGATAGATAGAACCAAAAATGAAAGTTTTTTGTTACTTTGAAGTTCAAAGCATGTTCAAAGGGAGCAAATGTGGAATGACACACCTTGAAGCAGCTTATAAATTTTATTGTGGCACATCTATTCAGAGTAAAGTGAAATAAAAAATGAAAAATGGAACTTCCGCTTTAAGGGAAGGTGACCCCCTGACATGCCACATTCGGCATGTCATTTTTTTGGGGGGGCGGAAACCCTCTTTTTAGAGAGTTTAGGCTCCCGGGGCACTGTGGTGCCGGAAGTAAGTTCACCTCTCCCTCTCCCCCCTCCCTCTTGGCAATCATCTGGGACACGTCACATATCCCAGATGATTGCCCAGCCAGTCACAGCATGCAGCGCGGGCTCGCACATGCACAGTGCGTGCCCAGCTGTGAAGCCACAGCCAGGCGCCCACAGTGACAATGCCAGGGTGCTTCAGAGAGGAGGAGAGACGAATGGGGCTTCGTTCCCTTGCATCCCTGGACCCTTGGACAGGTAAGTGTCTGATTATTAAAACTCAGCAGCTGCAGTATTTTCAATCGGATTCAGGTCTGGGCCCTGGCTGGGCATACAGCCAGTACTTGCCAGATATTCCTGCAGCTCCTTTAATGTTGCTGTAGGCCTCTTGGCAGCCTCCCTGATCAGTTTTCTTCTTTTCTTTTCATCAATTTTAGAGGGACGTCCAGTTCTTGGTAATGTCACTGTTGTGCCATATTTTCTCCATTTGATGATGACTGTCTTCACTGTTTTCAATGGTATATCTAATGCCTTGGACATTTTTTTGTACCCTTCTCCTGACTGATACCTTTTAGCCATAAGATCCCTCTGATGCTTTGGAAGCTTTCTGTGGACCATGGCTTTTGCTGTAGGATGTGACTAGGAAAATGCCAGGAAAGACCTACTAGAACAGCTGAACTTTATTTGGGGTTAATAAGAGGCACTTTAACCACTTGAGCCCCGGACCATTATGCTGCCTAAGGACCAGAGGTCTTTTTCCAATTTGGCACTGCGTCGCTTTAACTGCTAATTGCGCGGTCATGCAATGCTGTACCCAAACAAAATTTTCGTCCTTTTCTTCCTACAAATAGAGCTTTCATTTGATGGTATTTGATCACCTCTGCGGTTTTTATTTTTTGCGCTATAAACGGAAAAAGACCGAAAATTTTGAAAAAAAATGATATTTTCTACTTTTTGTTATAAAAAAAATCCAATAAACTAAATTTTAGTCATACATTTAGGCCAAAATGTATTCGGCCACATGTCTTTGGTAAAAAAAATGTCAATAAGCGTATATTTATTGGTTTGCGCAAAAGTTATAGCGTCTACAAACTAGGGTACATTTTCTGGAATTTACACAGCTTTTAGTTTATGACTGCCTATGTCATTTCTTGAGGTGCTAAAATGGCAGGGCAGTACAAAACCCCCCCAAATGACCCCATTTTGGAAAGTAAACACCCCAAGGAAATTGCTGAGAGGCATGTTGAACCCATTGAATATTTATTTTTTTTGTCCCAAGTGATTGAAAAATGACAAAAAAAAAAAAAAAAATTTACAAAAAGTGGTCACTAAATGATATATTGCTCACACAGGCCATGGGCCTATGTGGAATTGCACCCCAAAATACATTTAGCTGCTTCTCCTGAGTATGGGGATACCACATGTGTGGGACTTTTTGGGAGCCTAGCCGCGTACGGGGCCCCGAAAACCAATCACCGCCTTCAGGATTTCTAAGGGTGTAAATTTTTGCTTTCACTCTTCACTGCCTATCACAGTTTCGGAGGCCATGGAATGCCAAGATGGCACAAAACCCCCCAAAATGACCCCATTTTGGAAAGTAGACACCCCAAGCTATTTGCTGAGAGGCATATTGAGTCCATGGAATATTTTATATTTTGACACAAGTTGCGAGAAAGTGACACTTTTTTTTTTTTTTTTCATAAAGTTGTCACTAAATGATATATTGCTCACACAGGCCATGGGCATATGTGGAATTGCACCCCAAAATACATTTAGCTGCTTCTCCTGAGTATGGGGATACCACATGTGTGGGACTTTTTGGGAGCCTAGCCGCGTACTGGACCCCGAAAACCAATCACTGCCTTCAGGATTTCTAAGGGTGAAAATTTTTGATTTCACTCTTTACTGCCTATCACAGTTTCGGAGGCCATGGAATGCCCAGGTGGCACAAAACCCCCCCAAATGACCCCATTTTGGAAAGTAGACACCCCAAGCTATTTGCTGAAAGGCATGGTGAGTATTTTGCAGCTCTCATTTGTTTTTGAAAATGAAGAAAGACAAGAAAAAACATTTTTTTTTTTCTTTTTTCAATTTTCAAAACTTTGTGACAAAAAGTGAGGTCTGCAAAATACTCACTATACCTCTCAGCAAATAGCTTGGGGTGTCTACTTTCCAAAATGGGGTCATTTGGGGGGGTTTTGTGCCACCTGGGCATTCCATGGCCTCCGAAACTGTGATAGGCAGTGAAGAGTGAAATCAAAAATTCACGCCCTTAGAAAGCCTGAAGGCGGTGCTTGGTTTTCGGGGTCCCGTACGCGGCTAGGCTCCCAAAAAGTCTCACGCATGTGGTATCCCCGTACTCAGGAGAAGCAGCAGAATGTATTTTGGGGTGTAATTTCACATATTTCCATGGCATGTTTGAGCAATATATCATTTAGTGACAACTTTGTGCAAAAAAAAAAAAAAAATTTGTCTCTTTCCCGCAACTTGTGTCGCAATATAAAATATTCCATGGACTCGACATGCCTCTCAGCAAATAGCTTGGGGTGTCTACTTTCCAAAATGGGGTCATTTGGGGGGGTTTTGAACTGTCCTGGCATTTTATGCACAACATTTAGAAGCTTATGTCACACATCACCCACTCTTCTAACCACTTGAAGACAAAGCCCTTTCTGACACTTATTGTTTACATGAAAAAGTTTTTTTTTTTTGCAAAAAAATTACTTTGAACCCCCAAACATTATATATTTTTTTAAAGCAAATGCCCTACAGATTAAAATGGTGGGTGTTTCATTTTTTTTTTTCACACAGTAATTGCGCAGCGATTTTTCAAACGCATTTTTTGGGGAAAAAACACACTTTTTTTAATTTTAATGCACTAAAACACGCTATATTGCCCAAATGTTTGATGAGATAAAAAAGATGATCTTAGGCCGAGTACATGGATACCAAACATGACATGCTTTAAAATTGCGCACAAACGTGCAGTGGCAACAAAATAAATACATGTTTAAAAGCCTTCAAAAGCCTTTACAGGTTACCACTTTAGATTTACAGAGGAGGTCTACTGGAAAAATTACTGCACTCGATCTGGCCTTCGCGGTGATACCTCACATGCATGGTGCAATTGCTGTTTACGTTTGACGACAGACCGCCGCTTGCGTTCGCCTTAGCGCGAGAGCAGGGGGCGACAGGGGTGTTTTTTTTTTTTTTTCCTTTATTATTTTTTTGCTTTTTAATCTTACTTTTAAACTGTTCCTTTCATATTTTTTTTTTTAATCATTTTTATTGTTATCTCGGGGAATGTAAATATCCCCTATGATAGCAATAGGTAGTGACAGGTACTCTTTTTTGAAAAAATTGTGGTCTATTAGACCCTAGATCTCTCCTCTGCCCTCAAAGCATCTGACCACACCAAGATCGGTGTGATAAAATGCTTCCCCAATTTCCCAATGGCGCTATTTACATCCGGCGAAATCTAAGTCATGAAATACTCGTAGCTTCCGGTTTCTTAGGCCATAGAGATGTTTGGAGCCACTCTGGTCTCTGATCAGCTCTATGGTCAGCTGGCTGAATCACCGGCTGCATTCTCAGGTTCCCTGTTGAGACAGGAGAGCCAGAGAAAAACACGGAAGACGGTGGGGGGGGCATTCCCTCCCACGGCTTGTAAAAGCAGTCTAGAGGCTAATTAGCCGCTAGGATTGCTTTTACATGAAAGCCGACCGCTGGCTGAAAAGAATGATACCAAGATGATACCTAAACCTGCAGGCATCATTCTGGTATAACCACTCAAAGTCGTGAATGGCGTACCTGAAGACAAAAAAATGGTTAACAATGGTTAACAATAAAGCACAGTAAAGTGTAAATAATTACACACCTGAAAAACAAACATGATAAAACATAATAACAATAACAATAACAATAACAATAAAACATTGCAGAATAGAATACAGTAAAAAAGAGCAGAACAATAGAGAGAGAGAATAGAGAGAGAGAGAACAATAAAACAACAACTATTTTTTTTTATTTCATATTTTTTTTTTTTTTACACTTTTTTTGTAACTAACTTTTATAACGGTAACTGGTTCCAGGTTCGGGTCTCTCAAAATGCGATGGCATTTTGGGAGACCCTGTGAAAGTGTGCCTAGTCTGTGCAATGCTGTACCCTACGCTAATACTCAACTAGTGAATGGTAGCGTTCAAAACATTCACCAATGCAAAGACCAGGATTGTCAGGACAGGAGGGACAATAATAGTGGGTGTCACGCCTATATCCGCGCTTGCTGCAGACACGACATCTTTTTTGGGGGGTTCGTTGGGTAGGGGTACTCGGGAGGACATAAAAATGCCTCTCATGCAGCCGACTGCATTTGGTTGGGGATGTGAATGGGGGAAGTACGGGCGCTGCAGAAGCGGTGGGTTCCCAATTAGGATTGGCGAATGCAGCAGGAAGGGCACTATGGGCACGACGGGCCTGTGTTTGTCTTTTTGGTGGCAGCGGGACACTACTTGTGCTTGCCACCTCACCAGCTTCAACTGCACTTATGGGACTCGCCACGTCACCACGTGTTACTGCAGTGCTGGTTTGACTACGACCGGGGTGTACTAGGCCGCTGGCGCTTGCCAGTTCACCAAAACGCTACCAAAAAACTGTTAGCGATCGCAGGGATCAGGCCTGACTCTGCGAACGCTGCAGTTATGCGTTTAGTGTTTTGTAAGTGACAGTGATCGATCGATACTGCACTTGGGTGGGCTGGGCCGGGCCGGGCGGAGGGGCAAAACGCAGGTGCTAGCAGGTATCTGGGCTGATCCCGCTAACACTGCGTTTTTGGGAACCCTAAACTGCTGGTGACGCTAGTATAGATCTGATCGGATCAGATATTGATGCGATCAGATACTATACCACTAAGGGAGGTGTATGGTGCGTGCGTGGGTGTTAGCGGTACTGGCGCTAATCTGACGCTGCCTGGGGCTGGTACTTGCCAGTTCACCAAAATACTACCAAAAAAACTGTTAGCGATCGCAGGGATCAGGCCTGACTCTGCGAACGCTGCAGTTATGCGTTTAGTGTTTTGTAAGTGTCAGTGATCGATCGATACTGCACTTGGGTGGGCTGGGCCGGGCGGAGGCGCAAAACGCAGGTGCTAGCAGGTATCTGGGCTGATTCCGCTAACACTGCGTTTTTGGGAACCCTAAACTGCTGGGGACGCTAGTATAGATCTGATCGGATCAGATATTGATCCGTTCAGATACTATACCACTAAGGGAGGCGTATGCTGCGTGCGTGGGTGTTAGCGGTACTGGCGCTAACCTGATGCCTGGGGCTGGTGCTTGCCAGTTCACCAAAATGCTACCAAAAAAACTGTTAGCGATCGCAGGGATCAGGCCTGACTCTGCGAACGCTGCAGTTATGCGTTTAGTGTTTTGTAAGTGACAGTGATCGATCGATACTGCACTTGGGTGGGCTGGGCGGAGGCACAAAACGCAGGTGCTAGCAGGTATCTGGGCTGATCCCGCTAACACTGCGTTTTTGGGAACCCTAAACTGCTGGGGACGCTAGTATAGATCTGATCGGATCAGATATTGATCCGATCAGATACTATACCACTAAGGGAGGCGTATGCTGCGTGCGTGGGTGTTAGCGGTACTGGCGCTAATCTGACGCTGCCTGGGGCGACGCATATCACCGCCGGGCGATCGGGGGGCTAAACCTTTATTCGGTAATAAACGGCGGGTGCCCTGACACTATAAAAAATAAACAAACTAACCAGCGTCAACCGTAACGGTTATACGGTGATCAGTGGTGAAAGGGTTAACTAGGGGGCAATCAAGGGGTTAAAACATTTATCAGATAGTATAGGGGGGTCCCTGACGCTATAAAACGCTGACGGCGAACCTAAATATTTACCTCACTAACTAGCGTCACCAGCGACACTAATACAGCGATCAGAAAAATGATCGCTTAGTGACACTGGTGACAGGGGGTGATCAAGGGGTTAAAACTTTATTAGGGGGGGTTAGGGGGGTACCCTAGACCTACAGGGGGGTAATACTAACTGTCCCAACACTGTAACTGTCACAAACTGACACTATGCAGTAATCAGAAAAAAAAAAAAAAAAAAACTGCTGGTGTCAGTTTGTGACAGGGGGGGGGTGATTGGGGGGGGATCGGGGGGCGATCGGGGGGGGGATCGGGGTGTTTTGTGTGCCTGGCATGTTCTACTGTGTGTGTGTGTGTTGGTGCACTCACATTGATGTCTTCTCTCCTCGGGCCGGAACGGAAATTACCGAGCCGAGGAGAGATGACATCATTTCCTTTGCTGCTGTTTAGCATACAGCAGCAAAGGAAGATTCTCATTGGCCGGCGGCGATCGCGAGGGGGGGGCCACGAACGGATGGTCTCCCCCTCATCACCGATTGCCGCTGGACAAAAGACGACCGCCTCGGGCACCGGGGGGGGTCCGATCGGACCCCCCACCCGCGGAAGGCAAATCACGTACCCTGTACGTGATTTTGCCTGTCCGTGCCACTTTGCCGACGTACATCGGCGTGAGGCGGTCGTCAAGTGGTTAACTTATGACAGGTGTGTACTGACTCCTATTTAACATTAGTTTGAATGTTAAAATGAAGGAAGAACAGGTGTGGGACTTTAAACAAGGCACATGGGAGCAAGGGTATGAGTTGGATAAAATTGTGTTTTAATGATGGGAAAATTTAACAGAAGATCATACAATACATCATTAAGCATAAAAGATAGTACATAAATAGTTTGACAAATTCATACAGTACATAATTAGGCACATAGCTCTGCATATGTTGGCACTCGGCTCTAAAGTATATAATTAAATGATATATTCGAAAACTAAAGCATCAAAAATGGCAAATGTAAACCAATGGATATATGTTGGTAGGAACGTATCAAAAATAGCAAATATAAACCAATGGGTACATATTAATGGGAATGTTATATGCATAGGGGTTCATGTAGTGTACACCTAACGGTAGATAGAAGCTCTACATCGTAACGTCGTTTCGGGGCCATAGATATGTTTTTCTCACACAGACACCCAGCGCCCATTTTTTCACCCAGTGATCACCTCCCCACCCACACACCTGTTCTCACACCTTGACCCCACCTGGGGGGTCCGTTGTGTTGGTCTTGCTCGTCGGACCATGCCCCCTCAGCTTCGGGACGGGGCATCTATGGTTGGCATGGCGCCTTGGGCCGCATCGCTTCCACGCAGACACCGCTGTGAGTCCAGTACTACCAACAATATGGTATTCATATTTTACAATTTTCTTGCTACATTTTTTTACCATTCATTACCGCCATTTCCCCAACCCATAGGTATGGCTATAAGGCCCCGAAACGACGTTACGACGTAGAGCTTCTATTTACCGTTAGGTGTACACTACATGAACCCCTATGCATATAACATTCCCATTAATATGTACCCATTGGTTTATATTTGCTATTTTTGATACGTTCCTACCAACATATATCCATTGGTTTACATTTGCCATTTTTGATGCTTTAGTTTTCGAATATATCATTTAATTATATACTTTAGAGCCGAGTGCCAACATATGCAGAGCTATGTGCCTAATTATGTACTGTATGAATTTGTCAAACTATTTATGTACTATCTTTTATGCTTAATGATGTATTGTATGATCTTCTGTTAAATTTTCCCATCATTAAAACACAATTTTATCCAACTCATACCCTTGCTCCCATGTGCCTTGTTTAAAGTCCCACACCTGTTCTTCCTTCATTTTACCATTTAACCGGGATGGAGGAGGGGTTTCGAACGGCCCCCTTATCCTCATGCAAAGTCCCACCCGTTTGCCCTTATTCTTCTCACATTAGTTTGAATGTGATTGCCTTATTATGAATACAGCTACATCCCCAGTTATAGGAGGGTGTGCACACTTATGCGACCCCGTTATTTTAGTTTTTTATTTTTACTTCCTAATTCTAAAAGATTTCAGTTTGTTTTTCAATTGAGTTGTACAGTTTATAGGTCACTTAGAAGTGCCTTCTGCTTGTTTTTTATTGCCAGAGATTTGCTTCCCTCTTGGAGTGCTGCTCAAGTGCCATCCTAGTCACCTGTATGCCTGATCCACAATTTTCTCTGGTTAGTCCTGTTATCCAGAGTGCCCTTCTTCTCACCATTCTGTTCTGATTATTGGCTATGTTGTGTGATAAAAGCACATCTTTACATAAGTTTGTGCTAGCTGTGCCTCTGCCTTAGGCTGAAACCTGATTTGTTGTCATTCCTATGGGGGGGTTACACTACAACACTAGCCACCGCTCCCTCATCATTCTTATAGAATTGGATATGTGTGTGTGTATATTTTGTATGCCTCTCCCCTTCTTCCAGCCATTAGGCAGACATAAATCAGTGAGCAATTTCTAAAAAGTGCACTGAAGAATAAAGAGTACCTGTCAAGCTATCACAAGAAATGTTGTTCATCTCTTGTGATTGCAATAAAGTCAAATGAAAAAAATTAATAAAAAGTGTAAACAAAAGTTTAAATAAATTAAATGTAAAAAAAATGAAAGAACCTCTGCCCTCCCTCCATGCTCACGTGAAAAAGCAATCAAGCATGTATGTCCAACATGCATATGAAAACAGTGATCACACTACACATGTGAGGTATCATCTCAAATGTCACAATGAGAGCAATAATTATAGCACAGAGCCCATTTAACTGCAAACTAGTAAACCTGTAAAGGCTTTTAAAGATTTTTAGGTACCACTGTTTGTTGCCATTTCACAAAGTGCAAAATTTCAAAACTTGACATGTTTATTATCAATTTACTCAACGCACCATCATCTTTTATGGTATTATATTGGGGTTCTGTGCACTAAAATTAAACAGCCACCCTTTTATTCTCAATGGCATCTGCTTTCAGAAAATATATACTGTTTGGGGATTCTAAGTAATTGTAATCTATGTGAAAAATTTAAAAATTGCCCTGGGCAGCAAGTGGTTAAATACATCAAGTGGTAAATAAGGTTTACAAGGGCAGTACAGTGGTACCTTGGATTATGAGCATAATTCGTTCCAGAAGAATGCTTATAAGCCAAAGCACTCATATATATCAAAGCCAGTTTCCCCATAGAAATCAATGGAAACTCAGATAATTTGTTCCACAAATTATCGGAAACCGCTCAGAGCCACTCAGATGCACTCGGAAACACTCGGAGAGGCTCAGAAAGACTGGGGAACTGAGTATTTCCAAGTGGCTCCAAGCTCATCCGAGTGCATCCGAGCGTCTCCAAGTGTCACCGGCGCCCCCGCACCTCTGGCCAAATACGGTAATACACACTGCAGAGGCTTGAACCCTGCTCGTTTTGCAAGACAACGCTCACAAACCGAGTCAGGATTTTTAAAAAATAATAGCTCGTATTTCAAAATGCTGATTAACCGCGTTACTCGTGATCTGAGGTATTACTTGTATTTTCAATATGAAGCTAAAGTCAAGAGCATGGGAGTATGACCTCAAACTAACAGGAGTAAAGTTAAAAACGAACCTGTTTTTTGTTATGGTCCACTGGAGATGAGTTTCTTCATTCACCACAAAACAATACACACAAGCTGGTACTCTACTTTCTCCCCAGAATCACAGGCAGGTGAATCTGGGCTCAGCAGTCTGAGAGAGACTAAAGTAGTAGCCAACATATGTTGTTGAGCTTGTTCTGTTACAGCTACTGGCTCTTATGCTGCTACTCCTCCTCCTCTCTGTGTGCTGTCACAACCTCTCCTTTGTTTGCGCTGTCAATCACAAGTAATTAGTTATTTGTCTCCTTGTTTTTGCATGTTCAAAAAGGCATGAGGGGGGCCCTTTCTGACCACACACCTAGCTTTAAACTGGCCATAGATGACTCCGTTTTTTTATTCAACCAGCAGGTTGAACTAAAAAAACTGACAAGCTTCCCCCATCCACACATTCAAGGTGGATGGATGGACGATGGATGGGGGAATCCTTACCATGCCATCAGATCACACAGATTAGCGCTGCAGGCTATAGTTTGTAGTGCTGATTGAGCGGCTATAATCTGACAGCTTGGTTGAACAGAAACTGATCAGTTGATCAACTTCTGTTTAACCACAGTGGCCACACATGGATCGAAATTCTGCTGGTCCCTGCTGAACCTGACCAGAGGACCCGGCGCATCATGGTATCACGGCCGTTTACCATGTGATCGCTCCGTCAAATGATGTAAACATGTAAACAAACCATGAGGCCGGTTCCTCTCTCCCCTCTGTGTACCGATCGGTACAGAGGGGGTGGGATCGGATGGCAGCAGCGCTGTGGGCTGGATGTGTAGTGCCCACAGCGCTGCTCTGTGACAAATGCAGTCACATCCAGCCATCCATCCATCCATGCTCAGCCATCCCTCCATGCTCAGCAATACCCTGCACTACTCTGCAATACCTCGCAATACTCTGCAATACTCTGCAATGCCCTGCAATACTCTGCAATACCCTGCAATATTCTGCAATACTCTGCCATACTCTGCCATACTCTGCAATACCCTGAAATACTCTGCAATACTCTGCAATACCCAGCAATACCCCGCAATAGTCTGCAATACCCCGTAATACTCTGCAATACCCTGCAATACTCTGAAATACTCTGCAATACCCCGCAATACTCTGCAATACCCTGCCATACTCTGCAATACCGTGCCATACTCTGCAATACCATGTCATACTCTGCAATACCCTGCCATACTCTGCAGTACCCTGCCATACCCTGCCATACCCTGCAATACCTTGCCATACTCTGCCATACCCAGCCATACTCTGCCATACACAGCCATACTCTGCAATACCCAGCCATACCCTGCAATATCCTGCCATACTCTGCAATATCGTGCCATACTTTGCAATACTCTGCAATACCCTGCAATACCCTGCCATACTCTGCAATACCCAGCCATACTCTGCCATACCCTGCAATACCCTGCCATACTCTGCAATACCCAGCCATACTCTGCAATACCCAGCCGTACTCTGCAGTACTCGATGATACCCAGCCATACTCTGCAATACCCAGCCATACTCTGCCATACCCAGTCATACTCTGCAATACTCGGTGATACCCAGCCAGTCTATTTTGGGGTGTCATTTTTGGTATGTACATGCTATGTGTTAGAAATATTGTATAAATGGACAACTTTGTGTTAAAAAAAATGTGTTCTAACCACTTCCCGCCCGCCAGCCTTCATACGACGTCCTTGACTTTGTGCGGGGGTATCTGAATGAGGCCTGCAGCTACAGGCTTCATTCAGATATCAGCTTTTTCAGCCAGCGATTCCCTACACCATGAGAACAATCATAGCGGCTGTTCCACTGCTTGTCCCCCCTCCTGCTGCCCTCAGGTGCTTATACTGACTCACCGCTATGATCGAAGCCAAGATGTTTTTTTTATTTTATATCAGGCTTCCCAGCCTAGAGGTGAGATGTGGGGTCCTATTGACCCCATATCTCACTGTAAAAAGGACCTGTCATGCCCTATTCCTATTACAAGGGGTGTTTACATTCCTTGTAATAGGAATAAAAGTGATCAAAAAATGTATTTTTTCAAAAAAAGTGTCAAACTAAAATAAATAAAGTAAAATGAACAATAAAATTTTTTTTTCTTAACTTCTTCAGATCCGCGTTATTGCCAAATGACAGCAACAGCGTGGACCTACATTGCCGGGATGACGTCTATTGACATGGTCCCGTGCACGAGCGGCCTGCACACCCTGCAGGGCGCGCGTTGTGCGCTCGGTGATCAGCGAGTCTATGAGACTCGCCTCATCACAGATCAGAGTAAGGGTTCGGTCCCGACCCCTTACCACATGATCAGCTGTCAGCCAATGACAGCTGATCATGTGATGTAAACAGAGCCAGTAATCTGCTATTTTTCCTCCTCGCGCTGACAACGTGAGGAGGAAAAAAAACCCCGATCACCGGCGGCCGTGAGAGGGACATCAGTCCTGATCACGACGATCATCTGCCCCCTACCAGTGACACAGCAATAGGCAGCAGTGCCGCCTACCAGTGCCCACCAGCGTCACCCATCAGTGCCCACAGTGCCATCCATCAGTTCCATCCATCAGTGCCCACAGTGCCACCCATCAGTTCCCACAGTGCCACCAATCAGTGCCACCCATCAGCGCCCACAGTGCCACCCATCAGCGCCCACATCAGTGCAACAACAGTGCTGCACATCAGTGCTACCTATCAGTGCCCATCAGTGTCACCTACCAGTGCCCATAAGTGCCCATCAGTGTCGCCCATCACTGCCCATCAGTGCCACCCATCAGTGCCCCCCATCAGTACCACCCATCAGTGCCCCCCATCAGTGGTACCTTTCAGTGCCCATCAGTGCCACCTATCCATGCCACCCATCAGTGCCACCCATGCCACCTTATCTGTGCCCATCAGTACCGCCTTATCTGTCCCCATCAGTGCTGCCTTAACTGTGCCTATCAGTGCCGCCTTAACTGTGCCTATCAGTGCTGCCTTAACTGTACCTCTCCATGCCCATCAGTGCAGCCCATCAGTGCCCGCCAGTGCCGCCTCATGAACGCATATCAATGAAGGAGAAAAATTACCTGTTTGCAAAATGTTATAACAAACTTTGAAACAATTTTTTTATTTTTTTTTCAAAATTTTCCATCTTTTTTTGTTTGTTTAGCAAAAAATAAAAATCCCAGCTGTGATTAAATACCACCAAAAGAAAGATCTATTTGTGGGAAAAAAATGATAAAAATTTCATTTGGGTACAGTGTTGTATGACCGCGCAATTGTCATTCAAAGTGCAACAGCGCTGAAAGCTGAAAATTGTTCTGGGCAGGAGGGGGGTTTAAGTGCCCAGTAAGCAAGTGGTTAAAGTGCCCCTGTCCCCGTGTGCTCGCATGCAGAAGCGAACCCATACGTAAGTCCCGTCCACATATGAAAATGGAGTTGAAACCACACATGTGAGGTATCGCTGCGATCGGTAGAGCGGGAAAAATAATTTTGGCCCTAGACCTCCTCTGTAACTCAAAACATGTAACCAGTAAAAAATTTTAAAGCGTCACCTATGGGGATTTTTAAGTAGCAAAATTTGGCACCATTCCACGAGTGTGTGCAATTTTGAAGGGTGACATGTTAGGTATCCATTTACTCGGCATAACCTCATCTTTCACATTATGCAAAAACATTGAGCTAAATTTACTGTTTTATTTTTTTTTTAAGCACAAAACTGTTTTTTCCAAAAAAAGCGTTTGAAAAATTGCTGCACAAATACCGTGCGAGATAAAAAGTTGCAATGACCGCCATTGTATTCTCTAGGGTCTTTGCTAAAAAAAAATATATAAAGTTTTGGGGTTCTATGTAATTTTCTAGCAAATAAATGATGATTTTTACATGTAGGAGAGAAATGTCAGAATTGGCCTGGGTGCTCCAGAAAGCCTGAAGGTGCTCCCTGCATGTTGGGCCTCTGTATGTGGCCACACTGTGTAAAAGTCTCACACATGTCATATCGCCATATTCGGGAGTAATAACAAAATAGGTTTAGGGTGTAATTTGTGGTATGCATATGCTGTGTGTGAGAAATAACCTGCATATGACAATTTTGTGAAAAAAAAAGAAAAAAAAATCTTGATTTTGCAAAGAATTGTGGGAAAAAATTACAACTTCAAAAAACGTATGCATCTTTATAAATACATTGGAATGTCTTCTTTCCAAAAAGCGGTCATTTGGGGGGTATTTGTACTTTTCTGGCTTGTTAGTGTCTCAAGAATTTAGATAGGCCGTCAGTACTTCAGGTGTGATCAATTTTCAGATATTGGCACCATAGTTTTGGACTATATAACTTTCACAAAGACCAAATAATATACACCAATTTGGGTTATTTTTACCAAAGATATGTAGCGGTATAAATTTTGGCCAAAATATATGAAGAAAAATTACTAATTTGCTACATTTTATAACAGAAACAAAGAAAAATGCATTTTTTTACAGAATTATCGTTCTTTTTTCTTTTATAGCGCAAAAAATAAAGAATCCAGTGGTGATTAAATACCACCAAAAGAAATCTCTATTTGTGTGAAAAAAAGGACAACAATTTCATATAGGTGGGATAGAAAATGCTATGTATCAGAATACCAGAGAGAGAGGATGAACACTTCTGACTAGGGATGAGCCGAACACCCTCCCGGTTTGGTTCACACCAGAACCTGCGAACGGACCGAAAGTTTGCGCAAACTTTATAACCCCATTAAAGTCTATATGACTCAAACGTTCAAAATCAAAAGTGCTAACTTTAAGGGCTAATATGCAAGTTATTGTCCTAAAAAGGGTTTGGGGACCCGAGTCCTGTCCCAGGGGACATGTATCAATGCAAAAAAAAGTTTTAAAATTGGACGTTTTTTCGGGAGCAGTGATTCTAATGATGCTTAAAGTGAAAAAAAGTGATATATTCCTTTAAATATCATACCTGGGGGTGTCTATAGTATGAGTGTAAAGTGGCGCGTGTTTCCTGTGATTAGAACAGTCCCTGCACAAAATGACGCTTTTAAAGCAATAAAAGTCATTTGCGGTTTTAATGTAATGTCGGGTCCCGGCAATATGGATGAAAATCAGTGAGACAAACAGCATGGGTACCCCCCAGTCCATTACCAGGCCCTTTGGGTCTTGTATTGATATTAAGGGAAACCCCTCACCCAAATTAAAAAAAGGAAAGGTGTGGGGCCCCAAGGCCCTATATACTCTGAACAGCAGAATACAGGTGGTGCAAACAAGACAGGGACTGTAGGTTTGTTGTTAAGTAGAATCTGTTTGTAATTTTGAACTGGTACATTTTTAAAGTGTAGCTCCACCAAAAAAATCTATTTTTAAGCTTTTTGGAAAACATAGGGAAGGGTTATCACCCCTATAACATTTGTTTTGCTGTCGGTGCACCTCTTCGGAAGATTTCACCTCAGTCTCTGTCCCAATGACAAATGTTTTTAGAAAATTTGGGCTTTTTAGTGAAACAAGGATTGGTGATAAAGCCTCAGTAAAGAGGAGACACGTTTTTCCCATATTAACTCTTACAGGAGAGAATTTCCCTTCCTAGGGGTAGATTTCATCTCACTTCCTGTTGTCTCCTTCCGTTTGCAAGTAGGAGTGGTTTGTAAGTTGGATGTTTAAAAGTAGGGGCCTGCCCTATATACTCTGCAGAAATTGGGGCCTTAAGTGTTGGTGTTGCCACGACACTGTAAGCCCTCACAGTTACTCTTAGTGGGCGCAGGAACGGCCCTGCTGTGAAATATTAGATCAAGAATTGTAATTACATGCCATTGTTGAACAGTGGTAGAAAAATTGGGCCTTTGGTGGTGGTGGTGGTGCTGGTGTCACAACACTGTAAGTCCTCACAGTTACTCTTGGTGGGTGCTGGAATGGGCCCTGCTGTAAAATATTATATCAAGAATTGTAATTACATGCACCTGTTGAACAGAGGCAGAAAAATTGGGCCTTTGATGGTGGTGCTAGTGGTGTTGCCACAACACTGTAAGCCCTCACAGGTTTTCTTGGTGGGTGCAGGAATGGGCCCTGCTGTGAAATATTAGATCAAGAAATGTAATTACATGTCCCTGTTGAACAGGGGCAGAAAAATTAGGCCTTAGTCATTGGTGCCGCAACACTGCAACCCCTCACAGATGCTATAGTTGGAGCACAGGAATGAGCCCTACTGCAAAGTATTGCATCAAAAATTGTAATTATACACCCCTGTTAAACAGGGGCTGAAAATTTGGGCCTTGGGCACTGGTGCTGGTGCCACAAAACTGCAACCCCTCACAGATACTCCAGTTGGAGCACAGGAATGAGCCCTGCTGCAAAGTATTGCATCAAAAATTGTAATTACACTTCCCTGTTAAACAGGGGCAGAAAATTGGGCCTTGGGCACTGGTGCTGGTGCCACAACACTGCAACCCCTCACAGATGCTATAGTTGGAGAGCAGGAATGAGCCCTGCTGCAAAGTATTGCAGCAGAAATTGTAATTATATGCCCCTCTTAAACAGGGGCTGAAAAATTGGGCCTTGGGCACTGGTGCTGGTGCCACAACACTGCAAACCCTCACAGATACTATAGTTGGAGCGCAGGAATGAGCCCTGCTGCAAAGTATTGCATCAAAAATTGTAATTACACGCCCCTGTTAAACAGGGGCAGAAAAATTGGGCCTTGGCCACTGGTGGCGGCGCCCAGAACCACCAGTTACAAGCTATCAGCATGAAAATTGAGGAGGAAGAGGATTGTGACTCAGCATAACAGGATAGTCACTCAGCATCAGCATAGGCAGTCTTGAAGTGATCTCACATTAAAAAAATCAATTGGTTACATCAGCATCAGGTGCTTGGTAGCTGGTGATCCAAGACTGATTCATTTTTATGAAGGTCAGCCGATCGACCAAGTCGGTAGACAGGCGCACCCTGTGATCGGTTACAAAGCCTCCAGCAGCACTGAATGTGCGTTCCGAAAGGAAGCTAGATGCAGGACAGGCCAGTAGCTCAATTGCATACTATGCAAGCTCTGGCCAGTGATACATCCTCAAGACCCAGTAACCCAGAGGATTTTCAGTGGGAAAGGTGTCCAAGTCTGATCTTGCCCCTAGGTAATCCTGCACCATGTGAATCAGGCGCTGGCGATGGTTGCTGGAACCGATCATACCTTGGGGCTGCGGACTAAAAAATTGTCTGAACGCATCGGTCAGACGGCCACCTTCTCCACCGCTCCTTCTGTGATTGACCGAAGCCTCAGGAACACATTGTCCAGGAGGATCGGGAAATTGTAACCTCCCAGGCTCTGGAAACATGTTGCACAAACCTTTCTGCAAGGCCTCCCGAAGATGTTTCATCCTCTGCAATGGCAAAATAAGGTCTGCAACCTTACCCTTGTAACATGGATCGAGGAGGGTTGCCAGCCAGTAATTATCCTTCCCCTTGATACCACGAATACAAGGATCTTTCCGCAGGCTTTGTAGGACCAGGGAGGCCATGCAGCGTAGGTTTGCTGAGGCATTCGGTCCAGAGTCCTCTGGGTCACTAAGGACGACATGATCCGCAGTCACCTCCTCCCAGCCACGTACAAGTCCATGGGTTTTTTCAGACTGTAAATGATCCCTTGAAGACTGCTGCTGAGTGCCAGGCTCCACCTCCATTCTGACACAATCTTCCTCCTCCTCCTCCTCCTCCTCATCCTGTGTGATTGGCAGGCACGCAGGAACACTGTCTGGATAAAGGGGGTCTTGAGAGGTAAGGAAGTCCTCCTCTTCCTCCATCTGTTCTGCCTCAAGTGCCCTGTCCATTATTCCATGCAGCGTGTGCTCCAACAGGTGGACAAGAGGGACAGTGTCACTGATGCATGCACTGTCACTGCTCACCATCCTCGTGGCCTCCTCAAATGGTGACAGGACAGTGCATGCATCCCTGATCATAGCCCATTGGCGTGGGGAAAAAAAAAACAAGCTCCCCTGACCCTGTCCTGGTGCCATAATCTCATAGGTACTCATTTATTGGCCTCTGCTGCGTGTGCAGCCGCTCCAGCATGGCCACCGTTGAGTTCCACCTGGTGGGCATGTCATAGATTAGGCGGTTCTTGGGCAGGTTAAATTCCTTTCGGAGGTAAGCCAAGCACTGGCATTATATGACCTGTGGAAATGCACACAGACTTTCCTGACCTGCCTCAGGACATCCTGTAAGCCCGGGTACCTGCCCAAGAACTGCTGCACCACCAAGTTAAGGACGTGAGCCAAACAGGGCACATGGGTCAGTTGTCCCTGTCGGAGGGCAGACAGGAGGTTGGTGCCATTGTCGCAAAACACCATACCTGGCTTAAGCTGGCGTGACGTCAACCACCTCTGAACCTGCCCCTGCAGAGCTGACAGAATCTCTGCCCCAGTGTGGCTCCTGTCCCCCAAGCACACCAGCTCAAGCACCGCATGGCATCTTTTTGCCTGCATGCTTGTGTAGCCCCTTGAACGCCTAAGGAGCATCGCTGGTTCCGAGGACAAATCAGCACAGGAAGAGGGCATGGAGGAAGAAGAAGAGGGGGTGGAGGAGAGAGGTGTGGATGAATCACCACTAGTAGAATTTTGGAGGCGTGGTGGCGGAACAACCTCCAACACTACTGCACCCTGTCCTGCATCTTTCCCAGCTGCCAGAAGAGTCACCCAGTGCATGGTGAAAGATAGGTAACGTCCCTGATCATGCCTACTGGACCATGAGTCAGCTGTAATATGCACCTTACCACTGAACGCCCTATCCAGCAAGGCCAAGACATTGCCTTCCACATGCCAGTGGAGAGCCGGAATCGCCTTTCGTGAGAAAAAGTGGCATTTGGGAACCTGCCACTGAGGAACCGCACATTCCACAAACTCACGGAAAGGGGCAGAGTCTACCAACTGAAAAGGCAGCAGTTGAAGTGCTAGCAATTTAGCCAAGCTAGCATTCAACCGGTGAGCATGTGGATGGCTGGGAGCGAACTTCTTTTGGCGGTGCAGCAGCTGGGGCAGGGAAATTTGCCTGGTACAATCTGACGTCGGTGTACCGATAGCTGATTGCCCGCAAATACATGGCTGTGACACACCTAATTCTACACCTTCATCCCTCTCAGTGCTGGTTTCAGAGAGGACTGAAGGTATAGTGGGGTTGGAGATCCCAGCTGATGAGGAGCAAGGAAAGGTCCGCTTTGTTCTTTGGTGTGGGTCTTTAAGGTACGCTTGCCAATGAACTGCATGGCAGGTCGACATGGCAGGTCGACTGCATGGCAGTTGCTGTGCTGCCCTTAAGCTCGCCCCTGGAGGGCATCCTGCCTCTTTGGAGATGTGCCTCCTCCTACTCCTCCTCTCTCCTATCAGGCACCCATGTGGAGTCAGTGACCTCATCATCCCCTATCTCCTCATCACTGGAGCAAAAATGGCAGTATGCTGCAGCTGGGGGAATATGCTGCAGCTGGGGGAATAGATTGCTGTCCTTCTTGGGCACCCCTTCTCTCGGGGCTCATGTTACTGCCTTCCTCTAGCTGGGTACCATCATCTGAGCCTTCAAAATGCTGGGCATCCTCCTGGAGAATGTACCCAACACTGTGGTCAAACAGTTCGGGGGACTCCTCAGGAGGACATGGTGGGGTTAGGGAAGGAGTTACTGATGCCATTGAGCCAAGGGAAGAGGCCGCGTTGGCAGCTGCTTTGCCAGACAAAGTACCCTGAGCCTGGGTGAGAGAGGATGAGGAGGATGAGGACGGCTTGGTCATCCACTCTACCAAGTCTTCTGCATGTTGCAGCTCAACATGGCCAGCTGCCGAAAAAAAAGGACAAACGTGTCCCACGGCCACGTGCTGATGAGGATGCACCGTCTCCACGACCAGCACTGTTGCCTCTAGACACAGAGCCTACTTGCCCCCTTTTATTGGCTTGTGACTGTCTGCCTCTCTTTGTTGGCCTTCCAGACATACTAATGGCCTGCAGTGAGATGTAGCTCCACAAAGCTGGGATGTATATATATATATATATATATATATATATATATATATATATATATATATATATATACTGATACTGCAGCTAGCAGAATCAAATGAATGCCTGGAATATTATTAGTATGAGAACACCAACATTGTCTTCAGGTAGCTTTAGGTGCACACTGTGCAGAGGACACCGTACACTAACTGTAAATACTGCAGCTGCCTGCCTGTGGTATTAATAGGATCAGAACAACAGCAATTGTCTTCAGGTAGCTTCAGGTGCACACTGTGCAGAGGACACAGTACACTAATGCCCCGTACACAGGGTCAGATTTTCCGACGATAAAATGTGCGATCGGAGCATGTTGTCGGAAATTCCGACCGTGTGTGGGCTCCATTGGACATTTTCCATCAGATTTTCCGACACACAAAGTTTGAGAGCAGGCTATAAATTTTTCCGACAACAAAATCCGATCGCGTCAATTCCGACCGTGTGTGGCCTGTTCCGACGCACAAAGTGCCACGCACGCTCACAAGAAATTCTGACACGGAACAGCTCGGTCTGGTAAACTTAGCTTTCGCAATGGATACAGCACTTTCATCACGGTGCAATGTAAAAAATGGTTTAATACAGCGCACTCTCTTCTTCTTTATAATGTGAGAAGAATTAAGTAGTTTTGCTGCTCCTATTTACACACACTTCTCACAAACTTCTTTCTTTATTATTTATCGGGATTCCCTTAATATATTTTGATTTGTCATATCTGACAAAAATATGTTTGTGTTTTTTTTTTTTTTTAAAGGCAGATTTATTTTTTATTTTAGCTTTGTATTTTTTCAAAGGCTGATCTTTGTTTTATTTTAGTTTTAGTTTTACTCCAGAATATTTTTGTGTGTGTTTTTTGTGTCAAGTTACCACAACCCCATTATTATCTTGTATTATTTAATCTCAAGGAGATTGGTGTTGGTGCCCCTTGTTAATTTCACATTGTATTTTTGAAATGTACCTGAATCGTCACCAACAAACTGTCCTTTTAGAAGGAAAACACACATAGGCAAGTATAATTGAAACCAAAAATCCTTTATTAAGGGATCAGAACCAAACAAAGAGGGAAGCAACGCTGGATAAACAGGAGAAATTAGCGAAGCTTTGTACCCCCAGGGCAGACATCAATTCTTGAACATCAAAATTGGTGGCCTGAGGAGTCCATATGTAAGGGAGTGCAGTCTGGTCCAGAAGTCCTAGAGATCCTGAAAGCAGCAGATGACATTTGTGTCCCCACGCTGTGGTACCACAAGAGGCTGCATCTTTTGGCCGACCAAACTGAACCCATGGCCATCACTTTCTGGTCTTCCTTCCATGCTTCCTTCCTGGCTGTGGCTCTGCTGTTGGAGATGTGGCAGGAGGAGGAGTAGGACCTGGAGGAGGAGGGCTAGTAGGACCTGGAGAAGAAGGAGAACTAGGAGGGGGACCTGGAGGAGGAGGAGGACCATGTGTGAGGTCACAAAGGTGGGTATCAGACGTTATTTGGGCCCTCAACCCCTTATTGAGAGCTTCCAACATTAAGGACTCACACATGAGTTGTTGGCCCTCCTCCATCTGCTGCATTTTACAGGCAATTATGGCAGCAAAGTCCTCCTCCACAGTGTGTGGTGCCCCCAGGGCCTCTGTAGCTTTCCAAAGGAGGCCTATGGCAGCCTCCTCTAGGGTACTCCTCTTCCTGCCACTTTCTCTTTGCGGGTGTAGGGGAGGGACCTGGATATCAGGCAGCCTGCTCGGCCCGGCCACCTCCTGGCTGAGACTTCCCTGTGTATGAAAAAGGGACATGGTTTAATGTTTTGCATCATCAATCACAATCATAAATTAGTACTCCAAACTAACATCTAGTTAACATCATTGATTGGACAACCTGAAATATTTAGAGGAATGCTATACCTGGCTCAATCTGGGCTCCTCCACATGTTGCTGCCTGGAAGGCCCAGGTTGGGCGTCAGAAGCCTCAGCTGGGGGGGAAGGAAGCATGGAAGGAAGAGTGGAGAGTGATAACCTGGGTTCAGTCTGGCCTGCCAGAAAATGCAGCCTGTCATAGTACCACATCCTGGGGACATAGATGTCATCTGCTGCTCCGGATCTCTGCGAATCCTGGACTTTCTTGCGCGCCCTTACATATGTGCTCCTCAGGCCACCAATTAGGGTCTTCAACCTTGGCAAACAGATGATACTAGAAGTCTGAAAAAATGTAGTCGTGCTCTGGAGCGCCTGTGGCGTACGACTAAGTCCCAGAGAGATTTCTACCAATATAAATCTGCCCTCCAAAAATACAACTTCAGCCTCCTCCAAGCAGACCTATTTTACCACTCTCATTAGTAACTTATCATCCTGTCCCCGTCAACTCTTCTCCACCTTCAACTCTCTACTTCGTCTTTCACCGCCTCCACCCGCCAACTCACTCACTGCACAGGAGATCGCCAATCACTTCAAACAGAAGATTGATACTATTCGCGCTGAGATCTCTACTGTGCCGACACCCTCCACGCTTTACACTTCATGCCCACAGGCACAATCATTATTTCCCTCTTTCAACCCCACCACTACAGACGAAGTTGCTAAACTACTTGCTAATGTCCACCTTACCACCTGCCCTCTGGATCCTGTTCCCTCACAAATGCTACGTTCACCCTCTGGCCCTATACTACACTCTCTAACCCACATCTTCAATCTCTCCCTCTCTTCTGGCATCTTCCCTAACTCTCTAAAACATGCACTTGTCAGACCCATACTTAAAAAGCCCTCACTGGACCCATCCAATCTTAACAACCTACGCCCCATCTCCTTGCTCCCCTTCTTATCCAAACTCCTCAAACGTCTGGTCTACAACCGACTGAGCGTCCACCTCGCTGATAATGGCCTTCTCGATCCCCTTCAGATTGGATTTCGTCCTCAACACTCCACAGAAACTGCTCTCCTAAAACTAACAAACGATCTACTAATGGCCAAAACCAATGGACACTATTCTGTACTCCTACTCCTGGACCTCTCTGCTGCCTTTGATACGGTTGACCACCCCCTCCTCCTCAAAAAACTACATGCCTTTGGTCTCTGTGACTGTACACTTCGCTGGTTCTCTTCCTACTTATCCAACCGCACCTTTAGCGTTTCTTATAACTGTACTTCCTCCTCTCCTCTTCCTTTCTCTGTTGGGGTCCCTCAGGGTTCTGTTCTGGGACCTCTACTATTTTCAATCTACACTGCCTCCCTGGGTCAACTGAGAGCCTCCCATGGCTTCCAATACCACCTCTACGCTGATGACACCCAAATCTATTTCTCTACCCCTCAGATCACTCCCTCTGTCTCCTCACGTATCAGTAATTTACTCTCAGATATATCAGTCTGGATGTCTCACCACTACCTTAAACTCAATCTAGCCAAAACCGAACTTCTAATTCTCCCCCCATGCCTCTTCCCCTGATCTCTCTGTCAAAATTGATGGCACAACTATAAGCCCATCCCCACATGCCAAGGTTCTAGGTGTAGTCCTAGACTCTGAACTCTCCTTCAAGCAACACATCCAATCACTATCCAAATCCTGCCGCCCCAACCTCCGCAACATTTCCAAAATATGCCCCTTTCTAACCAATGACACAGCTCTTAATTCACTCGCTGGTCATCTCTCGCCTTGACTACTGCAACTCCCTTCTCATTGGCTTACCTCTACATAGTCTATCACCTCTTCAATCCATTATGAATGCCGCTGCCAGACTCATCCACCTTACCAATCGCTCTGTGTCTGCCACTCCTCTCTGTCAATCCCTCCACTGGCTTCCGCTCGGCCAAAGAATTAAATTCAAAATTCTAACAACTACGTACAAAGCCATCCACAATTTCGCCCCCAGCTACATCACTTGCTTAGTCTCTAAATACCAAACTACTCGCTCTCTTCGTTGCTCTCAAGACCTCCTGCTCTCTAGCTCCCTTGTCACCTCCTCCCATGCTCGCCTCCAGGCCTTTTCCAAAGCCTCTCCAATCCTATGGAACTCCTTACCCCAATCTGTCCGCTTATCTCCTACTTTATTAGCTTTCAGAAGATCCCTGAGAACCCTTCTCTTCAGAGAAGCCTATCCTACCCAGACCTAACAACTGTACTTTTTTTTTCCCATCAGCTCAACTCACAGTTATTACCTTTTGTCTCCACTTGACCCTCCCTTCTAGATTGAAAGCTCTAACGAGCAGGGCCCTCTGATCCCTCCTGTATTGATTTGTATTGTAAGTGTACTGTCTGCCCCATGTTGTAAAGCGCTGCGCAAACTGTTGGCGCTATATAAATCCTGTATAATAATAATAATAATAATAATAATAATAATGTGATGTCTGCCGTGGGGATCACCTGCTTCACAATTTCCAACAATTGATCCAGCGCTGCCTTGATCTTTGTTTGGTTCCTATATTGTGGGTGGTTTATCTCCCACAGACAAGGCAGCTCCCTGAACATGTCAATGAATATTGCCATGAAGTCTGTATCATTCAAGATATCCATTTTAACTGCAAGACACAACACAAGACAAACTCTAATGTCAGCCAAAACTCTCCTAATCTTGTTACAATATAGGCCTCAATCTAGAAGCAGTATAGGCCCTAGTTTGTCTCTTACCTTCGTTATTACGATTGGCACCTCCAATGCTCCTTCCTCCACTCACAGATCGTACGTAATACGCACGCGTGTTACGCTTTATACACACTGCGCATGCGTGTAACTCCGCCCTCCCCTGGCGTTCTTTCTAGTCTATTCCCCGCCCCTTTTCATTCGGGGCAGTGGGTGAAGAGCACATGGCAGAGTCAGAGCAGGTGCGTGCTAATTATAGCAACGAGGAGGAGGAAAGCCCGGATCCAGAAACGTCCCGATCCAGAAGGAGATTTAAGGCCACAAATATATCCTTTGGTGAGATGTTGGAGATGGTGGACATCCTGAAGAAGGCCGACTATGACGGGAAGTATGGACCTTACCCCAACCCCAATATCAGAAAGGCCAAGATCATAGCGAAAGTGGTCAAAAGTCTGCAATGGCATTTCAGGGTACGACGATCGAAAGATCAGCTCAGGAAGCGGTGGTCGGACCTGAAATTAAGAGAGCCCGAGCAGTACAGAAAGATCCGGAGAGTGCTGCAAAAAAGTAAGTAGTTGTGCTGTGTTCCTATTCTTTTTGTCTTTATTACGTTCGTGCTGCTCCATGTGCTTTTCTTAAGTGTTGTACAGTTTAAAATGGCAAATTTAATGTTCATGGGCCCAAACATTTTTCTTTCGGCCTATAAAACACCATTGTTTAGGCCATATGCATTTGCCAACATTTTTTAGGGCCTACTTGTATGAAAAATATTTGGATGTGTAGATGGGTTTGTTACTAGAATGCAATGCAAACTAGATTCTGTGTAAGGAGAGGACACTCAGCAGCTGTTTAGACATCTGGACGCTGGAGCACTAGTGTGGGACACAAGAACACCCTTTTGATTAGGGGGCCACACAGGTGATCCAGTGTATTCTATAGGGGTGTCTCCATCTGTGAAGCTTGTACAAGACAGGTAAAGTATTGAAGCTTGACAAAGGACAATAAAAATGCTACATCTTGGAACTCTGCCAAAATAGACAATTGTACCCCACTTCCAAGCAATGTTTCATCTTTTTATTTCGGCCATCAAATATCTGTGTGCTAATTATACCATTTTTGTTTTACATAGGGGAGAAAAGACTCGGAGGACACCCCTTATCCGAGGAGACCACAGACCCCCCACCTCTGGAAGAAGGGGAAATACCCCCAACCCAAGCTGAGCAGGAGGAGGAAGAAGACGTGGTGGAAATTGATACCACAACAGGTGAGTGTCTGCGACCATAGGCTCAGGTAAGAGATGGATGCCGGCAGATTTTTGATACCTGTTTTTGTTTGGTTTCTCTCTTTTTTTTAGGTGATCGTGATGTTGTGGATCCAGATCCTTTCACATCAGAAAGTGCCCAGATCCTGATCGGGGAGATCATGGGGTGTAATTTAGAATTGGAAAACCTCAAGAAAAAAATCAATGATGTTATTTAAAAAAATAAGAACATCATTGATGTTTTGGGGCGAATTTAAAACCCCGCAAAATCACTTTGTTTTTTTGTGTGCTACAATCTTAAAAATGTTTTAGCGATGTTTAGAAAAGCCAAATTTAGAGGATGCACACAGTGTGCCAACATGTGCTATCTGCCATCACGGGAGATCAATGGACACGTTTTGGGGGTGCAACCACTTCCTCAATAATAAAGTAGCTGTGAGGAAGGGGTTTCTCCCTCAAAACACGTCCCTTGATCCTCCGTGATGGCAGCTAGCACATGTTGACATTCGAAAATTGGTGTGCATCTTCCAAATTTGGCTTTTCAAGGGGTGACTTCACCCCATCTGAACACAATATCAAACACAGTTCCTAAATACTCATGTCTGATATTGCCTTCAAGTTTTACCATATGTGAACTTTGTAAGTTCAAGATTTTTGTCTTTCTTGTTGGTTTTACACAGGCCTGTTTTATCTTAAATGGACATTTCTATTTTTGATAATGCCACCCCAAACATTGTTATACAACAAGCATGTTGGTTTGTTTTAAAAACCTTTTCTAAATGCACATGTGATTGTGCAGGTATTAAAAAGATTGTTAATCAAGAATGTGTGGATTATTGTCTCAACGCTACAACACTTTTGTGGTGATGTAATTGCTGTTTTCTGTGAAAATGGGGGTTATTTCCTAAGGGCAAATCCTCTTTGCACTACAAGTGCAGTTTCAAGTGCACTTGTAGTGCACAGTGTCTACGCCTTTAGTAAATAACACCCAACAGTGCTTTGTATAAGCTTACACAATCACGCAATATTCAGAACTCCCCACATTGCTGTCAGGGTCAGCTAAAACAAACACAAGCAGTAAATGTCACCAAAGATTAGCTTTTTTGTTTTTTTATTTGATAAAGGCTTCACAAATTGTCTGGCATATTGATGTCCCCCCTACCCGCAAAGAACTCAAGGTATCTTAACCGGACATCACGGGCACTCAGGGAGGGCAAGCCAGGACGGCCACTTTCAAGCGCCGTCAGGGTTGTTTCATGTAGAATTCCGGTCTCAGGCCCAACTGAGCCAACATAGTTGGCAGAATGTTGGCGTAAAAAGTTATGTAGAACACAGCACGCCAGGATAATGTGATTCAGTTTGTACTCCGCCATATGGATGGGTGTCAGAAATAGGCGGAACCGGCTGGCCATGATTCCAAATGTGTTCTCCACCACTCTTCTGGCTCTGGCCAGTCGGTAATTAAAAACCCTCTGTTCCGGGGTGAGGGTCCTCATCGGGAATGGCCGCATAAGATGGTCCCCCAGCGCAAATGCTTCATCAGCAAGGAAGACGAATGGGAGTCCTTCCATATTGTCTTCTGGAGGTGGCAAGTCCAAGCTGCCATTCTGGAATTTTACAACACCAAAGTATAAGGTACACCCATCATATCCCCCCCCCCTCTCATGGGCCATTTCTAACATTATAGAGGGGGGATCTTGGACAGGTAACCCTCTCCACTTCATTGAGAGATGAATGCCTAAATACAGGGTATTACTTGGAACAACCCCTCCTTAGTTACACTTTTGGCAGCCCACTGGTCAGGTAAAAAGTGTCCTAATACAAAGATATAAATACACACTGTACACATTTGAGCACATTTGGACATTCTGCTATTACCTATCAAGATAATAATAGGATACAAAAACTTTAAACTGTACCATTTGAAAGCATACAGGCAGGCCCTTGCACTACATGCTTTGGGGAATTCATCCATAAATCTGACCACAAAAGAGGTGGGTATAGTGTGTCTGGGTTTGGCAAAGTCAGCAGATAGATGATTGAGGATAGATAGAGAATTGGTATCAGCTGACTTAGCAGTTGGGGGGAGGGAGGGTTAATAAAAATGATTTGGGGACACTACAAAAAAAGCCTCTGGCACTCTGCCTGAATTTAAAGCACAAATCACATTTCAAAATGTGTTAGGGGGTGTTTGGGGTACAGCACTACTATGGAGCTGATAAAATACATTGTTAAGTGACTACATGAGGTGAATATAGGGCAGGAGACCATGCTGGGGAGGTTAATGAAGGCAAATATGTATGAAGGAGCAAAAAAATAATTACATAAAAATCCAGCATGCATGAGAACAAAGGGGACATTCACAGCATATTACAATCATGGTAATTAGGGAATGAGGAAAGAAATACAATATATTAGCAAACATTCAATACAATAAAATGTGATATTAAAGGATAAAAATCTTACCTTCATATACTCCTTCTGCAGGACCTGGATGATGGCAGAACAGGTCTCTGGGAAAATGATCCCCAGAGCCTGGGGGGAGATGCCTGTCGAGAACTTCAAGTCCTGCAGGATTCTCCCTGTCGCCAAGTACCGCAGGGTAGCAACTAGCCTGTGCTCCGGAGTGATGGCTTGCCTCATGCAGGAATCCTGCCTGCTGATATAGGGGTCAGCGAAGCCAACAAACGGTAAAAAACGGGGTCCGTCATCCTGAGAAAGTTCCTGAAATCATCAGGATTATTCTCACGGATCAAAGGCATATGAGAGAACTGGTCACGCTGAAGCAACCAAATCTTGGTCCATGAACTCCTCCCCACCCTGTTTATGGACTGGACTTGTGTCAAGGTCAGGACCCCAACACCAAGCCCCCGCACAGCACAAACTCTACGAGGAGTACGTATACGAAACATGGCTAGAAAACGGACGGCTGCTCAGAACGAAGTAACAGAATGCACTGAAGAAAAGCAAAGCCTGTGAAGAGCGACCTGAAAAACAGCAACGAGCGGGCAAGATCGCACAGAAAACTCCAATACGAACTGACTGCACGCACTGAAGAGCAGATACAAACCCACAAGCACAAACTGAACCGCAGAAAATGATCTGAAAGCCACGAGTCTGAAAAAGCGCAAATCGTCTCTCACCGAACATTTACTAACACGAGATTAGCAAAAGGAGCCCAAAGGGTGCAGCGCTTGGTTCTGAACTGGCCTTTTCTAGTCTCATCGTACGCAGTGTACGTGACTGCGTGTTTGACGATTGGAAATTCCGACAACTTTGTGCGACCGTGTGTACGCAAAACAAGTTTGAGCCAACATCCGTCGGAAAAAATCCTAGGATTTTGTTGTTGGAATGTCCGATCAATGTCCGACCGTCTGTACGGGGCATAACTGTAAATAGTGCAGCTGCCTGCCTTTGGTACTAATAGGATCAGAACAACAGCAATTATCTTCAGGTAGCTTTAGTTGCACACTGTGCAGAGGACACAGTACACTAACTGTAAATACTGCAGCTGTCTGCCTGTGATACTAATAGAATCAGAAGAACACCACCAATTTTCTTCAGATAGCTTTAGGTGCACACTTTGCAGAAGACACAGTACACTAACTGTAAATACTGCAGCTGTCTGCCTGTGGTAGTAATAGGATCAGAACAACAGCAATTGTCTTCAGGTAGCTTTAGTTGTACTCTGCGCAGAGAACACAGTATACTAACTGCAAATACTGCAGCTGCCTGCCTCTGGAACACCACCAATTTTCTCCAGGTAACTTTAGGTACATACTGTGCAGTGGACAGAGGACACTAACTGTAAATACTGCAGCTGTCTGCATATGGTATTAATAGGATCAGAACAACAGCAATTATCTTCAGGTAGCTTTAGGTGCACACTGTGCAGAGGACACAGTAAACTGACAGTAAATAATGCAGCTGCCTGCCAATAGTATTAATAAGATCAGAACAACAACAATTGTCTTCAGGTAGCTTTAGTTGCACACTGTGCAGAGGACACAGTACACTAACTGTAAATACTGCAGCTGTCTGCCTGTGGTACTAATAGGATCAGAAAAAGAGCAATTGTCTTCAGGTAGCTTTAGTTGCACACTGCGCAGAGAACACAGTACACTAACTCTAAATACTGCAGCTGCCTGCCTATGGTACTGATAGGATCAGAAGAACACCACCAATTTTCTTCAGGTAGCTTTAGGTGCACAATGTGCAGAGGACACAGTACACTAACTGTAAATACTGTAGCTGCCATCCTGTGGTAGTAATAGGATCAGAAGAACACCACCAATTTTCTTCAGATAGCTTTAGGTGCATACTGTGCAGAGGACACAGTAAACTGACTGTAAATACTGCAGATGTCTGCCTGTGGTATTAATAGGATCAGAACAACAGCGATTGTCTTCAGGTAGTTTAAGGTGCACACTGTGCAGAGGACACAGTGCACTAACTGTAAATACTGCAGCTGCCTTCCTGTGGTAATAATAGGATCAGAAGAACACCACCAATAGTCTTCAGGAAGCTTTAGGTGCACACTGTGCAGAGGACACAATACACTAACTGTAAATATTGCAGCTGCCTGCCTGAGGTATTATTAGGATCAGAACAACAGCAATTGCCTTCAGGTAGCTTTAGGTGCACAATGTGCAGAGGACACAGTACCCTAACTGTAAATACTACAGCTGCCTGCCTGTGGTACTAATAGGATCAGAAGAACACCACCAATTTTCATCAGGTAGCTTTAGATGAACACTGTGCAGAGAACACAGTGCACTAACCATAAATACTGCAGCTGTCTGCATATGGTATTAATAGGATCAGAACAACAGCAATTGTCTTCAGGTAGCTTTAGATGCACACTGTGCAGAGGACACAGTACACTAACTGTAAATACTGCAGCTTTCTGCCTGTGGTACTAATAGGATCAGAAGAACACCAGCAGTTTTCTTCAGGTAGATTTAGGTGCACACTCTGCAGAGGACACAGTACACTAACTGTAAATACTGCAGCTGCCTGCCAATGCTACTAATAGGATCAGAACAACAGCAATTGTCTTCAGGTAGTTTCAGTTGCACACTGTGCAGAGGACACAGTACACTAACTGTAAATACTGCAGCTGTCTGATTGTGGTACTAATAAGATCAGAAGAACACCACCAATTTTCTTCAGGTAGCTTTAGGTGCTCACTTTGCAGAGGACACAGTCCACTAACTGTAAATACTGAAGCTGTCTGCCTGTGGTATTATTAGGATCAGAACAACAGCAATTGTCTTCAGGTAGCTTTAGGTGCACACTGTGCAAAGGACACAGTACACTAACTGTAAATACTGCAGCTGCCTGCCTTTGGTACTAATAGGATCAGAAGAACACCACCAATTTTCTTTAGGTAGCTTTAGGTGCACTTGTGCAGAGAACACAGTGCACTAACTGTAAATACTGTATCTGCCTGGCTGTGGTACTAATAGGATCAGAACAACAGCAATTGTCTTCAGGTAGCTTTATGTGCACACTGTGCAGAGGACACAGTACACTAACTGTAAATACTGCAGCTGCCTGCCTGTGGTACTAATTGGATCAGAAGGACACCAGCAATTTTCTTCAGGTAGCTTTAGGTGCACACTGTGCAGAGGACACAGTACACTAACTGTAAATACTGCACCTGCCTGCCTGTGGTACTAATAGTATCAGAAGAATACCACCAATTTTCTTCAGGTATCTTTAGGTGCATACTGTGCAGAGGACACAGCAAACTAACTGTAAATACTGCAGCTGTCTGCCTGTGGTATTAATAGGATCAGAACAAAAGCGATTGTCTTCAGATAGCTTTAGGTGCACACTGTGCAGAAGACACATTGCACTAACTGTAAATACTGAAGGTGCCTGCCTGTGGTACTAATAGGATCAGAAGAACACCAGCAATTTTCTTCAGGTAGCTTTAGATGCACACTGTGCAGAAGACACAGTACACCAACTGTAAATACTGCAGCTGTCTGTATGCGGTATTAATAGGATCAGAAAAACAGCAATTGTCTTCATTTAGCTTTAGGTGCACACTGTGCAGAGGACACAGTAAGCTAACAGTAAATACTGCAGCTGCCTGCCTGTGGTACTAATAGGATCAGAAGAACACCAGCAATTTTCTTCAGGTAGCTTTAGATGCACATTGTGCAGAAGACACAGTACACTAACTGTAAATACTGCAGCTGTCTGCATGTGGTATTAATAGGATCAGAAAAACAGCAATTGTCTTCAGGTAGCTTTAGGTGCATACTGTGTAGAGGACACAGTACACTAACTGTAATTACTGCAGCTGCCTGCCTGTGGTACTATTTGGATCAGTAGAACACTAGAAATTTTCTTCAGGTAGCTTTAGGTGCACACTGTGCAGAGGGCACAGTACACTAACTGTAAATACTGTAGCTGCCTGGCTGTGGTACTAATAGGATCAGAAGAACAGCAATTGTCTTCAGGTAGCTTTAGGTGCACAATGTGCAGAGGACACAGTACACTAACTATAAATACTGCAGCTGTCTGCCTGTGGTACTCATAGGATCAGAAGAACACCACCAATTTTCTTCAGGTAGCTTTAGGTGCACACTCTGCAGAGGACACAGTACACTAACTGTAAAAACTGCAGCTGCCTTCCAATGGTACTAATAAGATCAGAACAACAATTGTCTTCAGGTAGCCTTAGTTGCACACTGTGCAGAGGACACAGTACACTAACTGTAAATACTGCAGCTGTTTGCCTCTGGTACTAATAGGATCAGAACAACACTACCAATTTTCATCAGGTAGCTTTAGATGCACACTGTGCAGAGGACACAGTACACTAACTGTAAATACTGCAGCTGTCTGCATATGGTATTAATAGGATCAGAACATCAGCAATTATCTTCAGGTAGCTTTAGGTGCACACTGTGCAGAGGACACAGTACACTAACTGTAAATACTGCAGCTTCCTGCCTGTGGTCCTAATAGGATCAGAAGAACACCAGCAGGTTTCTTCAGGTAGCTTTAGGTGCACACTCTGCAGAGGACACAGGACACTAACTGTAAATACTGCAGCTGCCTGCCAATGCTACTAATAGGATCAGAACTACAGCAATTGTCTTCAGGTAGTTTTAGTTGCACACTGTGCAGAGGACACAGTACACTAACTGTAAATACTGCAGCTGTCTGACTGTGGTACTAATAAGATCAGAAGAACACCACGAATTTTCTTCAGGTAGCTTTAGGTGCACACTTTGCAGAGGACACAGTACACTAACTGTAAATACTGAAGCTGTCTGCCTGTGGTATTAATAGGATCAGAACAACATCAATTGTCTTCAGGTAGCTTTAGGTGCACACTGTACAGAGGACACAGTATACTAACTGTAAATACTGCAGCTGCCTGCCTTTGGTACTAATAGGATCAGAAGAACACCACCAATTTTCTTCAGGTAGCTTTAGGTGCATTCTGTGCAGAGGACACTGTACACTAACTGTTAGTACTGTAGCTGCCTGCCTGTAGTATTAATAGGATCAGAACAACAGCAATTGCCTTCAGGTAGCTTTAGGTGCACAATGTGCAGAGGACACAGTACCCTAACTGTAAATACTGCAGCTGCCTGCCTGTGGTACTAATAGGTTCAGAAGAACACCACCAATTTTCAGCAGGTAGCTTTAGATGCACACTGTGCAGAGGACACAGTAAACTAACTGTAAATACTGCAGCCGTCTGCATATGGTATTAATAGGATCAGAACATCAGCAATTGTCTTCAGGTAGCTTTAGGTGCACACTGTGCAGAGGACACAGTACACTAACTGTATATACTGCAGCTTCCTGCCTGTGGTCCTAATCGGATCAGAAGAACACCAGCAGGTTTCTTCAGGTAGCTTTAGGTGCACACTCTGCAGAGGACACAGGACACTTACTGTAAATACTGCAGCTGCCTGCCAATGCTCCTAATAGGATCAGAACAACAGCAATTGTCTTCAGGTAGTTTTAGTTGCACACTGTGCAGAGGACACAGTACACGATCTGTAAATACTGCAGCTGTCTGACTGTGGTACTAATAAGATCAGAAGAACACCACGAATTTTCTTCAGGTAGCTTTAGGTGCACACTTTGCAGAGGACACAGTACACTAACTGTAAATACTGAAGCTGTCTGCCTGTGGTATTAATAGGATCAGAACAACATCAATTGTCTTCAGGTAGCTTTAGGTGCACACTGTGCAGAGGACACAGTATACTAACTGTAAATACTGCAGCTGCCTGCCTTTGGTACTAATAGGATCAGAACAACACCACCAATTTTCTTCAGGTAGCTTTAGGTGCACACTTTGCAGAGGACACAGTACACTAACTGTAAATACTGAAGCTGTCTGCCTGTGGTATTAATAGGATCAGAACAACATCAATTGTCTTCAGGTAGCTTTAGGTGCACACTGTGCAGAGGACACAGTATACTAACTGTAAATACTGCAGCTGCCTGCCTTTGGTACTAATTGGATCAGAACAACAGCAATTGTCTTCAGGTAGTTTTAGGTGCACACTCTGCAGAGGACACAGTACACTAACTTTAAATACTGCACCTGCCTGCCTGTGGTTCTAATAAAATCAGAAGAATACCACCAATTTTCTTCAGGTAGCTTTAGGTGCATACTGTACAGAGGACACAGCAAACTAACTGTAAATACTGCAGCTGTCTGCCTGTGGTATTAATAGGATCAGAACAAAAGCGATTGTCTTCAGGTAGCTTTAGGTGCACACTGTGCAGAAGACACATTGCTCTAACTGTAAATACTGCAGGTGCCTGCCTGTGGTACTAATAGGATCAGACGAACACCAGCAATTTTCTTCAGGTAGCTTTAGATGCACACTGTGCAGAGGACACAGTATACTAACTGTAAATACTGCAGCTGCCTGCCTTTGGTACTAATTGGATCAGAACAACAGCAATTGTCTTCAGGTAGTTTTAGGTGCACACTCTGCAGAGGACACAGTACACTAACTTTAAATACTGCACCTGCCTGCCTGTGGTTCTAATAAAATCAGAAGAATACCACCAATTTTCTTCAGGTAGCTTTAGGTGCATACTGTACAGAGGACACAGCAAACTAACTGTAAATACTGCAGCTGTCTGCCTGTGGTATTAATAGGATCAGAACAAAAGCGATTGTCTTCAGGTAGCTTTAGGTGCACACTGTGCAGAAGACACATTGCTCTAACTGTAAATACTGCAGGTGCCTGCCTGTGGTACTAATAGGATCAGACGAACACCAGCAATTTTCTTCAGGTAGCTTTAGATGCACACTGTGCAGAAGACACAGTACACTAACTGTAAATACTGTAGCTGTCTGCATGCGGTATTAGTAGAATCAGAAAAATAGCAATTGTCTTCAGGTAGCTTTAGGTGCACACTGTGCAGAGGACACAGTAAACTAACAGTAAATACTGCAGCTGCCGGCCTGTGGTACTAATAGGATCAGAAGAACACCAGCAATTTTCTTCAGGTAGCTTTAGATGCACATTGTGCAGAAGACACAGTACACGAACTGTAAATACTGCAGCTGTCTGCATGTGGTATTAATAGGATCAGAAGAACACCACCAATTTTCTTCAGGTAGCTTTAGGTGCACACTTTGCAGAGGACACAGTACACTAACTATAAATACTGAAGCTGTCTGCCTGTGGTATTAATAGGATCAGAACAACAGCAATTGTCTTCAGGTAGCTTTAGGTGCACACTGTGCAGAGGACACAGTACACTAACTGTAAATACTGCAGCTGCCTGCCTTTGGTACTAATAGGATCAGAAGAACACCACCAATTTTGTTTAAGTAGCTTTAGGTGCACATTGTGCAGAAGAAACAGTACACTAACTGTAAATACTGCAGCTGTCTGAATGTGGTATTAATGGGATCAGAAAAACACCACCAATTTTTTTAAGGTAGCTTTAGATGCACACTGTGCAGAGGACACAGTACACTAACTGTAAATACTGCAGCTGTCTGCATATGGTATTAATAGGATCAGAACAACAACAATTGTCTTCAGGTAGCTTTTGGTGCACTCTGTGCAGAGGACACAGTACACTAACTGTAAATACTGCAGCTTCCTGCCTGTGGTACTAATAGGATCAGAAGAACACCAGCAGGTTTCTTCAGGTAGCTTTAGGTGCACACTCTGCAGAGGACACAGGACACTAACTGTAAATACTGCAGCTTCCTGCCAATGCTACTAATAGGATCAGAACAACATCAATTGTCTTCAGGTAGTTTTAGTAGCACACTGTGCAGAGGACACAGTACACTAACTGTAAATACTGCAGCTGTCTGACTGTGGTACTAATAAGATCAGAAGAACACCACCAATTTTCTTCAGGTAGCTTTAGGTGCACACTTTGCAGAGGACACAGTACACTAACTGTAAATACTGCACCTGCCTGCCTGTGGTACTAATAGAATCAGAAGAATACCACCAATTTTCTTCAGGTAGCTTTAGGTGCATACTGTGCAGGGGACACAGTACACTAACTGTAAATACTGCAGCTGTCTGCCTGTGGTATTAATAGGATCAGAACAAAAGCGATTGTCTTCAGGTAGCTTTAGGTGCACACTGTGCAGAAGACACATTGCACTAACTGTAAATACTGCAGGTGCCTGCCTGTGGTACTAATGGGATCAGAAGAACACCAGCAATTTACTTCAGGTAGCTTTAGATTCACACTGTGCAGAAGACACAGTACACTAACTGTAAATACTGCAGCTGTCTGCATGCGGTATTAATAGGATCAGAAAAACAGCAATTGTCTTCAGGTAGCTTTAGGTGCACACTGTGCAGAAGACACAGTAAACTAACAGTAAATAATGCAGCTGCCTGCCTGTGGTACTAATAGGATCAGAAGAACACCAGCAATTTTCCTCAGGTAGCTTTAGATGCACTTTGCTCAGAAGACACAGTACACTAACTTTAAATTCTGCAGCTGTCTGCATGTGGTATTAATAGGATAAGAAAAACAGCAATTGTCTTCAGGTAGCTTTAGGTGCACACTGTGTAGAGGACACAGTACACTAACTGTAAATACTGCAGCTGTCTGACTGTGGTACTAATAAGATCAGAAGAACACCACCAATTTTCTTCAGGTAGCTTTAGGTGCACACTGTGCAGAGGACACAATACACTAACTGTAAATACTGAAGCTGTCTGCCTGTGGTATTAATAGGATCAGAACAACATCAATTGTCTTCAGGTAGCTTTAGGTGCACACTGTGCAAAGGACACAGTACACTAACTGTAAATACTGCAGCTGCCTGCCTTTGGTACTAATAGGATCAGAAGAACACCACCAATTTTCTTCAGGTAGCTTTAGGTGCACTCTGTGCAGAGGACACTGTACACCAACTGTAAGTACTGTAGCTGCCTGGCTTTGGTACTAATAGGATCAGAACAACAGCAATTGTCTTCAGGTAGCTTTAGGTGCACACTGTGTAGAGGACACAGTACACTAACTGTAAATACTGCAGCTGCCTGCCTGTGGTACTAATTGGATCAGAAGGACACCAGCAATTTTCTTCAGGTAGCTTTAGGTGCACACTGTGCAGAGGACACAGTACACTAACTGTAAATACTGCACCTGCCTGCCTGTGGTACTAATAGTATCAGAAGAATACCACCAATTTTCTTCAGTTAGCTTTAGGTGCATACTGTGCAGAGGACACAATACACTAACTGTAAATATTGCAGCTGCCTGCCTGAGATATTATTAGGATCAGAAGAACACCACCAATTTTCTTCAGGTAGCTTTAGGTGCACACTGTGCAGAGGACACAGTACACTAACTGTAAATACTGTAGCTGCCTGCCTGTGGTACTAATAGGATCAGAAGAACACCAGCAATTTTCTTCAGATTGCTTTAGGTGCACACTGTGCAGAGGACACAGTACACTATCTCTAATTACTGTAGCTGCCTGCCTGTAGTATTAATAGGATCAGAACAACAGCAATTGCCTTCAGGTAGCTTTAGGTGCACAATGTGCAGAGGACACAGTACCCTAACTGTAAATACTGCAGCTGCCTGCCTATGGTACTAATAGGATCAGAAGAACACCAGCAGGTTTCTTCAGGTAGCTTTAGGTGCACACTCTGCAGAGGACAAGATCAATACTGAAACTGAACAGTTCACTGGACAATTCCTTGAATGACTCTGCCTTAAATCTTGTCTGTCTTGAACCTTGAACTCTTTGCTCCTCCCATGAACTTCCTGATTTAAGCCATGTCTCTGCACTCCCTGTTTGCCAGATTATTGTGCTCCTTCCAGCCAATATCTAACTTTTGTCTCCTCTGCTGCCGTCCGTATCTTTGCTACATTCCTTCATTACTGACCTTTGGCTTGTTCCTGGACTGTGCTTCTGCTTAACCCCTACCTGCAACCATTCGTTACTGACCTTTTGGCTAGGGTTGCCACCTCATTCCTTTAAACCTGAACACATATTAATTGCACAGTTTCTGTGGCTGATTAAGGTGGTAATAAAACACTCTTAGGGCCTTATCTGCATTAAATTAGAGAACCTGTGTAATTAATTTGTGTTTGGTTTTAATAGGGATGAGATGGCAACCCTACTTTTGGCTTGTTACCTGACTATGCTTCTGCTTGATCCCTATCTGTTATATCTGCTACTGGACTCCGGCGTGCTCACCTCCTGGTCGGGCGATCCTGAGTACCATGACCTGGTACTTACACACAGCAAAAGCCATCTCCATCATCAAGAGTTCTGGTGAATACCGGTTAGTACTTAGACTCCACACCTCAGGTGAACCCATATCACCAACCAGGGTGACCTGTTTGTATGCCCGTTCTGCTTGTCGGTGGGTGCTACTCCACTGCTATAGCTACTGGTCTCTGAGCCTGACTCCAGTCTGTGACAGTCCAGCTTTCTCCTCCAACCAACTTACCAGGTCCAACACCACACTCAATACTTTCCTCCTTCAACCCTGTTAACACTGAGGAAGTTGCCCAACTCCTTTTCAAGGCCCAACTCACCACCTGGACTCTGTCCCCTTACAATTACTACAGCCCCCTTCCTGCTCTATGCTAACTCTCTAATCCACATCTTCAACCTCTCCCTCTGGACCCCACCTGTTTGAATAATTAAGACCCATCTCCCTGCTCCCATTTGCCTCCAAGCTTCTTTAATGCCTTGTCCACAACTCTATGAGTTGCTACCTGGTCTGCCCACAACATTCCACTGAAACTGCCCTACTAAAACCAACAACCTACTAACTGCTAAAATCCGTGGCCATTACTTCATACTCATACTCTTCAACCTTTCAGTTGCCTTCGACAAGGTTGACCACCTGCTCCTCCTCAATAAACTCCACTCCCTTGGCCTCCATGACTATGCTCTTTACTTGTTCTCCTCTTACCTATCTCAGTGCACGTTCAGCATCACATACAGCACCCCATCTCCTCCGCTCATCTTCCTTTTTCAGTTAGTGTTCCCCAAGGCTCCATCCTTGGGCCCCTCCCATTCTCTCTCTGCACATTTTACCATGGCTTCCAATACCACCTCTACACCAAAAACACCCAGATCTATCTCACTACTCCCCACTCACCCCCCCAATTGCCTCATGCATCACAAATTTACTGAGTGACATATCAGTATGGATGTCACACCACTTCCTCAAACTCAAACTTTCTAGAACTAAGCTTGTAATATATCCCCCTCCCCGATCCCCCCAATGAGTTTACCCTTGAGATCAACAGCACAACCATTGGTCCTTCCGCTCATGCCAGGGTGCTAGGTGTAATCCTAGACTCTGATCTTTCCTTTGGGCCCCACATCCAATCACTGGCTAAATCTTGCTGCCTTAACCTTTGCAACACATCCAGAATTTACCCCTTCCTGACAAATGACAACAAAAAACAACTTATTCACTCCTTAGTTTTACCCTGCCTTGACTACTGCAACTCCCTCCTCACTGACGTTTCTTTACACAGGCTATTTCCCTTTAAGTCTATTATGAATGCTGCTGCAAAACTTATACACTTTACTAATCGATCTGTGACTGCTGCCCTTCTCTGCCAATCACTTCACTGGCTTCCACTAGCCCAACTTATAAAATTCAAAATACTAACCACAAGGTACAAATCCTACAAATCCATCCACAACACTGCCCCCAGCTACATCACCAACCTCATCTGCAGATATTGCCCAAATCGTCCTCTCCATTCCTCCCAAGACTTCTTGCTCTCTAGCTCCCTTGTTACCACCTCCCATGCTCACCTCCAGAAATTTTCCAGAAACTCTCCCATTTTCTGGAACTCCCTACCCCAGTATGTCCGGTCACCTCCTACCCTATCTCTTTTTGGTGATCCTTAAAAACTCATTGATTCAGGGAAGCCTATTCCACCTCCAACTTAAAAACTATACTTGAGTCACCTCCATCAGATCACCCCCTGCAGTTATTACCTTTTGTACCACCTCCCTCTCCATTTAGATTCTAAGCTCCACGAGGAAAGCCCTCCTCCTTCCTTCTGTATTAAACTGTGTTGTAATTGTACTGCCCCTCTTTGTATAGTAAAGCGCTTTGCAAACTGTTGGTGCTATATAAATATTGTATAATAATTCCCATTTAAACAAACAGTCACGTTGGGTAGCAGCTAAAGTTTCAGCAGTGAGTGACAGGTTAAGAGCTTTCAGTTTACTATAGTTTATTTTAAGATTGGATAAATATCAGAAATGCTGAAATGTAGCTATAAGATTTAGGATAGATGCAATGCTGTGAAAAAGGATTTGCTCCCTTTCTGATTTTTTTTTTTTTTGCATATTTGTCACACCTAAATGACTCAGACTCAAATTTTTATGTACATGTACATCACTCTAAGGCTGTTCCTCTTATCCTGCTGCTCCAAAAGCCTCTATCCCACGTGGAGGGTGTGAGCCCTGTATGCAAACAGGTGCTTAGAACAAAAGAAGGCTGGACGGCCACACTCTTGTGCAATTTCATTATTCAAATACCGGATACAAAGGTGAACTACAGATACACACAACAAAATCGGGTGCTTACTCATAGCTCAAAAAACTAATGTCTACAGACAGGTATATAAACACAGAAATGCATACATAATTACACAAGGTGATGGTTATCAATTAACCACCCAAATTGGCAATCAATTGATCAAATAAGTGTCAAAAAAAGTGTCAAACAGAAACCTTTCACCCCTTCCACATGAATGAATAAACCTTAATGTATGTGTTTTCTGTGCCCTGTTGTGAACATCCATTATAGATGTTGTGAAAAGAATATAAGTATATGCTAGATGAACAAACAAAAGATCCATCCAATAGCCCGTACACACGATCCGAATATTGTACGACAGATCGTATGACTTTTTTTGCTTAATAGTAGAAATTGAACAGGTTACAAAATTCATGAAAATTCTCGCACGACAGAAAAAAAATCGGAAGTGATGTCGTGTTGTAATGTATTTGTATTGTATTTTCGGATGACAACTGTACTGACCAAATGAAAATTGTACGATCTGGTATCGTACCAGGAAAATATTTGCGCTTGTCCGATCAAATTATATTGTATGAATTGTCATGATCAGCTCTCGAAAGCTATGTACTAACGATCTGATTATCGTACGATCGTGTCAAAAGCGGTATTTTTCTTCCGATTTTCGGATCGTTTGTACGGGCCATCAAGATATATGTATTTAGCACAATTGTTTAATACTGATAAAATTTAGTTAATTATCAAAATATTTTTTTCATTTAAATTAAACATTTTAGTGCTAAAACCTCACAATTTTTTAAATATAATCTTTTATACTGTGATTTTTACAACTGCTGTATGGTGACAACACCATATACATGGAGACATAAAGCATCGGGAAAGAGAATATACTGTCCTCTCACCTAAACAAATGACTAAACCGAAGAGTCCCCATTAAAAATAAAGCACCCACTCTATGGGACTCTTACTTGTTATGTTGTTCCACAAACCATATCTCCCAACTCCAAAGAGTTTTTTTGGACTTATAAAATGTAGAGATATGTCAAATGGTTAACTAACTTATATAAAGAAATGACCATTATTTTGGGATGACTAATTAAGGACAAACTATTTTATTTAATTTCATTCCAGATCATTCCACCCCACTCCATCGATTGATGTATATTATTGAGTCTACAAATGGTTAACTAACATATATAAAGAAATGATCTTTATTTTGGGATGAGTAATTAAAGATAAACCATTTTATTTCATTTCATTTCATTCTATTTCATTCCACCCCACTCCATCGATCAATGTATATTATTGAGTCTACATACACTGATAACTGAATCTGACCTTTATAGTCTTTGTGTAGTACCTCACGTATAGGATAGTGTGATATTCAACCAACAACTATATGTGGACATACTGTATAAGTGAATGGATAACAAGATCAAAAATTCTTCAACCATATGTCTAACTATATTTTATTTTATTCTATTTTATTCCACTCTGCTCCACTCCATATCATCCCATCATTAACCCTTTCTATTCCATCTCTATTATGACTTACACTCTCATTTTCATTGTCGTTCTTACTAACATTTTTGTTGCTATTTTTATATCATATGGTTAGCTTGAATAATCACAGCCAATAAAATGAAATAGAACAAAACAAAACAAAACAAAATACAAAAAGGAGAGATGATCTATATCCATATCCTGTTGTACCATGCACACAGATTATACTGCATTTTAATTTATTTCTACATCCTTAACCTGGAGGAGGTAAAAAAGGAAAATAAGGGAACTGGGGGAAATGGGGGAAATGGTTTTTCCCGATCAAACCTCTCCCACTTATTCCATATAAGGCTTTATTGTTCATAAAAGTGTGTAACATCCCAAGGGGTTTTCTCGTATTAGGATTGAAAATCCAGAATACTTATTTTTTACACAGGATTCTAAATTTTTGGTACTGTAACTTTTTCTACTCCTTGTATGGACAAACTTGCCACATCTCCACTGTGATGTCCATTCCAGTGTTTGGCCACATTTGTTGCATGGTTCTTTTGTATATCAAATAAATGATCATGTAACCGATCTCTTAACCTGCGGGTTGTGCGACCAACATACTGGAGCGAGCATAATTCACATGTAATAATGTACACTAGATACCCGGTGGTGAATGATGCATAGTAGCCCATTATGATTTAACTTTGCAGGGAAATAAAGAGGAAGTAAACCCATCAGGGTTTACTTCCTCTTTAATGCATACTGTTAGACAGGTTAATTTGGTTGGTCACAGGCTGGTTGGTAAGTTGAGCTTGGAAATTCTTTGGTTTTATTTGATAATGATTTTGCCCTTCCAGTGCTCCTTGCTGTCAAGACCAGTTATAGGTGGGGGCAGTGACCTTTTTTTGCATTGTTGACATATTGGTCAGGCAACGCCCTGACACCTTTGCTGCCCCTGTGCAATGTGCTGGGTGTTCAAGGTGTTCCTGCGTCTTTAAGGAGGGTTGAGCTCCCTCCAGTCATCTGCCCTTTATCTATCCATCAGAATACATGTGCTCCCGCTGTGGAGACTCTTCAAAGTTAGAGTTAGGGTCTACAGGATACAGGGTGCCTTGCTGGGACCTGCAGCTTTCTCATGAATTTGCAAATGTGTGCAACTAAACCCCTGTTTTAAAGGCATACTGTTAGACAGGTTAATTTGGTTGGTCACAGGCTGGTTGGTAAGCGGAGCTTGGAAATTCTTTGGTTTTATTTGACAGACATTCTCCTTTAGGATTTTCTGGTAGAGCTCAGAATTCATGGTTCCATCAATTATAGTAAGTCGTCAAGGTCCTAAAGCTGCAAAGCAGCCCCAGACCATCACGCTACCAGGACCATGTCTGACTGTTGGTATGGTGTTCTTGTTATGAAATGCTGTATTAGTTTTATGTCAGATGTAACGGGACGCATACCTTCCAAAAAGTTAAATTTTTGTCTCATCAGTCCACAGATGATTTGCCTAAAAGTCTTGGGGATGATCAATATGTTTTTTGGTGTGAATGTGAAATAAGCCTTTGTGTTCTTTTTGGTCAGTGGGGGCTTTGGCCTTGGAACTCTCCCATGGATGCCATTTTTGCCCAGTCTCTTTCTTATTGTTGAATCATGAACACTAATCTTACCTGAGGCAAGTGAGGCCTGCAGTTCTTTAAATGTTGTTCTGGGTTCTTTTTTGACCTCCTGGATGAGTCGTTGTCATGCTCTTGGAGTACTTTTTGTAGGACAACCACTCCCTTCCAAGACAGATACAAGTACATTAATTTGTTTCTAATCTGTTCTTGAATTATTTTAGATTGTGGCATGATGTGTGGCTTTTTGTGATCTGTTAGTGTGCTTCACTTTGTCAGACAGCTTCTATTTATGTGATTTCTTGATTCAACAGATCTGGCAGTAATCAGGCCTGGGTGTGGCAAGAGAAATTTAACTCAGCTTTGCAAAAAATTGTTGTTAATTACAGTTCATTCATGATTCAGCAGGGGAGGGGGCAATTACCTTTTTCACATAGGGCCAGGCAGGTTTGAACAGCTTTTTCCCTTATTAAATTAAATAATAGTTTAGAAACTGCATCTTGAATTTACTCGGGATATCTTTGTGTAATATTAAAATTTGTTTAATGATCTGAATCATTCAAATGTGAGAAATATGCAAAAAAATAAAAAATCAGGGGCAAATACTTTTTCACACCACTGTATATAGGGTTGGGTGATAAAGAACAGTAAGTCATCAGTGTAAGCTGCCAACTTATATTCTCTCCCTTCGACACAAAAACCATGGATGGAATTTTGAAGGTTGACAGTTCTAATGAATAGTTGCAGAGGTAAAATAAATAGTAAAGGGGACAGGGAACTGTCTTGTGCCATTTTTAATGGAAAGCGGTTCTGAGAAGGTATCATTAACCACTTAATTTGGCTGCTGAATGACCAGGCCATTTCTTGCCATTCAACACTGCATCACTCTAATTGACAATTGCGCAGTCATGCGACGTTGCACCCAACAAAATTTACGCCCTTTTTTCCCACAAATAGAGCTTTCTTTTGGTGGTATTTGATCATCTCTGCAGTTATTTTTTATTTTGCACTATAAACAAAAAAGGAGCAACAATTTTGAAAAAACACAATATTTTGTACTTTTTGCTATTATAAATATCCCCCTTTTTTTAAAAAAAAGCTACCGTATGTATCAGAGTATAACAAGCACTTTTTTCCCCTTAAAATCAGGGGAAAATTGTGGGTGCGTGTTATACGCCGATTGTGAACCCCTCGGCGGCTCTCGCCCACTTTCGGCCGTTCTCGGCGACTTTTCGGCCGCTCTCGGCGGCTCTCGCAGTCCCACGTGAGCAGCCGAAAGCCACTGAGAACAGCAGCGCCATTTTTAAACTGGAGTTCAGTGTACTGACAAGTAAAACTTACACAGGGGCAAGGCTGCAATGATGTACACTGACAAGACTGCAATGATGTACACTGACAAGGCTGAAATGATGTACACTGACAAGGCTGCAATGATGTACACTGACAAGGCTGCAATAATGCACACTGACAAGACTGCAATGATGTACACTGACAAGGCTGCAATGATGGGCACTGACAAGGCTGCAATGATGGACACTGACAAGGCTGCAATGATGGACAAGGCTACAGCTGGACACTGACAATGCTACACTGACACTGACAAGGCTACAGATGGACACTGATAAGGCTGCATTGATGGGCATTTAAATGTAAGTTTTTTCCTTAAACTTCCCTCCTAAATGTTTTTTCCTTAAGGCTCTATTCACACTAATGCATTTTTTGATGCATTTTGCATTTTGCAGAAATGCATGGGAATTTTTTAACATGGGTTCCTATGGAACATGTTCACATCAATGCATTTTTGTGCCTCTGCATTTTTGGAAAGGGTCGGGGACTTTTTCCCGCAAAATGCAGCGTTTTGCTTGTAATAGATTTCAATGGACCTGCATCCAAAACGCAAGTACCGCGGATTTTGCTGCGATTTTGCCGCAATTTGCGTTTTTTTAATTTCTTTTTTTTCACTGTATATAGCTGGTTGCTAAGAAGGGGGCCAGGAAGCCGGCCGCTGCGTCCTTAACAACCTATGAGTCATCAGCTGTCAGCTGACTTCCCGCTCAATGTAAAATAAAAAAATGCCGGCTAAAAAAAAAAAATTGTGAAAAAAAACAGCGTGGGTTCCCCCAAGGTCCATACCAGGCCCTTGAATCTAGTATGGATTCAGAGGGGACCCCCATGCCAAATTTTTTTTTAAAAATGGCATGGGGGTCCCCCCAAAATCCATACCAGACCCTTATCCGAGCACGCAGCCCGGCAGGTCAGGAAAGGGAGGGGACGAGCGAGTGCCCCCCCTCCTGAACCATACCAGGCCACATGCCCTCAACATGGGGGGATGGGTGCTTTGGGGAAAGGGGGCTCTGCACCCCCCACCCCAAAGTGTTATGGCCCCATGTTGATGGGGACAAGGGCCTCTTCCTGACAACCCTTGCCCGGTGGTTGTCGGGGTCTACGGGCGGGGGGCTTATCAGAATCTGGAAGCCCCCTTTAATAAGGGGGCCCCCAGATCCCATTCCCCTATGTGAATGAGTATGGGGTACATTGTACCCCTACCCATTCACCTGGAAAAAAATAGTGTAGTGTTAAAAAATACAGTAGTCAGTTTTTGACAAGTCTTTTATTACAAATCTCCTTCTCTGCTTCTTCCTCCGGACTTCCTCCATCTTCTCCCGCATCTTCATCCTCCACTCTTCTCCTCCCCCTGCTTCTTCTTCCACTCTTCTTCTGTCTTCTTTTTCTGGTGTTCTTCTTTCTCCGCTCCCACCGACGACCCTCCTCCGATGCTGCGTTCCGCTGATCTGTCAGTGCCAATGTCCTGCATTTCTTAAATAATGATGGGGGCGTGGCAATTGGATTATGTTATCAGAATGCCACACCCCCTTGTGACATAACAGACCCAACATGCCCCGGGGTGTAACGTCATAAGGGGGCGGGGTCACTGGATGACATCATGGTATGGTTCAGGCCTGGTATGGTTCAGGAGGGGGGGCGCTCGCTCGTCCCCTCCCTTTCCTGACCTGCCGGGCTGTGTGCTCGGATAATGGTCTGGTATGGATTTTGGGGGGACCCCCACACCATTTTTTTTTTACATTTTGGCATGGGGGTCCCCTCTGAAACCATACTAGACCCAAGGGCCTGGTATGGACCTGGTGGGGAGCCCACGCTGTTTTTTTTCCACAATTTTTTTTTTACATTGAGCGGGAAGTCAGCTCACAGCTGATGACTCATCAGTTGTTAAGGACGTGGCGGCCGGCTTCCTGGACCCCTCCTTAACAACTGGCTATGTACAGTGTAAAAAAAAAAAACGCAAATCGCAGCAAAATCGCAGTAAAATCACGGTAAAAACACTGGTCAAAAAACGCAGCAAGCACCACAAAAAGCACTGCAGAACGCTCAAAAGCAACATGCATAGATGTGAATTGAGCCTAAAATTCCCTCCTAAACTTGGGGTGCGTGTTATACGCCGGCACGTGTAATACGCCGATAAATATGGTAATTTTTTTTCAGTTTAGGCTAATATGTATTCTTCTACATATTTTTGTTAAAAAAATTGCAATAGGTGTATTTTGATTGGTTTGCACAAAAGTTATAGCGTCTTTAAAATAGGGGATAGATTTATAGCATTTTTATTATTTTTTTTACTAGTAATGGCGGCAATTTTTTTCGGGACTTTTACATTATGGCGGACACATTGGACACTTTTGACACATTTTTGGGACTATTGGCGTTTATACAGCAATCAGTGCTATAAAAATGCACTGATTACTGTAAAAATGTCACTGGCAGGGAAGGGGTTAACACTAGGGGGCGATCAAGGGGTTAACTGTTTTCCCTGTGTGTGTTTCTAACTGTAGGGGGAGGGGACTGACCTATAGGAAATGACAGATCGTGATTCCTAGCTATTAGGAGCTCACGATCTGTCTCTCCTCACAGAACAGAAGAGGGATGTGTGTGTTTTGTCTGTTCTGCCTCTCACACCCGAGATCGCTCATGGCTGGCGGTCATCGCGACTGTTGGCAATTAGCATTGGCACCCTAACAGTGCAGCGGGCGCATGTGCGCCTGCTATCTCGTTTAAAGGAGCCAATGTATAGCTACGATGGCTCGCCGGATTTTGCCGACCTGCCACAGTATAATGATGGTGGCTGGTCGGCCACCAAGAAGAGGAACATCTTCTTCCTCAGTGATTGGTCTTTCTAATGTCTTCTGAGGATAAAGTAGGTAATTTATTCTGCATCAGCTAGTTTTTAATGATACTTTCTTTATCTTCTTGTGAAGTTGCTGGTATATGTTGGAATACAATCTGTGAAAATGAGCCACAATCTGTTCCGTGGCATGATCCAATTTACCCTCTGCATTTCTAATATGATAAATGTTTCCAGCTAGAATCTTGCAAAGCCTTAGCTAAAAATGTCCCACTTTTGTCCCCATGTTCATAGTAAATTTGTTTTCTGAAAAAAGGGTGCATTTCGTTCTTAGTTCTAGAATTTGTTGTAGACCCTGCGCAGGCGCGGGACTCCCAAGATGGCCGCGTAAGCCGGGAGCTCCGCTCTACCCAGCCCAGCAAGCCACCCTAGAGCAGGATAAAGGCCGCCTCGTCGCCCACCACTAGCGGAACCGGACCTGGGAACACCCGCTGCACCGATCCATGTCTAACAGCTCGGTCCGCAGGGATCTGGGACCGCGGTTTTCAGCAGAGGATTCCCGGGCCTCATCCAAGATGGCGGCCGCAGCACAGCACAAGGAGCAGTATGCAGGGGGACACGTGGAAACCAGGCAAGTGATTGCTCCTGCCACCCTGGCCTACACACCCTTACCAGCCTTACATAACCAGCCTATGGGGACTCCATCCCCAGCCTCCACAGTATCCCTCCTAGAGCGCACCTTTGAGAACTACTCCCTGTCCCCACTGAACGCTACACCTCCACATCAGGGTGCCGGAGCTTCCATAGGAGACCCAGAGGCTGCTATACCCCTTAACACAGGAGATTTATTCCTCAAACTGTCAGACCTACTAGACAGAGGCTTAGCAAACACAGCCACAAGAATCACATCTGAGATAAGAGCAGACTTTCAAAACCTGGGAGCAAGGATGGAAGCCATAGAACACAAGTTAGACATTACAGTGTCCAGAGCTAACCAGAACACTGAGCACATTCATACTGTTCAAGAGCAACTAGAGGTAGCACTGAACAGAATCGATGACCTTGAGAACAGGTCGAGAAGGGACAACTTCAGAGTAAGAGGTATCCCCGAATCAATCACAGACGTCCCCAAAGCTATCCAGGATTTAATCAAATCCCTCATCCCTGAGCTGCCCCCTATCAAGTTGGAGCTGGACAGGGCACACAGATCTCTGGGCCCACCCAGAAAAGACGGATCCCCCAGAGATGTGGTCGTGAAGCCACACTTCTATAGTGTAAAAGAAGAAATAATGAAAATTTCACGCCAGCAATCCCGCATCCTTTTTCAAGGACAGGAAGTGCAAATTTTCGCGGACATCTCCCCCACGACCATCCAGAAACGCAGAGCCCTCAAGCCCCTTCTGCTCGTCCTCTCCCAGAAGGAGATTAAATATTGGTGGGCATTCCCCTTCGCCCTAAAATTTTCCCTTAAAGGCAGAACCCACTCATTCACCACGTTCACTGAAGGCGAACGAATCCTCCTCTCGCTCAAGCTCATATCCCTAGACTCGGAAATGGACATATCCAACACTCAAGCGGGTTCATCTAAGCGCCAAACTCCCAACAGCCCCATCTCTCCAGCCTGGAAAGCCAATAAAAGCAGGCGACTGAAAGATCAATTGCCAACCTGAGGAGGTCTTCTTCTAGACCCTGGCGACACCCTTCTTTCTCTTTGTGATCCACTGTCCACAATCCATCTCTTACCAGATGTTCTCCACTTTACTCGGATTTTTCACAAAGAGGCCTTGTCCCCGCGAGGAGGAAACTTTTTCACCCGACCCTATACCTCATGTTTGTATCCCAACACACCAGCAGGACTACGCATCCGGATCCTCATGATCTACTATTGCCCCTATCCCTCACCTACGCCACAAGAGGATTTAAAGACTTAGCCCATTGATCTCCACAAGAATGGCCTCATAGGCTCTTGATCTTCACTCCTTTATCATCCCTATGGGACCCCCCAGCGCCAGCAGGAAGTTCTGGCCCACCTCCACAACCTCACTCCCTCACAACGGACTGGCTAAGCCCACTGCGGGACTGGGATCTCCCACACCACCTTCCTTCTCCTTCCCCACAGAGGATCCCATTACGTCTACCAGGAAGACTCTATCTGTACTTCAGATCAGAATGGCTCCAAGCTTAAAACATTCCAGCGGTTTTTTCTCCTTTTTTTTTTTTTTTTTTTTTTTTTTTTCCCCCTTTTTTTTTTTTTTTTTCTTCTTTTTTCAGATTTTGATACCCCTTATTGTGCTCCATATGCCTATTCTTTAACGATATTGTTACAAAGCTTAATTCTCTATGCAAGACTTCAGGGGTGGCTTGGGCTGCGGTAGTTGCCCTGCGACTTCTCCCATCCAACGACAATGGAACTCCCATTATCGTTCGATGGACTGGTGGTTCGATACCAGAACCACCTTTTTCCGTTATTGGAGTTCGGAAAGGGGAATACCTCCCCCCCTCTCCGCCTCCGGCCTATTTCAGGCCATTTTGTACATATTCTCTTTCCTCTTCTGTCTCTTTGTTTTAACCCATCTGTTCTTCTTTCTCCCTTACCCCCTTCTGCCAGGGTTGACGGATTATCTGCAGCTTCTTCTCGTCCAGCATCTCCGGGTCCCAGACCTCGCTCCTCATTCGCCTCCTGCCCGCCCCTCTTCAACTGGATCAGGGTAAGTGTTCCTCTTTATTCAGCACACACATAACTCAAAAAACATGCCTAACACCACTCCAACTCGCCCCCAGATAAAAATTATTTCCCACAACGTCCAAGGCTTCAATTCCCCAATTAAAAGAAAGAAAATCTTCCAATCATATCATAAACAAAGGGCTTCGATAGTTATGCTCCAGGAAACGCATTTCCCTTCTCGATTTTCCCCCTCATTCCTACATGCGCGCTTCCCCTCGTTTTATTTGGCGAACGCTGAAGATAAAACCAGGGGAGTCGCGATCCTATTTGCTAAGGACTGCCAATTCAAAGTAAGCCAGACTCTTTGTGACCCCGAAGGCAGGTACATACTAGTTAAAGGTCAGATCGCAGACCAAACTCTCTCTCTGATCTCCTATTATGCCCCAAACAAGGGACAAACTGTATTCTTCACATCGCTTTTCCAAACACTAGGTCCCCTCCTGGAAGGAACAGTAGTCTTTGGAGGAGACTCGAATGTCGCCTTTGACCAGAGCCTCGATAAATCTAAACCCCCGGCTAAACAGCTCTCTAGGCCAACAAAAACCAGCTCCAAAATTGCTAAACTGATTCACCAACAGGGCCTCACAGACATCTGGAGAGAACTCAACCCCAATTCCAGGGACTACACCCACTTTTCAATACCCCACCAAGTATACTCCAGAATTGACCATATCCTGATCTCCTCCATGCATATTCCCGTCGCTATCACAGCTAAAATTAAGGATACTCCCCTTTCCGACCACTCTATGATATCCCTATCTATCCAAGGCTCGCTTCTAAGACCCTCCTCCCCCATCTGGCGTATTAAAGAACATATCATTAAAGACCCCATTCAGATTTCCGAACTCACCAAGACACTAAAAGAATATTTCCTCCTGAACAACGTAGACGACATCTCAGCCGAGACCCTCTGGGCAGCACACAAAGCCGTGATACGAGGCAAACTAATCCAAATATCCTCCAAACTCAAAAAGGAGAGAACCATGGATATTGCAAAATTGGAGAGAGATTTCCTCCTCTTACGCAAAAACCATAAAGCTAACCCGTCCCTGGTTCAATCCGATCAGCTTGATGCTGCTCGGGTCAAACTAAACCTGGCGCTCACGGTTAAAGCTGAGGATTCTCTGCGTTGGAATGGGGTGAAATTCTACCTGAATCAGGACAAAATGAGCACGATGCTGGCCTCCAAGTTGTCCCCTAGGTCCCGCCTCTTCGCCCTCCCCAAAATAAAACTACAGGATGGGACGTCTTCCCAAAATCCACATAGAATACTGGATTCTTTCCAAGCATTCTACTCACAACTATACAGAGCAAATGACTCCAACGACCCAAGAGCTATAGAAGCCTTTTTAGAGCACCTCCCTATCCCCACTTTACAAAAATCCCACAAAGATATTATGGAGGCTCAGATCTCAGTAGAGGAAACTTTGGAGGTCATAAAAAATCTGAAAGGGGGCTCGGCTCCGGGTCCAGATGGTCTTTCCAATCTTTACTACAAGACTTTCGCCGCGACTCTAGCGCCTCATTTAACTAAAATGTTCAATTCCAAACGAAAGGGAGACCCAATAGACCCCCAGTTGAATGCTGCCTTCATTACAGTCATCCCTAAACCCGACAAAAATCCAGATCAGGTTGAAAATTACAGACCAATATCACTAATAAATAACGATCTAAAAATTCTAACGAAAATTTACGCCAATAGATTGAATACATTCATCAACACTTATATCCATAAGGACCAGGTAGGCTTTATCCCCGGCAGACAGGGTCCAGACCAGATCAGAAGGGCCATAGACATAGCTTCAATTTTGCACTCGGGATGGGACGGAGGCCCAAAACAGGAGGGTCTCTTCCTCTCCCTAGATCTCCAAAAGGCCTTCGACTCTGTGTCCTGGCCCTTCATATTCGCTTCCCTTAAATTCTGGGGATTCGGAGAACATTTCATCGGAATCCTCAAATCTCTTTATTCAGAACCGGAAGCGAAAGTCAAACTACAGGGTTTCCTCTCATCCCCAATCAAAATCGCCAGGGGCACAAGACAGGGCTGCCCCCTTTCCCCACTCGTTTTCGCTCTAATAATAGAAACTCTAGCCATTGCGATCAGGTCAGACCCAAATATCAAAGGAGTCAACTGCGGCATGAACACCCATAAATGCGCCCTCTTCGCAGATGACCTTCTTCTATTCGTCACATCTCCAATTACCACCCTCCCTAACATTAACAGACTACTCCAGACATTTGGCGAAGTTTCAGGTCTGCGGGTCAATATGTCCAAATCACAAGCTTTAAACATTTCCCTCAATCCAGCCCTAATTGAGAGGTTAAAAGTGTCCTTTAATTTCAACTGGAATGACTCTTCAATCCGATACCTTGGTATAAACCTCACACCCAGCATAGACTCCCTCTACCAAGCTAACTTCCCGCCTATGTTTCGTAAATTAGAGGAAGACTTACGAGCTTGGTCTTCTCACAAATTATCATGGCTGGGGAGAATCCACGCCATCAAAATGACCCTGTTCCCCAGAATATTGTACTTATTTAGAGCTCTCCCAATCGCAATTAACAGAAACCACCTCAAACGCTTCCAGGGGAAGATTATACAATTTATCTGGGGGGGGAAAGGCTATAGATTCTCGAGAAACACCCTTTTTGTCCCAAAGTCCAAGGGAGGACTAGGCCTCCCCGAACTACTTAAATACTACCAAGCAGCCAGACTGGCCCAACTCTCCACCTTATACTTCAGAGGCGAAAAACCCGACTGGTTACAAATAGAACGCCAAGCAGTTCCTTCCCACACACTAGATTATCTACTCTGGACCCCCAGCAAATCTAGACCGCCCATCATGGCACCCACACTTTCACACTCCTTCAAACTTTGGGACACCCTGATTCAAAACCCAGCCCTGACCTCACAGCTCCGTCCTCTCTCACACATTTTCCACAACCCCCTTTTCAAGCCAGGATTAGACATCAAATCCTTTCAATGGTGGCTTGATAAGGGAATGTACCGTATCGGACATTACCTTGTCGCCTCCGGTCCAATCTCCATGAAATACTGTGTTGATAAACTAGAACTCCCAGAATCCGAGAAATTTAGATTTCTTCAAATCTCCCATTTCCTTCACACCATTTGGAAAGTCAAATCAATCCCACCAGCGTGCACACCTTACGAACAATGGTGTGGACAAGCAACAGAGCAAAAAGGAGGCATATCCCTGATCTACGAAGCCCTATCAAATCCCTCATCCAAACTTACATACATGACAGACTGGGAGAGGGACTTGGGCGAGTCTTGGGACCAGGAGAACTGGAACAGAATGAGCACAAGAGCCTACAAAGGTATAGTTAATATTGCATTAATAGAAGCCAATATGAAAGTCCTTACGAGATGGTATCTGGTCCCTTCCAAACTTGCACTGATGTTTCCTTCCTCGTCTCCTTTATGTTTTAGAAACTGCCAAACCCAGGGTTCCATGCTACACATTTGGTGGGAATGTCCGAAAATCAGGGGGTTCTGGAACGGGATCTTTCACCTGATCAGGAAAATTACGGACATTTCCATTCCAAAATCCCCCCAAATAGCTCTCTTAAATGGTAATATTCCCAAAACTTCCAAAACAACTGCTAAACTTATCGCTTTTATTCTGACAGGCGCCAAGATTTCCATAGCAAAGGCATGGAAACAACCAGGGGTTTCCCTAGCGTCAGCCAAGAGAAAGATCTCATGGATTATGTCCCAGGAAAAATTAGTTAGTACCATAGCAGACTCAAATAAAGCATTTTTGGCGGTTTGGGAACCCTGGGCGCGGTATGTGGGCATCTCTCTTATACCGGGAGTTGAAGTTTGACCTGGTTGTATTGTGATTTTGCAGTCCGTCAACACACCCTACCCCCTTCCTCTCTTCGCCTCTGTCTTCCTTCCCTCCTTTCCTTTCTCTCTTCCTTCTTTAATTTCCGGAAGTTGTTATTGAATAGCTACTGTAAGTTTACGGGTTCACACGGTTCCTCCCAGTTTTATATGCTCTAGTGTGTTTTCAGACGATACCTCGACCCGTTCTTCTTGGGCTGATCTTCTAAACTGGAAACCTCAGGATTTCTTTACGGATCCCCTAGCCCCTCCGGCCTTCTGGCCGGAGAGGGCCTGGGAAGGTCCCCTCGCACAGTCCGGGACATTTAATCTCCCGGAGGGTGTGAGGGGCTCTAACGGAATAGCCTCTCACCTTATGTTTATCGAAGGCCAATCTCCGGTGCTCGACACAGTATGTTCCCATTAGGGGTGTCGAGCCTACATGTAGCTCTAGGTTTTACCTTGTCATTCCTGAGGTTTCTTTTTTTTTTTTTGTTTTTTTTTTTTTTTTTTTTTCCTTACCCTTCCGTATAACCCTACGTATTAGTTCAACTTCTCTGTTATTGTGCACTAATTGAGCATGTTCACAGTAGTGGGCTGCGTCCCACAGCATTGCCAGTTCATAAAGTGTAATGTACTGCTCTTCAATAAAACTTTTTTGAAACTCAGAATTTGTTGTAGAGTTCTATGGGCATCTAGCAGTTCTTTGGCTGAACAGATAACAATTGTTTATGCTGCATTTCGAACCATGCTAATTTACAGGAGAGAGATTTTGTGTTCCTGTTCCCTTCGTTCTTAGCACCCCATTTAATAAATTCACCTCTTAGAACACACTTGTGAACCTCCAAAATCATTAAAGGAGGGAGATCCAAGCAGCAATTATTGGCAAAATAGGGTGTTAAAGCTTCTGAAATATGTGTTTGTATGGTAGGATCTGTCAGTAAATTAAGCCTCCAATTAAATTATTAAGTTAAAGTCTCAGTGAGTTTTAAAGTTATAGCTATAGGAGCATGTTCTGGGAATGATATGATGCCAATATTTGCCCCTTTCAAGTTAGAGAGGTCTCTCTGTGTAGTAAATAGGTAGTCAATATGCAAGTAGCGGTCATGAAACATTGAGTAAAACATGCAATCTCTATCCGAGGGATGAATAGTTCTCCAGGTGTCTACAAGTGTCAAAATAGAGCAATAATGATTTAAGTCTTTTGAAGACTTTATATACTGTACACGTTTTACCCGAGAATGTATCTTGCAGAGGGTTCAAGGAAACATTAAAGTCATTACCCAAGATTATACATTTAGTGGCGTACCATTTCAGTTCATCAATATTATCTTATTAGACATTTGCTAGTGTAACAGGTTTGCCTGCTATAGTGCCCTTAAGGAGTATGTAAACCCTTTTGTTCTTGAAGTTGAACTAGTTGCATGGAATGCTCTAGCTAAGTAATTTTTAGTGAGGATTTGAATGTAGAGAAAGAAGAGAAAGGAGTAGAAAAAAGGGAAAAAAGAAAATAGAGATCAGAACTATACCAACAATAAGATGGAAAATAAACCTATAGAGTCCTTCTTTAATCCAACATCTAAAGGTACTCGCCAACCTCTTTACACAACTCTGTCTACACCCAAACTTCCATCCTTTCATCTTTAATGACACATAGCAATGCTACCAAAGCCTGACAAGATTCTTTGGACCTCCAAAACTACAGACCAATTTTACTCAATAACATTGATTTAAAATTATTATCTAAGACTCTCACTGCCAGACTTAACGCCTTTTACATATTTTGATCCACAAAGGTCAAGTGGGCTTCATCTGACACAGGCAAGCATGTGAAGTAATCCATTGAATCCACCTAATGTAATGAAAACATACCCGAGGCATGCTACTGGGGCTTGACACCCATAAAGCCTTTACAACATTGTCCTGGGGTTATATACACTCTGCACTTTAAATATGAGGGTTTCAGGCTATTTTTTTTTCTCCTTTTTTTCTCCTGGCTCAAAGCATTAAATAACCAACCTTATGCCAAAGGATGTCCCCTCTTCCCCATTTTATTCATTTATTCTTGGAGCCTTTAACTCATTAAAACCAACTCAAACACTCTGTTGACCTAGGCTCCAAAACATATAAAATCCTCCTGGCAGGGGCATTTTGGCAGAAAAAATTCTTGATGCTTGTAAAAGTGTGTAACGCGTATAGATGTGTTTAGCCGCATTTAGCCACATCAAGTGTTTGGGAGTTAATTCACTCAGCTTTAAATTATACTGCCTTCTCTTTTGAATTAGACATAAGGAATCTTTTAATAACCCATCTTTCAGGATCACAACTCTGTCCTTATTCACACACTCTTATCATACAAGCGAATACTCCCCAAGTCACCCAGACTACCTAATGGCACACCAGAAAGATCAGTAAATAATGGAAGGCTGTATATTTCACTCCACTTGTTTCACTCTCTTATTCACTTTTAATTAATTATAATATTTTACTTTACCAGTATTTTGCATTTCTATCTGTCTTTTACCACAGCATCCTTTTACTTTCTAATTGTTAAAATATTCAGATATTCTTACTAATTCTGTGACTGCTCCTCACAAACATCACCTCTAATTTGCTTAAAGTTGAATTTAGTTGAATTAGGCCTTTGCTTAGAAGCATCCAGTACCTTGAGCCTAGCAACTGACAGATACTTAATGGATTTGCCCTGTGGGCCTTATATAGGGAATCACTCTGATCCTTCCAACCAATCTACTGACACCACCCTAAGCTGTCAACAATACTGAGAACCCAGGCAATTGAAAACATAAACATTACAACGCAGACCCCATTTGTACCTATAACACATGTTAGCAATTTACCAAAATGTACCACTTTACTGTTTCGTTATGCCTTTCTTCCTTGTTCAAATATTTTATTGAAGTATAACAATGTGCAAGCCAATTTACAATTGGCAAGCAGAAAACAGCACAACAAAGAGGTTCAAAGTAAATGTCATTAACAAAAGGTTTGTTGTAAAGAACAATAACAAGTGGGGTCCACATCCAGATATGCAGATTTAAGCAGTATGTGGTATAATAGGGCAGACCAAAGTAACAAAGTAGGCACAATGTGAGGAATACCATCAAATACATTTGGTCAGAAGAATTTATAGGACGACAGTATCTAGGAGTTTTGAAAGGGGGTGGTGGGAGTAAGGTACTGAAAGCTCCATTAGGGATCCACCGAGAACCTATGGGGAAGCCTTATGGTAACTGTACTTAGCAATCTGCAAACATGCCACCACAAAGTGGGAGTAGGGAGGTCTGGTCTCCCAAGTCATCAAGGATAGGCGTAGGAGATCAGCCTCGGGTTTATGAGAGGGGAGAGAGAGGAGGCAGAGAGAAAGCATAGGTTGAGTAGAAAGTGGGATGGAAGCCTATGGATTGTAGGGGGTAGGAAAGGGGGGGAAGTGGACCCCTAGAGAGGAACTCAACCTGGTCAGTTAGTAGGTTATGGCAGTAAGAGTGATGTGTCAAAATTGGGGGTAAAAATGGGTAACCAGGGCCTCTATAGTTTATCGTAGAGACCAACTTTGTCTAGGGTGAAAGCTTCAGTCTTAGCATGAATCAATGCTTGAGTGATTCCTTGCTTCATTGCTAGGATACTTAGGGAGGGGGATTTCCATGCTTTCGCAATGGTTTGTTTAGCTGCTGTGGTGACAGCCACGAAAGCAGTGAGCAGGGTATTGGGGTAGAAATTCGGAGATCCTGACAGGGACCATGTATATTCTGGTAAGCACCTTATAGTTGGTTTCCAGGGCTACAATGTTGGGAGAAGCAGATTTAGTAGCCTGTCAGATGTGTGACCAGTCAGCTGGTTCAAGGGTAAGATTGAGCTCTTTTTTCCACTTGTTCATGTATGCCGGAGGTGATATTGAGGGGTATCTAGAGAGTTGGGCATATAGGTCAGAGATAAGACCCCTCTATGCGGGTCAGATTTGCAAGCGTATTCAAAAGTAGTGAAACGTGGAGGAGTGGTGTGAAGGGGTGAACATGGTGAGTAGAAGTGTCTGATTTGTAAAAACAAAAGAGTTCCAAAGAGGGAAGTCCATGGACTTTGTGGAGCAATGGGAAGGGTGGAATAGAATTGGTCTTGGAGAAATAATGAGCTAATAACAGGCCTGCCTGAGCCCAGGCAGAAAAGGATGATAGTGATTGTCAAGCTGGAACAAAGGAGGGGTTTCAAAGGGAGAGGAGGGGGTTAAGAGGGAATTGGAGGCCAAATCAAATTTTGAATCTATCCCAACGGACCAAACTATGTTTAGTTATGGTATTAGTGACAGAACGTCTTTGTGGTGGTGTTAGCCAAAGAAGATTAGCTGTGGAAAGGGGATAGCAATCCATAGATTCAATTGCTACCCAGAGTGGTATTTCTTTGGTAGCATGGCATTTGGGAAGTTGTGCTAACTGGGCTGCATAATAGTACTTTGCAAAATTAGGTACGCTAAGGCCGTCCCTAATATGGGGGATGCAGAGAGTCGGTTTGGGTAGGGGGGTTTGAGTTTGCCCCGATAAACTGGGAGGCCCTACACTGCAGGATCCTCAGGAAGTGGGCTGGGACCAGTATAGGAGTACCCTAAAGAGGATTTTAGGGAGGATAGACATTTTGGGAACTGTTATGCTCCCCATCCATGCTAGTGGTAGTGATGCCCATTTGGACAGAAGATTGGAGAGGTGCAATAGCATAGGCGGGTAGTCAGTCCCATATAGATCCCTCGGTCGGTTGCTACCCTTGGCGTCCTTCACTCACACACACAGGTCATCTATATTTAAGAATGGACGACTCAAGGTTATCATCCTCAGTCCATTATATATTCCTATTTACCTCTGCCTGGCATCTAGTTAGCCCCTAATATATTTTACAGATTTTTTATAGATAGCGAAACTGCATCTGCTCCTGAAAATTGGAGGTTATCCATGAAATGCGTCAAGCTACATAGATACTATTATGATCATAAAAGAAGGAGTGACATTAACCATTTCTTTCAATATGCTACACTGGCCTATACCATTGTGTCATGGTTTTGCTACTATTATGCGTGCATAGAATCTTGAGTCTGGTGGTTTTATTACTATTGTTGTGTCAATATCATTAATTTACATACTATTATGCTATCATGTTATTATGTGATTTGTATTTAATAAATTCAATTATATCTTTTTTTTTTTTGCCACCTCAGTGATTCCATTAGAGACTTAATCCACTTTGTCAGTGTCACTCATGTCCCTTCTTTTTCACATCATTTGTAGTTTTCTATGCAAATATACAAAACATTTATTTTCTTTAACCAATACAAAATTCGTCATACAAATCATCTTTTCTCTTATTCCCCCAATACCCCCCATCCCTTACCCTCCTCCCCTACCCCTCTACCCTCTCCCCCCCCCCCCCACCTCTGTGCACACTTGTTTAATGTCGCTCTCTTTAACCAAATCTGATTCTCAAACCCTCAGTAATTCCTTCCAACTTTGCCAGATGTTTTCCCCTGCTGTTGCGGCTTCCTCTTCATATCCTCCTTCCTCCATATATCGAATACTTTCCACTGCATCAACCCACTCCCAAATTGATGGGCATTCTGCCTTCAGCCACTTTTTTGGAATGATCTTTTTAGCGGCGTTCAGCAGGTGTGGTACTAGAGAATTTTTATACTTTTTGACCTCCCCTCCTATTCCATGATGTAAAACCAACCAGGGGTCTGCCTTTACTTCTATCTTTGTTATTTCTTTAATATACCCCAAGAGTTTTACCCAGTAATTTTTAATTTCAGGGCAGTCCCACCATATATGGGCCATATTGCCTATTCCTTTACACCCCCTCCAGCATTCCGATGTTTTGTCCTTTTGGGATTTACAAGCTTTATCTGGGGTGACATACCAGCCCATTCAAATTTTATAATTTATTTCAGCAACATTGGTGTCAATCGACGAGCCATGGGTCAGTTTCATTACTTTCCTTAACCTATTACTATCTATCTGCAATCCTAATTCTTTTTCCCATTTTGTAATATATGGGGGTACCTCCCCACTACCCATCGTCAATCCTATTTTATAAATTTTAGATATTATGCCTTTAGTACTATTCGTCAAACATAGTTTTTCCAGTTCTGATAACTCCTCCCCTGACCTTATTGGCTGTGGAATGCGATTGACAAAATGGCTTAGCTGAAGGTATCTCCAATGGTCTAACACCCATGTTTCTTTGTTGTGTTCTAATTCGTGAAATGCAACAATCTTCCCTTCTTTTATTATCTCTCAATAGCACTCTTTCATTTTTAATCCAACTACCACCAATTTCCTTTTTCCCCGGTGCGAAATAATCATTTTCCCAAAGTGAAATTAAAGGGGAATTATATACCTTGTTAACTTGTTTATATACTGTGTCCCAAGCTCTAAAAAACACTTTTGTCAGTGCATGTGTGTTGCCATCTAATACTCTATAATTTGGGGGGTTCCAAATTATGTGTCCTAAGTGTGCCTTACTCAAGCTATTTTCTATATTCACCCATCTCTTCAGGTTTATTTTCTCTGTTCCATTCTATCACTCTCGACACCAATATTGCTTTATAATAACCCTGAATGTCTGGCATCGCCAGACCCCGTTCCTTTTTTTCCTGTTTTAAAATATCAAACGACACCCTTCTATTTTTCCAAACTGTTTTCATGATAATTGATTTAAGTTTTCTAAAATAATACTGGGGGATATCTAGTGGGAGCATCTGTAGTTTATAGATGATCTTAGGTAGTAATACCATCTTTATGGCATTTATGCGTCCTACTCATGAAAATGGTTTAATCATTATCCTTTTACTCTCAGCTTTTATTTCATCTAGCAGTGGAATGAAATTTGCTTTATAGATCTTCACTAGTGAATTTGCCAGCTTTATGCCCAGATATTTTATTTCTTTTTTCCATATAAATTTAAATTCCTTTTTTTAACTTACATTCCTCCTCCTTACCCAAATTAATATTTAAAATTTCTGATTTTGTCGAGTTTATCTTGAAGTTTGACACTTCTCCATACTGTCTCAGGACTTTAAGTATGTTTGGCATTGTAATTCTCGGATTGGTTATAAGGAGCAGAATATCGTCAGCAAATGCCATGACCTTATGCTCCTCTTCCCCAACCCTGAAACCCCCAATATCCGGATCCCCCCTGATCACTGACAGCAAAGGCTCCAGGGAAAGGACGAAGAGCAAAGGAGACAGGGGGCACCCCTGTCTCGTCCCATTTTCCATTTCGATTACCTCCGAAAGGGAGCCATTGATTCTTATTGAGGCCTTAGGATGGTTATACAAAGCACTTATCCTATTTATCATTTTCGGGCCCACTCCCATATATTTGAGGGTTTGGAACATGAACCCCCAGTCTACTCTGTCAAATGCTTTTTCGGCATCTATAGACAAGAGTAGACCTGGGGGTCCCTTGTCCCTGATGTGTTGCAGCAGAAGGAGCGTTCGCACCCCATTGTCCCTCACTTCTCTCTTAGGGGTAAACCCCACTTGGTCTGGATGAATCTATTCGCTCATTCTCTCTTTCAACCGATTTGCTAATACTCTAGCATACAATTTTACATCTGTGTTGATAAGTGATATTGGCCTATAGCTCGAACAGATCGTGGCATTTTTCCCCTCTTTTGGGATAAGCGTGATCTCCGCTTTAAAGGCCTCTCTACTTAACTCAAAATCCGTGCCCAAACCATTCATGTATTCGCAAAGTCTAGGGATTAACCACTTGAGCCCCGGACCATTATGCTGCCTAAGGACCAGAGGTCTTTTTCCAATTTGGCACTGCGTCGCTTTAACTGCTAATTGCGCGGTCATGCAATGCTGTACCCAAACAAAATTTGCGTCCTTTTCTTCCTACAAATAGAGCTTTCTTTTGATGGTATTTGATCACCTCTGCGGTTTTTATTTTTTGCGCTATAAACGGAAAAAGACCGAAAATTTTGAAAAAAAATGATATTTTCTACTTTTTGTTATAAAAAAAATCCAATAAACTAAATTTTAGTCATACATTTAGGCCAAAATGTATTCGGCCACATGTCTTTGGTAAAAAAAATGTCAATAAGCGTATATTTATTGGTTTGCGCAAAAGTTATAGCGTCTACAAACAAGGGTACATTTTCTGTAATTTACACAGCTTTTAGTTTATGACTGCCTATGTCATTTCTTGAGGTGCTAAAATGGCAGGGCAGTACAAAACCCCCCCAAATGACCCCATTTTGGAAAGTAGACACCCCAAGGAAATTGCTGAGAGGCATGTTGAACCCATTGAATATTTATTTTTTTTGTCCCAAGTGATTGAAAAATGACAAAAAAAAAAAAATATTTACAAAAAGTTGTCACTAAATGATATATTGCTCACACAGGCCATGGGCCTATGTGGAATTGCACCCCAAAATACATTCAGCTGCTTCTCCTGAGTATGGGGATACCACATGTGTGGGACTTTTTGGGAGCCTAGCCGCGTACGGGGCCCCGAAACCAATCACCGCCTTCAGGATTTCTAAGGGTGTAAATTTTTGATTTCACTCTTCACTGCCTATCACAGTTTCGGAGGCCATGGAATGCCCAGGTGGCACAAAACCCCCCAAAATGACCCCATTTTGGAAAGTAGACACCCCAAGCTATTTGCTGAGAGGCATATTGAGTCCATGGAATATTTTATATTTTGACACAAGTTGCGGGAAAGTGACACTTTTTTTTTTTTTTCATAAAGTTGTCACTAAATGATATATTGCTCACACAGGCCATGGGCATATGTGGAATTGCACCCCAAAATACATTTAGCTGCTTCTCCTGAGTATGGGGATACCACATGTGTGGGACTTTTTGGGAGCCTAGCCGCGTACGGGACCCCGAAAACCAATCACTGCCTTCAGGATTTCTAAGGGTGAAAATTTTTAATTTCACTCTTTACTGCCTATCACAGTTTCGGAGGCCATGGAATGCCCAGGTGGCACAAACCCCCCCAAATGACCCCATTTTGGAAAGTAGACACCCCAAGCTATTTGCTGAGAGGCATGGTGAGTATTTTGCAGCTCTCATTTGTTTTTGAAAATGAAGAAAGACAAGAAAAAACATTTTATTTTTTATTTTTTCAATTTTCAAAACTTTGTGACAAAAAGTGAGGTCTGCAAAATACTCACTATACCTCTCAGCAAATAGCTTGGGGTGTCTACTTTCCAAAATGGGGTCATTTGGGGGGGGTTTGTGCCACCTGGGCATTCCATGGCCTCCGAAACTGTGATAGGCAGTGAAGAGTGAAATCAAAAATTCACGCCCTTAGAAAGCCTGAAGGCGGTGCTTGGTTTTCGGGGTCCCGTATGCGGCTAGGCTCCCAAAAAGTCTCACACATGTGGTATCCCCGTACTCAGGAGAAGCAGCAGAATGTATTTTGGGGTGTAATCTCACATATTTCCACGGCATGTTTGAGCAATATATCATATAGTGACAACTTTGTGCAAAAAAAAAAATTTGTCTCTTTCCCGCAACTTGTGTCGCAATATAAAATATTCCATGGACTCGACATGCCTCTCAGCAAATAGCTTGGGGTGTCTACTTTCCAAAATGGGGTCATTTGGGGGGTTTTGAACTGTCCTGGCATTTTATGCACAACATTTAGAAGCTTATGTCACACATCACCCACTCTTCTAACCACTTGAAGACAAAGCCCTTTCTGACACTTATTGTTTACATGAAAAAGTTTTTTTTTTTTGCAAAAAAATTACTTTGAACCCCCAAACATTATATATTTTTTTAAAGCAAATGCCCTACAGATTAAAATGGTGGGTGTTTCATTTTTTTTTTCACACAGTAATTGCGCAGCGATTTTTCAAACGCATTTTTTGGGGAAAAAACACACTTTTTTAAATTTTAATGCACTAAAACACACTATATTGCCCAAATGTTTGATGAAATAAAAAGGATGATCTTAGGCCGAGTACATGGATACCAAACATGACATGCTTTAAAATTGCGCACAAACGTGCAGTGGCAACAAAATAAATACATGTTTAAAAGCCTTTAAAAGCCTTTACAGGTTACCACTTTAGATTTACAGAGGAGGTCTACTGGAAAAATTACTGCACTCAATCTGGCCTTCACGGTGATACCTCACATGCATGGTGCAATTGCTGTTTACGTTTGACGACAGACCGCCGCTTGCGTTCGCCTTAGCGCGAGAGCAGGGGGCGACAGGGGTGCTTTTTTTTTTTTTTTTTTTCTTTATTATTTTTTTGCTTTTTTAATCTTACTTTTAAACTGTTCCTTTCATATTTTTTTTTTAATCATTTTTATTGTTATCTCGGGGAATGTAAATATCCCCTATGATAGCAATAGGTAGTGACAGGTACTCTTTTTTGAAAAAATTGGGGTCTATTAGACCCTAGATCTCTCCTCTGCCCTCAAAGCATCTGACCACACCAAGATCGGTGTGATAAAATGCTTCCCCAATTTCCCAATGGCGCTATTTACATCCGGCGAAATCTAAGTCATGAAATGCTCGTAGCTTCCGGTTTCTTAGGCCATAGAGATGTTTGGAGCCACTCTGGTCTCTGATCAGCTCTATGGTCAGCTGGCTGAATCACCGGCTGCATTCTCAGGTTCCCTGTTGAGACAGGAGAGCCAGAGAAAAATACGAAAGACGGTGGGGGGGGGCATTCCCTCCCACGGCTTGTAAAAGCAGTCTAGAGGCTAATTAGCCGCTAGGATTGCTTTTACATGAAAGCTGACCGCTGGCTGAAAAGAATGATACCAAGATGATACCTAAACCTGCAGGCATCATTCTGGTATAACCACTCAAAGTCGTGAATGGCGTACCTGAAGACAAAAAAATGGTTAACAATGGTTAACAATAAAGCACAGTAAACAGTAAAGTATAAATAATTACATACCTGAAAAACAAACATGATAAAACATAATAACAATAACAATAAAACATTGCAGAATAGAATACAGTAAAAAAAGAGCAGAATAGAGAGAGAGAATAGAGAGAGAGAGAACAATAAAACGACAACTATTTTTTTTTATTTTATATATTTTTTTTTTTTTACACTTTTTTTTTGTAACTAACTTTTATAACTGTAACCGGTTCCAGGTTCGGGTCTCTCAAAATGCGATGGCATCTTGGGAGACCCTGTGAAAGTGTGCCTAGTCTGTGCAATGCTGTACCCCACGCTAATACTCAACTAGTGAATGGTAGCGTTCAAAACATTCACCAATGCAAAGACCAGGATAGTCAGGACAGGAGGGACAATAATAGCGGGTGTCACGCCTATATCCGCGCTTGCTGCAGACACAACATCTTTTTTGGGGGGTTCGCTGGGTAGGGGTACTCGAGAGGACATAAAAATGCCTCTCATGCAGCCGACTGCATTTGGTTGGGGATGTGAATGGGGGAAGTACGGGCGCTGCAGAAGTGGTGGGTTCCCAATTAGGATTGGCGAATGCAGCAGGAAGGGCATTATGGGCACGACGGTCCTGTGTTTGTCTTTTTGTGCTTGCCACCTCACCAGCTTGAACTGCACTTATGGGACTCGCCACGTCACCAAGTGTTACTGCAGTGCTGGTTTGGCTACGACCGGGGTATACTACGGCGCTGGTGCTTGCCAGTTCCCCAAAACGCTACCAAAAAAACTGTTAGCGATCGCAGGGATCAGGCCTGACTCTGCAAATGCTGCAGTTATGCGTTTAGAGTTTTGTAAGTGGCAGTGATCGATCGATACTGCACTTGGGTGGGCTGGGCTGGGCTGGGCGGAGGGGCAAAACGCAGGTGCTAGCAGTTATCTGGGCTGATCCCGCTAACACTGCGTTTTTGGGAACCCTAAACTGCTGGTGACGCTAGTATAGATCTGATCGGATCAGATATTGATCCGATCAGATACTATACCACTAAGGGAGGTGTATGGTGTGTGCGTGGGTGTTAGCGCTACTGGCGCTAACCTGACGCTGCCTGGGGCTGGTGCTTGCCAGTTCACCAAAACACTACCAAAAAAACTGTTAGCGATCGCAGGGATCAGGCCTGACTCTGTGAACGCTGCAGTTATGCGTTTAGTGTTCTGTAAGTGACAGTGATCGATCGATACTGCACTTGGGTGGGCTGGGCTGGGCCGGGCGGAGGGGCAAAACGCAGGTGCTAGCAGGTATCTGGGCTGATCCCGCTAACACTGCGTTTTTGGGAACCCTAAACTGCTGGGGACGCTAGTATAGATCTGATCAGATCAGATATTGATCCGTTCAGATACTATACCACTAAGGGAGGTGTACGGTGCGTGCGTGGGTGTTAGCGGTACTGGCGCTAACCTGACGCTGCCTGGGGCTGGTGCTTGCCAGTTCACCAAAATGCTACCAAAAAAACTGTTAGCGATCGCAGGGATCAGGCCTGACTCTGCGAATGCTGCAGTTATGCGTTTAGTGTTTTGTAAGTGACAGTGATCGATCGATACTGCACTTGGGTGGGCTGGGCGGGGCGGAGGGGCAAAACGCAGGTGCTAGCAGGTATCTGGGCTGATCCCGCTAACACTGCGTTTTTGGGAACCCTAAATTGCTGGGGACGCTACTATAGATCTGATTGGATCAGATATTGATCCGATCAGATACTATACCACTAAGGGAGGCGCATGCTGCGTGCGTGGGTGTTAGCGATACTGGCGCTAATCTGACGCTGCCTGTGGCGACGCATATCACCGCCGGGCGATTAGGGGGCTAAACCTTTATTCGGTAATAAACGGCGGGTGCCCTGACACTATAAAAAATAAACAAACTAACCAGCGTCAACTGTAACGGTTATACGGTGATCAGTGGTGAAAGGGTTAACTAGGGGGCAATCAAGGGGTTAAAACATTTATTCGGTAGTATATGGGGGTCCCTGACGCTATAAAACGCTGACGGCGAACCTAAATATTTACCTCACTAACTAGTGTCACCAGCGACACTAATACAGCGATCAGAAAAATGATCGCTTAGTGACACTGGTGACGGGGGGTGATCAAGGGGTTAAAACTTTATTAGGGGGGGTTAGGGGGGTACCCTAGACCTACAGGGGGGTAACAGTAACTGTGCTAACACAGTAACTGTCACAAACTGACACCTAGCAGTAATCAGAAAAAAAAAAAAAAAAAACTGCTGGTGTCAGTTTGTGACAGGGGGGGGTGATCGGGGGGGGATCGGGGGGCGATCGGGGGGGGGATCGGGGTGTAATGTGTGCCTGGCATGTTCTACTGTGTGTGTGTGTGTGTTGGTGCACTCACTCACATGTCGTCTCTCCTCGGGCCGGAACGGAAACTACCGACCCGAGGGGAGATGACATCACTTCCTTTGCTGCTGTTTAGCGTACAGCAGCAAAGGAGTGTTCCTATTGGCCGGCGAGGAACGGATGGCCTCCCCCTCGTCTCCGATCGCCGGGGGACAAAACGGGACCGCCTCGGGCGGCGGGGGGGGTCCGACCGGACCCCCCACCCGCGGGAGGCAAATCACGTACATGTACGTGATTTTGCCTGCCCGTGCCGCCTTGCCGACGTACATCGGCGTGAGGCGGTCCTTAAGCGGTTAAGATATTTTTAAATATTTTGTAATAAACATTAGTAAATCCATCTGGACCTGGACTTTTTCCTGCGGCTGATTCAGTTAATGCTCTATTTATCTCCTCTACCGTTATTGGGCTTTCTAGGTTGTCCTTGTCATTCTCTGTCATCTTAGGGAGGTTAGCTTTATTAGGAAATTATACTATCTTCTTTTCCTGTACTCCGTCTTGCCTTGTATTTTTTACCTACTGAATATAGATCCTTATAGTATTCCCTAAAAGATTCCCCTATTTCTCTCGTTGTATGGACCATGACTCCTTTGCTATTTGGGATTTTTTCTATATCATTTCTGGCTTTTTTCTTTCTTAGGATTTTAGCTAGAAATCTACTGCTCTTATTTCTTCCTTGATAACTTTCCTTTACCACCTTATAAAATGTCTTTTTTGTTTCTATATCTATACGATCTTTCAATTCCTCTCTTTTTAGAATTAATTTTTGGTATATTCTCTTGTCTTGGCACAGTCCTTTCTTATACTCCTGCTCCAGATTATATGTCTCTACAGTTAATTTTTTTAATTTGCTCTTTTGTTTCCCTTTTCCTTCTGACTCCCATTTTCATTAATATCCCCCTAATGTAAGCCTTATGGGCCTCCCACAGGGAGGACCCTGATATTTCTCCTGTATCATTTATTAGAAAATAGTGTTTAAGTTCCTGTTCTATTATCTTTAAATTTATTGCGTCTTGTAAAAGATCTTCTTCTATTCTCCAGCTTACTGGGGTTCTCTGGGTTTCTGAAACATACATTCCCATCCTAACCGGGGCATGGTCTGACAAAGTAGTAGCCTCTATCTTAGATTCCACCACTCTGTCTAATGCCCCGTACACACGGTCGGATTTTCCGATGGAAAATGTCTGATCGGAGCGTGTTGTCGGAAATTCCGACCGGGTGTGGGCTACATCGGACATTTTCCATCGGATTTTCCGACACACAAAGTTGGAGAGCAGGAGATAAAATTTTCCGATAACAAAATCCGTTGTTGGAAATTCAGATCGTGTGTACACAAATCCGACGGACAAAGTGCCACGCATGCTCAGAATAAATAAAAGGGATGAAAGCTATTGGCCACTGCCCCGTTTACAGTCCCGACGTACATGTTTTACGTCACCGCGTTCAAAACGATCGGATTTTCCAACAACTTTGTGTGACCGTGTGTATGCAAGAGAAGTTTGAGCCAACATCCGTCTGAAAAAATCCTAGGATTTTGTTGTCGGAATGTCCGAACAAAGTCCGACCGTGTGTACGCCCTATAAGAGCGAATGTTCAGTCCATATATAATCAATCCTAGAGTACGTCCCATGCACTGGGGAGTAGAACGAGAAATCTTTCTTATTTGGGTTCATAATCCTCCATATGTCCACCAATTGACAGGAATGTAATTTTCGTTTTAACTTTCTCAACTTCTCGTTCATTGTCCCCAGCGCACGCGACGTACTATCTACCTCTGGTGCCATACATAAGTTGAAGTCTCCCATCACAATCAGACCCCCCTCTTTAAACTCCATTAACCTTTCCAGTGTTTTTACCAGGAATCCACTAGCCTCTATATTTGGTGCATATACATTAGCCAGCCTACACTTTCATCCCTCCAGAGAGCCCTTCAAGAAAATATACCTCCCTTCTGGATCTATTAATCTCTCATCCACCTTAATACCCCATTTGCTATTCCTATTGCCACTCCTCTTCCTCTTGTTGTTATTGAATCCCCATAAAACCAGTTTGGAAAAACTTTTGACCATAACTTAATCTTTCAATAACACGTTAAGTGGGTTTCTTGGAGGAACACAACCTCAGCTTTGTATCTCTCCAATTCCCCCAAAATCTTGTATCTCTTTGTAGGGTTGTTAAGGCCCTTTACATTATAAGTCAAAAAAATTTAACATCCTCATCTCCTCCATGTTTTTTTATGTTGGACCTGCATTACTGAGCTAACACAAGATTTTCCTTTCCCCCTTTTTTCTTATCCTTTCCTCTTTCCTTTTCCCTTCCTTGTACACAGAGTTCCCCTTCTCCCTCCCCCCCTACTCCCCTCCCCTCCCCCCAGCCATCCTTTGGCTCCCCATTCGCCATGCGCCATGGATACCATGGAGCTAACGAATCTCTTGTTGAGGTGAAAGTCTGAGTGTGCCCCTTACCCCCCCATGCATGATGTTTTAAGCACAAAAGGGGTAGTCCAGTATCCACGGTTTCTCCTCCCCCACCTTCCCCGCCGCTCTCTCTCACCACCCCACCCTAACATCTTCTCCCCCCCCGGAACCCCCCCTTTCTCCCCTCTCTCCTCCTCTTCTTACCTGTACTCCAAATCATTCTTCTATCCAACACGGTAATTCTGGCTCTTTCATTTCCAGTCTTTCACAAAACTCCTTCAGTTCTTCAGGGAACCTCAATCTTGCTGATCTTCCATTTTTGAAGCCTATTAGACACGCCGGGAACCCCCAACTATATTTTATATTTAGATCTCTCATCTGGTCTAATAGAGGTTTCAGGAGCCGTCTCCTTGCTAAAGTTTCAGGCGCGAGGTCTGTATACACTTGGATCTCTGACCCTTCAAACTTTAACGGGGGTTTACTTCTCATTTTAGATAGGATTGTCGCTTTATCTTCATAGTATCTGAACCTTATTATTACATCCCTCGGCCTCTGGTGATCTGAGTTATATAGTCTTCCCACCCGATGGATCCTTTCTGTTTTGGGGAATTCCACTACCTCTTCCCCTAGTATTGGACCTAATACTGAGGAAACCACGCTCCTCAGGTCTTCTCCTTTATTTTCTGGGACAAAGCGGAGTCTTATATTCTGTCTTCTGTCTCTGTTTTCCTGATCCTCGATCTTATATAGAATTTTCCTCTGATTTTGTCTGGCTCTTTTTATTTGTTCTTTGAGATTCATTATCTCCCTTTCTGATTCCTCTATTTTCTTTTCCGTTGTTTCCACTCTTTCTAGAAAGCTTCCCAGGTCTGCTCTCACCGGGCCTATTTCTGATTTGATTGAGTTCTCAAGCTTTTTAAGCATATCACACAGTTCTTCTTTTGAAAGCATCTGGCCACTTGTTCTTCTTTCCTCCACCCGACTTATTTCCGTTTCACTTTCCATTATTGAATTCTCCCTGGACTGGGCCGTTTTGTCCCCAGCTTTATTTGGGGTTCCCCCTTTTCCCTCTGTCTTTGATCCTCCCTGAGCCCCTTGCTCCCCACCTCTTGGGCTCGCTCCTTGGGACATAAACTGTTTTATCGTGCTTCCTGCAGTCTTATCCTTAGGGGTTTTAGGTGCTCCCCTTTTCCTGTTTTGGGTGCTGCTTTGTTCATCGCTCCCTTCTTTCTTGGTCCTCCTGTTTGTTTCCCCAGTTTTAAATCTAGCTTTCTCCCTCCTTCTGTGGAATGAGCTCCCTACTGGGGTACTAGACCAAGTAAGGCCTTGTTCTAGGCCCTATTTCAACCTGCCACTTTTTTTTCAGCACTGATGACCGGGGGGGGTAAAAATTCTGTAACAGGTGACCCGATCCCTCCACACACCCGCACCTCTGGGATATCCCAATCCGACTCTCCCCCACTTTGGGATCTTCTATTAGCCCTTCCAGAACTATGTAATTTCACAATCCTCTTTTCATCTTAATGTACAGATCCTTTAGTTTGTAAGTTACTTTTAGTCCCTTATTTTAATGAGCCAATACACCGGGTGTAGCTTCTTACTCTTTGTGTTCCCCTCCTCTTCACACCTCCTCACAACTTATAACCTCCTTTGTTTCCCCCTTACAAGTACAAGCAGGCTATTATCACTCAGTTCAGCTTAATAAGTCAGATGTTCCAATACCTTCAATTATGGTCCTCCTTTTGACTCCTGGTTTCTGAATTAAACCATATACCGGTATATCACAGGGAGAGATAGGAGAAAAACAAGGCTGTTTCTACATTACCATCTCCTGGACTCAGGGGGGATCACTCCTGATTCCTCAGCGCTTCAAGAGGGGTGCGGGGGGGAGGGGGGGAGGGGAACGCCGTCCAAACCTCCCGTACACGCCGTCAGTATCTTACTTGCAACCGCACTCCTTATTTTCTGCTTCGTTCTCTGATCCGCTCTGCAGCGGCATATGAAGCTCTCTCTCCTCAACGTTGGGGTTTCCCTCAGCAGCGTGTGGGGATCTTCCTTTCCCCCTCGTAGGTATGCATAGATTCCTTATGCAGCGGCATCCGAGAGCGCTCGCATCGGGGATCCTAGGAGAGCCCACTTCCACGGCAGACACTCTCACCTCCCTCCCTCCGTGATGCGCTCTACATCATCACGCTCCGGCCACTGAAATTCAATTATATTTTTACAATATAATATCCACCCCCAACAGGGTGAACCTGACCTAGATTCTTGGTTTCGTTACTTTAATGAGGCAGGTCTCTCCCTACTTGGGTTTCTAGTTGAAAGAAAGCGCCTTAAGAAAATGACCTTAGACACAGAAATCAAAGAAATTAGGGATAGACTCCTCCCTCATAAAAAATCAGCTGAATACAATATACTTTCCACTAATCTTAAAGACCATTTAGAAAAAGAAGAACGTGAACAGAGGGTTAAAAAGCAAAAAAAATACACAAGGGACACCTGTGATTATAAAAATGGATGTGTGTTTAGTTGGCAGGATAAGAACCCACCAATTATTGTTCCTGAGATAGGACAAGCACCCATTAACAATTTAGCCTCCTCTAGTTCACAACAACCAACCAATAGGATGGAATCCATTATACAGGATGTTTATCATCCACCTATTGGACCCCTCACTCCCACACCCCAGTATAAGAACTCATCCTCCAACAATGGAGGAAGGGGGAGGAATAATAGAGGTAGAGCCAAGGGAAATAGAAACCAGAGACCATACTATGATCACCATAGACAGGAATCGTCCCCTTGGAGAAGAAACAATGATCATTATGATCAATATCCAGAATATCAGTATCCTCAGAGAACTCCGGTCCATATACGAAATAGATTCTCACCTCTTAGAGAAAGAAGATTCAATGATGACCATGGTTCCGGATACTCTTATTCTGATAGAGATGACGGATACCATGTGAGATCACCATTCAATTATAACCAGAACCAACCAGGACCATCCACAAGGAGGGATTTTCACAGGGAAGGGGAAAGTCATCTCAGAAATGCAAATCCGGGCGCGGCTCCAGAGGGGGGTGGCGCGCCAGGAAAAAGAAAACGTGTTTAAAAGACACTGGTATTTTTAATTTGAGCAATGTAGAACTAACAAAAGCTGAAAAATCAGTTTTAGATAAAGGGTTGAAATATGTACCTCCAAAAAGACTTAATAAATTCTCAACTTTTATAGATGTACACAAATACATCAGAAAGTTGAATATCCAGAGATATATTATGTCCAATCCTATTAGACCTCGGACCAATGACATTACGTCACATACGGTCCATTCAGGCCTTGCAAATCCATCGCTGTTTAATCCTCCCTGTCCAGTAGCACCTTCCATTAAGGTCTTTCGGGATTTGGTACTCAAAGACCTTGATAAGCTACCTGACAAAAAAATATACAATGACCCTAACTTAAAAATTGGGCTTAAGTCCCTCTGTGAACAAAAAAACCTCGTCATCCGCCCAGCTGACAAGGGGGGTGGGATTGTTATTCTCGATAAGGCAGACTACCATACAGAAATGATGAGAATTCTTGGGGATACAGATACTTATCTTAAACTAACCAAGAATCCTACATCGGATTTCAAGAAAGCTCTAGTTGATTTGATAGATACTGGGTCCCAATTGGGCATCCTTGATAAGAAGGAGAAAAGCTTCTTGGTACCAGTCGCTCCACGTATTCCTATAATTTATTATTTACCGAAAGTTCATAAAAATGTTACACAACCTCCCGGTCGCCCTATCATTAGTGGCATAAATTCCATAACCTCCCGCATCGGGAAATATATTGATTTTTTTCTCCAACCGTTAGTGAAGACTATACCATCCTATCTAAAGGACACTAAGGAAACTATTGCCAAACTTAAACGTGTCACATATAGTAATGACCTTATTCTAGCCACAGCTGATGTTAAGGCGTTGTACACCTGCATACCCCATAATTCCGGGTTCGAAGCAGTTAACTCTTTTCTTTCCAGGAATAGCCTAATTCCGGGTACCCAGAAGAGGTTTATTATGGACCTATTGTGTTTTGCCACCAAACACAACTACTTCTGGTACGATGGAGACTTTTATCTCCAAAAGAAAGGGGTAGCAATGGGGGCAAAGTTTGCCCCCAGTTTGGCCAATATATTTATGGCCAAATGGGAGGAGGATGTCGTCTATGCCCTAGACCCACCGCAATTGGTGTTGTGGGCTAGGTACATCGACGACATCCTCCTCCTATGGAAAGGGAATATGGAATCTCTAGACGAATTCATATGCACCCTTAATGATAATCAAATTGGGATAGAGTTAACCCATGAAGCCAGCCGGTCAACTATACACTTCCTTGACCTTGAGATCTCAGTTGTCGATAACCATCTCACTACTAAGACATTTTTTAAGGCCACTGATCGGAATGGGTACATTCCGATCGACAGCTGCCATCACGCAGCTTGGCTAAAATCCATTCCCCGAAGCCAGATGTTGCGGATTAGACGAAACTGTTCAAAACTCACTGACTACTTTGACCAAGCTAATGTTTTGAAGTCGAGATTTATAGATAAGGGTTATGATTCATTGGAGATAGACAGAGTTATTGAAAATGTCTCCCTTGTTGATAGAAATACACTTATCTCTGAACAACCTAAACCCATCATAGAAAATAAACATAAGTGGTCCTTTTTCACCAATTTTTCCATTCAACATAAGCAGGTTAAGGATATCTTCCACAGACATTGGAAGGTTTTAAGAAATGATACTGTACTTGGACCAGTTCTTCCAGAACAAGCAGGGGTGATTTACAGAGGTGCTTTGTCCCTGAGGGGCCAGATTGCGCCTAATGTAATAGACCCCCCCTCTGTCCCTTCCTTCTTTCAGGACATGAAGGGCTTCTTCCCCTGTCGAAGATGCAAGGTGTGTATAACTAACACACTTAAAACTCGGAAGATCGAGACCTTTAGATCAACCAACACAGGGAAAGAATATGTTGTCAAACATTTCGTCACTTGTTCGACAAGGTACATTGTATATCTCGTCACATGCCCTTGTGGGAAGCAGTACGTAGGGCGGACCATCCGTACGTTTTCCATAAGGGTCAATGAACATATTAAATCCATAAAAAAGGGGCGTACAAATCATAGCGTTCCCAACCATTACCTAACATGCCATAATCGAGATCCCACCGGTACAAAGTTCCAAATAATAGATAAATTTACCCCTCACTGGAGAGGAGAGTCATCTATAAGGGGAGTGTCAAGGCTCGAAACCTTCTGGATACACCAACTAAGATGTTTCACGCCTCATGGATTAAATGTTGAGGTGGGGCATCAATTCATTCATCAACCAATCCTGATTACAGTCTTCCCTTTCTCTTCACTAATGGTTCCCTCCTCAGTTTTATTTACCACATACACAGCAAAGGCAAGCCCTATTGGTTAGAAGGTATTGTAAGCCTAACTCCTGGTTACTCGATCAGGCCTATTTCCCATTTTTTATATTAAGATTAGTTCTACTATTAGTTTCTTGCTCAATATCGAAATTAAAATTAATATCAAAATATATTTTCTTACACACACATATAAGCTTTATAACTGGTATTGTGCGAGGTTTTGTTTTTAATTTGTAATTTTAAATTTTTTTCTAATATCAATTTTCCATATTATTTTAATATTAGTTTCAGTTTTATATATATTTCATTTCATTTTATTATGTAATTTTAGTAAAAATTGATGTGAAGGATTTATTCCAACATGATATATGTCTTTTTAGAGCATATGAATACATGTTTAATGTGTAAGAATGCTCATTGAATACATAACCTTCTCCGTCCTTAGATACTGTGATATGGCTGCAATGCCTACTTACTTCCTGATTTAACATTCAAAGTATAATTAATAGGGGTTTTAAACCTAAATTGAGTTTATACACCTATGATTACGGCGGATTATAACGATCGCCGTTTGTTTTTTGTTTTTTTGGTTCGGTTTATGTATCAATTACTCCCTTCCTTAATGAACCGCTTGGAACACTGTTTGCGTTCCAACAGCCTCAGCAATGTGGTTATACTTCCGGCGGAATACAATGATGTACACCTATGGGTACGCCAGGCGCCATCACGTGACGTTCGCTGTGTGTACGTCACACGGCGGCGGCTCCTATTGGGTAAATAACTGAGGAACGCACTCTTCCTTCCAATGAGTGCGCGCGCTGATAGAATATCCATATCGAGGCTTGGGAGATAGAGGTGGACCTATTGCTTCATCCCCCCATTGGCCAATTTGGGTAACACATGACCCCGAATGGAACGCACGCCACTGATTCAGGAAGTAGGTCTGCAGCACGCTGTAACAGCTGTTCCCAGTTGAATAATACAATATATGTATAAAAGCGTGGAGGTGGCAGGATGGCATACACCCCAGCCGAAGTCTTTGTGGACGAAACCGGTCGGGTTTTTTGCTATACCCAGCCACCTATACCACGCTTATTGTTCTCTTATCCATCTTTGCAATTTGAATCGATTCTAATATTTTTTATGGACTGTTTTACGATCTTAAGCGATCTAATAAACATCATTTGTTAATAATCCTTGGATTTACACTATGTGGAGGCTTCCTGTTTTTTCTTTACACGTGGTCCATGTTTGCTGTCAAAGACGCTGACCGTGGAAATCATCTGGGTTGGTCCCCAGTCCTTCATCTGATGTACAAGCCATTCCCATACTGTCATCCATCCTAAGACAGTACAAGCCTATTTGACTCACCGCCTACGGCCTGTGAGTCCATCAAAGTCGGTAAGAGTAATTTATCCTTTACTTTTATCTGGATGTCTATGGTGATGATATCTGCCTTGGATTCAAGTTGGGCCAATCACTGTTTGTGCTATATGGACTAATTCATCAGATTTATGCTGCTTCACTTGGGAGCCATATCTCCCTATCAACATTGGGGACACTCTCTGCTATATATGCTAATTTATTTTCACTAATCTGGATTTATAGTACAGAATTCAGTGTCACTATCTGCTATATGTATTGTGATTGTTTGCACTTCTTCCGAGGAGAAAGAGTGGTTTATGTGCCTTAAGATGTGGTTTTATTTGTTTTCTTAAATCACTCATTATACACATTCTTTTGGATTTAGGATCAAACGGGGCCTCCCATCTTCCTAGATGTAGATTGTCCACTGTTTATCCTCCACCCTATTCACTTTAATTATTTAAAAAACTTTTTGCTTTTGTTTTTCACCTTTAGCGCTACACTTATATCACCTTAGTTATATTTTTACAATGTTCATGTTGCCAATTCGGTCGCATACTTCATATAAAGTCCCAAACTTTCTCCCCATGCTAATAGCAAACAGGGATGGAGGCACCTGATGTTCTATGTCTTGGCCTCACACAAAGTCCCAAACCTCTTTCCTTTATCAATTAATCAGGGGTGGAAGTATGTGTTTCCGACTAATGTTTTTTATTATAATTTTGGTATTGTCCACCAACAGCATCAAAACAGTTCATATTATCTCTCTTGTTGGATCCTTTTTTTGGGTTTTTACTCATGGGAATGGCAATGTTTGACATTATCTACCTGGTATCTGGTTTATTTCTTGCTATCAGGACTTTGTGGTCGTGGGCGACTTATGGGCCTTGTTGCTTGCTGGGGATCTCAGTCCCGGGAGCTGCGATGCGCACTGCGAGCCCTCGCCTTCCCTCTCTGCCCCTTGTGAGATGGGGTTTCGGGCAGACGACCCATTGTGCATCGACGCCACGCCCCCAGCACAGGGCGTGTGATGTCGACCCTTGATGTCGTCATGCTGGCACTGCGTGTCTAGCACCCAAGCGTCTTTCATGAAGGAGTTGGCACCACCTGCCGAGCAGCCTGGTTTGCTCGGGTGGGGGCTGCCTCCCTTCCGATTGGCCACCCACATGACGTTGGTGGTCACCCATCGGCGGCATTGGAGTATATATACTGCTCCTAGTTGGTTAGTGCATTCCCTGTTGGACATCTTGTTAGTGGTTAATGTGCACCATTCGGTCTATATGGAATCAAACAGAAACCCCAGGTAACACTATGGTAGACACTCTTTGTTTTTTGTCCCCACAATACTTTGGTTCTTGGTGTGTATGTTTCAGTTAAATTATCTTTAATTACTTCTCCAAGCTGGTTTACACTGTGTCACCTTGTTACCTATTACTTACACTTACCATTAGGCTCACTATCAATACACCACCATAAGTATAACATGGAATGACACTTTTAAAGACTCTGATAAGGGCTGCACACCCCGAAACAATTGTTTGAAAAGAAAAATGGAAGATCCCTGTGGGGTTTTTTAGCAGCAATTATAAATCAAATAAAGTTTTTATTCAAAATGATTAATTTTATTTGAAAAAAAGCTCTGGACATAGACTATATAAGACACAAGTTTAAAAACATGAGCTCCGGTTTACATAATGCATAACACAGCAAATTGAGGTAACAGATCAGACAGTAATTTTGGTGTCATGTAAACATTATTATGAAGGTTATGCATACAACAATGCCACCTTAAAACATTGATTGAAGTTATACTATCCGATGACAGAGAAAACCCCAATGCATTTCAACCTTACTGGGTCATGGTCTTCCTCAGGGGGTTCATAATAGCTCTACAATTGCATCAGAGAAAAGGATCGAAGTATTAGTACTATAAATTATGTCTGCTATAGGAAATTGAAGATAGTGTTTTAAATAGTTACCCTCTATGTCATGCATTGGTTTATCCAGAGATTTCTTTTAAAAAGACAGACAAAGGACAAGAGCTTTCCCACTTATGATTCTGGACTCCGCTGGGATGTCGTCCCTACTTACACCTCAAGGGGAGGCAGGGCCGACGCGTGCGACTTGCAGGTGGTCACAAGCGGTGTGGCCCCCACCCACAAGCGGAGGGAGGGGAATGGAAAGAGAGGGACACCTGAAAATGGTCATAATAATATGAATTAGAAAATGTCCATCTATGGTATCATGATGGTATGCAAGATGTTTTAATTTTTTTAGAAAAATATTTATCTTAAATGATAATGTTGGTATTAATCTACCAATATTTATCTGTTAATCTAATTTTCATCTATATCCCAAAGGGGATCCCTCAAGGGGTGTATATATATAGGGGATAAATATCCCCTTGCAGTGTGACAAGATTTACACTTAAGACAAATGTATCTATATCAATATTTCTCAATATCTATGTTAGCAAAGATGCAAAATGTGACAAAAATAGTGAGGGTGCAGGGTGAGAAAAAGGGGAATTTTTTTTTTTTTTTTTTAAAGATTAGTGCGAGCATGCGCTGTGAAAAGAAAAGAAAAATCCTGTGTTGTGACTGCTCAAATTCAGTTAAAAAGGAACCAGTGCATCACCTGTGAGAGGTAAAAAGTAAAAAAGTGCATTGAAAGTAAAGGGATAATGTGCAGGGAAGTGCTAGTGAAGGATATATATGATTGCCTTGGTAAGTATATATGGCCAACAAAAGTACCAAAAAGCCAGGAAAACAATAATGGTGGTGGTGATAGTTGAAAAATAGATGAAGGTGAAACCCTAAAGGTTTAGAGTGCTGAAAAGTGAGTGAAGTATGGCAAACATGGTAAAACTATCAAACAGTGTTGAAGTACTGCAGAGTTGTGAAAAGATACCACAGAACTTATTACCTGATTAAAAAGGTTGGACATATGCAACCTCCAAACAAAAAAGTGCATACCATTTGATCACAATAAGAATCTATACATGGAAGAAAAATCATATAAATGAAAAAAGGGAAGCTTTATAAATAGGTTTGTAATCCTGCAGCCTATTGTTGTTGTCTCCTTACCTCACAGGTTTGTGTGTTGTCATGCTCTCATTGCGGATCAACTGGGTGATTCCAGCAAGAAGCATCTCTAATTATATTTCCTGGGTGAAGGGTAATTGCTACCAGGTGTTTTTTTAAATCTCTCCAGCCCATCCCTCCTGGGTGAAGGGGTAATTGTTAACAGGTGTTTTTTTTTTTTTTAAACTCTCCAGCCCATCCCACAGAGGGGGGGCCGTGGGAGGTGTAATGCCTCCCTGTTGTGACCCCCTCTGCGTTCCGGTAAGCCAGTGCTCCGGTCACCTCCGTCACCTTTGACGTAATGCTGTGACTGGAGATGGGGAGCGTGCATGCACAAAGGAGACATACCCGGTCAGGGCCGGGGGATCGTCCTGCGCATGCGCGCCACCCGAACCCCATGTCCGAAGGTAAACACGGAACGCCGCCGGCAGGGTAAGAAGCTCCACCTGTTGGTGGATGCTTGGCTAGGGAGACGTGAAACAACTCGCCTCCCCACCCTGCTGGGAAGCCGCCAGATCGAGGACTGACACCCGGGGTGCGAGGGGAGGACAAAAACAGCGGTCCAGAATCTGGGGGAAGAGAAAATAAAGAAATTAATTAATGAGAGTATAAAGACATGTTCTTTGAAGCTAATATTTATATATTGTAGTGTCCAGAGAACAAAATAAATTGTGCAAATATGATACAGTATTTATTATATTTTACCATGAGCAGTGAAAGAAGTACACTGTGGAGACTACAGCTTAAAGAATATATGCTAACATTATAGCATACATCTAAGGAAAGTATGTGCTAACATTGTAAGATACATACATAGGTCTCTCAAATTTTTTCTCGGGGAAAAGACCGCTGAAAGAGATAAGCAGACAGGTATTCTTAGGGAGACAGTGAGGATTATTAGTACATCTTAGTAATAATTAATTATATAGATATAATCAAATTATGAATAAACATATCTCCATTATGCAATATCGAGGAGTCAGCATGCATACCTGTGCAAGATTAGATTAACATGAGAAATCATGCATTACTTTACTTCAAGAGAAAGGATATATTCTGTCTTATTTATATTTTTATCAAGCCTCCACCATTACTCTCCCTATCTTATCTGCGTTATCCTCTCAGCTGGTCTTCCCGGAGTTGAACCCTTTCAAAAAAGAAGTGTATGAAATGGACTCGTTGAGGCCTGGGTATGTGGTGGCCCCAAGTTTATATCCATTTTTGTTTGATTCGTAGGAACTTCTTGTTCCAATCGCCGCCTCTTCTTGGAATATGAATCCTATCTAAGGCAGCAAAGGCAACTTTGGGCATCCTATAACTTGGTGACCACATGTCTTCCTAAGGGAAGGTAGATGTTGCCAATTTTCATGCTATAAATGTGTTTAAATGTTCGACACCAGAATTTCTGCCTAGTTTTGTCTACATAAAATGTGACGCACTCACAGGTCATTAAGTATACTACAGCCGAGGTTTGACAGTTTACGAAATGTTTGGGCTTGAAAACCTGGCCGTTCGGAAGTATAAATACTTTTTCTCTTCTTATCCATTGACAGTGACTGCAATCTCCACACGGAAAAGTTCCGTATGTGGAGCAGTGTTTCTTATTAGTTTTGCGATAATCACTTTTCGCCAAATTGTCGTTTAAGGATGCGGAGCGTCTAAATGTAATAGCGGGGACTGGAGAGACAAAGTGCTTAACTTTATCGTCGTCTGTGAGGATGGACCAATGTCTAGCAATAATATTGCGAATTTGCTGATGTTGTCGTGAGTATCATATAATAATACGTGATGGGTCTGCTTCCTTATTTTTTCTTGCTTGTGGTCTAAACAGCAAGGCTTCCCTGGCCTGTGCAATAGCTCGATTGTATGCTTTTCTTAGGCACCGTCGGCTATAACCCCTATCTAGTAGTTGGTTTTGGAGCCATCCAGCCTCGACTTTGAAGGGTGTATCATTGGAACAGTTTCTCCTTAACCGGAGATACTGTCCGCTTGCAACACAGAGTTTCCCGCTGTGTTTTTTCTATATAGTGTGCTGGTTATATTCCCTTGTATGTCACATTCAACTTTCACATCTAGAAAGGTTACGGATCTGACATCAGAATTCATAGTAAATTTCAGGTTCCAGTTGTTTACGTTCATGTGATTGAAAAACTGCATCAGCATTTCCTCCGACCCTTCCCAGATGACCAAGATATCATCAATGTACCTGAGCCACATGGTGACGTGGCTCAGGTACATGGCGAGATCCTCATTGCTGAAAAGTGACCGCTCCTGGAGGTAGTGGGAGCCGTCAAAATAAAAGTAGTTGTTATTTAGAATGTGATCCAGACCTCTCAGGATGAAATCATTCAAGGCCCTATCATACCGTGATCCTTGTTGTAGTACCTTGTAAATGGCCTGAAGTCCTTTCCCATGTGGGATTGAGCAATGTATGGCTTCAACATCTATTGTGACCAAAATTGAATTTTCAGAGAGTTTAAGTTCGTTTATCATTTGCAAAAAATGGATAGTATCCTTCGTGAGCGAAGGTAATGCTGCTACGAAAGGCTGAAGGTACGAGTCAATTACCCTACTCAGGTTTTCACAGAGCCCACCATTGCCTGAGATAATTGGTCACCCTGTAATTTGGGTGGAACTTTTGTGGATTTTTTTGAGACTGTAAAAAGTAGGTGTAAGGGGATGTTTGGTCTTAATGAAATCGTATAAATCTTTATTAATTGTGCCATCACGGTATGCCTGATCAATTAAATTATAGAAGGCTTGATTGGATTTTGTAATGTGTCTAATATGGATGGTTTTATACCATTCTTTGTTATTCAAGATGTTGCGACACATTGATCTGTACATTTTGTTGTCCATTAGGACAACATTGCCCCCTTTGTTCGACGGCTTTGTAATAATCGAATGATTATTACGTAAAGATTCCAATGCTTTGCTTTTTTCAGCCGATAAATTTTGTGGAGCATGGACACTACAGGGTATTTTAGCGATATCCTTAAGTGTCTGTTTAATAAAGGTAGCTACACTTGGATTTGTTTGTAATGATGGAAATTTGGTAGACGGTTTTTTAAAGAGAGTCACTGGATTTAGGGTGGATTTGTTCACCTCTTCGAATAGATTATCAAGGTCTAATTGGTCTATCAGATCGTCCGAGTTGCTTTCCTGAAATAATAAAGTCAAGTCCCGTAGGGCCTTGAACTCTCTCATTGTATATTTCGACCAGTCAGTTGTATCAATTTCATTTGGTGTTTGCTCGTATTGGCACTTTAGCAGTAATTTTCGGGCAAACAGATGCAGATCCATAACTAATTCAAACAAATCAAAGTTTTGCTGGGGGCAGAAGCTCAGACCCTTTGATAGGAGGTGAGTCTCTGCTTTTGTGATGGAGTATGAGGATAAGTTGATAATGTTTAGGGGTTGTGTTGTAACCGAATCACATGCGTGTCCATCCCTCTCCCAATTTTGTTGGTTTGTGTGGAGCTCACTCCCCTTGTTGAGTTTAAAGGCCTTTGAGATGCTGCATGTTCGAATACATTAGGAGTCCGATTGGTGGCAACGGTGACATCCGATGAAGATAAATCGGATTCACCCCGAGCTGTATAGGAGGATTCCCCTCCCCTTGATGACATGGGAAAATACTGATTACTATGTGACTTTTTCATATATAATTTCACAGTTACTTTTCAGTGTTCTGTATTGTTTTAGGTATATGGTGATGTGGCTATATCACTTTTTAAGCTCCATGGTGGAGCATTCCTCTAGAATTTTCTTTTCCTACTGGCGTTCCATCTATTTACCCATGGGGTCACTGCCACAACTCCTGGAACTGATGATCTGTTTCTCCCCTCGCTTGGTTGCTACCCTTGGCGTCCTTCACTCACACACACAGGTCATCTGTAAGTAAGAATGAATGACTCAAGGTTATTATCCTCAGTCCATTATATATTCATATTTACCTCTGCCTGGCATCTGGTTAGTCCCTAATTTATTTTACAGATTTTTTATAGATAGCGATACTGCATCTGCTCCTGAATATTGGAGGTTACCCGTGAAATGTGTCAAGCTATATAGATGTTATTATGATCATAAAATCAAGAGTGACATTAACCATTTCTTTCAATATGCTGCACTGGCCTATACCAATGTGTCATGGTTTTGCTACTATTATGTGTACATGGATTCTTGAGTCTGGTGGTTTTATTACTATTATTGTGTTAATATCATTAATTGACATGCTATTATGCTATTGTGTTATTATGTGATTTATATTTAATAAATTAAATTATATTTTTACAATATGTGTTTATGTTATGCTATTGTAATAAGAATATTCCTGCGCTACCCAATTGGAAAAAGAAAAGAAAACAAGAACTCAGAGAAATAGTAAAAATGCACGTATGCGACTGGACAGCTGCATGCACTGAAGCAAGGGTCAGACATAAGCCCAAAATCAAACTGAGGTATAGGGGGGGGGGGGGGGAGGTGCTGCGCTAACCAGAAGAAAGCTGTAAATCTCTGTCCGTGGTAAATTAATAAAATGACATAAAATCGCATAATAAATCGCATAAATAAGTGTTGACACTAAAAAACATTCAAGTCTTAATAATCAGCATCATGTGTATGTGAAAAAAATGCATAAAAATCCTTTTCAATTAGTATATACTAAATGACAAAAAAATCGCATGTTAAATCGCATAAATAAGTGTTGACACTAAAAACATATAAATCTAGATAATCATGTGTTGGTGCACAAAGGGACATAAACACTACTTCATGTGAATAATTCTAAATAAAAATACATAGAATAAATCAGAAATAACCATCAAAAACATATCTTTATAAATGGTGCAAAACGTACAAAGTGGCAGTGCTTAAAGGTGATCTAGATATCGCAAATAAAACACATCAATCCAACGCAATATGGATAATAAATAATATAAATAAATGTCCCAATAATAGTGATATAAAATATATTGTGCTGGCCTGCGAAACAAATGACCAATGACATGCCAGTAAGTGCAGCAAACTTAAAGTGCCAATGTAAAAGTCATTGAAGGTGCAAAAGCAAGTTCTGGTGTATTCAATAAAACAACAGTGGGGTGTCTGGGATGCAATTCACTCAGTGTCCTCTTCGTGCATAAAACACTAATGTAAGTAGTGGCCCCTTACCTAGCGGTGCTAGGTCAACCGCATGAATTGTAGCTAAAACGCCAGGTCCTGAGCCTCAATCGCGTCCCTATATCCACGCTTGCCGGTGTTGGGTTATCCTAATGGCAGCTGATTACAAGTGGCTATGGTCCTACATATCCTGCATATTCCTGTACATACATACCTGAGATGTGGAGGCTGAGCTAGGATCCGCGCTGGTCCAGGACCCCTGACAGGACCATAGCCACTTGTAATCAGCTGCCATTAGAATAACCCAACACCGGCAAGCGTGGATATAGGGACGCGATTGAGGCTCAGGACCTGGCGTTTTAGCTACAATTCATGCGGTTGACCTAGCACCGCTAGGTAAGGGGCCACTGCTTACATTAGTGTTTTATGCACGAAGAGGACACTGAGTGAATTGCATCCCAGACACCCCACTGTTGTTTTATTGAATACACCAGAACTTGCTTTTGCACCTTCAATGACTTTTACACTGGCACTTTAAGTTTGCTGCACTTACTGGCATGCCATTGGTCATTTGTTTCGCAGGCCAGCACAATATATTTTATATCACTATTATTGGGACATTTATTTATATTATTTATTATCCATATTGCGTTGGATTGATGTGTTTTATTTGCGATATCTAGATCACCTTTAAGCACTGCCACTTTGTACGTTTTGCACCATTTATAAGGATATGTTTTTGATGGTTATTTCTGATTTATTCTATGTATTTTTATTTAGAATTATTCACATGAAGTAGTGTTTATGTCCCTTTGTGCACCAACACATGATTATCTAGATTTATATGTTTTTAGTGTCAACACTTATTTATGCGATTTAACATGCAATTTTTTTGTCATTTAGTATATACCAATTGAAAAGGATTTTTATGCACTTTTTTCACATACACATGATGCTGATTATTAAGACTTGAATGTTTTTTAGTGTCAACACTTATTTATGCGATTTATTATGCGATTTTATGTCATTTTATTAATTGACCACGGACAGAGATTTACAGCTTTCTTCTGGTTAGCGCAGCACCTCCCCCCCTATACCTATGTTATGCTATTGTATATCTGAGATGACACAATGTTATTAGGATATTCTTTACTATTCTTTACCCGTCAGCCACTCCATGTTCATGTTGCCAATTCAGTCGTATACTTCATATAAAATCCCAAACTTTCTCCCCATGCTCATAGCAAACAGGGATGGAGGCACCTGACATTCTATATCTTGGCTTCACGCAAAGTCCCAAACCTCTTTCCTTTTTCATATAGGTCCCTGGGGTTAGCAGTGAATTTGATGCCCGCATAATAGATATAAGAAGTGGCCCAAGAAAACAGGAGAAGTTCAGTCAAATGAACTACTAGTTATTGTGATAGGGAAACATTCAAAGCCATTGTGGGTTTACCTGTGGACCCGAAACATGCCCAAATTGGGAAAGGGTGTCTAATAGATTAGGGACAGAGATTAAAGGGGAGGTTAAGAAGACTAAAATATCATCTATAAATAGTCATAGTTTATGATAATAACTACCGAGTTCCAAGCCATTTGCATTAACACAAATTAGAAGGGACAGTGATTCAATCGCCAAAGCTAATAAGAGTGGGAAAGTGGGCAACCTTGGTGGGTACCTCGTTCTATTGGGAAGAAATCCATTTAGCCTTTCTTCATGTTAATGAACCATCATTGTAGTGAAAACAGACTTTATTATTTGGCAAATTTCCCTCACTAACCAGCTGGGAACTATATACAGTAAGCATATAAACAGTTATTGATTGACTTCCCTTGTGTGCTGCTCTGGAGCATTGTTTTCTCTGAAATAACTAAAAAAAGGGATATAATTTCAAAGTTGCAATTTAGCTTCAAAAAAATGTACAATTTGTGTAGGTTTGAGTATCACAGAGGGATTTACTAAAACGGGAGAACACAGAATCTGGTGCAACCATGCATAATAGCCAACCAGTTTCTAGGTTTTATTGTCAAAGCATAATTGAACAAAATTAAGTTAGAAGCTGATTTTATCCACAATTCAGGTATTTTAAAATCAGTGAAGATACAGGGCCAATACGTTAAGAGTAAAATAATTTCTTAGGGTGTAATGTTTCATATCTGAAAATTTGGGAAACAAGGTATGGAAAGTGTTCACTAGTGCTGTGTTGGTGGAAGTTCTGTGGTCTTGTTCCGCTGATTATGCAAACATGTATTTCCTTGTGTGACTGCTGTGTAATTTTAGAAAATGAGATAGTTCTACAGTCTATCATTATATATGTCCCTTTGTAGCCACACAATAGTTTGTTATTGCATCCTGTAAGTGTACACTAAAAAGATTAATTAAAAAATCATTGAAACTGTGTGGACACACATCAAAATAGTTCTCTGTGGGCCATAATCAAAAATTCAATTACATTCATTTCTGTTTAGGGCTGGATCCTCAGAGTGACTTACACTGAAGCCAAAGTTCATACGTTGAGAAAACAAAATAAAATCATTGGTTATATTACATGACAGTGGAATTCTCTGAACTGCTTGGTAAAAGGCCCAGTTATGAGTATGTCTGGCAATTAAAAATAATTGGGAAGCAGGTTTGCCACTAACTCTTCCAAGAATGCCAGTTATGATATAATGATGTTTCATTAAGCATGCTGAAAGCTGTGAGCTCCGTATGGCAGTGGCAATTAGGAAGGATCATAAAGAAAAAAAAAAAGAAAATGAAAAAATATTAAAAAATGCCCAGACTGAGATTAGCATTGCATTTAATGGCCACTTCATTAGCTAATTGATTTCTTATTAGTTACAAGGAAGAGTCTGGTTAGGGGCTTTACACAGCTAATTAACAGCATTTACACAATTAGTAACTTGCTCATTCTGTATCCATTCTTGGAATCAGCTGTGTCTTGCATGCTCTGGGCCATTTGATTAATTAATTTTTTTTTCTTGCTAATATTGGCTTAACCTTCAAAATTAAAAAAAAAAAGAAATAGAAAAAAAAATCACCCCTTAGGGCAACTACCTATTTAACTACAACATTAAACACACACAAAGAAATACTGTCATCACATCTCATATAAATATATTGCCTTATTTTGACTTACTTATTTTCCCAATCTAGCATCCTGTAACTTTTCAGCTACTGGCTTTCATGCATACGTGACATTCTTTTCCACACTGATAAATGGGAGCTGCATTTTGCATTTATTGAACATATGCATCCTGTTTCAAAAATTGACACTTTCATTACAGGAGAGTCAATCACTATACTGTCATAATATTATGAACTACTTTTTCTTTGTGCTTGACAATGTATGTGCATATTTTAAATAATGTTGAAACATTTATATTCACTGTATATATACTGCTTTTGGATTTTGCATACAGCATACACTGTATATACATGAGAATACACACAGTTTTGGTACATTGACATCAATATTGTGTAAACGGTATAATGTGTCCAGTGTGTCTTCATAAACAAATTTAACATATTAACACTCAGTATACAATCATTAGCTCATATGTTACAGCAAAAGCTACATGTTTTTGTTTTAAAGGCTAACTTCAACTGAAACTATATTTGAGTGATGGATGGACACTGACTGTTTTTACTACTTAACGACTTCTTATATCTTTTAGATATTCCTACTCATCTTTCAGTGTAGTAAATGTGTGTCCACCCTTTTAAAAGGGTTGTAACTAGGAATGAGCTTCAGGCTCAGGTTGACTTGAGATCAACCCAAACCCAGGTCGTTCACAATTCAGGAAAACATTGAGCTATGCACCAATGCACTTCCTGGCATTTGAAATGTGACCAGGTAGCTTAGAAGGGCTAATAATAAGAGTTTACCTATATACCCATTCAAACCATATAAGAGTCAAGGTTCCCAACAGCCTTTTGTTATTTTGCCAGTGTCTATGGAAACTTGGAGTGAATGAATGAAGATGACAGTGTCTTTTTTGAGAGAGATAGTTATTGCTATACATTGCAATACAGTTGTCTACAACACTTTATATAGTCCTGTATTGTACTACATTACACTGAATTGCAGTGTGGTGGGCTATATTGTGTGTAACCCCTCCTTTATTCACTGTGCTGCATTGTGCTACAATATTTTGTTGGATTTTTTCATTGAAATAATACATTCTAATGCGTAAATCTTTATTAAAAGCTGCCTGGTATCTCCTTATCATGTGCTTAACCGCCTAACGCAGATATACTGTGGCCGAAGGGCTCGTACAGGCAAAATCACGTACCTGTACGTTCCCCTTTAAAAGGCGGTCGGCGCGCCCGCGGCAAGCTCCGTGAGTTGGGTCGCGGGTCCCGCGGACTCGATCGCCGCGGGGATACCCGCGATCGCCTCACGGGGAGGTAGAACAGGGAGATGCTGATGTAAACAACATCTCCCCGTTCTGCCTAGTGACAGTGTAACTCGATCTCTGCTCCCTGTCATCGGAGCAGAGATCAGTGACGTCACACTCACAGCCCATCCCCCTGACAGTTAGTAATCACTCCCTAGTACTGATTTAACCCCTCCCCGCCCCCTAGTGGTTAACCCCTTCACTGCCAATGTCATTTACACAGGAATCAGTGCATTTTTATAGCACTGATTGCTGTATAAATGACAATGGTCCCAAAAATGTGTCAAAAATGTCCGATGTGTCCGCCATAATGTCGCAGTCATGATAAAAAAATCGCTGATCGCCGCCATTTAAAAAAAAAAATTTAAACAAAAATGCCAAAAAACTATCCCCTATTTTGTAAACGCTATAACTTTTACGCAAACCGATCAATAATCGCTTATTGCGATTTTTTTACCAAAAATATGTAGAAGAATACGTATCGGCCTAAACTGAGGAAAAAAATTGTTTTTTTATATATTTTTGGGGGATATTTATTATAGCAAAAAGTAAAAAATAATGTGTTTTTTTCAAAATTGTCGCTCCATTTTTGTTTATAGCGCAAAAAATAAAAACTGCAGAGGCGATCAAATACCACCAAAAGAAAGCTCTATTTGTGGGAAAAAAAGGACGTCAATTTTGTTTGGGAGCCACGTCGCACGACCGTGCAATTGTCAGTTAAAGCGACGCAGTGCCAAATCGCAAAAAGTGCTCTGGTCAGGAAGGGGGTAAATTCTTCCGGGGCTGAAGTGGATAAATACTACGCATTGAGTCAGCACAATTATTTTCATTTTTTTCTGTGACATACTTACTCTTTAACCACTTGCTTACCGGGCACCTAAACCCCCCTCCTATCCAGACCAATTTTCAGCTTTCAGCGCTGACGCACTTTGAATGACAATTGCGCGGTCATACAACACTGTACCCAAATGATATTTTTATCATTTTTTCCCCACAAATAGAGCTTTCTTTTGGTGGTATTTGATCACCTCTGCGATTTTTATTTTTTGTTAAAAAAATTTAAAAAGACCGAATTTTTTAAAAAAATTTTATTTATTTTTTTATATTTTGTTATAAAATTTTTTAAAAGGGTAATTTTTCTCCTTCATTGATGTACGCTGATGAGGCGGCACCAATGGGCACTGATAGGTGGCAGTGATGGGCACTGATGGGTGGCAGTGATGGGCACTGATTGGTGGCAATAATGGGCACTGATCTTGTACACTGCTAGGTGGCACTGATTGTCACCATTGGTGGGCATTGTTAGGTGGCAATGGTGGGAATTGATAGGTGGCACCTGTAGGCATTGATAGGTGGCACTTATGGGCATTGATACGTGGCACTGGTGGGCACTGTGGGCACTGTGATGTGGCAATGTAAGGTGGCAGTGGCAGGGGGTACTGGTGGCACAATTGAGGCATTATTGCCTCCTCCTCTTCGGGACCGATGTCCCTTGCTGCTGAGCCAGTGATCGGCTTTTTTTTCTCCTCGCACTATCAGCGCGAGGAGAAAAAAAAAACGATCACAGAGCTTTTGTTTTGATCATGTGATCAGCTGTCATTGGCTGACAGCTGATCACATGGTAAGGGGCCGGGACCGGCCCCTTACTTGGATCGGTGATCACCCGAGTCTCAGTGACTCGGTGAACACAGCGCGCTCCACATGGGCACATATAACGGCCTCCCGGGAATGCAGGTCCGCGCTGTAGCCGTCATTCGGCTATAGCGCGGATAGCAAGCGGTTAATATTTCTTTTCATGTCTAAATAGTTTTTAATTGTTTTAAATGGGAAGATAAAGGGAGAATAAACATTGAAATGACGGGTAAGAATAAATATTAATATGTTCCAAAAGAGGATCAGTGTGTCTTGAAGTAGCACCAATAACTGTATAAATTAGCATGGCATGCATCACCAAGGGCATCAGGTATGTATGAAAAAGGATAATGTTTAATGTCTCCATAAAGATACAATCGTGTCTGTTTTCTTCTGCGAGGGGAGTTGAGGTATGTTTCTGTCATGTAGATTCTATAAAAGGTAGTAGTAGAGAGGTGTATGGTGGTGGTTTTCACAGGTTATCAAAATGTGGACAAAGTCGTTACTTAGCCCAATTGGTCTGTATTCGGCAGCTCATCACAAATACAGGGATCCAGCTGGAGAATGTAATAGTCATAGAGTGCCAAATGAAAAATCCTTGGGAGTCCAAAGTCTTTAATGTTCAACTGGTTACAACAAGCAAGGCAAAATCCCCCTTCATCAGGGATGACTGAAATAGCAGAATGTTAAATGGACTCAATATTCCTAAGCAGACAGATCTGCAGACATAGCATGTTATAGAAAACTGTCAGTGCAGAATAATGCCCCGTACACACGGTCGGACTTTGTTCGGAGATTCCGACAACAAAATCCTAGGATTTTTTCAAACGGATGTTGGCTCAAACTTGTCTTGCATACACACGGTCACACAAAGTTGTCGGAAAATCGGATCGTTCTAAACGTGGTGACGTAAAACACGTACGTCGGGACTATAAATGGGGCAGTGGCCAATAGCTTTCATCTCTTTATTTATTCTGAGCATGCGTGGCACTTTGTCTGTCGGATTTGTGTACACACGATCGGAATTTCCGACAACGGATTTTGTTGTCGGAAAATTTAATATCCTGCTCTCAAACTATGTGTGTCGGAAAATCCGATGGAAAATGTGTGATGGAGCCTACACACGGTCGGAATTTCCGACAACAAGGTCCTATCACACATTTTCCGTCTGAAAATCCTACCGTGTGTACGGGGCATAAAAGAGTAAAAGTAGCAAGGGCTACTTTTTCTGTGAATACCAGCACTGACTTTTGTCCATAACATCCTCTGTCTGTAGATCAGTCTGCTTAGGAGTCTTGTTGAGTCAATTTTACAACCTGCCATTTCCATTAGTCCTGATGAAGGCGTATTTTGTGGCTCTCAAAACATTGGCTGTATTTTGCTCTTCATTTAGATTGTGTAGGATTTTATTGTAAGGTTAGAATTGAGAGTCTATTGTCTCAGTGGTATAGTGCTTATTTTCTAACATATCTTTCATATGTTCCACTGTGCATAGGATGATCTTGGCTCAAAGATCATGACTTAGCCAGTCTTGTTGCTGTGTTCATAGAAAAGCTTGTTATGCAAGGTATAGGCCATGTGGGTCTTCTGGACTAAAAGCCACAATGGTAACTATTGCAGGCTGGTGAGAGTCTGAAAATGTTGTTTCTGTAGAGATTGTTTATGTAGGGACTCAAGTTGGGATAAGATGAGATACTTTTTTGCTTAGCGGCTCAAAGTTGGGCTTTCAGTTTATTGAATTACTCTCTAATAACAATTTTGTGTGCCTCCCAGAGTGTCAAAGATGAACTGTGCAGGGTCGTATCATTGGTACTCATAACAAGTACTGGATGTGGGTAATGGACATTTGGTCATGGGTTTAACTTTTAGATTCTTGCCAGAGAGTAAGACCTGGAGAGAGCTAGGGACATGGTAATGGGTGAATGTTCAGATATAACAGTTGATTAAATTGAGGCTCCCTGTATTTTTGAGAGATCCCATTTGGGATAGGAATAAATAGTCTAGTTGCGTATACTGTTTGTGGGTTGCAGGAAGAAAGGTGTAATCTTTTGTGGCTAGATTCATAAGATGCCATGTGTCATGGAGGCACAAAAGAGAGATTTCTTTCTTAATTAGACACAAGGTGGTGTACAGTAAAGGGGATTTTCCAGTTTTGGAATCTAGTAATGGATTGAGTCTATTATTGAGATCCCCACCAAGGATTGTGATGCCCATCTCAAAACCTCTTTAGTTTAGTCCTGATATGATAAACATGACATGTCTAGTAGTTGAGCATTATATATTGGCTAGGGTAATATGTCTAGTTTTCGAATAGCATATATTGCCTAGGGTAACCTGTTTGGGAGGCAGTATGTATTGGCTAGGGTATTTAGTTTGTTGTTTAGTTTGTCTATCAAAAAGAGGTAACAGTCTTCTGAGTTGGCTAGTTTGTCTTCTAATGTGAATTAAATGTGCTTGGAAAAAAGGATGGTGAGTCCTTAAGCTTTATTTTTGTAGTGCTTACCCCTGCAGGAGCCACTGGTGATGATGGGTCCTCTGTTCTGCCCCTACTCTCTAAACTGGTCGGTCCTCACTGACACACTTGGTTACTAAAGACCATCTGCACCTGCGGATTTAAGTAAAATAATTAAATGTATTAAGGCAATTCAATGTAGTACAGTGCAAATCGGCAAACAGATAAATGCATAGACATAAGGGCACTATAATAGTCAAATGGGCAACAAATCACTAACTTGCACCCAAATAAACTATTGCACTGTTAACTTGAATCTTAACCAGGTTACTAAAGTCTCTAAACAATATCAACCAGTTAAGCGGAGTAGAGAAGTTCCTGGTATACACCTTGTGCATATAACCCCAGTAGCAAGTGGGGTACATCTGGAGATGGTAGAAAGTACCTGGCGCCTAGTAATTAGTGTTGGTTGGCATTCGGTGGGGCCCTTCTTTAGGTTGTGCACTTTAAGAATGTTAACTGAATACAAAACACTAGGCCGCTAAGTTGAAGCAGTCTCTCTTTTGGCTGGCCATGTGTGGTGGGCAGATATGGCATGTTGCTCAGCTCAACACATCCTTGCAGGCAGCTAAACATGTCCCAATAGCGCTGTAACTCATGGTTCCCAGCGATCAGGTCCCAGATCCTCACACAGGCCACAGTCTTGGACCCTGAAGACACAGCAATTTACTCTTTTAGCTCAATCTCTGAAGGCAGCTGCAGCAGGCTCAGGTGCAGGTCCGTCCCCTCTTTCTGAAATGGGGACAGGTAAAGCAATAGGTTCTCTTAGTTCATCTCTAGTGGCTCCAGTTTCTCAGAAATGCGGCACAGACCTCAGTGACAGACAGTGACAAGGTCTGTCCTTGTCACTGTCTTTCCGTGACTGCCCAACTCTTGGCAGATTTGCCTGGGAAAGCAGCAAAGCTCTCCTCCTCTCTCATGCAAGGAATCATGGGAATTAAAGTCCAGTAGCCTGTTAGCCTTCATTCACAAGTGTGGTGCTGCATCCCTTTAAGAACTACATGCTTCCATCTTTCTCTTTCCCTCTGTGATTTGATCTGATTCTGCACTAGGGGGAAGAGCAGAGGAGCGAGCAGGTATTTCACATAAAGCAGCTGTCACACAAATCCCGCTCCTGTCAAAGCCACAGTACAGCAGTGAGAAGCAGATGCCATAGCCGGCAGCTTCACACAGATCACAGCATCCCCAACACGGGGGAAGGGGGGGCAGGCAGACAAGAGAGCTGGCTGAGATACCTGCCCTGCCGGGCTTGAGTGGGGTGGAAAGATTTGAGCGTGAGGTGTGGAAAATAACTGTGCCTAGAAGTCTTTACAGCCACTCGATCACTTTTACAGTGAGAGTAGGAGAGCCCAGGACCAATGCAACCAGTTCACTCCCAAACACTGAGAAGAATAGAAAGAACTGAAGTTCCTTTCTCCCTTCTCTGATGTCAGAAACCGGTTGTAAAAGCATCTGATCAAGCTGATCAAACTGGGTTTAATAGACCCCCATATCTCTCCAAAAAGAGGATCTGTCAGGGCCCAAGCTATCGCAAGGGATTGTTGCTCATCCCTTATGATACCAATAATGTTGATCCAAAAAAATAAAAAATTAAGGTGCATGAATAAAATAAACAACAACATTTATTTATTTTTTTAAAGCACCCCTGTCCCCCTGTGCTCACACGCAGAAATTTGAATGTGCATGTAGGTCCCACATGCTTATGTAAACGATGATCGCACCACACATGTGAGGTTTCGCCATGAATGTCAGAGTGAGAATTCTGGCACCAGATCTCCTGTGTAGCTTTAAACGGGTAAACTGTAAAGGCTTTTAAATCATCGCCTATGGATAATTTTATGTACCGTAGTTTGTTGCCATTCCTCAGGCTGTATGCAGTTTTAAAGCGTTACATGTTTGGTATCTATTTAACGTCATCTTTTATATTTTCTCAAAACATTGGTTATAAATGTATATTGAGTTTTTGTTAACTAAAATTAATTAAAGTGTATTTTTTTTGTATTTGCATTTGAAAACCACTGCACAAATATTGTGTTAAATAAAAATTTGCAACGCCCACCATTTTATTCTCAAGGGCCTCTTTTAAAAAAAAAAAAAATAATGTTTTGGGAATCTAAGTACCGGTAATTTTCTATCAAAAACTGCAGATTTTTACATGTATGAGAGAAATGTCAGAAATGTCAATAATGGCCTGGGGGTCAAGTGCTTAAGATGGATGAGGAGCAAACAGAGGGTAAAAAGAGGGGTGGGGCAGATACCAAAGCTGACTTTTCACGGGCAGATACCAAATATGTGCACTATAGCAGAAGCTTTCGCAGCCCCAGGCTATCATTTCTTGTGCCCTTTTTGTGTATGTTCCCACCTTCTTTGACTGGAATTGTTCTTGCTGTTTTTTATGTCTTAAAATCCTTTTATATAAATGTATTGAAACAGAAAAGTGTTTAAATACTGTACATGGAGTCAGTTAAATATTGTTTTTTTTTTAAATACTCTCATTTAAATTTCTTGATTAAAAGCTTCCTGGTGCCTCCCACTAAAACTGTGGCCTACTTAAGCTGCTTACATACTACGTATGAAAAGATCATGAGCAAGGTGCTTATTCTATATAAATATATAAAAAAAGCGGCAAAACTCAAACTTAAGGGAAAGAAAGAAGGAAAAAGGAGATATATATATATATATATATATATATATATATATATATATATATATATATGTAAAGAATCCTGACAAATTCATTTATTAAAACTGTGTCAGTGATGATGTAATAAAAAAAAGGTATGTACAGACTGCAGACCACAGTTCAGCAAACATCAGCATATTGCATTAAGATGGATTAATAACAATAAATAAATAAATATATAAATAAATAAAATAAGGTACAATAAAAATAATAGTAATAGATTAACCACTTCAGCCCTGGAAGATTTTACCCCCTTCCTGACCAGAGCACTTTTTACAATTTGGCTTTGTGTCGCTTTAACCGACAATTGCATGCTCAAATGAAATTTGTGTCCTTTTTTCCCACAAATAAAGCTTTTTTTTGGTGGTATTTGATCACCTCTGCGATTTTAATTTTTTGCGCTATAAACAAAAATAGAGCGACAATTTTGAAAAAAACGCATTATTTTTTACTTTTTGCTATAATAAATATCCCCCAAAAATACAATTTTGAAAAAAAACTAAACTAATCGCTTCATCAGTTTAGGCCAATATATATTCTTCTACATATTTTTGGTAAAAAAACGCAATAAATGTATATTGACTTTGAATTAACATATATTGTATTTGATTTATATTGGTTTGTGCAAAAGTTATAGTGTCTACAGACTATGGGAAATTTTTATGGCATTTTTATGGCATTTTTATTATTATTATTTTTTTAATAGTAATGGTGGCAATCTGTGATTTTTATCGGTACTGCGACATTGCGATGGACAGATCAGACACTTTTGACACATTTTTGGAACCATTGACATTTATACAGCGATTAGTGCTATAAAAATGCACTGATTATTATGTAAATGTCACTGGTAGTGAAGGGGTTAACACTAGGGGATGATCAAGGGGTTAAATGTGTGTTCCCTCAGTGTTTTAACTGTATGGGGATAGGACTGAGTAGGAGAGGAGACATATCGCTGTTCCTACTTAGTTTACATACAGAAATCCCTGTGCTGGCACTCGTGCACACGATCGCGTGTGGCCAGCGGCGATCGCGTCCGCAGGCCACACAAATCGGGTCCACCCGTGAGATGGTGCGTGCTCGCCCTCTGGTGGCTGAAAAAGGGAATGACGTACCCATATAGGATTTCGCCCAGGAGAGCCATTGTGCGGCAGTATATCTGCTTGAGCCGGTCGGGAACCAGTTGACCAAATTATTATTTGAGAAAAAGATCTATATGCCATCTATGATTTAGTCCTGAGGGTTTGCCAGTCTGTAAAGGGGAAATCCTTCTAGCTTCTTTCTCTAATAAGATCCGATGTACATCTCCTCCACGTGCTGGTCTTTTAACTCTCTCTAAGCCATGAAATCTGAATGAACTCATGTTGGCAGAGTGAACATCTCTAAAATGCTTGAAAACATTATAAATGTTCCTCGCATTAGGATTGCCAACATAATTGTAACGTTCAGCTCTTCTGGCACATAGAGGTCTAATGGTGCAACCAATATACTATAAGGTGCAAACTGTTCATTCCACCGCATACACTACAAAGGCGGAGCTGCGATTGATAAAATCTTGTATAGAAAAAAACCTCCCTAGTAGTACAGGCTGTCACAGTGTCACATTTATGATGTTTGTCACAATAGCGACAGGTTCTCAGACCACAGCAATAGAAAGGAACCACTAACTAAAAGCCATGTTTTATGAGGGTGTTTGGATGAAGCCTGGGGGATAAAATATCCCCTAAGGTGTGAGAATTTCTACTGGAAAACCTACAGACCCCTTGTAGAATGGATGCCAAGTCCCTATCTGCATACAGTATAGGCAAACATTTCCTTACGATATTAGTGATCTGCCTATTTTCCTTAGGGAAGGTGGTAACAAATGTAACAGATTTAGTTGTCTTATTAGCAATGCTTCTATTTTTGTCTTTGATCAGTAGTGCATCTCTCTGTCGGCCAGAGGCAATATTTTTGCCCCTATTTATATGCTAATCTTTGTATCCTCATTCCTTCAACCTGGTAATAACTATAGAACATTTCCTCTCAAAAGATCCAGGGAAGGAACAATTTCTCCTGGCTCTAGTAAACTCACACACAGCTACTGTCCGAATAATATGTTCTGGGTGACAACTTGAAGCCAGGAAGATGGAATTTCCTCCACAGGATTTGGGGAAAGTATGAGTATCTACTCTGCCTGTGGTGGAATCCCCTTTTAGAGTCACATCTAAAAAGTTAATAGTGGTCCTCCCAGTCTTATGTGAAAGATCTAAATTTATTGTATTGATGTTAGTAGAATTGACAAATTCTTCTAGGGATGTGTCAGTGTTAGTCCATATTAAAGCAGAAGTAAACCCATTCATAAAACTGTTTCATTTCCGGCACGTGCCAGAAATGTATCACTCCCATTGGTTGTGCTCTCAACCAAACTGTCAAGCCATCCAATGGCTGGTGTCATAACTGATCACATGGGAAGTATCATGGCAGTTGTAGATTAAACAAAGGCAAAGATGGCAGCTTCCTTGGCTGAAAACGATAGGAGGGTTTACTTACACTTTAAGATCAAATTGTCTATAAATCTAGTATACCAAGCAAAAAGCTTCTCCCGCCAACCCATATACAGATTAGCCAATGAGGGCCCTAGACAATTTTTAGTACAGATGTTCTAAAAGCATCTCCTGTAGATAATCTAGGTGTGTATCAATCATTTCTGAGATGCACAGAAATAAGGAAGACAAATTAAACTCACCTAAATGTCTTTTTTTTTTTACTCCAGAGCTTATCTTAAAAATCTACAATTTACGTAATCAAATATAAGGTTACGTTTAAAATTGTTTAAAATCAAGGTAAAAAAGGATGTTTTGATATATATATATATATATATATATATATATAGCAATAACTCTCGGTGGAGCTGCTGGTTTAAATCGGACTGTTACCTTCACTCCCGCCACCTCTGTTTCACCGGCACCAGGTCTAGGGTACTGTTGAGTTTACCTCTGGATGATGTAGGCACCAAACACTTGAGTATGTTTTCCAATGCTTTAATGAACAAGTAATAAAGGAAGTAGCAGGAAAGAGGCAGAAGGAAAGTTGCAGGAAAGCTCAAATACCCTTCTTTAGTATTCTTCAGAACATTATTTGGAATTGAACACTTGTAGTTGAATGCACTCCCCTTGTGGGATCCTATCTTTGCCCGCCTGGATAGGCCTCTCTCACTTGCCTAGCAGCCAGTATGTAGCACGAACAAAAGTCTCTGCCACAGACTTGTTTGGAACAAAACCCGTACGATCCTCTGCCACAGGATGTAATGGTTTACGATGAGTATCAGACACAGCACTTGAACCTTTAAGCCAACCCGGCAGTACTATGCAGTAAGATTACTTCAGGATACGTCCTCCAACTGAGTCACCAGGCCCCTCTCCAGACCAGCACTCTGCATGATCCTTCCCTGGGATCTTCTCATTTGTCCAGCTTCTTCACTCAGGATAGACAGCCCAGGACCGTACCTCTGCCTCTGTGGTAGGCCCCAGACAGGCCTCTGGGCCCACCCACACGCCGCAGCGACGTGGGCCTCCGGAACGAAGGACCACAAGGTGGTATGCCTAATGCATACCTGTCGGCCAGGAGGGCCAGCAGGTGGCTGAAAACGAACCCCTAAACATGGTGTCTGTCCCATAAATACCCTCTCCCAGAATGCAACTCAGAGGAGCACCTCCACCGAGTTGTCTCCAGGACAGAGGAGAACTCATACGCTTTGACACGTTGCCTTTCCAACACCGGCCCATGGTGACAACGACACCTACCGGCACAGTGTGGAATCACATGCAACTCAGCCAAGCTGGAACAGAGGCAAACCTAACTTCACCTAACAAGAAACCCATTAGATTTACCTATCAGCAGTAAATCAAAAATCTACCAGCGCTCTATATATATATATATATATATATATATACAGTATCTCACAAAAGTGAATACACCCCTCACATTTTTGAAAACATTTTATTATATCTTTTCATGTGACAACACTGAAGAAATGACACTTTGCTACAATGTAAAGTAGTGAGTGTACAGCTTGTAAAACAGTGTAAATTTGCTGTCCCCTCAAAATAACTTGACACACAGCCATTAATTTCGAAACCGCTGGCAACAGAAATGAGTACACCCCTAAGTGGAAATGTCCGAATTGGGCCCAAAGTGTCAATATTTTGTGTGACCACTAGGGATGAGCCGAACACCCCCCGGTTCGGTTCGCACCAGAACCCGCGAACGGACCGCAAGTTCGCACGAACGTTAGAACCCCATTGACGTCTATGGGACTCGAACGTTCGAAATCAAAAGTGCTCATTTTAAAGGCTAATTTGCATGGTATTGTCCTAAAAAGGGTTTGGGGACCCGGGTCCTACCCCAGGGGACATGTATCAATGCAAAAAAAACTTTTAAAAACGGCCGTTTTTTCGGGAGCAGTGATTTTAATGATGCTTAAAGTAAAAAAAAAAAAGTGAAATATTCCTTTAAATATCGTACCTGGGGGGTGTCTATAGTATGCCTGTAAAGTGACGCGTGTTTCCCATGTTTAGAACAGTCCCTGCACCAAATGTCATTTTTAAAGGAAAAAATCTCATTTAAAACTGCTTGCGGGTTTAATGTCATGTCGGGTCATGGCAATATGGATGAAAATCAGTGAGACAAACGGCATGGGTACCCCCCAGTCCATTACCAGGCCCTTTGGGTCTTGTATGGATATTAAGGGGAACCCCGCACCCAAATTAAAATAAGGAAAGGTCCCTATATACTCTGAACAGCAGTATACAGGCGGTGCAAACAAGACAGGGACTGTAGGTTTGTTGTTAAGTAGAATCTGTTTGTAATTTTGAACATTTTTAATGTGTTTAGCTCCAGCCAAAAAATCTTTTCTAAGCTTTTTGGAAAACATAGGGAAGGGTTATCACCCCTGTGACATTTGTTTTGCGTCTTTCCTCCTCTTCAGAAGATTTCACCTCACTTTTTTGTCCCAATGAAAAATGTTTTTTGAAAATTTGGGTTTTTTTGTGGAACAAGGATTGGAAAGCATCAGTGGAAAGGAAAAATTGTTTTCCCATATTAACTCTTACAGGAGAGAATTTCCCTTCCTTAGGGGTAGATTTCATCTCACTTCCTGTTGTCTCCTTCCGTTTGCAAGTAGGAGTCGTTTGTAAGTTAGATGTTTGAAAGTAGGGTCCTGCCCTATATACTCAGCAGAAATTTGGGCCTTAGGTGTTGCTGTGGCCAAAACACTGTAAGCCCTCACAGGGCCCTGCTGTGAAATATTAGATCAAGAATTGTAATTACATGCCCCTGTTGAACAGGAGCTGAAAAATTAGGCCTTAGGCACTGGTGCTGGTGCCACAACACTGCAACCCCTCACAGACACTCTAGTTGGAACGCAGGAACGAGCCCTGCTGCAAAGTATTGCATCAAAAATTGTAATTACACGCCCCTGTTAGACAGGGGCTGAAAAATTGGGTCTTAGGCACTGGTGCTGGTGCCACAACACTGCAACCCCTCACAGACACTCTAGTTGGAATGCAGGAACGAGCCCTGCTGCAAAGTATTACATCAAAAATTGTAATTACACGCCCCTGTTAAACAGGGGCTGAAAAATTGTGCCTTAGGCACTGGTGGTGGCGCCCAGAACCAAAAATGTTCTTACAAGCTATCAGCGTGATGATTGAGGAGGAAGAGGATAATTACTCAGGGATAGTCACTCAGCATCAGCATAGGCAGTCTTTGAAGGGATCTGAGATTTCAAAAAAAATTATTCGGTTACATCTGCATCAGGTGCTTGGTAGCTGGTGGTGATCCAAGACTGATTCATTTTTATGAAGGTCAGCCGATCGACCGAGTCGGTGGACAGACGCACCCTGTGATCGGTTACCACGCCTCCAGCAGCACTGAATGTGCGTTCCGAAAGAACGCTGGATGCAGGACAGGCCAGTAGCTCAATTGCATACTGTGCAAGCTCTGGCCAGTGATCCATCCTCAAGACCCAGTAACCCAGAGGATTTTCGGTGGGAAAGGTGTCCAAGTCTGATCTTGCCCCTAGGTATTCCTGCACCATGTAAAACAGACGCTGGCGATGGTTGCTGGAACCGATCATACCTTGGGGCTGCGGACCAAAAAATTGTCTGAACGCATCGGTCAGACGGCCACCTTCTCCACCGCTCCTTCTTTGACTGACCGAAGCCTCAGCAACACGTTGTCCAGAAACAGGAGTTTGTAACCTCCCAGTCTCTGGGAACGCGTTGCACAGACCTTTCTGCAAGGCCTCCCGAAGATGTTTCATCCTCTGCTCCCTCTGCGATGGCAAGATAAGGTCCGCAACCTTACCCTTGTAACGTGGATCAAGGAGGGTTGCCAGCCAGTATTGGTCCTTCTCCTTGATACCACGAATACGAGGATCCTTACGCAGGCTTTGCAGGATCAGGGAGGCCATGCAGCGTAGGTTTGCTGAGGCATTCGGTCCGGAGTCCTCTGGGTCACTAAGGACAACAACGTCCGCAGCCACCTCCTCCCAGCCACGTACAAGTCCATGTGTTCCTTGGGACTGATCCCTTAAAGACTGCTGATGCTGAGTGCCAGGCTCCACCTCCATACTGACACAATCTTCCTCCTCCTCCTCCTCCTCCTCCTCGTCCTCTTCCTGTGTGATCGGCGGGCACGCAGGAACACTGTCTGGATAAAGGGGGCCTTGAGAGCTAAGGAAGTCCTCCTCTTCCTGCCTCTGTTCTGCCTCAAGTGCCCTGTCCATTATTCCACGCAGCGTGTGCTCCAACAGGTGGACAAGGGGGACAGTGTCACTGATGCATGCACTGTCAGTGCTCACCATCCTCGTGGCCTCCTCGAATGGTGACAGGACAGTGCATGCATCCCTGATCATGGCCCACTGGCGTGGGGAAAAAAAACCAAGGTCCCCTGACCCTGTCCTGGTGCCATAGTCGCACAGGTACTCATTGATGGCCCTCTGCTGCGTGTGCAGCCGCTGCAGCATGGCCAACGTCGAGTTCCACCTGGTGGGCATGTCACAGATTAGGCGGTTCTTGGGCAGGTTAAACTCCTTTTGGAGGTCCGTCAGCCGAGCACTGGCATTATATGACCGGCGGAAATGCACACAGACTTTCCTGGCCTGCCTCAGGACATCCTGTAAGCCCGGGTACCTGCCCAAGAACCGCTGCACCACCAAGTTAAGGACGTGAGCCAAACAGGGCACATGGGTCAGTTGTCCCTGTCGGAGGGCAGAGAGGAGGTTGGTGCCATTGTCGCAAACCACCATTCCTGCCTTAAGTTGGCGTGGCGTCAACCACCTCTGAACCTGCCCCTGCAGAGCTGACAGAACCTCTGCCCCAGTGTGGCTCCTGTCCCCCAAGCACACCAGCTCAAGCACCGCATGGCATCTTTTGGCCTGCGTACTTGCGTAGCCCCTTGAACGCCTACGGAGCACCGCTGGTTCCGAGGAAGAGGCCATGGAGGAAGAAGAAGAGGAGGGGGTGGAGGAGAGAGGTGTGTCACAATCAGCATTTTGGAGGCGTGGTGGCGGAACAACCTCCAACACTACTGCACCTTGTCCTGCATCCTTCCCAGCTGCCAGCAGAGTCACCCAATGCGCCATGAAACTTAAGTAACGTCCCTGTCCATGCCTGCTGGACCATGAGTCAGCGGTAATATGCACCTTACCGCTGACCGCCCTGTCCAGCGAGGCATGGACATTGCCTTCCACATGCCGGTAGAGAGCCGGAATCGCCTTCCGTGAGAAAAAGTGGCGTTTGGGTACCTGCCACTGAGGAACCGCACATTCCACAAACTCACGGAAGGGGGCAGAGTCTACCAACTGAAAAGGCAGCAGTTGAAGTGCTAGCAATTTTGCCAAGCTAGCATTCAACCGCTGGGCATGTGGATGGCTGGGAGCAAACTTCTTTCGGCGGTGCAGCAGCTGGGGCAGGGAAATTTGCCTGGTACAATCTGACGTCGGTGTACCAAAAGCAGATTGCCCATAAGTACTTGGCTGTGACACACCTAATTCTACACCTTCATTCCTCTCACTGCAGGTCGCAGAGAGGACTGAAGGTCTAGTGGGGTTGGAAATCTCAGCTGATGAGGAGCAAGGAGAGATCGTCTTTGTTCTTTGGTGTGGGTCTTTTAGATACGCTTGCCAACGAACTGCATGGCAGGTCAACATATGTCTGGTCAAGCATGTGGTACCCAAGCGGGAGATGTTTTGGCCACGCGAGATACGCTTGAGACATATATTGCAAATAGCAGCGGTGCGATCTGATGCACTCGTCTCAAAAAAGGCCCACACCAAAGAACTTTTTGAATAACGCGCAGAGACTGCAGCGCCCTGCACATGTGGAGCTTTGGGGTGTGATGCAGTCAATGTGCTGCCCTTAGGCTGGCCCCTGGAGGGCATCCTGCCTAGTTGGTGATGTGCCACCTCCTCCTCCTCCTCCTCCTCCTCCTCCTCCTCTCTCCTATCAGGCACCCACGTTGAGTCAGTGACCTCATCATCCCCTCCCTCCTCATCACTGGAGCAAACCTGGCAGTATGCTGCAGCAGGGGGAGCATGACTGCCAGATTGCTGTCCTTCTTGGGCACCCCCTCTGTCCGTGCTCATGTTACTGCCTTCATTGAGCTCAGTATCATCATCAGAGCCTTCCAAACGCTGGGCATCCTCCTGGAGCATGTACCCAACACTGTGGTCAAACAGTTCGAGGGAATCCTCATGAGGACATGGTGGAGCTAGGGAAGGAGTCACTGATGACATTGAGCTGAGGGAAGAGGCCGCTGCTTTGCCAGACAAAGCACCCTGGGCATGGGTGAGAGAGGATGAGGAGGATGAGGACGGCTTGGTCATCCACTCGACCAAGTCTTCCGCATGTTGCGGCTCAACACGGCCAGCTGCCGAAAAAAAGGCCAAGCGTGTCCCATGGCCACGTGCTGATGAGGATGCACCGTCTCCACGACCAGCACTAGACACAGAGCCTGCTTGCCCTCTCTTATTGGCTTGTGACTGTCTGCCTCTCCTTCTTGGCCTTCCAGACATACTAATGGCCTGTAGCTGCACTAAGCTGGGATAGAACACCTGTAATTTTCTTCAGGTAGCTTTATATACTGTAACCAGACAAGCCTGCCTGTCAGTAGGAAGATAACAGGAACGGATCTAGCTGAACACTGTGAGCAGGACGTACTGCACTAAATGTATATAGCAGGAACGGATCTAGCTGAACACTGTGAGCAGGACGCACTGCACTGAATGTAAATAGCAGGAACGGATCTAGCTGAACACTGTGAGCAGGACGCACTGCACTGAATGTAAACAGCAGGAACGGATGTAGCTAAACACTGTGAGCAGGACGCACTGCACTGAATGTAAATAGCAGGAACGGATCTAGCTGAACACTGTGAGCAGGACGCACTGCACTGAATGTAAATAGCAGGAACGGATCTAGCTGAACACTGTGAGCAGGACGCACTGCACTGAATGTAAACAGCAGGAACGGATGTAGCTAAACACTGTGAGCAGGACGCACTGCACTGAATGTAAATAGCAGGAACGGATCTAGCTGAACACTGTGAGCAGGACGCACTGCACTGAATGTAAACAGCAGGAACGGATGTAGCTAAACACTGTGAGCAGGACGCACTGCACTGAATGTAAATAGCAGGAACGGATCTAGCTGAACACTGTGAGCAGGACGCACTGCACTGAATGTAAATAACAGGAACGGATCTAGCTGAACACTGTGAGCAGGACACACTGTACTAAATGTAAATAGTCTAGCTGCCTGACCGTGGTACTAATAGGATCAAAAAGAACACCTGTAATTTTCTTCAGGTAGCTTTATATACTGTAACCAGACAAGCCTGCCTGTCAGTAGGAAGATAACAGGAACGGATCTAGCTGAACACTGTGAGCAGGACGTACTGCACTGAATGTAAATAGCAGCAACGGATCTAGCTGAACACTGTGAGCAGGACGCACTGCACTGAATGTAAATAGCAGGAACGGATCTAGCTGAACACTGTGAGCAGGACGCACTGCACTGAATGTAAATAGCAGGAACGGATCTAGCTGAACACTGTGAGCAGCACGCACTGCACTGAATGTAAATAGCAGGAACGGATCTAGCTGAACACTGTGAGCAGGACGCACTGCACTGAATGTAAATAGCAGGAACGGATCTAGCTGAACACTGTGAGCAGGACGCACTGCACTGAATGTAAACAGCAGGAACGGATGTAGCTGAACACTGTGAGCAGGACGCACTGCACTGAATGTAAATAGCAGGAACGGATCTAGCTGAACACTGTGAGCAGCACGCACTGCACTGAATGTAAATAGCAGGAACGGATCTAGCTGAACACTGTGAGCAGGACGCACTGCACTGAATGTAAATAGCAGGAACGGATCTAGCTGAACACTGTGAGCAGGACGCACTGCACTGAATGTAAATAGCAGGAACGGATCTAGCTGAACACTGTGAGCAGGACGCACTGCACTGAATGTAAATAACAGGAACGGATCTAGCTGAACACTGTGAGCAGGACACACTGTACTAAATGTAAATAGTCTAGCTGCCTGACCGTGGTACTAATAGGATCAAAAAGAACACCTGTAATTTTCTTCAGGTAGCTTTATATACTGTAACCAGACAAGCCTGCCTGTCAGTAGGAAGATAACAGGAACGGATCTAGCTGAACACTGTGAGCAGGACGTACTGCACTAAATGTATATAGCAGGAACGGATCTAGCTGAACACTGTGAGCAGGACGCACTGCACTGAATGTAAATAGCAGGAACGGATCTAGCTGAACACTGTGAGCAGGACGTACTGCACTAAATGTATATAGCAGGAACGGATCTAGCTGAACACTGTGAGCAGGACGCACTGCACTGAATGTAAATAGCAGCAACGGATCTAGCTGAACACTGTGAGCAGGACGCACTGCACTGAATGTAAATAGCAGGAACGGATCTAGCTGAACACTGTGAGCAGCACGCACTGCACTGAATGTAAATAGCAGGAACGGATCTAGCTGAACACTGTGAGCAGGACGCACTGCACTGAATGTAAATAGCAGGAACGGATCTAGCTGAACACTGTGAGCAGGACGCACTGCACTAAATGTAAATACCAGGAACGGATCTAGCTGAACACTGTGAGCAGGACGCACTGCACTGAATGTAAATAGCAGGAACGGATCTAGCTGAACACTGTGAGCAGGACGCACTGCACTGAATGTAAATAGCAGGAACGGATCTAGCTGAACACTGTGAGCAGCACGCACTGCACTGAATGTAAATAGCAGGAACGGATCTAGCTGAACACTGTGAGCAGGAAGCACTGTACTGAATGTAAATAGCAGGAACGGATCTAGCTGAACACTGTGAGCAGGACACACTGCACTGAATGTAAATAGTCTAGATAGAAGATAACAGGAACGGATCTAGCTAAACTGAATACAGTGTATATATATATATATGCAACACCTGGGATGCATATATATACACAATACACTGTAAGTGCAGCTAACTGACTGACTGTTCTGCCTAATCTATCTAACTCAAATCAAATGACACTGTCTCTCTCTCTCTCTATCGCTCAGCACACCGGAACACACACTACACAGGGCCGCCGTGCAGGCGGCCTTATATAGTGTGGGGTGTGTACTAAATCCCCTGAGCCATAATTGGCCAAAGCCACCCTGGCTTTGGCCAATTACAGCTCTCTCTACTGACGGCGCTGTGATTGGCCAAGCATGCGGGTCATAGTGCATGCTTGGCCAATCATCAGCCAGCAATGCACTGCGATGCCGCAGTGAATTATGGGCCGTGACGCGCCACACGAATTTGGCGCGAACGGCCCATATCGTTCGCAATTCGACGGACGGTCGAACAGCCGATGTTCGAGTCGAACATGGGTTCGACTCGAACACGAAGCTCATCCCTAGTGACCACCAATATTTTCCAGCACTGCCTTAACCCTCTTGGGCATGGAGTTCACCAGAGCTCCAAATGTTGCCACTGGAGTCCTCTTCCACTCCTCCATGACATCACGGAGCTGGTGTATGTTAGAGACCTTGCGCTCCTCTACCTTCTATTTGAGGATGCCTCACAGATGCTCAATAGGGTTTAGGTCTGGAGACATGCTTGGCCAGTCCATCACCTTTACCCTCAGTCTTCACTCTTCACTCAGTCACTCTTTAGCAAGGCAGTGGTTGTCTTGAAGGTGTACTTGGGGTTGTTTTCATGTTGGAATAATGCCCTGCGGCCCAGTCTCCTAAGGGAGGAGATCATGCTCTGCTTCAGTATGTCACAGTACATGGTTCCCTCAATGAACTGTAGCTCCCCAGTTCTGGCAGCACTCATGCAGCTCCAGACCATGAAACTCCAACCACCATGCTTGACTGTAGGCAAGATACTCTTGTCTTTGTCCTCCTCACATGGTTGCTGCCACACACACTTGACACCATCTGAACTGAATACGTTTATCTTGGTCTCATCAGACCACAGGACATGGTTCCAGTAATCCATGTCCTTAGTCTGCTTGTCTTCAGCAAATTGTTTATGGGCTTTTTTGTGCATCATCTTTAGAAGAAGCTTCTTTCTGGGATGACAGTCTTGCATACCAATTTGATTCAGTGTGCGGTGTATGGTCTGAGAACTGACAGTATGACCGAATCATCCCTTAAAACTAGGAAATAGATGTATGAGTGCTGGCAGCACTCATACGTCTATTTCCCAAAGACAACCTCTGGATATGATGCTGAGCACGTGCACTCAATTTCTTTGGTCGACCATGGCGAGACCTATTCTGAGTGGAACCTGTCCTGTTAAACCACTGTATGGTCTTGTCCACCATGCTGCAGCTCAGTTTCAGGGTCTTGGCAATCTTCTTATGGCCTAGGCCATCTTCATGTAGAGCAATAATTCTTTTTTTCAGATCCTCAGAGTTCTTTGCCATGATGTTGAACTTCCAGTGACCAGTATGAGAGAGTGAGAACGATAACACCAAGTTTAACACACCTGCTCCCCATTCACACCTGAGACCTTGTAACACTAATGAGTCACATGACACCGAGGAGGGAAAATGGCTAGTTGGGCCCATTTTGGACATTTTCACTTAGGGTGTAGCTAGCGGTTTAGACATTAATGGCTGTGTGTTGAGTTATTTTGAGGTGACAACAAATTTACACAGAAGAATATGGGTGGGACTTTATATGAGCCGTGAGCATCCGGTACACAGGACTCCATCCCCGATAATTTGGCACAAGAGGGAAAGGGGGCAAAAAAGGGAAGTGGGGCTTTATATGAAACAAGACACTTGGGGTAGATTAAACCAATCAATATAGTAAAATAATAAAAATAATTTATTGGTGACACAGAGGGAAGTAGTACAGTAGATAAATTAATGGTAAACCAATATGTAATTAGCAGAATTAAAAGGTATGATAATGACATAACACAATAAAATTCATAATACAGTAGCATTGTTACACATGATTAATATTAACCTAGCAGTACATTCCAAGGTGTGTATACAGTAATAACCAATAAATTTAATTGATGATTTAGATAGATCAAACCCATAGTAGAATCATGGTCATTGGGGCATAGCATCCAATAGTAAAAAGCTTGACGCGTTTCGTGGATTATTTCCACTCATCAGGAGCAGCTATGTATTGGGGGTACCTGTATTAAGTAATAAAATATAGATCAATGGTAATTGATAGTAACAAGTGAAGAGAGGGAGCATAGACAATGGTCCTAGCAACTCTTACCTATGGGTAGCAATTAGTATACATATAAGTAATGGTAGTAATGCTAAAAATCAAAAGGCACTGGGAGGTGAAGTTGACATCCCTCCAGGAGCTGAGGTGACAGCCAAAGGCCGGCATGCAGACCAAATGGTGGAATGGATCACAAATAGTGGATGGGGTTCACTCTACCCAGAATGAAATAGTAGAAGTGAATCCAAGGAGCTGGAGAAAAACACATATTGAGATAGTGTTAGTGGAGTGTGGGGAAAAAAGAACTGAGTAAACAAAAATATGAAAGAAGGGAAGAAAGGTGGGTGAGAGATACAATAGACCGGAACAAACATCTATAAGTGAAGAAAATTGTGCAGAGAGTGAACCAGAATTGGAAATCAGAGTGATGATCCACCATAGGATTGAAAAAGAGACCCAACGCAAAAGTCATTGTTACCTGCAGCTACACATAGGAGTGTGTAGTGTGAATGTGAAAGGTGTATAAGAACTGAAGACACTCCAAGGGAGATGGATGGTGAATTTGGTCCGCAACACCGCCAAGGATATAACCAACATCACGCTGGATGTCCGCAGGTCAGAGGGAGAGAGCACCCACGTCCGAGCGACTTGCGCTCATATGTAGGAACCCGGCGTCCCTTGTGCTGGACGTCATTGGAAAACAAACACGTCAGCGTGTGGTGTCATAAATGACACCAGACGTACAGCGTGTGGGCGTGGTGTCGACGCGCAGCGAGGGCGAGCCGCCACTCCACATGACCAAATGGCCAGGGGGGTGGGGGATAACCGCGGTGCGTGTCGCAGCTCCCGGATGTGGATGAAATCATCCCCCTTGTAGCAAAAAAAATCCTCATTAAAAAACAGGATTGTAGAGAAAAAAGAATGGACCTAAGCTGGCTAAACTGGATGATAGGCCCACAAGTGACCACGGGGTAAACATGATAGATAAGTGCAATGTTTCCATCCCTAATCAGTTTATAAGAAGTATATGGGTGGGACTTTATGTGAGCCGTGACCATCCGGTACACAGGACTCCATCCCCGATAATTTGGCACAAGAGGGAAAGGGGGAAAAAAAGGGAAGTGGGACTTTATATGAAACAAGACACTTGGGGTAGTTTAAACCAATCAATATAGTAAAATAACAATAATAATTTATTGGTGACACAGAGGGAGGTAGTACAGTAGATAAATTAATAGTAAATCAATATGTAATTAGCAGAATTAAAAGGTATGATAATGACATAACACAATAAAATTCATAATACAGTAGCATTGTTACACATGATTAATAATAACCTAGCAGTACATTCCAAGGTGTGTATACAGTAATAACCAATAAATTTAATTGATGATTTAGATAGATCAAACCCATAGTAGAATCATGGTCATTGGGGCATAGCATCCAACAGTAAAAAGCTTGACGCATTTTGTGGATTATTTCCACTCATCAGGAGCAGCTATGTATTGGGGGTACCTGTATTAAGTAATAAAATATAGATCAATGGTAATTGATAGTAACAAGGGAAGAGAGGGAGCATAGACAATGGTCCTAGCAACTCTTACCTATGGGTAGCAATTAGTATACATATAAGTAATCGTAGTAATGCTAAAAATCAAAAGGCACTGGGAGGTGAAGTTGACATCCCCCCCCAGGAGCTGAGGTGACAGCCAAAGGCCGGCATGCAGACCAAATGGTGGAATGGATCACAAATAGTGGATGGGGTTCACTCTACCCGGAATGAAATAGTAGAAGTGAATCCAAGGAGCTGGAGAAAAACACATATTGAGATAGTGTTAGTGGAGTGTGGGGAAAAAAGAACTGAGTAAACAAAAATATGAAAGAAGGAAAGAAAGGTGGGTAAGAGATACAATAGACCGGAACAAACATCTATAAGTGAAGAAAATTGTGCAGAGAGTGAACCAGAATTGGAAATCAGAGTGATGATCCACCATAAGTTTGAAAAAGAGACCCAACGCAAAAGTCATTGTTACCTGAAGCTACACATAGGAGTGTGTAGTGTGAACGTGAACGGTGTATAAGAACTGAAGACACTCCAAGGGAGATGGGTGGTGAATTTGGTCCGCAACACCGCCAAGGATGTAACCAACGTCACGCTGGATGTCCGCAGGTCAGAGGGAGAGAGCACCCACGTCTGAGCGACTTGCGCACATATGTAGGAACCCGGCGTCCCTCATGCTGGACGTCATTGGAAAACAAACACGTCAGCGTGTGGTGTCATAAATGACGCCAGATGTACGGCGTGTGGGCGTGGCATCGACGCGCAGCGAGGGCGAGCCGCCACCCCACATGACCAAATGGCCAAGGGGGTGGGGGATAACCGCGGTGCGCATCGCAGCTCCCTGATGTGGATGAAACCATCCCCCTTGTAGCAAAAAGTATCCTCATTAAAAAACAGGATTGTAGAGAAAAAAGCATGGACCTAAGCTGGCTAAACTGGATGATAGGCCCACGAGTGACCACGGGGTAAACATGATAGATAAGTGCAATGTTTCCATCCCTAATCAGTTTATAAGAAGTATATGGGTGGGACTTTATATGAGCCGTGACCATCCGGTACACAGAACTCCATCCCCGATAATTTGGCACAAGAGGGAAAGGGGGCAAGAAAGCGAAGTGGGACTTTATATGAAACAAGACACTTGGGGTAGATTAAACCAATCAATATAGTAAAATAACAATAATAATTTATTGGTGACACAGAGGGAGGTAGTACAGTAGATAAATTAATGGTAAATCAATATGTAATTAGCAGAATTAAAAGGTATAATAATGACATAACACAATAAAATTCATAATACAGTAGCATTGTTACACATGATTAATAATAACCTAGCAGTACATTCCAAGGTGTGTATACAGTAATAACCAATAAATTTAATTGATGATTTAGATAGATCAAACCCATAGTAGAATCATGGTCATTGGGGCATAGCATCCAATAGTAAAAAGCTTGACGCGCTTCGTGGATTATTTCCACTCATCAGGAGCAGCTATGTATTGGGGGTACCTGTATTAAGACAATGGTCCTAGCAACTCTTACCTATGGGTAGCAATTAGTATTCATATAAGTAATGGTAGTAATGCTAAAAATCAAAAGGCACTGGGAGGTGAAGTTGACATCCCCCCGGGAGCTGAGGTGACAGCCAAAGGCCGGCATGCAGACCAAATGGTGGAATGGATCACAAATAGTGGATGGGGTTCACTCTACCCGGAATGAAATAGTAGAAGTGAATCCAAGGAGCTGGAGAAAAACACATATTGAGATAGTGTTAGTGGAGTGTGGGGAAAAAAGAACTGAGTAAGCAAAAATAGCTAGGACCATTGTCTATGCTCCCTCTCTTCCCTTGTTACTATCAATTACCATTGATCTCTATTTTATTACTTAATATAGGTACCCCCAATACATAGCTGCTCCTGATGAGTGGAAATAATCCACGAAACGCGTTGAGCTTTTTACTATTGGATGCTATGCCCCAATGACCATGATTCTACTATGGGTTTGATCTATCTAAATTATCAATTAAATGTATTGGTTATTACTGTATACACACCTTGGAATGTACTGCTAGGTTATTATTAATCATGTGTAACAATGCTACTGTATTATGAATTTTATTGTGTTATGTCATTATCATACCTTTTAATTCTGCTAATTACATATTGATTTACTATTAATTTATCTACTGTACTACCTCCCTCTGTCTCACCAATAAATTATTAATGTTATTTTACTATATTGATTGGTTTAATCTACCCCAAGTGTCTTGTTTCATATAAAGTCCCACTTCCCTTTTTTGCCCCTTTCCCTCTTGTGCCTAACAAATTTACACTGTTATGCCCCATACACACGGTCGGACATTGATGGGACATTCCGACAACAAAATCCTAGGATTTTTTCCGACGGATGTTGGCTCAAACTTGTCTTGCATACACACGGTCACACAAAGTTGTCGGAAAATCTGATCATTCTGAACGCGGTGACGTAAAACACGTACGTCGGGACTATAAACGGAGAAGTAGCCAATATCTTTCATCTCTTTATTTATTCTGAGCATGCGTGGCACTTTTTGCGTCGGATTTGTGTACACACGATCAGAAATTCTGACAACGGATTTTGTTGTCGGAAAATTTTATAGCCTGCTCTCAAACTTTGTGTGTCAGAAAATCCAATGGAAAATGTGTGATGGAGCCTACACACGGTCAGAATTTCTGACAACAAGGTCCTATCACACAAAATCCGACCGTGTGTACGGGGCATTATAGCAAAGTGTACATTGTAGCAAAGTGTAATTTCTTCAGTGTTGTCACATGAAAAGATATAATAAAATATTTATAAAATTGTGAGGGGTGTACTCACTTTTGTGAGATACTGTATATAAATATATATATATATATATATATATATATATATATATATATATATATATATATATATGCCTTTACACACACATGAACTTAAATGGCATCATAGTCTTAGTCCGTGGGGTACAATATTGAGTTTTCCCACCCTTAGGAGCTTTAACAGCTTTAACTCTTCTAGGAGGGCTTTCTACAACGTTTAGGAGTGTGTCTATGGGAATGTTTGACCATTCTTCCAGAAGCACATTTGTGAGGTCAGGCACTTATGTGGATGAGAAGGCCTGGCTCACAGTCTCTGTTTTAAAACATCCCAAAGGTATTCTATCAAAATCATTTGGTGGAGGGGGGATTATGCTGTGGGGTTGTTTTTCAGGGGTTGGGCTAGGACCCTTAGTTCCAGTGAAGGGAACTCCTAAGGCATCAGCATACCAAGACTTTTTAAACAATTTCATGCTCCCAACTTTGTGGGAACAGTTTGGGAATGGCCCCTTTCTGTTCCAACATGACTGTGCACCAGTGCACAAGGCAAGGTCCATAGAGACATGGATGACCTCAACCCAATAGTATGTAAACACAAGCCGATAATCGCCTTTCTTCTTCTCTCCTCACGCTGTCAGCGTGAGCAAAGAAAAGCGATAACCGGCTTGTGTTTACATCCTGTGATAAGCTGTCATTGTACACAGCTGATCATGTGATAAAGGCCCCTCACCCTGATGTGTGACCAGCTGAGTCCGAATTAAGGGTTTGTTTCCTTAAAAAAATACACTAAAAAAAGTCTTGAATAAAATCAATCTGGTGTCTTTCCTTTCAAAAATGCATTCCAGCAAAAGTGCTTAAATACTGTGCATGGAGTCAGTACAATATTTTTCTAGCTTTTTATTAAATAGCTACACTTTAATTTTGATTTTATGTATTACAAGCTTATTGGTGTCTCTCTTTTTTAAAATGCAGCCTAGTAAAAGTGTTTAAATATTATGCATGAAGTCAGTATATATAGTTTTTTTTTTCTCTGTAAAACCGTACACTCTAATTTTAATTTCGTTATTACAAGCTGCCTGCTGCCTCTCCTTTTTAAATGTAGTATATTTATCGTATGTGAATAATGTGTATGAAGTCTGTGAAATAATACCCAGTAATGTTGATTTTTTAAATGTTTTTTTTTAATTGAAAGCTGCCTGGCGTCTCTACTTTTAAACATTTGGCCTAGGTAACATGCTTGAATACTGTACTGCTGGTGTTTTTCTGTAAAATAAGTACACTCAAATGTTGTTTTTTTTTAAATAAAGAATGTGTCCCCCTGGCATAACTGGACTACTGAAAGTGCTACCATGACTAGAATCAGTACAATGTTTTACTGTCTTTTTCTGTAAATATAATGCACTTTAGTGTTGATGTCTTAATACAACCTTCCAGGTGTCTCTGCTTTTCAAAATGCGGCCTTGTAAAAGTACTTAAATACTGTACATGGAGTCAATACAAAAGTTTTCTGGATTTTTTCTGTAAAATAATAAACTCCACTTTTCCTGACAGACTCCATGGCATACTACGTGTGGGTTAACCCTGTCTCCTCTCCAATGCTATAGGACCCCACTCCCAAAAAATTGGAGCTCACCACTAGAGACTGCGGTCCTTTTTTGTCCTCTTCTTCGGACCTACAAACAATGCACTTACGTTTTTTGTATGTCCAAATCGATTGAGGTTGTTGCCAGGCATACGTCTTAATGGTGTGAAGATAGCCCAGGGCCCAGCCATGGGTGGGTGTGCAGCTTCACGCCCCTATATCCAGTGGTGGGGATGGCCTTTCGTATGCCCAGGCGAAGAAGCTGTGGATCGGCTTGCAGGTCTGAAGATTTATCTTTCCTCCATCGGGGGTTTCCTGTGGGCAACTTGCTACAGCTCCTCCTTGCACCAGGCTTCCAGGTGAAGGTAAGCTCCAGACTGGGGCTATGGTGCAGGGTGAGGGGGGTCTGAGATGGCTCTTAAAGGGGAAGCTACACTGCATTTGCATTCCTTTCTCCTAGGATGAGTGAGCATTCCTACAAAGCCGCAGGATCATCACCTATTCGTTTGCCAGGTTGCCATGGACAGGTCACCACCTCAGTGCAGCCAGCCCTCACGCTCTAGGTACGTGGGGTGTGAGAAGGGGGGCCAAGTCCACACTGGTATGGACATATCCCCTAAAGTCATGCTTTATTTGCTTCTCTTTTAGTCCTTCCAGGTCAGACCATCAGTTTACTGTCCAAAATGATAGGGACTTTGCCAAGCCGCAACGTCAGCCTTCCTCATCCAGGTCCAGGTGTGATTCTCCGTCTAGGACCCACCAGCAGAGGAGATGTTCCCATTCCTCCTCCAGACAGACAAGATGTTCCCATTCCTCCTCCAGACCCCGCACCCACCTCCATGACAGCCGCTGTGATCACAGAGCCTGCTGGGGATGTGAGACATGAGTCCCGGAGGGCAAGTCACTGTGTGATTAATGTTATGCCCAGGCGGTTAGGGAAAAAGAGATGGAAAACCAACAAATGGAGTCTCTTGTTGACCAGGTGGTGCAGCAATCCCTAAAGGAGTAGGATACAACCTGCACGCAGAGCCAATCCACCACTCTATCTGGCTCCCTGGCTGACGATGCCCAGGAGGATCTGGGCCCATTCCAGCCTTATAATGCCCCCCCGGCTCTTCAGATAATGAATTGGAGGGAGATGATTTTGTCGGTGGCGTCGGCTTCACCCTTGTTTCCCCACTAATTAAGGTGGTTAAAGAGGCACTCAAGTGGGAAGATCCTTCCACTTCTCTGGCCTAGCACCTGGGGAAGGAATATCCCATCTTCCCACTCCTTTCCAAATTGAAGGATTTCATTGACGAGGAGTGGAATAAGATAGACAAGGAGACTTCTATGTCAAGCAAAACCTCCAGATTATACCCCTCCAAGGCAGAGAAAGTGAAATATCTGGAAAATGCGCCTCTTATAGATGGCCAAACAAATCACTCTTCCTTTAGAGAACACTGTATCCTTCAAGGATGGGCTTGAGAGTAGACTATACTAAGACCTCAAGAAAATTTAGCTGGAATGGTTTGCAAACCTGCCTTGGCCCTTGCGGCTACGTCCAAAGCTATGGAAGCCTGAACAGAAAATATAGACTCCGTGCTCAAGGGTGTTTCAGAAGATCTGGCCAGGGGCTTGGCAGTCCAGGAATTGAAACCGGCAGTGGCCTCCCTGGGGGAAGCTTCTGTCGAACTGATCTGCCTGTTGTCTCAGACTATGCTATCCTCAGTCACGGCTAAGCGGGCCCTATGGTTGCGCCCTTGGCTCGCTGATCCAGCATCTAAGCAGGCCTGGTGTAGGATCCACTTTGAAGGGCCCTCATTGTTTGGTAACAGGCTGGATAGCACCATAGCCACGGGTGGGAAATCGTGTTTCCTGCCCCAGGATAGGTGTCTCTTTAGTCAAAAGAAGCCTCAGCGCAGAAGACGCAGTACTAAGTGTTCAAGGGGAGCACGCTCTTACAGGCTGAGATTTCAGAAGGAATTGGATCAGAGAGCAGACATCCTTCCAAAAGTCTGCTAAAAGCCAGTCGTCCAGTGGACGAGAGCCATCTAAGTAATTTTGAGATTGGGCCCACCCAGATGGATCGGGTGGGAGCGCGTCTGCTTCTCTTCCAGCACATCTGGGTGGCCTCTGTCTCTGACTACTGGACCTTCAAGACGGTCTCCATAGGCCACACATGGTCTTTCACCAGTACTCCCCCCCTCAGATTTATCTCCACCCTGCTTCCATGGTCAGAAGGAAAGAAGCAGGTGTTACGGTCCTACGTGGATTCACTGATAGTACAAGGAACCGCAGTGCCTGTCCTGAAAGGCGAAGAGTTTCAGGGAATATAGTCCCCTCTCTTTCTGGTGCAGTAGAAAAACGGTTCATGGCGCCCCGTGATAGACCTAACTTACCTAAACAAATTTTATAAAATACAGAGAAAGGGAAGGGAAATCCTGCGAGCCACACTTAATCTTATGCTCAGTGAAAAACACTACCGAGCTGCATACGTTAAACCCGTCTCATAGGCATGCAAGAGTAAATAGAAAGAAAAATACGCTGCGCTAGGGTGTGCTAAATATGCTACTCTATAGCATACCAAAACTGCTGCATGTATATTAACGCATATAACCATAAGTATATAAGTATGTAAGTAATATGCCCCCCCAGGGCAACATTTTTTTTTTTTTAAAGTGATATGTGTTAAAAAAATATTAAATGAAAGATATAAATATAAACACATCAAAGTGCATATGCGCTAATCAATATATCTGATAACAATAATAAACAAATACATAACTACATAAATACAAATAATTTCCAAAAAAGTGCTTAGTGCAAAATTGAATTCAAAATTCAACAAAAGTGCTGAGTGCCACACAATTCATGTGAAAAAACAGTCCTTAAAATAGATCATATAATGTGTAAAGTCCTGCAAATAAACAATGAAGGTGCTTATGCGTGATATCCAATGGTGATATAATTGTATATAATTGGGAATCCCCCAGATGAAGACATGTGATCCCTGTGTCGAGGGGGAGGGGCCAGGACAGAGCGAGAGGCAGTGTATCTGCCATTTGATGAGACGCACACCATACCCTCACTGTTACAGCAACCGTATGCTTTACATAGAGCGGTGCACTGACGCACCTAACAATTGTGAGTACCCCGTTTGGGGGAGTGTTTTTATCTTTTGAATACATTTTTAAAAAACGATAATACACTATATAGTTTTTCTTGTCATCCATCTATTTACATTGCAATGGAGCCTGGGATCCTGCGATCTGCATAGAACCCTGGGGTGGTTCAAAAGTGTGATTTGACTTTGTTTAGCGACTTAGTCACACGCTCTGAGGTGAGCACATTACCTGAGCACATCGGGGGTCACCGAATCACATGCTCTGCGGCACTGAGAAACCATGAGCATGCTGAATTATATCACCATTGGATATCACGCATAAGCACCTTCATTGTTTATTTGCAGGACTTTACACATTATATGATCTATTTTAAGGACTGTTTTTTCACATGAATTGTGTGGCACTCAGCACTTTTGTTGAATTTTGAATTCAATTTTGCACTAAGCACTTTTTTTGGAAATTATTTGTATTTATGTATTTATGTATTTGTTTATTATTGTTATCAGATATATTGATTAGCGAATATGCACTCTGATGCGTTTATATTTATATATTTCATTTTATATTTTTTAACACATATCACATATCACTTTGGGGGCATATTACTTATATACTTATATACTTATGGTTATATGCGTTAATATACGCGCAGCAGTTTTGGTATGCTATAGAGTAGGATATTTAGCACACCCTAACGCAGCGTATTTTTCTTTCTAAGTTTATAAAATACGAAAGATTCAAAATGGAGACTTTATCTACCATCCAAGCTGTGCAGCCAGGCAATTGGCTAATCTCTATGTACTTAAAAGATGCCTTTTTTTCATGTGCCTGTGGCAGAAGAATTCTGCAAATACCTCCGGTTCAGGGTCGGGCAAGAACATCTACAGTTCACTTGCCTTCCTTTTGAGTTGATAACCTCACCCCGAGTCTTTTCAAAAGTTCTTCTGGCGGTAGTGGCCCTCATCAGAACAAAAGGGATACTCTTGTACCACTATCTCAATGACCTCCTGCTACTGTCCCAAGACAAGAAGCAGCTATTGATCCACAGAAAGCAGGTTATCATCACACTACTTGAGCTTGGTTGCCTTCTAAACTTAAAGAAAACCCATCTGGAACCAGTTCAGTGCCTGGTATACCTAGGGGCCCAGTTCGACATGATGGAAAGCACCATCTCTCTCCCAGTGGAGAAGATCCCAGTCATCCGAGGGAGAATTTCACGGGCTCTGAGCTCCTCACACCTAAAGGTCTCACAGTGCCTAGAAAAATTATTGGCACGATGGTCTCTATGACCCCCCACGGTCAAATGGTCCCTGTGGAGGTTACGCCCTTTCAAGTCAGGGTTTCTCCATCAGTGGAGCTCAGGGGACGGCAATCAGTCCATTCACATAACCTCAATGATGAGGAACAACCTCTTCTGTTGGCTCCAATGCAGAATTCTGTTCACCTGCCACTCCATTGCCCCCTTCTCATGGGTCACAGTCATGACCAATGCCAGTGGTGCTGGTTGGGGAGCCCTTTGCAGGTCAAAACTTGCTCAAGGTAAGTGGGATGCACGTCTTCACAACCCGGGCTCAAACGTCCTGAAACTATGGGAAGCCTGGTTTGCCCTTCCATTTTTCACTCATCTCCTAAAAGGGGAGTCAGTTTTACTAAAAATGGACAATACCACAGTGGTCTCTTATGTGAAGAGGCAAGGGGCACTCGGAGCTCCACACTGCTCCAAGAAGTCAAGCCCATCATGTCCTTGGCTCAGGAAAATCTGACCAATATTTCAGTGGTCTTTGTCTTCTGAGTCCAGAACGCCCAAGCAGATTTCCTGTCTTGCACACAGTTAGACAACAACAACGAGTGGTCTCCTCATGTGCAGATGTTCGAATAGATCCTGTCCTTGGGAGTTAATCCCAAAGTAGAACAATTTGCATCCCCCTGCAACTTCAAAATCAAGAAGTATTACACTTGGGACTGTTGCAGCCAGGCCTTTGGAGTAGACGCACTGGCAGATCAGTGTAGCTTCAACAAGGCATACGCCTTTCCCCTGCTTCCGATCATCCTCAGGTTCTTACGGAGACTCTAAGCAGAAACAGTCGAGGTGGTAGTGATTGCACCTTACTGGCCGAACAGGCCATGGTTTCCCCTCCTGATCCAGCTCAACTTCCGTGACCCGATGCTTCTTCCTCCCAGGCCGGACCTTCTTTCTCGGGGGCAGTCCTGCACCCGTGTCCAGAGTCACTATGACTGATGGTCTGGTTCTTGAGAGGGAAAGGCTGGAATCTTTCGGGTGCACTTCAAGACTGATTTCCACCCTCATGAGCTTGAGAAAAGCGAGCACGAAAAAAGTCTATGAGAGGATATGGGCCAAGTTCTTTGAATCCTCATCCTCTATGGGCAAATCGTTTAGGGATCCAGGAGTCCAGGATATCCATGGCTTCCTCCAATCTGGCCTAGATCTGTTTCTATCCATCAGCTCTCTCAGGGTTCAAGTCTCAGCTCTGTCAGCCTTCCCTGGAACATCATGGGCGGTTCACCCTTTAATCTGGCAGTTCTTCCGTGGGGTGACAAGACTCAGGCCCCAAGAGCCCTGTCAGTTGATGGGCTAAATTAAATTTCTTTTGATCAGCATAGCCACCTGTGTGGACACGTAGTCTGTCATGAAGTCCATCAGGAAAGGAAAATCATGGTAAGTATTGATAATAAATTTTCTGTTTTTTTTATTGAAAGTTGGCTGGTGTTTCTCCTTTAAAAAAAATGACCTAGGTAAAGTGTTTGAATACTGTGCATGGAATTAGTGCAATATTTTGCTGGCTTTTTTGAAAGAAATGATTACACTCTAATGTTGATTACAAGTGTCCAGGTGTCTCATCTTTTCAAATGTGGCTTGGTCAGTACAATCACTCTCTTTTTTTCTGTGAAATAATAAACGCTAATGTTGATTTTTTTTTATTGAAACTGTTGTCTCCCTGGCAAAATGTGGGCTATTAAATTTTTAAATACTGTGAATAGAATCCACATAATGTTTTACTGTCCTTTGTGAAATTAATGCATATTAATGTTGATTTTTCATTTCAAGCTTCCAGATTTCTCTACTTTTCAAAAGCGACCTAGTAAAAGTGCTTAAATACTGTACATGCAGTCAATACGATATTTTACAGGCTTTTGTCTCTGAAATAATGCACTGTAATGTTATTTTTTATTGAAAGCTGTCTAGTTTCTCTCCTTTTAAATTTTCAGCCTAGTTAAAGTGCTTGACTACTGTGCATGGGTGCAGTACAATATTTTGTTGTTTTTGTCTGTGAAATAATGACATTCTATCATTGATTACAAGCCTCCATGTGTCTCTTCTTTTTAATGTGGCCTTGTAAAAGTTCCTAAATACATGCATGGTTTCACTATAATGCTTTGCTTTCTTTCTTCTGTTGACAAACAGTAAAAGTACTTAAATATTGTCTATGGTGCCAGTAAAATAATTTGCTGGGTTTTTTGCCAAATAATCAAACCTTTAATTTGTTGAATAAAAGATAACTGGTTTCTCTCTTTTGCAGAATGTTTCCTAGTAAAAGCATGAATAATGTGCCTTATGTCTTTCTTCTGTGAAATAATACACTTTTTAATATATAGCCTAGTTAAAGTTCTTGTATACTGTGTATAGATTTGGTACAATATTTTGTTGGTGTTTTTGTGAAAGAATTACACTCTAAAAAAATCCACTCTGGTGTCTTCCTGACATAATGTAGATCACTAGAAAGTTCTTAAATACTGTGAATGGAGTCTATAGGATATTTAATGGCTTTTTACTGTGAAATAACTACACTTTAATTTTAATTTCTTGAAAAACTGTCTGTGTCATCTTTTAATAATGTGGCCTACTAAAAGTGCTGTGCAGTACAATGTTTTGATGTCTTTTCATGTTAAATAATGCACCCTCATGTTGATTTTTTTAGTGCAAATTTCAGGCTGTCTCTCCATTTCAAAATGTGGCTTGCAAAAAGTTCTTTAATACTGTGCATTGAGTATGTTTTTATCTCTCAAGGAAAAAATTATTGTTGTTAAGTACAAGGTTTTAGTGTTTTTTTATGTTAAATAATGCACTCTCATGTTGATTTTTTAATTACAAACTTCTTGCTTTCTCTCCTTTTCAAAAAATGGCCTAAAAGTGCTTAGATACTGTGCTTAAACTTAGTACGTACAATACCTTGCTGTTTTTTCTTTGAAACATAGTACTCTAATGTTGATTACTTTAAACTGACTGGTGTCTCCCTGTCAAACAACAGCCTGGTAAAAGTACTTAAGTATTAGGTATGGTGACAATACAATATGTTTCTGGCTTTTTTTCCATGAATTAATTCTATCCTAATGTGGATTTCTTAATTACAAGCTGGCCAACATCTCTTTCAGTATGTGGCCTACTAAAAGTACTTTAATGCTGGGCATGGAGTTGGTATAATGTTTTACTGTCTTTTTCTGTGAAAAAATACATTTGAATGTTATTTTTCCTTATTATAAGCTTCTGTTTGTCTTTTCTTTTTAAACTGTAGCCTTTTTATTGTGCTTAAATACTGTGCTTGAAGTTAATAAAATATTTTGCTGGTTTTTTTTTTAATCTCAGCACTTAAATCCGCTTGAGATATATAAAAAACATTTGGTTCATAGTGCCATCAATAACACAAAAAGGACTTATCAAATTCATGTAATTGCAGTCTAAAGTGTTTTGGCTCCATTTCTAAAGCAAGGAGAGATGTTCTGAACAGCTGAAGAGGAGACACTATTCATGATCAATAAAGGTCACAGCAGAGTCACATAAAAACCATTGCTTTCTACATGATGTTGAAGAGGAAACTGTCTGCCTGAGTCTGGAGGGAGACACGCAAGTCCTAGGGACAGTTGGACAAAATGGACTCATAAGTATCAATTTCCGCAAATGCTGCATGATCTGGAGCCCTTCCATCTACCTGTCACCTGGAGGAGTGCTGTATTAATGTGGCCCAGGAAATTTCTTACTTTGGAGGCTTATATCTAACTTAGCTCTGGTGAGTTTGATCCCCTGAGGGGAGTGTGTTCACGCATGGTGGAGTTGGAGTGATCGGTGGAAGGTGCACGCTGTGACATTCTATAGGATCTACTTTGAAAACTCTCTGAACCACTACTTATGCTTCACTACTCTTATGGACTTTTTTTGTGTGGGAAGTTGGTCACACATTATCCTTTTACGTGCTCAACACTAGCGCTGTTTTAGTATATGACAATTTTTATTATTAACTATACGTTTTATATACTATTGTGTGTATTTATTGTTTTTTTAAACAGCAGCTTAGCCTCCATACCCTAAGTTTCAACCATTTGGGTGTTTTGGAAGGTATATTTCTATTATTTCATTTCATATACTGGGTGCTTTGGAATAGTGGGTAGGGTTCTGTGGCGCTGAGTGGTGTATTTTAGGCCTAGATATACACTTTTTTATACATATTATTATTATATGGCTAAGCTATGAACAGTCTGCAAGGGGATGCGCTTACTTAAAAATGTACTTAGTGTTACCTTACCTAAAAGTTGGGAGGGCTCTGCATGTCCAATTCTACATTTGAGATTATTATGAGATTGCAAAACACTGTTACACTCATATGCATCAATATAATGTACAGTATAATAATTTTATTCAATACTGTATAGAAAAATGTGCTCTGTATCGGGTGCCTTGAGTCTAGTGAAGGATCACTAGATCTTAAAACAAATGTTGCGTTTATTTACAAATAGGGATATACATACTTTGTAGTTACAAATACAAAAATGGGAAAGGGGACTAACAATGTGCTAACAATCTTATGCATTTATCTAGTCCTATTTGTTGCTGGTTGGCTATGCAATCTTCAGTACAAAGTCCTTTGCAATTTGTTTCTGGAGAAGACATACTTTAGTTCATGTCAAAGCTGCATTGATAATAATAATGTTATTAGATATAACAAAATTATACTAAACCATGTTAACACACTGTATGTTGTTTACAGGTATAGATATGCAACAATATGAAGAAAAATTACCGGGCCAGAAATTTCCTTGTACTGCCACTAGCACTCCCCAAACTTTTCCAAAGGCCTGATTCTCTCAAAATAGATATCTGCTTAAGTTTCATACATCTTCTTCCCACTGCACCCCTCCACTAAACCTACCTCTCAATTATCCAAACAGTGTAAGTTGTACTCAATTGTAACTTTCTGAATTTTGAAGGAAAGCTTTAACCTGCTGCTTCCATTGTTACTTGCACAAACAACAGAAGCCATACAAATTGGGGCTAATGGGCACTCTGGGATCAAGATGTTTAAATTATACCCTGATTCCAAGTTACAGTCATAGGTTATTCGACCAGTTGCAACTAGAGATATGAAAAATGTGGCTTAATTTCTGTGACAAGTTGGGAAACTGTAGCTCTTCATTGCTGCTTCTTACATGCTTACCTTATTCTAGCACTACTACTTCTTTCACTACTGCCCCCAAACTGCAGCAAAATCCCTTTGGGCCCTGGGACTTCCAAATTCTGTCTTAAAGGCAGTCTTACTAATGAGACCACTGTCTACCTGTACTAATGAACATTTTCCTAATAATAATTTCCTTTTTGGCCATCTAATAGACATGTCTGAATAGTAAATACAATCAGTTTATCTAAAAATATAATGGAGGTAATATCCAGGTTGTACTGAACTATGTGCTGATGAGTTACAAAGAATGAAAGTGTTGTTTTCCTGTGTGAAAGTGTAGTTCCCTGTACATTTCTGTAAAGTTTATAATGTAAATAAACTCAAAGAGTGATATTTTATGGGCAATAAAAAATAGACATAATGAATTTTGCAAAAAAATGTATTTATTATAGAAAATTATTAAATAGATCTCATGTTGAAAATACAACACATCATTGAAATTTTGTCCACATAGCACATTGAATGAATAAAAATTGCAAACATTGCACATAGGCTATTTAGAACCATAAAGTAGTAGTCCCAGTCTACTTTCTGCTCCCTTTACTTGTAGTTTCTAATAAGGAACGCTGCAGAGAGGGATATCCAACGTGTTTCAAAATTATGGTATGAATCTTCTTCAGGGATTAATACCACTTCTGAAAAAACAGCCCATATTAGTAAAACATCAATGCAAATTCATACCTATAAATGTGCATCTGTTGATCATAGAACATATACTTACAAAAAATATACATGTTTGGCAGAAGCATTCCTCCAAAGAACATGGATGTCCTGGCAAGGCCATTAAAGGCCTGCCCTATGTGGATGCCAAGTATTCCCATCCAGAAAAAAAACAACCATTAATAACCCATAGGGCATGGAAATAGGGGTACCGAGGGCTAAAAAGCAAAAAGAAAAAAAGGAATGGTAAATCCCCAGGAAGAAAATAAGTCTCTATTCCAGGGGAAGTGGGGTCAGTCTGGAATGTTATTCCCCATAAGGCTGGCCCCACATTGGATAAAGGTTATATATGCTTACTTGAGTTGTCTGATAGATCTAAAATAGCCCAGTCAAAAGGTCCCATATTGAGATGTTGAAAATGTCCCCAGGAATTCAAAGACTGGTGATCCGGGAGAAGGAAAAGCATGGCTTCACGATGCATCAACCAGGGAGAAATGTCGACGAGAGGCGCGATGGCATCCCTGTTATAATGCGCATGTGCAGGAGGTAGTGACGCGATACCGTGCAATCACTAATCACTTCCACTTCTGCACAGATGATAACACCAATTCGGAGGTAACGCAGCACACGTCATCAGGACGTGGCTACACATCCTCCGAACCATCTGAACATCAGGTACCATGGAAACAACATCCGGGGATCAGAACAAACATTGAATTGACAATTTTGAAAACCAGAATGGAAAAGGGAGAACATTGAGGTCTAATAAAGGGGAATGCATGTACCATCACAAATAATACAATACAGTATGCACTACCAGGAGCCATAGACAATATTTAATATAAACCCAAAAACATGAGTCATCTCATCCAAAATACACAGTCCATTATCTAGGGAATCCTGAACATAGTGCAGGATAGGAGGATAAGGATACCCTTCCAGGATCCAGGACAGAAATCATTTGTAAACAAAGACATTTGAGTTTGTAATAGGAACAAAGAAAAGAGAGAAGAAAGACGACAAAAAAAGAAGCCCCAAGAGATGTTTCCTTGACTATTAATTAATCAGTCTGGCATTGCATAAGGTATACAACCCCTCCCGTTTTGCAATTGGCAAAATGTTTCATCTGAAAGAGATCACCATTAGGCAAATAAAATCGTGTCCTTCTTCCAATTGTCAGGCATTAAGAACAAGACCCACATGGAAATGTTCCCCAGGTCTTACAAGGGTCTCCTCTTGAATCCCCTTAATACTCACTTTGGACAAGTTTTCCACTGATCAAACCTGCCTTTTTAAGAGTGATTTGTGGATTTTTTGTAACTAAACTTCCCAATATGGGATCCTCAACTAAAATTGGCCAATATTTGGTGAGGATTTTCCTAATTTGTTCATGTTCATTTGGATATTGTAGGATTATCCTGGTTGTGTTGGTCTCTTCCTTATTCTTAATCTTACACTTTTTAGTTTTTTTAAATATAAGATCATGTCTTTCAATTTTTGAAACACAATTAAAAGCTTTTTTTAACTGGTTTTTGTATAGCCTCTACCTAAGAGTCTAGTAGTAAAAGCATCAGCCTCCATTTGGAAATCAGTTTCTGTAGTACAATTACGTTTAATACTTAAATACTGACTGAAAGGTATGGATTTTTTTCAAAGCCATAGGGTGGAAGCTGTCGGCATGCAACAATGTGTTGATGGCAGTATCCTTTCTAAATAATTTGCTGGTAATTTTTCCATCTGTATTTTTAAGAATGCGAATGTCCAAAAAATCAACCTTATGTAAATCATATTTCATGGTGAAAAAAAGATTTAAATTATTTTTATTCATATGGTTGAGACAACTCACTAGTTTACTCTCAGGCCACATGACGATATGCTGTGTATACGTCAAATTTTCTTCATTGGCCAGAAAGTCCTTCTCCCACCCCCCAGGTACAGGTTGGCGTAGGAGGGGGCACAACATGTCCCCATAGCCACACCCTGAACCTGGAGGTAGTGGGAGCCCTTGTAGAGAAAAACATTATGTTTCAAAATAAATTTCAACATGATTACTATGAATTTGTTATATTTCCATTCATGTGTTGATCTTTGCTGAAGAACTCTCCCAATAGCCAACACACCCAAGTCATGCGGAATACTGTTGTAGAGAGATTCAACATTGATCGTAACCAGCAATGCTGATCTAGAAATTTCTAAGTTTTCTAAAATCTGTAATACATGGATTGTATCCTTGGTATAGGAGGTTAAATTCATAACATGCGGTCCCAAATGGTCATCAATTACCTGACTCATGGCTTCAGAAACACAACCATTGCCAGAGATGAGCGATCTCCCAGGTGGGTTGTATAAATCCTTATGTACCTTTGGCAGTGTGTACATAGTAGGTATATGAGGATATTTATTGCATACAAAGTCCCATAGGTCTCCTAAAATAACAGCCTCCGAATGTGCTTCATTCCCAAGCTGATAGAAATCATGATTTAGGAAATTTGAAGAAATTTTACAATCACATTTTTTATCTTTAAGAATCTTTAAACACATGTTTTTATACATCACATTGTCCATAAGGACAACATTGCCACCCTTGTCAGATGTTTTTTTTGTTATTCCAAAATGACTTTTCAAACACTTGAGTGCCAAATTTTGTTCGGGACTCAAATTTTTGGTAACATTGTCATTCTTCATACTCTCTATCTCTCTCATTGTCTATCTCACAAACAATGCCGATGTAGGATTCTTGTTCAAAGGTGGAAATTTATTGGATTTCCTTTTACATTTTTTGGGGGTTCAAAACTTATCTCATTTTGTAACTGGTCATTAGGAATGAGCTTTGTGTTAGAGTCGAACCCATGTTCGACTCGAACATCTTCTGTTCGATCGTTCGCCGAATTGCGAACGATATGGGCCGTTCACGCCAAATTTGTGTGGCGCGTCACGGCCCATAATTCACTGTGGCATCGCAGTGCATTCCTGGCTGATGATTGGCCAAGCATGCACTATGACTCACATGCTTGGCCAATCACAGCGCCATCTGTAGAGAGAGCTGTAATTGGCCAAAGCCAGGTTGGCTTTGGCCAATTATGGCTCAGGGGGTTTAGTACACGCGCCACACTATATAAGACCGCCTGCACGGTGGCCCTGTGTAGTGTGTTCCGGCGTTGAGAGACAGTGTCATTTGATTTAAGTTAGATAGATTAGGCAGGACAGTCAGTCAGTCAGCTGCACCTACAGTGTATTGTGTATATATATGCATCCCAGGTTTTGTATATATATATATATATATATATATATATATATATATGTATATATATATATATACACACTGTATTCAGTTTAGCTAGATCCGTTTCTGTTATTATCTTCCTACTGACAGGCAGGCTTGTGTTGTTACAGTATTTACAGCTACCTGAAGAAAATTGCTGGTGTTCTTTTGATCCTATTAGTACTACAGTCAGGCAGCTAGACTATTTACATTTCGTGTAGTGCGTCCTCTGAACAGTGTTCAGCTAAAGCTACAAGTTAGTGTAGTGCACAGTGTTCAGCTAAAGCTGCAAGTTAGTGTAGTGCGTCCTCCTCACAGTGTTCAGCTAAAGCTACAAGTTAGTGTAGTGTGTCCTCCTCACAGTGTTCAGCTAAAGCTACAAATTAGTGTAGTGCGACCTCTGCACAGTGTTCAGCTAAAGCTACAAGTTAGTGTAGTGCATCCTCTGAACAGTGTTCAGCTAAAGCTACAAGTTAGTGTAGTGCACAGTGTTCAGCTAAAGCTACACGTTAGTGTAGTGCGACCTCTACACAGTGTTCAGCTAAAGCTACAAGTTAGTGTAGTGCGTCCTCTGAACAGTGTTCAGCTAAAGCTACAAGTTAGTGTAGTGCATAGTGTTCAGCTAAAGCTACAAGTTAGTGTAGTGCGTCCTCTGCACAGTGTTCAGCTAAAGCTACAAGTTAGTGTAGTGCGACCTCTGCACAGTGTTCAGCTAAAGCTACAAGTTAGTGTAGTGTGTCCTCTGAACAGTGTTCAGCTAAAGCTACAAGTTAGTGTAGTGCGTCCTCTGCACAGTGTTCAACTAAAGCTACCTGTAGAAGGTTGGTGGTGTTTTCCTGATCCTATCACTACCGCAGGCAGCTACAATATTTTAACGTTAGTGTAGTGCGTCCTCTGCACGGTGTTCAGTTAAAGCTACATGTAGAAGGTCGGTGGTGTTTTCCTGATCCTATCACTACCGCAGGCAGCTACATTATTTTAACATTGGTGTAGTGCGTCCTCTGCACAGTGTTTAGCTAAAGCTACAAGTTAGTGTAGTGGGACCTCTGCATAGTGTTCATCTAAAGCTACCTGTAGAAGATTGGTGGTGTTCTCATACTACAGGCAGGCAGTTGATTTTGCTAGCTACAGTATCAGTATATATATATATATATATATATATATATATATATATATATATATATATATATATATATATATATCCCAGCTTAGTGCAGCTACATCTCACTGCAGGCAATTAGTATGTCTGGAAGGCCAACAAGGAGAGGCAGACAGTCACAAGCCAATAAAAGAGGGCAAGCAGGCTCTGTATCTAGAGCTGTGCTGGTCGTGGAGACGGTGCATCCTCATCAGCACGTGGCCGTGGGACACGCTTGGCCTTTTTTCAGCAGCTGGCTATGTTGAGCCGCAACATGCGGAAGACTTGGTCGAGTGGATGACTAAGCCGTCCTCATCCTCCCCATCCTCTCTCGCCCATGCTCAGGGTACTTTGTCTGGCAAAGCAGCTGCCAACGCAGCCTCTTCCCTTGGCTCAATGGCATCAGTGACTCCTTCCCTAGCCCCACCATGGCCTCTTTTGGAGTCCCTCAAACTGTTTGACCACAGTGTTGGGTACATGCTCCAGGAGGATGCCCAGCGTTTAGAAGGCTCGGATGATGATACTGAGCTAGATGAAGGCAGTAACGTGAATATGAACAGAGGGGGTGCCCAAGAAGGACAGCAATCTGGCAGTCATGCTCCCCCTGCTGCAGCATACTGCCAGGTTTGCTCCAGTGATGAGGAGGTCACTGACTCAACGTGAGTGCCTGAGAGGAGGAGGCACATCACCAATGAGGCAGAATGCCCTCCAGGGGCCAGCCTAAGGGCAGCACACTGACTGCATCACACCGCAAAGCTCCGTATGTGCAGGGCGCTGCTGTCTCTGCGCGTTATTCCAAAAGTTCTTTGGTGTGGGCCTTTTTTGAGACGAGTGCATCAGATCGCACTGCTGCTATTTGCAACATATGTCTCAAGTGTATCTCGCGTGGCCAAAACATCTCCCACTTGGGCACCACATGCTTTACCAGACATATGTTGACCTGCCATGCAGTTCGTTGGCAAGCGTATCTAAAAGACCCACACCAAAGAACAAAGAGGACCTTTTCTTGCTCCTCATCAGCTGAGATCTCCAACCCCACTATACCTTCAGTCCTCTCTGAGACCTGCACTGAGAGGAATGAAGGTGTAGAATTAGGTGTGTCACAGCCAAGTACTTGTGGGCAATCTGCTTTCGGTACACTGACGTCAGATTGTACCAGGCAAATTTTCCTGCCCCAGCTGCTGCACTGCCGTAAGAAGTTCGCTCCCAGCCATCCACATGCCCAGCGGTTGAATGCTAGCTTGGCTAAATTGCTAGCACTTCAACGGCTACCTTTTCAGTTGGTAGACTCTACCCCCTTCCGTGAGTTTGTGGAATGTGTGGTTCCTCAGTGGCAGGTACCCAATTGCCACTTTTTCTCATGGAAGGTGATTCTGGCTCTCTACCGGCATGTGGAAGGCAATGTCCATGCCTCATGGTCCAGTAGGCATGGACAGGGACATTACCTAAGTTTCACAGCGCATTGGGTGACTCTGCTGGCAGCTGGAAAGGATGCAGGACAAGGTGCAGTAGTGTTGGAGGTTGTTCCGCCACCATGCCTCCAAAATGCCACTACTAATGATTCTGACACACCTCTCTCCTCCACCCCCTCCTCTTCTTCTTCCTCCATGGCCTCTTCCTGTGCTTTGTCCTTGGAACCAGCGGTGCTCCGTAGGCGTTCAAGGGGCTACTCAAGTATGCAGGCCAAAAGATGCCATGCGGTGCTTGAGCTGGTGTGCTTGGGGGACAGGAGCCACACTGGGGCAGAGGTTCTGTCAACTCTGCATGTTCAGAGGTGGTTGACACCACACCAACTTAAGGCAGGAATGGTGGTTTGCAACAATGGCACCAACCTCCTCTCCACCCTCCGACAGGGACAAATGAGCTATGTGCCCTGTTTGGCTCACGTCCTTAACTTGGTGGTGTAGTGGTTCTTGGGCAGGTACCCGGGCTTACAGGATGACCTGAGGCAGGCCAGGAAAGTCTGTGTGCATTTCCGCCGGTCATATAATGCCAGTGCTCGGCTGGCAGACCTCCAAAAGGAATTTAACCTGCCCAAGAACCACCTAATCTGTGACATGCCCACCAGGTGGAACTCAACGTTAGCCATGCTGCAGCGGCTGCACACGCAGCAGAGGGCCATCAATTAGTACCTGTGCGACTATGGCACCAGGAGAGGGTCAGAGGAGCTTGTTTTTTTTTTCCCAGGCCAGTGGGCCATGATCAGGGATGCATGCACTGTGCTGTCACCATTTGAGGAGGCCACGAGGATGGTGAGCAGTGACAGTGCATGCATCAGTGACACTGTCGCCCTTGTCCACCTGTTGGAGCACACGCTGCGTGGAATAATGGACAGGGCACTTGAGGCAGAACAGAGGCAGGAAGAGGAGGACTTCCTTATCTCTCAAGGCCCCCTTTATCCAGACAGTGTTCCTGCGTGCCCGCCGATCACACAGGCAGAGGACGAGGAGGAGGAGGAGGGGAGGAGGATTGTGTCAGTATGGAGGTGGAGCCTGGCACTCAGCATCAGTCTTTAAGGGATCATTTACAGTCCCAAGAAACACATGGACTTGTACGTGGCTGGGAGGAGGTGGCTGCGGATCATGTCGTCCTTAGTGACCCAGGGGACTCCGGACCGAATGCCTCAGCAAACCTACGCTGCATGGCCTCCCTGATCCTGCAAAGCCTGCGAAAGGATCCTCGTATTTGTGGTATCAAGGAGAAGGAACAATACTGGCTGGCAACCCTCCTTGATCCACATTACAAGGGTAAGATTGCAGACCTTATCTTGCCGTCGCAGAGGGAGCAAAGGAGAAACATCTTCGGGAGGCCTGGCAGAAAGGTCTGTGCAACACGTTCCCAGAGACTGGGAGGTTACAAACTCCTGTTTCTGGACAACATGTTGCTAAGGCTTAGGTCAGTCAAAGAAGGAGCCATGGAGAAGGTGGCCGTCTGACCAATGCGTTCAGACAATTTTTTAGTCCACAGCCCCAAGGTCTGATCAGTTCCAGCAACCATCGCCAGTGTCTGTTTTACATGGTGCAGGAATACCTAGGGGCAAAATCTGACTTGGACACCTTTCCCACCGAAAATCCTCTGGGTTACTGGGTCTTGAGGATGGATCAATGGCCAGAGCTTGCACAGTATGCAATTGAGCTACTGGCCTGTCCTGCATCCAGCGTTCTTTCGGAACGCACATTCAGTGCTGCTGGAGGCTTTGTAACCGATCACAGGGTGCGTCTGTCCACCGACTCCGTCGATTGACTGACCTTCATAAAAATGAATCAGTCTTGGATCACCACCAGCTACCAAGCACCTGATGCTGATGTAACTGAATACATTTTTTTTAAATGTCAGATCCCTTCAAAGACTGCCTATGCTGATGCTGAGTGACTATCCTGTTATACTGAGTAATTATCTTCTTCCTCCTCGAAGATCATGATGATAGCTTGTAAGAACATTTTTGGCTCTGGGTGCCGCCAGTCCTGCCACCAGTGCCTAAGGCCCAATTTTTCAGCACCTGTTTAACAGGGGCATGTCATTACAAATTTTCATGCAATTCTTTGCAGCAGGGCTAGTTCCTGCACTCCAACTAGAGTATCTGTATGGGGTTGCAGTGTTGTGGCACCAGCACCAGTGCCTAAGGCCCAATTTTTCAGCCCCTGTTTAACAGGGGCGTGTAATTACAATTTTTGATGCAATTCTTTGCAGCAGGGCTAGTTCCTGCGCTCCAACTAGAGTATCTGTGAGGGGTTGCAGTGTTGTGGCACCAGCACCAGTGCCTAAGGCCCAATTTTTCAGCCCCTGTTTAACAGGGGCGTTTAATTACACTTTTTGATGCAATTCTTTGCAGCAGGGCTAGTTCCTGCGCTCCAACTAGAGTATCTGTGAGGGGTTCCAGTATTGTGGCATCAGCACCAGTGCCTAAGGCCCAATTTTTCAGCTCCTGTTCAACAGGGGCATGTAATTACAATTCTTGATCTAATATTTCACAGCAGGGTCCGTTTCTGCACCCACTAAGAGTATCTGTGAGGACTAATGCCCCGTACACATGGTCGGACAAAAATCCTAGGATTTTTTCCGACGGATGTTGGCTCAAACTTGTCTTGCATACACACAGGCACACAAAGTTGTCGGAAAATCCGATCATTCTGAACGCGGTGACGTAAAACACGTACGTCGGGACTATAAACGGGGCAGTAGCCAATAGCTTTCATCTCTTTATTTATTCTGAGCATGCGTGGCACTTTGTGCGTCGGATTTGTGTACACACGATCAGAAATTCCGACAATGGATTTTGTTGTCGGAAAAATTTATAGCCTGCTCTCAAACTTTGTGTGTCGGAAAATCCGATGGAAAAAGTCCGATGGAGCCCACACACGGTCGGAATTTCCGACAACATGCTCCGATCGCACATTTTCCATCAGAAAATCCGACTGTGTGTACAGGGCATTACAGTGTTGTGGCACCAGCACCACCACCACCACCAAAGGCCCAATTTTTCTGCCCCTATTCAACAGGGGCATGTAATTACAATTCTTGATCTAATATTTCACAGCAGGGCCCTGTGAGGGCTTACAGTGTTGTGGCCACAACAACACCTAAGGCCCAAATTTCTGCTGAGTATATAGGGCAGGCCCCTACTTTCAAACATCCAACTTACAAATGACTGCTACTTGTAAAGAGAAGGAGACAACAGGAAGTGAGATGAAATCTACCCCAGGAAGGGAAATTCTCTCCTGTAAAAGTTAATATGGGAAAAACGTTTCTCCTTTCCACTGATGCTTTATCTTCAATCCTTGTTTCACAAAAAAAAAAAAATTTTCAAAAAACATTTGTCGTTGGGAAAAAAGTGAGGTGAAATCTTCTGAAGAAGAGCACAGACAGCAAAACAAATGTCACAGGGGTGATAACCCTTCCCTAGGTTTTCCAAAAAGCTTAAAATAGATTTTTTGGCTGGAGCTAAACACGTTAAAAATGTACCAGTTCAAAATTATAAACAGATTCTACTTAACAACTAACCTACAGTCCCTGTCTTGTTTGCCCCGCCTGTATACTGCTGTTCAGAGTATATAGGGCCTGGGGGCCCAACACCTTTCCTTTTTTAATTTGGGTTCCCCTTAATATCCATACAAGACCCAAAGGGCCTGGTAATGGAATTAGGGGTAACCATGCCATTTGTCTCACTGATTTTCATCTATATTGCCAGGACCCGACATTACATTAAAGCCGCAAGCAGTTTTAAATGACTTTTTTCTTTAAAAATGACATTTTGTGCAGGGACTGTTCTAAGCACGGGAAACACATGCCATTTTATGGGCATACTATAGACACCCCCCCAGGTACAATATTTAAAAAAATATTTCACTTTTTTTATCATTTTTTTTCATTAAAATCACTGCTCCCGAAAAAACGGCCATTTTTTAAAAAATTTTTTGCATTGATACATGTCCCCTGGGGCAGGACCCGGGTCCCCAAACTCTTTTTAGGACAATACCATGCAAATTAGCCTTTAGAATGAGCACTTTTGATTTTGAATGTTCTAGTCCCATAGACGTCAATGGGGTTCTAACGTTCGTGCAAATTTTCGGTCCGTTCGCAGGTTCTGGTGCGACCCGAACCTGGGGGTGTTCAGCTCATCCCTACTGGTCATCCATTTCCATCTCCCAAGAAACATCACTCTCTTGTAGCAGTAAATTCAGATCTCAAATGGCTATGAATTCAGCTGCTGTGAGATTTGGCACAGTCTCTACCTCTTTTGTTTTAAATACCGTATTTATCGGCGTATAACACGCACCGGCGTATAACACGTACCCCAAGTTTAGGAGGGAATTTTAAGGAAAAATACTTTTAGGAGGGAAGTTTAAGGAAAAAAAACGTACGTTAAAATGCCCATCAATGCAGCCTTATCTGTCCATCTGCAGCCTTTTCAGTGTCAGTGCAGCCTTGCCCCAGTGCAGTCTTGTCAGTGCAGCCTTGTCAGTGCAGTCTTGTCAGTGCAGCTTTGTCAGTGCAGCCTTGTCAGTGCAGCCTTGTCAGTGCAGCTTTGCCCCAGTGCAGCCTTGTCAGTGCAGCTTTGCCCCAGTGCAGCCTTGCCCCAGTGCAGCTTTGTTAGTGCAGGTTTGCCCCAGTCCAGCCATATCAGTGCAGCTTTGTGCACTCGGTGTAGATTCAAATATGGCACCGAGACTGCAGGGATCCGAGATACACATACCCGGGTGTTCTCGGCTTTTTTCGGCGCCGCCGTCACGCCCAGTCCCGCCCCTGGACCTCCGACAAGAGCCGAGATACACATACCCGAGTGTTCTTCTTGGCTTTTTTCGGCGCCGCTCACAGTCCCGCCCAGTCCCGCCCTATGATGGACATAACACAGGTCCAGGGGCAGGACTGGGCGTGACGGCGGTGCCGAAAACTCGGGTATGTGTATCTCGCCTCCCTGCAGTCTCGGCGCCATATTTAAATCTACCCACGGCTGTGTATGTCGGCGGTGACAGCGGCAATCGCCGCGATCACTCCGATGACACAGAAATTGGCGGGGATCGGCCTATAACACGCACCCACGATTTCCCCCTGATTTTCAGGGGAAAAAAGTGCATGTTATATGCCGATAAATACGGTACATGCTTTTAAATAATAATTTCCTAGAAAATAAATTTATATCCTTAACTGTCTCAAATCTATCTGTACTCTTGTTTGGACAATAGGACAAATCCTCTGCAGGTGTAAGTGAATGTGATGAAAGATTGATAATATTCAATCTTCCTTGTGAGTGATTGGTGTTGATAGGGGATCTATTTCCTTCTGTGTTGATTGTGAATTCAGTGAGTTGACTTTCTCTAAAAATTGTCTAGTTGAGTTTTCAGTATTTTTGGGATAGCTCCCTGATCTATACTTGTTTTGTTTGATTTGTATTGGAGTTCTTAGTGCCACTTATTGGTGTACTGTTGTGTCTCATGGTGTAATACCCATTACTCTTATCTCCCCCGTGAAGATTCTAGTGACTGTATTTCTCTAGTGCGTTTTTTGTTGACTTATTGTACATGACCTTCTATCTCATTTTGTTTAGAAAAAGGATCTTTTCTCTTTCAAAACTGACAATCCGTGAGACATGAGAGAGGATGACGAGTTTGAGGGTGTATCTGACAAATAATCCCTATTTTTATTAAAGTTCTTTTTCTGATACTTCTTTTCTTGGTTCCATTGGTATGCCCTACCTTCACCAAAGGCATTTTTATCCCTCCAATATTTCTTTTCTTTTTTCAACAGTATTGATTTCCCATACTCCTCCAAATGCTCCTTTTCAAATTTTGCATAATCCTCATGTGTTTTTAGTGGTCAGTCTGGCATACTGTGCCCCGATATCATTATCCAGTTTAATCAATTGTGGACAATATTTGTCTTGCAATAGCAACAATAAATGTACGAAACGAGCTTTGGCTTTACTTCTCCTTTAAATTGTAAGATTAAAGTGATTGTAAAGGATTGTTTTTTTTTTTTTTTTTTAAAATAACAAACATGTCATACTTACCTCCACTGTGCAGCTCGTTTTGCACAGAGAGGCCCCGAACATCCAATTCTGGGGTCCCCCGGAAGCTCTCGCGGCTCCTCCCTGCATCAGATAACCCCCTAGGAGAAGCGCTCTCCCGATGCATAGGATGCATTAAGGTGAAAAACACAAGAGTTTACAACCCCTTTAAGTTTAATAGATTGCTCAGGATGAAGGGTGGCAGGCTTGACCAAGAAAGCTTTAAAACTAACCTGTCACCTCACCAGTAGGTTCTGCAATGTTCCAGCTCTGGATTATGTGCCTTGGAACCATGATGTTCTCATCACCAACATCTTCATGCAAAGTGAATGAAGACACTGTTAATGTTGGTCCCCACAATGCCTAGATTCTACAGATTATCTAAAACCAATAATAACTTTTTAATACAGTGCATCTTACTAGTATTTCAATTTGGTACCTGCATTTGTTTTCTCTTTGTGGACATTTTTCTTTTTATATTTACGTGGTCATCCTGCCAGTAACACACTGTACTGCATCTATGGAGAAGCAGCATTTTCACCGCAGGACAGTACGACAGAACAACTCACCCTGTCATCTTCTCCTAACAGTGAGATGTTAAATAGCACACAGAGATATCTTGGAACAGTGCCAACTCTTAAAAGTGCTGAACAGGCAGAAAGCACAGGAAGAGCAACTGTTGAGGTTTATGTCAGGCTCATGGGTATTTTTTGCACGTTTAAAACACTTTTAAACACTTTCTTGAAAAAGAGAGAAGAGAGGTTTATTGTGAGGGTTTACATACACTTTATTATGCTGGTAAAGGAATCAGAACAACACAATCTATGACTTTAAAAAGTATGTCATGTCATCAATAAGCATAGGCCCTGCAAGTACAGAAAATTACCTATTGATCTGCCAGAAATGCACTCAGCTCCTAATTTCCTGTAAGATAAGGACTAGAAGAGATAATTTGACTTTTTTAGATAGTACAGGAAATGTGCAAAAAACTTTTCTTATTTTCTGACATAACCAATGGGTATTTTGTGCACTCATCAAGCAGTGATGGGTGAGCAATCCTCACCCATTTATTTAAATCATGTTTTAGCTCTCTATGCCCCATTATTCTCAATATCATAAATAACTCCCTTAGCACTGGCTTTTTACCAACAATCCACAAAACTGCCGTCATCACCCCGGTACCAAAAAAAACCAACATGGCTCTGGACAATTTAAACAACTTTCGTCCAATATCTATCTTAACCTTGCTTGCCAACATCCTTGAGCGAGCTGTGATATCTCAGTTACATAATCACCTGACTTTAAATAACCTTTTTGAACCCCTCCAATCTGGTTTTGGCAACTGCACAGCACAGAAAACGCCTTGTCCAAGGTCACCAACGACCTCCTTTTAACCTGTGATTCTGGCTCACTAACTATTTCTAATCTACTGGATCTTAGTTCTGCCTTAGATACTGTAGACCACAATTTTGTACTCTCTCACTTTGAAACCAAATTTGGAGTCTCAGAATTGGTTCTGTAATGAATCAAGTCATATCTCATTGATCGCTGTCACTTTGCTTTTCTTGGTGGATCCCAGTCTGAAGTTGGTCCAGTTAAGTACGGTGTTCCTCAGGGCTGAATCTTGGGTTCCTTACTTTTTAGCATTTACATGTTTTCACTTGGCCAACTGCTTGAATCACACGGGCTCAATTATCACTTCTATGCTGATGACATTCAGATATACAGTACATCCACACTAAACTGGATTCTACTTTGGCTGCTTCTCTTCTATATAACTGTATTTGTGATATAAAAACTTGGATGTCCCATAATTTCCTTCAATTAAATTGTGACAAAACTGAAGTCATGCTTATTGGCATCCCCCATCAATTATGTAAGGCCAGACCTGGTTTATCTATAGATGGCACTATAGTTGAGCTTAAGTCTAAATTGAAAAATCTAGTGCTAATTTAACCTTTGATCCACATGTAAAAAAAAATTTCAGAACATCTTTTTTCCACTTGAGAAACATTGTTCAGTGGCATCCTATGCTATCATACACTGTAGCTCAAAAGCTGATCCATACATTTGTGTTCTCCTGACTTGACTATTGCAATGTTCTACTTGGTGTAGCTAAATTCACTGTTAAACCACTTCATTCTGCAGCCAGAATCCTGACTAGGTCTGGTACAAGTGATCATATTACCCCTATACTGGAGTCCTTGCACTGGATTCCCATCAGGTTTCACATAGACTTTAAGATCCTCTTGCTCACCTATAAGGCTCTTCATGGTTTGGCACCTCATTATCTCTCTAAACTTTTATCAACTTACTCCCCTCCCTCGTAACCTCTGTTCATCAAATTCTGATCTTCTCTGTGACCCCTCTACTCACCTACATTCAACGGGAGACAGAGCCTTCTCCTGTTATGCTCCAAAACCCTGGGATCAGTGTTGCCAACCTACCCAATTGAAATTTACTGACACAACACCCAAAATTTACTGGCACCGCCACGTTTTTACTGGCGTTTCCAAAAGTTACAAAATTACAGTTTTAAGTGCAAATTAGAGTATTTAGGCTACAAACAAATACAATATGCAATTAGCAATATGATTTAAGGTAGATAATAAGGCAAAAAATATATTTCTTATTTTATTTTCAATATAGTAAGTAAGTAGCTCAGGGACAGGAGACAGGAGGGCAAGAAATTAGAATGGGCAGCACACACACATAAAACTGACTCTCACAGTGACACTGACAGCAGTGTGCAGCAGCACAGATGATGATGACACCTCACCGACACGATACGTCCCCTCCTGAGTCACAGTGACAGTCTCTCTCCAAGCCAAGTAGTCCCTCCAGTTCACTCCAGTCTAAACAGCACTGATGGTCCTGGTCCCAGCCTGCCTTGCTCCCATACTGCAGTCCCACACACGAGGCTCTGGCCACTCTGCTTGGCTCCATTGCACTATAACATCACACAACATGCTCAGGCATCGCCTCCGCCAGAGCTGCTCGATGTAGCAGGCACTCGGATGGTCTCAGCCAGCTCCGGACCAAGCCGAATATCACAGCGATATTTTTTACTGGCAACCTTTTTTTACTTTTACTGGCATTTACTGGCAGGGGAAAATTGCCTGTTTTTTACTGGCTACAAAGAGCATCAGACAGTCATCTGCTCTAAACTCATTAAAATCGAACCTAAAAACTCTTTTCTTTAAGTTTTCACTTAAAGTGGTTGTAAACCCAGATTAAAAAAAAGACAAAAACTAAAACCTGCAAGACAAAGGCATAATGAGCTAGTTTCGATCGCATACTAGCTCATTATGAAATACTTACCTTAGAACTATGCTGTTGGAGCAGTCCTGGCACACCGCTGTGACCGGTGACATGTCGTCCTGGAGTTAATCCCGGGTTCGCAGGCTCCGGTGCTGTCATCGGCCTTAGCTGCGATGATGTCACTCCCATGCATGCATGCAGGAGTCGCCGGTAATGGCATATCAGCTGAAGAAACGGCACGAGCAAGCCGTTTCTTCAGTGCGCATGTGCCAATGATGTTGGCACATGAGGTTAAAGTGAAATTCACAGTGCTTACAGGAAAGCCTTATTATAGGCTTACCTGTAGGTAAAAGTGGTTATACAAGGTTTACAACCACTTTAATTGTCCCTTTTTTTCCTTTATGTTATCCTGTGTATTCCTTGTGTTTCCCTTGTAAAGCACTTTGAGAAGCTACCTTTAAAGGTGCTATATAAAATAAAGTGTATTATTATTGTTATGGAATTATTTCTGATTGGGACTCTAAAAACAGAAGTTAATACTGCAGCTGCAGGTACAGATTCACAGGACGCAATCACTTGTTTAAATTGTCCGTTCAGTGACAAAATTTATTATTACATGTTATTTTATACATAGATAAGAAAGGGGTGGTGTGAGATGTTTTTAAAACCTAATAAATAGAAATATATTATTAAAAGCTAGCAAATAGAACAATTTCAAAAGTAAAACCTTGAGAGGGGAGGGGGGAGTAGAGACAGAGAGAGAGCTTCTAGCAGAAGATGTGTCTGTGTGTTAGGTGAAGGTTACAGAACACATTTCAACAGTGCGAACAAAATTGAGTCTCTTGTGCTTAAATGAACAATATAGTGTATCTCCATGTCATTTCCCTCCTTTTGTCTATGGGCTGGTGGACCATTTGTTGGTACAGTGGGTAGTCACAGAGAGGCATAGCCTGATGTGGAAGTAAATAACAAATATGAGAAATAGAAACATCACAATGTAAATGCCTAGTTTCTGTAACCATGTTGCTATGCCATATAAATAGTCACCAAAACTTCCTAAACCCTTAAAGGGGTTCCATCCATCTTTAGCAATATATCTGGCTTTATTCTGTAGTTCTCTTATCTTAGCAAGATGCCCTTTAATAATGTCCTCATTATCAGAAATGTATATACAACAGTCAGTGTGAAACACCTTACACATCCCACCTTGAGCTGCAGTGAGATAATTTAGCGTTAATCTGTGCTCTAATACTACTTTTTTAAGCTGAGCCATTTCTTCACTTAATAAACTTATATCAGTGGTAGTAAGGTTAATAATCTCATCTACAATTCTAGTGTAATTATTTATTCTTTTCATTGCTTCAATTCCCCATCCTGTCCAGGAAAGGAACCATGACCATGCCATGTCACCTTCAGTGAACAGCTCTCTTTTGAACACTAAAGGGTATTCTGGACTTTGATCTGGTCGCACTGTATCTTTGCGAATGGTCAAAGCAGGTGCTAACTTGCCAATATAACATGTACCTTTAACATTAGTAGGAAGCCAGGCGTAAGCTTTATTTCCACATATATAATATAACCCTCTACGTATGGATGGTATACCTGCTCCTAAAAAACTGGAAGCAATAACATGGAATCTCAGGTAAATGATATTTTCACATATTGGGAACTGTGAGCAATTTGTACTATAAAGGGTTCTGTTTAGTTCTGGATCTGGGATATAATAATAATGACTATAGTTTCCTCCATAAACTGTAATCTTTGCTCCGGTGCAATCTGAATTGCCCAACCATGTACGTTTAGTGTTAAACGGGCATGTAATGTTTAAACAAATCTGTGGAGTGTCTATCTGTTTTAAAGCCATCAAAGTTTCAGATCTGTGCTCATTAGCTGTGGAGACTATGTATGAGCCATTTATTGTGGTCCTGTTTAGATCAGTGAAGTTATGAGGCATTGCTATCATGGGTATTGTTCCTGTTTCGGGATGTAAGTGAGAACACACCCAGCAGTTATTAGCGTTGCTATGGGTTGCATACAATTTTAACATTTGGATGAAAGGGTTATTTTTCCATGTCTTATTTCTCACAAAAAACAAAAAGTAATAGTTTCTTGAAACTATCAATGCTCCCCGCTGAGACCACCGCCTGTGGAAGGGAACTCCACATCCTTGCAGCTCTTACAGTAAAGAACCCTCTACGTAGTTTAAGGTTAAACCTCTTTACTTCTAATTTTAATGAGTGGCCACAAGTCTTGTTAAACTCCCTTCTGCAAAAAAGTTTTATCCCTATTGTGGGGTCACCAGTAAGGTATTTGTAAATTGAAATCATATCCCCTCTCAAGCGTTGCTTCTCCAGAGAGAATAAGTTCAGTGCTCGTAACCTTTCCTCATAACTAATATCCTCCAGACCCTTTATTAGCTTTGTTGCCCTTCTTTGTACTCGCTCCATTTCCAGTACATCCTTCCTGAGGACTGGTGCCCAGAACTGGACAGCATACTCTAGGTGCAGCTGGACCAGAGTCTTGTAGAGCGGGAGAATTATCATTTTATCTATGGAATTAATCCCCTTTTTAATGCATGCCGATATTCTGTTTGCTTTGTTAGCAGCAGTTTGGCATTGCATGCCATTGCTGAGCCTATCATCTACTAGGACCCCCAGATCCTTTTCCATCCAAGATACCCCCAGAGGTTCTCCCCAGTGTATAGATTGCATTCATATTTTTGCCACCCGAATGCATTATTTCACATTTTTCTACATTGAACCTCATTTGCCATGTAGTTGCCTACCCCATTAATTTGTTCAGATCTTTTTTGCAAGGTTTCCACATCCTGCTGAGAAGTTATTGCCCTGCTTAGGTTTTATCGTCCGCAAATACAGAGATTGAACTGTTTATCCCATCCTCCAGGTCATTTATGAAAACATTAAACAGGATTTGTCTCAGCACAGAACCCTGGGGGACCTCATTTCTCACCCCTGACCATTCAGAGTACTGCCCATTTATCACCACCCTCTGAACTCGCCCTTGAAGCCAGTTTTCAATCCATGTACTCACCCTATGGTCCATGCCAACGGACCTTATTTTGTACAGTAAACGTTTATGGGGGACTGTGTCAAATGCTTTTGCAAAATCCAGATACACCACATCTACGGGCCTTCCTTTATCTAGATGGCAACTCACCTCCTCATAGAACATTAATAGATTGGTTTGGCAAGAACGATTCTTCATGAATCCTTGCTGATTACTGCTAATGATACTGTTCTCATTACTAAAATCTTGTATATAGTCCCTTATCATCCCCTCCAAGAGTTTACATACTATTGATGTTAGGCTAATTGGTCTGTAATTCCCAGGGATGTATTTTGGGCCCTTTTAAATATTGGTGCTACATTGGCTTTTCTCCAATCAGCTGGTACCATTCCAGTCAGTAGACTGTCTGTAAAAATTAGGAAGAATGGTCTGACAATTACTTGACTGAGTTTCCTAAGTACTCTCGAGTGCAAGACATCTGGTCCCAATGATTTATTAATGTTAAGTTTCCCAAGTCTAATCTTAATTCTGTCCTCTGTTAACCATGGAGGTGCTTCCTGTGATGTGTCATGAGGATAAACACTGCAGTTTTGGTTACTGAAGCCCCCCGATTTCCTCGTGAAGACTGAGGAGAAGAATAAATTCAATACCTTCGCCATCTCCCCATCCTATGTAACCAGACGTCCTTCATCATTCTTTATGGGGCCAATATGGTCTGTCCTCCCTTTTTTACTGTTTACATACTTAAAGAATTTCTTGGGATTTTTTTTGCTCTCCTCCACTATGTGTCTTTCATGTTCTATCTTAGCCATCCTTATTGCACACTTACATTTCTTGTTGAATTCTTTATAAAGTCTGAATGCTGAGGATGATCCCTAAACCCCTGTATTTTTTGAAGGCCTTCTCCTTTGCCTTTATATGCATTTTTACATTGGAGTTAAACCATCCAGGACTTTTGTTTGCTCTTTTAAATTTATTACCCAATGGGATGCATTGGCTAATGCCCTTATTTAATATGCTCTTAAAAAAAAAACATCTCTCCTCTGTGTTCTTTATTCCTAAGATTTTATCCCAATTTATGGCTTCTAGCAAGGTTCATAGTTTAGGGAAGTTGGCTCTTTTGAAATTCAGTGCCTTTGTATTCCTCTTTTGTTTTCTATTTGTGTGATTTATACTGAAGTCAATTGACCTGTGATCGCTGTTACCTAAATTGCCCCGTATTTAGACAACCGTGATCAGGTCTGTATTGTTGGTAATCAGTAAATCCAGTAACGCTTTATTTTTACATGGTGCGTCTACCATCTGACCCATAAAATTGTCCTGCAAGACATTTAGGAACTGGCGAGCCTTAGATGAATGTGTGGTTCCCTCCGCCCAGTCTATGTCAGGATAATTAAAATCCCCCATTATGATAACACTTCCCATCCATGCTGCTAATCCAGTTTGTGATAGGAGATCTGTCTCCCCTTCCTCCCTCAGGTTAAGATGCCTATAGCATACTCCCAGTATTATTTTCCCCTTAGCTTCATCCCTTTGGAGCTCTACCCATAAGGATTCCACCTTCTTCCTAGCTCCCTTAGTGATGTCATCTCTCACATTTACTTGTACATTATTCTTGATATATAGGCATACCCCTCCCCCTTTTTTACCCTCTCTATCCTTGCAATAAAGGGTATACCTTTGAATGGTTGCCAGCCAATCATGAGAGCTGTTGAACCAGGTCTCTGAAATTCCCACAAAATCCAAATCCTCCTCATACAACAGTATCTCTAGTTCACCCATCTTGTCCACCAGGCTCCTGGCATTGGGGAACATGCCATGTAGTTTAGACAGGTCGCATGTTATCCTCTTATTGGATATTCTGAGATTGCTACTATACTTAACTTGGGTTAATGTGCTTTGGTCAACCTATCACTAAGGCCCCCATTACTACCCTCTGGAATATGTTCCGTACTAACTATCTCTACCTCTGGACCCTCCCCCTGTCGCCTAGTTTAAAAACCCCTCTAACTTTTTGGCCATCTTCATTCCCACCTGATCTGCACCCTCGTCATTTAGGTGCAGTCCATCCCTTCTATAGTACTGGTTATCAACTGAGAAGTCGGCCCAGTCCTTCAGGAACCCAAACCCCTCCTTACTACACCAGCTCTTCAGCCACTTGTTTACTTCCCTAATCTCCCTCTTCCTTTCTGGTGTCACTCGATGTACCAGTAGTATTCCTGAGAATACTACCTTGGAGGTCCTTTTCCTCAATTTTATCATCATCATTTTTTTCAAAGGATATCATCACTTCAGGATTTTCTTGCAGTGACTGCCATGAATCCAGGTGGGCTTTCCTTCCGACTTGACAGCAGAACCGATTGTCAAAAGCACCAAATGTGGTCCATCAAATTTTGGTTCTAGCGGCTTTCTGACGTGTCGCTTGACCACTACCCAGTCACCTTGTTGGATTCCATGAATACCTGAAACAGAATCTGGGTCGGGGATAGATTTTTTGTTTTCAAAAGATTTTATTAAAGAAAAGAAAGAGTTCACATACATTGAATGAGGATATTCAATACTTTCAGGGTACAATATATGTCATGAGGAAAAAAGTACAGAGTGGTCTATCACATTAAGAACCATTTAGTAAACTCAATATTCTCCTGAACTACAGAAATTACCACAAAGAAGAAGTTATACCCTAAGAGTTGGGTGTGTAATACGTATAAAACTAAAAAGAAAGAAGAAAAAAAGGAAAATCATACCAGAAACAATAATTTGGTCAGGAGTGCTCAATCCTGAAGCCTTAATAAGAACCATGGATTCCATTTGGCATTGTATGCAGGAGTAGAATCATGTAATGTGTGAAATATTTGCTTGGATATCATCATACAATCAATACGTGCCATAATTTGCGCGAATGGAACAGCAGCGGACTTCCAGTGAAGAGCTGTGCACCAGATCATAGCTATACATATTGAGTGAATTAACCTCAGGAGAGGTTTTGGAATTTCAGGGATATCTTGGAAAAAGATGCAGTGGAGGTGAGTGAGACTAATGGGGTGACCCACCAGTCTATCCACCAGTTTAAAGACCTCTCTCCAAGTAGGTTGAAGTTTTTCACAATCCCAGAAAATGTGCATATATGAACCCAAAAGCGCACACCCCCTGAAACATCTAGGGGAAGTTTGTGGGTATATTTTGTGAATGCGGGATGGGGTATAGTACCATCTTGTCGTGAGTTTTATAGCTGTCTCCCTAACGGCTAGGGATTTGGTACATTTGCGTATATTTAACCAACCTCTCTCCCAGTCCAAAGCGTCCTGATCTAGGTTTAGTTCTTGGTCCCATTGAGACCTATATTTCAGGGTCGGGACATCTACAGCTGCCTCCAAAAGTTTATAGATCAGTGAGATGAGACCCCGCTGACGGGGGGCCTCACGGCATAGATTTTCATATAAGGACGTGTCAGCCTCTAAGGGGGTGGGGTAGTGTTGTTGAAAAAAGTGACGTATTTGAAGAAAGCGAAAAAATTCCCTGTCTGGAATATTAAATCTGGTTTTTAATGACGAGAATGTGGTGAATTTGGAGTTAACCTGGAAATCGCCCAGAGTGATTAAGTTGTGTTGTGTCCATTCTTGGAATGACTCTGGGTGATAGTAAGCTGAAGGGAATCTAGGGTCACCGAGAAAGGAGGCTCCCTGAGGGGACTGGGTAGAGAGGCTGAACCTATGTTTGTAGGAGTTCCAAAGTTTTAGCCCCAGAGACACTACCAAATTCTTGGAGGAAATATCTGGCAGGGAGGGGAAAGAGGACCACATTATCCCAGGGAGAAATAGGGGAAAAATAGAGTCTTGTTCAAATTTGACCCACGGGACCTTAGAATTTCGGATATTCCATTGGGCTTGCTGAGCATATCTGCTGGCCAGGTAATAAAGCCAAATTTGAGGGACCCCCAATCCCCCGCTTTTAGCAGAACAGTAGAGGGTGTCCCTAGCAAATCTGGAGGGTTTGTCCTGCCAAATAAATTTATTAAGTTGTGCCTGAAGGTTCAGCAGATATGATTTGGAAACTCTAATTGGGAGGGATCTAAAGAGATAGAGTAACCTGGGGAGGATCACCATTTTGAGGGCTGTAATTCTACCCATAAAGGAGATGTGAAGTTGGGACCACATTTTCAGAGTCTTTTTCAGTTTGGAAATCATAGGTGGATAGTTAAATTCAAAAAGTTTGCTGAACTATTCCGGCAAACAAATGCCCAGATAGGATAGGTGGGTATCTGCCCACATAAAATGAAAGGTGTCTTTAAGGTGTTGGAGTTCCGTTGGAGAAAATCCCACCGGTAGGGCTACCGATTTTGTGACATTGATCTTAAGACCAGAGACTCCAGCAAAATCTGATAGGGTCTGAAGGAGATTAGGGAGGGAGATGAGGGGGTTGGTCAAGAACATGAGGACATCATCTGCGTACATGCAAAATTTGTATGTAGAGGCACCTTTTGAATACCCTGAAATATCTTGGTTGGTGAGTATGGCAATGGCTAGGGGTTCCAGGGCAAGGGCGAAAATCAGGGGGGAAAGTGGACACCCCTGTCTAGTGCCCCGACCAACTGAAAAAAATTCAGAGTAACAGCCCGGAATCTTAATGCGAGTTTTGGGATTGATATAAAGGGCATGGAACCCGTGCAAAAATTCATTGCAGAAGCCCATACGCTGCAGAAGGATGGAAAGGTAGTTCCAGGAGACGCTATCAAACGCCTTATGTATGTCAAGGCTGAGCATGAAGAGTTTCCTGGAGGTCTGGTTTGCATCATGAATTATGTTGGAAGCTAGCCTGATGTTATCAGTTATAAATCTATGGGGTATAAATCCTGATTGGAAGGGGGAGATAAGGGAGGAAATAATAGAGGCCAACCTGTTCGCTAGAATTCTACTAAAAATCTTTAAGTCATTATTCATGACCGAAATTGGTCTATAATTTTGGGGAAGTAAGTGATTTTTATTGGGTTTGGGGATCAAGGACATGTTTGCCAATAACATCTCATCTGGGAAACTACCCCCTTGTAGGACCCAGTTAAATAACTGTACTAAGCTGGGGGATTAGAAGTGTGGCAAATTTTTTATAGTATATGGCCGAAAAGCCATCGGGGCCGGGGGCAGAGCCCACCTTAAGGGATTTAATTACTCTAAGCACCTCTGAAGTAGTAATGGGGGAGTTAAGTTTCTCTGTTTGTGAAGGGGAGAGGGAAGGTATAGGGACATTTTGAAACCAAGTATCTTCGGTACTAGTGGGAGGGGTTTGAACTGGTGCTAAGAGGGAGGAGTAGAAGCGTTCGAAAATGTGAAGCACTTCCTTAGGATGAGAGGTGGAAAGACCCGCTGTAGAGGTCAATTTGTATACATGTGTGGGGCGGGAGGCCTGGTTAAGTTTCCTAGCGAAAAGAGTTGTAGTGGAATTATTATGCAACAGAAATTTGGCTTTGGACCATCTAAAGTCTTTCTCAGTCTTGGAGGATAGGAGAGAGTTTAATTCTAGACTCTTTTGGTCTATGGTTTTCCTGGTGGATTCCAAGCATAACAAAGTGGTGTTTTTATATAAACGGTCCAATTCTGTCGTGAGGTCAAGGATTTTTTGTCTATGCATCTTATTATGGGAAGAGGCAATGCTGATAAGTTTTCCCCTTATAACTGCCTTGTGGGCAGACCATACTATGGCAGGTGGGGTTTCTGGGAGATCATTAAAGGAAAAGTACTCCTCAATGGACTTAGCTGTCTCGGATTCAGCCACTAAATCCGAGAGCAAAGCTTCGTTCAATCTCCAGGTATGTGGGGTGGGAGCGAGGCCTATAAATTGTGTAGTGAAAGAGGTGACATGATGATCTGACCAGACACAAGATTGGATTGTGGCAGTCGATGAGTTGGCTAAGATGATGGGGTAGTATAAATATAGTCCAACCTAGCATAACTATTATGTGGATGCGAGTAGAAGGTGTATTCTTTTAGTCCCATGTTATGCGTTCTCCAGGTATCTATTAGCTGGTGGTCAACCAGACCTTGTGAAAGAGACCTCGGGAAGGCTTTAGACGAGATCGTGGAGGAGGATCTATCCAGTGTTGGGTTAGCAACTAAGTTGAAGTCACCTCCTATTATCATATGAGGTGAGTTCAAAGAAACCAACTTGTCAAAGAAGGATTTGAAAAAGGATGCAGGGGCGTCATTAGGGGCGTAAACACTAGCTATAGTTATGTCCTTGTTGTGGATTAACCCTTTAATAATGACGAACCTGCTATCCTTGTCTTTATGACAATGCTTTACCTCCATTGGTAAGGAGGTATGTAATAATATGGCAGCACCCCTGCTTTTGGTTAAATGAAGTGAATAAAATGCTTGGGGAAAATTCCTGTGAAGGAATTTTGGGTGTGAGGTATGTGAGAAATGAGTCTCCTGAATTAGGAGAATCTTAGCGCCAAGATGATTATATTGATCGAAAGCTTTGCGTCTCTTGACCGGGGAGTTGAATCCCTTCACATTATGGGAAATACATGTGATAACCATGATTTATCATAGTCGAACTATTACAGCTGAGAGAGTTTGTAGTAAAGCTTACACAGAGGGTAAGCTGAGCTTGTAAGTTAAGGTATAAGAAGACAAGCAGGGGTACCGCCATTTCAATATTCAATAAAAAGCAACTATAGCATATACAGATGTGAATTCTAAATACATAAGGATCTTTAGCAATATTTACAGAGAGTCTGTGCATTAGGTATTGAATTGACTGACCAAAAAAACGAAAAAGGAAAAATTTTAGAAAAAAATAGAAAATCAGAAAGGAAAAAAGGCCCAGATTCCGGCTACTAGAAAAGGACATAAAGTCAAACATTCAAAACCGGATCAGTGAAGGTTATAAAAAAAACCTTTTCCCTGATAAAAAAACAAATAATTCACAAGCGAGACAACTAGGTCTCGTACCCAGCAAGGCTGCAGCTCCCCTAAGTGGGGTTGCAGAGTGTGTAGTCAACGGGACTTACAGTGCCCAAGGCACAAGGATAAAAAAAAAGAAAAAGGAGTTACTTTGCTGGGTGGGGAGAACATATCGCGGCACCGAGGGACGGCCACCATCCTAAGGAAAGGAGTAATTGTGGTGCTGAGCATCTCACGGGAACCACTAGCGTAGTTGTTCTGCGAGGCCCTCTCCGGCTTCATAACGAATCCTCCTTCTGTCTCTCCTGGGCGGAGGGGTTTGCCAGATGGGAGCCGGACGGGGTGTTGATGGAAGGCGACGTAACGCAGCAGAATCCAGGAGGCCGAGCTTCACCAGGATTTCTTGGCCCTCACGGAGAGAGGAAGCGGCGAACGTGGTACAATTATGGGGGACCAGTAGTTTGAACGGGAATCCCCATCTGTATCGAATGTGTGCAGACTGTAGCGCTGTAGTGATCTCCTTCAGGCCTCTGCATCTGTCTAGAGTTGCTGGGGAAATATCTGGGTAAATCTGAATAGTGTGATTATCCAGAGTGATGCGTTGATTGTTACGAGCAGCCCTCAGGATTTCTTCTTTGGTGAGGAAGTCCTTCATACAGAGGATTACATCCCTGGGGGGCTTGTCATCAGGTGGTTTAGGACGGAGAGCCCTATGGATGCGATCACACTTGAAGGCTGCAGATTCGTGGTCAGGGAGAAGTGACTTGAATAAATGGATCACCGTTGGGATTAGTTCTGTCTCAGATTCAGGGATGCCTCTGAGCCTCAAGTTATTGCATCTATTTCTATTGTCGAGATCTTCGACTTGGGCTTGTATTGTATTGAGGGCCAGAGATAGAGATTCGTGGTCGCGACTGAGGTCATTATAAGCCAGGGCTAGCTCATCGTGTTTGGTTTCGAGCAGCTCAGTACGTGAGCCCAGGGCCGCTATCTCTTGGGACAGAGTATGGGAGGTTTTATGCAGCTCCATTTGGAATTTGGATGCCAATTTTGTGTACATGGCTTCCAGGCTACTGTCCAAGTCCGCCTTAGAAAGGGTGGGGTGGTACTCACGTGAGCTGTGTTTGTGAGGAGAGAGGTCTGGCTGCGGCGGAGTGGATGGAGCCGTAGAGTTTCCTCTTCCCGCGGCGCCATCTTGGGCCATGCTGTAGCGATCGTGCGTGTGGAGGAGATAGTGGGTTAAAGTATTCTGAGAGGAGCCCCGAGATTTCCCTCGCTTCGACGGCATGCACCAGGCATATGTGGCTTGAGGGGTGCAGAAAATAATGAAATTTGTGCTGTTTATGGCCCTCAGGAAGCCTATAGAGTCCCGGGTGTAGCGGAGCTACTGTATCAGGCGTCCATCTTCCTCTGCGCCGCGCATGCGCCCCCCGGGGATAGATTTTTTAAACACTTTCATGTATTTTATTCAATGTTCTTTGCAAAATCTGAACATATTCTAACAGACTAGAGTGAGAAGCCTGTAACTGCTGGGGAAAATATAGCCCTGTTTTGGGTGGCCCTCCAAAGAAAATCTTATAGGGGGACAGGCCATGTGGTTGTTTAGGGGTAGTTCGTACAGAATTCAGGGCTAATGGCAAAGCTTCCACCCATCATTTTCCTGTATCTGTTTTAATTTTTGCACATCTGTTTTTCAAAATACCATTAAGTCTCTCAACTTTACCACTTCTTTGTGAATGATAAGGTGTATGGAAAACTTTCTGTATGTGAAGGGCTTCCATTACCTCTTTCATTACTTCCCCAGTAAAATGAGTTCCTCTGTCACTCTCAATAGTTTCAGGAACTCCATATCCACAAACTATTTCATTAAAAATTTTCTTTGCTGTTGTTTTTACATAGTTACATAGTTAGTAAGGTTGAATAAAGACACCAGTCCATCCAGTTCAACCTGAGTGAGTGTGGGTGCCTGTCTACAATTATACCTATTTATTTAAGGTACTCATATAGCACCGTCAATTTACGCAGCACTCCACACATACATCACACACTCACATCAGACCCTACCCTCAAGGAGCCCACAATCCAAGGTCCCCAACTCACATTCATATACTAGGGCCAATTTTGGACAGAAGTCAGTTAACCTACCAGCATGTCTTTGGAGTGTGGGAGGAAACCAGAGTACCCAGAGGAAATCCGCGCAGGCACAGGGAGAACATACAAACTTCAGGCAGGTAGGTTGGGATTCGAACCAGCAACCCTTTTTACTGCTAGGTGAGAGTGCTACCCACTACACCACTGTGCTGCCCACATTTGCTTTAGCTACCGGCCAGCACTCAGCCCAACCTGAAAACATGTCAACATACACTAGAGGGTACACTAGAGGGTACTCATAGGTGCCTATTCTGGGCATCTGGATGTAGTCTATTTAAATTCTTTGGAAAGGGAAATCTGGCTTAGGAGAATGCTTTTGGGGAACATGGAGAGGCCTGTCTACATTGTACAGAGCACAAGTGAGACATGAAGCACAAAACCTGGCAGCAAATGCACTAAATCCAGGTGCTTTTCAATAGCAGTCAGTAAGTGCCACCATCACGCCCTTACCAAGATGACTGACGCCATGTGCCAGTTATGCTAAAACTGGGTACAAACTCCTGGGTAGATACCACCTGTCCCGCTCCACAGGCCCTACTGATTTTGGGTAGCATTACATTTGATCCATTTATCCCTCTCTTCATCAGGTGCCTGGTTATACAACTGAATTAAAGTTTCTACATCCCACTACTCTTGATGAGGGGAATTTGTCCCCGCTACCTGGGCGACCCCTACAGTGGGTGTGACTCCAAATGCCATAAGAGCATCCTTTGCCGCCTGGTCTGCTAAAGCATTTCCTCTGGCTGTCATGTCATTTCCCCTTGCGTGTCCTTTTACCTTCAAGATGGCAACTTCTGCTGGTTTCTGAAAGGCCTCAAATAGCCGCTCTATGAGTTTTGCATGTCTCACTGGCTTCCCTGCACTAGTCAGGAAGTTCTGTGCTTTCCAAATAGGCCCAAAATTGTGAGCTATTCTAAATGCATAAAGCAAAGATGTATGTAGAAAGTGGGACTTTAAAGGTACACCCAATGTATGGAAGAACACTATCAATTATAAAATTATACCAATATTTATTAAGACAGTTTTACAAAAAAAACAATAAAATGTGAAAACAGTTTTACATTCATAGTCAAAGGTAAACATCCTCAACCTAATATTGACAAATGAAGAGAAAGAACTGTAATCACAAAAATTCTGATCATAACCACGTCTGCAAATTTCAACATGTTTCGCCAGGAAGGCTTCATCAGGAAAATGGACGAGGATTTTTGACTATTCAACGACAATACACATGATAAGAACAACCTTGAATGTATAGAAAAGAAACAAAAAATAAAAATAAATAAATGTATAGAAATAACACATGAAACATTTATGTTCATACAACTTGATAGCTCTTTAGCTTGTATAACCATGACTCCACCTCCCCGGGCTTTTTTGTTCCCTCGTTTTTACCTCCCCAGTCCAGTGCCTTTTAATCCCCGTATGGACGCCCAAGGATGTGGACTAGTGTGGGTCTACATCCCCCTTGGTTTTTGGGGGAGTGCCACCCCGCTCCACGCCCGCCTTGAGGTTTCCATTTGATCCATGGCATCCTGGGTCAACCGTGATTAATAGCCACTATATACCATGTGCCCAAGCTTTTCCATCTCCTTGGCTCAGCACTGTCTCCAATGTGAGTTACAGTGTTGTTTCTGGCAACCGTAAGCATTTTTTACTTCCGGGTTTCTGCATCCAGTTCCGGGTAATCAGTCCATGGACCTCCCCCTTGCGTCCACTTGACGCCGGTGCGGCGTGATGACATGCGCTGCATTTTGGCACCATGGGAGGGATATTTAACCCCACACATCCTGATGCCTGTGTTAGCAGCTTGGGAGGTCATGTTGAATATGGACGCCGGCACCAGGTAAAACTATAATGACTGATAGCTGGTCTAGCACTTTGCGGTATATTCAACCGGGAACTAAGCACTGTTTTGGGTGCCTTTTTTCTTATTTTTCTTTTCTTAGATGACCATCAGTCACCTCCTTGCTCTATTTGAAATATAGGAAGTGACTACCCTCTGAGGTTCATTACTTTTGGGTCTTTCTTCAGCAGTACCAGCAGGAATGTGATGTAGCTTCCTACACAGTGTTGTGAACCCCTTCAAGGTGAGCATGTGCTCTTGAAGATTTAGAGACGCATCATACACATATACATGTTTCTTTATATAAGATTCTGATGCAGGTACATATATATATATATATATATATATATATATATATATATAATTTCAGAAACTATGAAGTAGCTGTGTCCCCTCTTTTGACTCTCGTATAGATGCATCCTCATAGTTAGTATTGTGCCACCAGACGGCATGAGCTCCCAATATAAATATCCTTTTATTTCATGGGATGTTGGTGAGTACGGTCCACTGAATAGATACTGTTGTGGACTTTTGCCCCCCCCCACCCGCAACATGTGTGTTTTTATTATCTACGATATATGTTACAGATACTGTGATCATTTCTCCTGTCTTGGATGGTCTTTGCTCATAATAACACACATCCCTCCCTACGGGTCATCTAGCATTTTTCTGGACTACAGGGGGGAGTGAACTCTGGGGGTTCCCCTCCTCTCCTCTCATTTGACGCCTCGGGTCCTGCGACTTCCCTGGAACTCTCTTTTGAGGTATGGAGTTGACGTAGGGGTGGTGGTTGTGTCAGTTTGGGGATCATGGAGGGGGAGGGTGTAAAGCCTGGGTTAGGGTCGGGAGGGGGATGGTGTTTAATGGGGGGGTTTCGGTGGAGTCATGGTTATATAAGCTAAAGAGTAGGGATGAGCCGAACACCCCCCTGTTCGGTTTGCACCAGAACATGCGAACAGGAAAAAATTTCGTTCAAACACATGAACACCGTTAAAGTCTATTGGAAACGAACATGAATAATCAAAAGTGCTAATTTTAAAGCTTATATGCAAGTTATTTTCATAAAAAGTGTTTGGGGACCTGGGTCCTGCCCCAGGGGACATGGATCAATGCAAAAAAAAGTTTTAAAAACGGCAGTTTTTTCAGGAGCAGTGATTTTAATAATGCTTAAAGTCAAACAATAAAAGTGTAATATCCCTTTAAATTTCGTAGCTGGGGGTTGTCTATAGTATGCCTGTAAAGGGGCGCATGTTTCCCGTGTTTAGAACAGTCTGACAGCAAAATGACATTTGGAAGGAAAAAACCCATTTAAAACTACTCGCGGCTATTGCATTGCCGACAATACACTAGTATTGAATAGAAGTTCATTGATAAAATCGGCATGGGAATTCCCCACAGGGCAACCCCGAACCAAAATTTAAAAAAAAAATGACATGGGAGTCCCCCTAAATTCCATACAAGGCCCTTCAGGTCTGGTATGGATATTAAGGGGAACCCCGGCCAAAATTTAAAAAAAAAATGACGTGGGGTTCCCCCTAAATTCCATACCAGATCCTTCAGGTCTGGTATGGATTTTAAGGGGAACCCCGCACTAAAAAAAAAAAAAAAACAGCGTGGGGTCCCCCCAAAGATCCATACCAGACCCTTATCCGAGCACGCAACCTGGCAGGCCACAGGAAAAGAGGGGGGGACGAGAGTGCGCCCCCCCCTCCTGAACCGTACCAGGCCACATGCCCTCAACATTGGGAGGGTGCTTTGGGGTAGCCCCCCAAAACACCTTGTCCCCATGTTGATGAGGACAAGGGCCTCATCCCCACAACCCTGGCCGGTGGTTGTGGGGGTCTGCGGACGGGGGGCTTATCAGAATCTGGAAGCCCCCTTTAATAAGGGGACCCCCAGATCCCGCCCCCCCCTGTGTTAAATGGTAAGGGGGTACTTACCCCTACCATTTCACTAAAAAACTGTCAAAAATGTTAAAAATGACAAGAGACAGTTTTTGATAATTCCTTTATTTAAATGCTTCTTCTTTCTTCTATCTTCCTTCATCTTCTTCTTCTGGTTCTTCTGGCTCTTCTGGTTCTTCCTCCGGCGTTCTCGTCCAGCATCTTCTCCGCGGCGTCTTCTATCTTCTTCTCCTCTGGCCGCTCCGCACCCATGGCATGGGGGGAGGCTCCCGCTCTTCTCTTCATCTTCTTCTCTTCTTCCTTCTTCTCTTCTTCTCTTCTTCTCTTCTTCATTTTCTTCTCCGGGCCGCTCCGCATCCATGCTGGCATGGAGGGAGGCTCCCGCTGTGTGACGGCGTCTCTTTGTCTGACGGTTCTTAAAGCAGAGTTCCACACAAAAATGGAACTTCCGCTTTTCGGAACCCTCCCCCCCTCCGGTGTCACATTTGGCACCTATCAGGGGGGAGGGGGGTGCAGATACCTGTCTAAGACAGGTATTTGCACCCACTTCCGGCATAGACTCCCATGGGAGTCTATGCCTCTTTCCGTCCCCACTCCGCTGTCTGCTGGGAACACACAGCTCCCAGGAGAGAGCGGGGACCACTTGGGACGCGCAGCGCGATTCGCGCATGCGCAGTAGGGAACCGGGAAGTGAAGCCACAACGCTTCACTTCCTGATTCCCTCACCTAGGATAGCGGCGGCAGCTGCCGAGAACCGAGCGGGTTCTCGGCGTCGCCTGCCGACATCGCTGGACCCTGGGACAGGTAAGAGGCCATGTATTAAAAGTCAGCAGCTGCAGTATTTGTAGCTGCTGGCTTTTAATATTTATTTTTTTTGGCGGTGTGGGTGAACCCCCGCTTTAAATAATGGAACCGTCAGATGAGGAGACGCCGTCACACAGCGGGAGCCTCCCTCCATGCCAGCATGGGTGCGGAGCGGCCTGGAGAAGAAAATGAAGAAGAGAAGAAGAAGAAGATGAAGAGAAGAGCGGGAGCCTCCCCCCATGCCATGCATGCGGAGCGGCCCGAGGAGAAGAAGATAGAAGATGCCGCGGAGGAGATGCTGGACGAGAACGCCGGAGGAAGAACCAGAAGAACCAGAAGATGAAGGAAGATAGAAGAAAGAAGAAGCATTTAAATAAAGGAATTGTCAAAAACTGTCTCTTGTTATTTTTAACATTTTTGACAGTTTTTTAGTGAAATGGTAGGGGTAAGTACCCCCTTACCATTTCACATGGGGGGGCCGGGATCTGGGGGTCCCCTTGTTAAAGGGGGCTTCCAGATTCCGATAAGCCCCCCGCCTGCAGACCCCCACAACCACCGGCCAGGGTTGTGGGGATGAGGCCTATGTCCTCATCAACATGGGGACAAGGTGTTTTGGGGGGCTACCCCAAAGCACCCCCCCAATGTTGAGGGCATGTGGCCTGGTACGGTTCAGGAGGGGGGGCGCACTCTCATCCCCCCTCTTTTCCTGCGGCCTGCCAGGTTGCGTGCTCGGATAAGGGCCTGGTATGGATTTTTGGGGGGACCCCATGCCGGGTTTTTTTTTTTTTGGCGCGGGGTTCCCCTTAAAATCCATACCAGACCTGAAGGGTCTGGTATGGAATTTAGAGGGAACCCCACGTCATTTTTTTTAAATATTTTGGCCGGGGTTCCCCTTAATATCCATACCAGACCTGAAGGGCCTTGTATGGAATTTAGGGGGACTCCCACGTCATTTTTTTTTTAAATTTTGGTTCGGGGTTGCCCTGTGGGGAATTCCCATGCCGGTTTTATCAATGAACTTCTATGTGTATTGTCGGCAATAGTAGTTTTAAATGGGTTTTTTCCTTCCAAATGTCATTTTGCTGTCAGACTGTTCTAAACACGGGAAACATGCGCCCCTTTACAGGCATACTATAGACAACCCCAAGCTACGAAATGTAAAGGGATATTACACTTTTATTGTTTGACTTTAAGCATTATTAAAATCACTGCTCCTGAAAAAACGACCGTTTTTAAAACTTTTTTTTGCATTGATCCATGTCCCCTGGGGCAGGACCCAGGTCCCCAAACACTTTTTATGACAATAACTTGCATATAAGCCTTTAAAATTAGCACTTTTGATTTCTCCCATAGACTTTTAAAGGGTGTTCCGCGGCATTCAAATTTGCCGCGAACACCCCAAATTGTTCGCTGTTCGGCGAACTTGCGAACAGCCAATGTTCGAGTCGAACATGAGTTCGACTCGAACTCGAAGCTCATCCCTACTAAAGAGCTATCAAGTTGTATGAACATAAATGTTTCATGTGTTATTTCTATACTGTACTGTCGTTGAATAGTCAAAAATCCTTGTCCATTTTCCTGATAAAGCCTTCCTGGCGAAACATGTTGAAATTTGTGGACGTGGTTATGATCAGAATTTTTGTGATTACAGTTCTTTCTCTTCATTTGTCAATATTGGGTTGAGGATGTTTACCTTTGACTATGAATGTAAAACTGTTTTCACATTTTATAGTTTTTTTTGTAAAACTGTCTTAATAAATATTGGTATAATTTTATAATTGATAGTGTTCTTCCATATATTGGGTGTACCTTTAAAGTCCCACTTTCTACATACATTTTTGCTTTATTATTTTTAGGGATGTTGGTACATAAAAAATGTTTCCAGTACTTCTGGAAAATTGATCTCTACCCATTTCGCTCGTCATATTCCAAATGCATATTTGATGTCAGTGTAAACATTTCCCCTTTGATTCTCTAGGAGATTACATGCTTTGACTACAGCACACAACTCCGCTTCCTGTGCTGACATCTGGGGTATCAATGCTCCCTGGTGTAAAATGGTGTCTGTAGTGGTTACAGTAAACCCTGTGTATGGCTGACCATCATCAGTGTAAAATCTGGAACTATCTGCGAATAAGTGTGTGTCGCAATCTGATAAAGGCTCATCTTTTGCTGGTGTGACAGAGGCCCTTTCTACCTCCATCAGAGCCATACAATTATGAGAAAAACTCTCAGGCTCTGCATCAGTGCCATTTGTTGCATCTTCCTCATCAATTATAGGAAGAAGATTATCCGGATTTAAAGTAACACATCGTTTGATTGTAAAAATCGATGGAGCAAATAGAGCAGACTGGTACTAGTCAAATCTACTGGCAGACACATGTGTGTTATTTACTTGATTCATGATTTTCTGTACTGCATGTGGCACATACAGGATCAGAGCAGAATCTAGTATAAGCTTAGTTACTTTGTCTAGCAGCAAAATGTAGGCTGCTATGGCTCGCATACAACTGGGGGAGCCTTTGATGACCGGGTCTAATGAGGCTGATACATACATCACAGCCCTCTGTTTGTCTCATGTACAGTGGCTGGGTGAGTACACCTGCAGCAAATCCATTGACTTCATGACAGAACATTAAGAAAGTCCAATTCCCCATATACACGATTGGACTTTCCGACAACAAAACTGTGGATTTTTGTTCGAAGGATGTTGGCTCCAACTTGTCTTGCATACACACGGTCACACAAATGTTGGCCAACAATTATGAACGTAGTGACGTACAAGACGTATGTGATATCTCCATTACAAATGCTAGTTATATCTCCGGCTCGTACTTGATTCCGAGCATGCGTGAACTTTTGTCCGATGGACACACGATCGGAAAGTCCGACAACAAACATTTGTTGGCGGAAAATTTGAGAACCTGCTAGCCAACATTTGTTCGTGGAAAGTCTGACAACAAATGTTTGATGGAGCATAAACACGGTCTGACTTTCCGCCAACAAGCACACATCCATTATTTGTTGTCGGAAAATCTGATCATGTGTATGGGGCATTAGTATAGTCAGGAAGTACAATGGTGGGAGCTTCAGACAAAATTTGAATAAGCTACTTCATCTGCAATTCATTGTCCCATGTGAGTTTGAAAGGGTTTCTAGTGGTAGCCTCATATAGAGGAGCCATAAGTTCAGATGCATTTGGAATCCAGGCTCTACAATATCCCACTAACCCCAGGAAGGCACGTAGTTGCCGTACATTTCTTGCCTTTTCAAATTTTTTCAAATTTTTGAGTTTTAACTCAATCTGGGGTTAGGTGACAGATTCCATGTGAAATGCAGTGACCCAGGAAGATCACTTTCTCTTGGCAGTATTGTAGCTTATCTTTGCTAACTTTGTTGTTACTGTTATAGAGAAACATGAGAAGGCTTACTGTTTCTCTGCTACAAATGTCCGTTGTATCAGAACAAATAAGCAAATCGTCTATGTACTGAAGCAAAACTGTGTTTGCGTGTGAGGGGGACCATTGGTCCAATACTTGCTTCAATGCAGTATTAAATTCAGAGGGGCTACTCACACAGCCTTGGGACAATCTTGTCAATGCTAACTTTTGGGCATCATGGGTAAATGAAAAAAGGTGCCAGCAATCTGGGTTCAGGGGCACAGAAAACAAAGCATTTGCAAGATCAATCACTGTAAAGCAGGTGCTGGAGGCAGGTATTCCCCTTAGTAAAGTGCGGGGGTTGGGCACGATTGGGGTATCTGCCTCAATTATATTGTTAATGGCTCTCAAATCATGCACCATGCAGTATGTCACCTGCCCACACTTCTTGTCTGGCTTTTTTGCAATTAGGAACAGGGGTGTATTGGCTTGGGACCTAATTGGTACAACAACCAGTGCTGCTTTCAGTTGAGTGATTTGATCCTTTATCCTCTCAGTCTGAGCAATACTCAGTGGGTACTGTTTAATCTGTGGGAGATGGGCTCCTGGTTTAATTTTTATCATGACTGGGGTGCAATCCAGCAAACCTACATCATATTTGCTGGTGGCCCATAAATCAGTGGGAATCCCTTTCAATTCTGGTTGAAATGGGTGAGTGAAGTCTTGGATTAAAAAATACTTCACAGGCAGAATTTAAAACTTCTCCTGACAGACTACTGACCACTTGGACTCCTGTAGGAGTGTAGTCTGTGTTTGCTAAAATTTGGTTCAAAATGTCAGCTCCCAAAAGATTGGTAGGAACTGTGTCTGAAACTAACACTTTAGTGACAATTTCTGTTTGTTGTCCAAGCCTGAATTTAAGTGGCTTGGACTCAACCAAATCAGTAGAGGTCCCGGTTAGGCCAACACCAGAGATAACATTTGAAGATAATAATCCCGGAGGTAAGTCCTCTATATTAAAAACACTTTGGCTTACACCAGTATCTATTAAACAGGTTAATTCTGTTTCTCCTCCAGGATAGGGGAGTTCTTGTAAAAATACTTTTACTCTGGCCTCGGGACCATTGTCTCCCCTATTTAACATGATTGATACTGGTATGCCATTTTCCTATGCCTGATCCACTGCTTTTGGCAGAGAACTAGGATCAGCATGAGGTGCCTCTAGCTTCTTTCCAGTCTATGGTCAGGAAGATGGCAGAATTTGGCTATGTGTCCTTCCCCATTACAATTGTAGCATATAATTGGTCCCCGATTGCCATGATTTCTGAAATTGCCTTTGCCTCTTCCTTTTCCTCTCTGCTTCCCCATGTACATAACCTTGGGTTTGCTGTCTTTTTGGTTAATCCTGTTTTCTATGGATAACAGGATAGGCAGGAGGTCTCGAATAGACATATTGCCTGCCTCAGGCCTTGCTGTGAACAACATTTCTTTCAACTTGGGTATTAAACCATTGAGAAACCTTTGTTTCACCAGTTGTGTAGATGGACTTGCCGTTTCTCCCGCCTTCTCTTCCTCTATTTTAAGGCTTGCTTCCTTGGCCATATCGCTTAACAGCCTCCAATAAGGCCCTGCTGATTCCTCTTTCTCTTGCTTAGCATTCATAAATTCAGCATGTATGGTTTGTCCATATATTTGGGGCATTTTTTTCTTCAATTTCTCACAAACCTCTTATCAAGCTTTTTGGCGTGTACACCACATTCTTTAAGTATATAGCCAGACCTGACTTTGGCTCTTATTTCTTGGGGACTAAAAGGTACACACCATTTAATTTGAGACTTACTGTCAACAGTATTACCTTCAAAAACAAATTGGGTTCTGACAGGATAAACTGCAACAGATTACTCTGTGACCGGGGCAGAAGGGGTGGCGTCTCCCTTTCTTCTCTCTTCATCTTGCTGCCACAATTTGGAAATGATGGTTTGCTCCAGAAGTTCAGACTCTATCTCTCTTTCTCAGGCCAAAGCCTTAAGTTCAGAGAGATTTAGTTTTGCATATGTGCCTTTTGATTTATGCCAATCATCTGTTTCTAGGATACAAGCCAAATCGCTCTTTGTAGGTTGATATGGGGCTGTTAAACCTTTGCTCTCTACTATATTGCCCAGCTCATCTTTTGTGTGTTCCATGTAATCTAATTCTTGTGCTTTTATGGGTGGACCCCTTAAAGCCAAACTGGCAGCCACATAAGGTGGGGGTCCTCCTCTACAGAGTCTTACGGCCAATCGTATTAAGCTTGGCCAGTACTTTTATTAAACATCTTTGTCAAGCCAGTTTGATTTGCTACGTTAGCTTCTGTCTACTATTTGCAAGCTATTCTCCACATTCCTTCACTGCACAGTAGTGGGCCATAGTCATGCAGAAAAGCTTGCCATACTTGTAAATCAAAAGTCCCTTCAGATTTTAAAGGTTTAGCTGTTCCCTTTGTCCATTCTATCAATTTATCTAGGGGCTTAGTATAGGCGGAACCGTACATTCGGTTCATATATTCTCTAGCGCTCATCTTGTGCTGGGCATTTTCTGAAGGCCTCTCACCCTTCATTCCCTTACTTAAATTTAATGCCCATAATGACTGGCCAGGCTTCTCTACTTGTGCCTGTATCCGCTTGCCTCTAAAACAAATAGTACAGCAAATCTGCAGATTTACAAGAATAGTCTCCACTTATCTACGTATCTAGAAAGGGTTTATGACAATAGACAAAACACTCATTAAGAGACACTCCTCATCTCTTCTCTTCTCTGTGGGTTTTATCTGACCCTACCATGCGCCTCTGACCCAGGTCGCCCACAAGGAGTCAACGCAGGGAACAGCAGAGGATTGTCCCTATCCACACACAGTCCAACCCATGAAGGAGGACACAAACACGTTCACACACACGCGTTACCCAACCAGAAAGGTCAGAGAGTGGTCTGGTCTCCTTGAGAACAGACAGATAGGATACATAGGAAAGGAAGAAATATAGCAAGGTTAAGGACTGCTTAACTAGCCAGCATTTAGAAGTCTGCTTTCCCGATGATCCCGATCAAAGCGCGGTTCCTTCTGGAGACTCTGCCAAACTCTTGATATGACTCGCCAAAACTGTTATGGAATAATTCCTGATTGGGACTCTAAAAACAGAAGTTAATACTGCAGCTGCAGGTACAGATTCACAGGACGCAATCACTGTGTTTAAATTGTCCGTTCAGTGCCAAAATGTATTATTACATGTTATTTTATACATAGATAAGAAAGGGGTGGTGTGAGATGTTTTTAAAACCTAACAAATAGAAATATATTATTAAAAGCTAGCGAATAGAACACTTGCAAATGTAAAACCTCGCAAGGGGAGGGGGAAGTAAAGACAGAGAGAGAGAGCTTCTAGCAAAAGATGTGTCTGTGTGTTAGGTGAAGGTTACAGAACACATTTCAACAGTGCGAACAAAATGGAGTCTCTTGTGCCTAAATGAACAATATAGTGAATGTCCATGTCATTATTAACAAAACACTTTTTAGTACTGTATTTAGCAGATCAAAAGGTAGCAAGTAAGAGACATTAAATGTGAAAAACAAGTGATTTAAATAAAACACTCTTTCACTATTACGCCAAAGAAAAAGTGAGAAAACAAGGAAAGAATTGATGAATGGAACAAATGACAAAAAAACAAAAAGCATCTGCTTATAAGAACAAAGGAATAGTAAACATATTCACTAAAAATTGAAATTTAAAAATGAACTACAGTGCTAAAAGCTAGAATAATTCATTAGAAATAGCGAAAAGTCATCAACATCAAAATATTAGAATGTAAATATCTTGAGGCCAACAAAGTAAGCCCCAGAAAAAATGGTGTAGAAAATTAAAAATCAATGAATGAAAGTCCATGAAACAGTCACACAAATGATGCAGAAAGATTATTATTATTATTATTATACGAGATTTATATAGCGCCAACAGTTTACTCAGCGCTTTACAATGTATAAGGGGGACAACACAATTACAGTACAGTTCAATACAAAAGGTACAGGAGGGCCCTGCTCATAGAGCTTACATTCTAAAGGGAGGGGGTGGTGGTACAAAAGGTAATAGCTGCAAAGAATGATTTGATGGGGGTGGCTCAGGGACAGTTATGTGGGTGTGGGATAGGCTTCCCTGAATAAATGAGTTTTCAAGGATCTCCTAAAGGTGGACAGGGGGCAGGGAAAGATGCCCAAATAGTGTAAGCAATCCTCCAAATCTTCACACAACAATCTTCAACAATCTTCAAACAACAAATATCTTGAGGCCAACAAAGTAAGCCCCAGAAAAAATGGTGTAGAAAATAAAAAATCAGTGAACGAAAGTCCATGAAACAGTTACACAAATGATGCATAAAGATGCCCAAATAGTGTAATCATCCAAAGAGTGATGAGATCTTCACCCAACACTGTGAGTGTAACAAACACCTCTCCCTGTCAGTAATGAACTTACCAAAGGTAGTTGCCTCACACTCGCGTGTTTGGCAGCAGAGAAGTTACTTGTATAGGGTTAACAACTTGAATACGCCACTCTCCAACTGGTACAATCAGGGTGTAGCACACTCACATAGAGTGGAGATAAAAGAAAGCTCCACTAGTGTGATAACATCTAAAACCATAGTCAATTTATTGTAAAATCTTCAATTATTGCACTTACAAAGTTCACATGTATAATGAGCACTGGAAAAGACGTAACCTAGATCGCTGAGGCGAAGATGAACCACAAACAGCAGGCAATGTCTCACCATGCTAAAAATTCAGCCAGAGCGCATCTCATGATATCAGACCAATCCTTCTAGTTGCCGTACAGCCACATTTCTTTGTATGATGAAAATTCAGCCAGAGCATCTCTCGTAATATCAGAGCAATCCTTCTAGTTGCCGTACAACCACGTCCCTTTGGGATGTGGCTGTACGGCAACTAGAAGGATTGCTCTGATATCACGAGAGATGCTCTGACTGAATTTACAGCATGGTGAGACATTGCCTGCTGTTTGTGGTCCATCTTCACCTTAGAGCTCTAGCTAACATATTTTCCAATGCTTATTATACATGTGAACATTGTAAGTGCAATAATTGAAGATTTTACAATAAATTGACTATGGTTTTAGACGTTATCACACTAGTGGAGCTTTCTTTTATCTGCCCTCTATGTGAGTGTGTTACACCTTGATTGTACCAGTTGGAGAGTGGCATATTCAAGTTATTAACCCTATAGGGGTAACTGCTCTTCTGCCAAACATGCCAGTGTGAGGCAACTACCTTTGGTGAGTTCATTACTGACGGGAGAGGTGTTTGTTACACTCACGCTGTTCTGTGAAGATCTCATCACTCTTTGGATGATCGCTTACACTATTTGGGCATCTTTATGCATCATTTGTGTAACTGTTTCATGGACTTTCGTTCACTGATTTTTTATTTTCTACACCATTTTTTCTGGGGCTTACTTTGTTGGCCTCAAGATATTCACATTGTAATATTGTGATGTTGAGGACTTTTTGCTATTTCTAATGAATTGTTCTAGCTTTTAGCGCTGCTGTTCACTTTTAAAAGTAAGAGTCATTGTTAGGTTTTACACTTTCTGAGCAACTGAAAAATGTCCCTAGGGGCACTTTTTTTTTACAAATGACCCACTACTGAGGCTTGTTTTTAAATATCAAGAGGTAGGTGCCATTGGTTCCCAGAGTAACAGATTTGAATTTTACATGAATGATCCACAAATTGCATGCTATGGGTAATACCATTATTCTTCCCTTTGTTTACAATTTAATATCGTGCATTTAAGTCCATTTTAAAAAAAGAATGATACTTACCCCAGTGTATTTTTTTAAAGTCATTTTAGTTTAATTTTAGCAACAAAAGCAGAAATACCAGAAAGTACTGGAGCAGAAGTTCATTTTTGTTTTCCTTTCAGTGAGTTAATAGTGCAGTGGAGAACACTTAAGCTCCATTTATTTCTGTGGAATTTGGCAAGCGTTGATATTTGGGGCTTTTGTTTCCCAAAGTGAGATACAGAATGGAATATTATGGGTCATGTTTTTATTAAACTATTTTTATTGCTGGTAGTATTGTTCCCTGAACATTGCAAGTTTTATGTTGACATATAGTATTTCATCTGAATTCACGTAATCAAATTGTGTTTTACAGTGTCTGTCTAGCAATGAACAATGTGCAAAGTAATGATAGATAGATAGATAGATAGATAGATAGATAGATAGATAGATAGATAGATAGATAGATAGATAGATAGATAGATAGATTATATATATAAATATCTTTAGGGAAAAGGGGAAAGAGTAGATGTTTGTCTACCTTTCTTTATTGATTCCATATAGGATCCCACCAGCTTTGGTCAAGAGAATTAAATTAGTTGGGTTAATTACAATGAAAAAAAAAAAACTTACATAGATGGTAAACAAATATTTAACAGAATTTACAGTTTATGTGGATGGACCTCTATCAGATGTACATATCCTGGCAATTTTTCACTATTATTTTTTTTTCAGAAGTACTCAAGCTCGATCAGGCTGTATGGGAATCATATGTGAACAGAATTTTTGAATACAGTCAAAAATGAATGATGGCATTGTTGTCTAGACACTGACTTCGCCATTCCAAGGCATTTGTTGGGGGTAATTTCCTTGCTCAAAATCAAATCCTTAGGCTACTTTTTTGCAGGTTACCCATTATTTTGATGTATTCATTTCCTCCTCTATTTTTACAAGCCTTCCAAAGCATGCTGCAAAGAAGCATCCTGAATAGAATGATGCTGTGACCACTATGCTTTACAGTGGGGAAGGTTTTCTCATAGACTGCAGGTTTACTTTAAGGATTTTACACTGTATTTTTATGTATTCATTTTACCCTGTACTCTTACAAGCCTTCCAAGGCATGCTGCAAATGGTGTGCATGGTAATTTGCAGCATGCCTTGGAAGGCTTGTAAGAGACAGTATGATGCTGAGATCACTATGATTTACAGTAGGAATGCATGTTTATGTATTTTATTATATTATTATATTTATAAAAGGGATTTGCCCTTTATAAAATAATCTAGAGTGGGTTACTGGGGACAAAGAGAAAGCAAATGTATTAAATACCTTCATTAGCTCTGAGTATACAAAGGAGCATGGGTGAGCTCGAGTCCTTAATGGGGATAGTGTTGACAGCCCCAAATGATCCACAATGGCTCAAAACTGACATGGTCCAGAGACATTTAGACAAATTAAAGTTGAATAAAGCACCTGGATCAGATGGCATACACCCAAAGGTCCCCAATTAGTTAATCTCTGTTATATCTCAGACATTGTTTCTAATTTTTAGAGATGCTTTAAAGACTGGCATGGTACCACTGGATTGGCATAAGGCCAATATAATGCCTATATTTAAAAATTGATCAAAGTCTTTACCAAGTAACTACAGACTGGTTGGTTTAACTTTTATATTTAGGAAGATACTTGAGAGTTTAATAAAAGATCACATAGAAAAGTGTTTTTGCTGGAAAATAATATTTTAAGCAAAAGTCAGCATGGATTCATGAAACATTTAGGTTGTCAAACATATCTGATTTCTTTTTTTGAGGAGGTAAGCAAAAACTTAAAAAAGGCAAATGAGTAGCTGTGGATATAGTTTACTTGGATTTCCCCAAGGCATTGGACACCGTTCCCCACACACACATATAGTGTAAGTTAAAATCTACAGGCTTAGAAAATTCAGCTCGTAAATGGGTAGAAAACTGGCTAAAATTCAGCATTTAGAGACTAGTGTTTATTGATTCATACCAAGGTTTTTAGTGGTGTACCTCAGGGTTCAGTGTTGGTACTAGTGGATACCTGTCCATTTGGGGTGCAGGGGTGCCGCCCACCTAATTCATGCACCCAGCCCCTAATCTATATGCATAGTGCCAGACGCATGGATTTCAATAGAGTTTTTTTTAAGCACATGATTAGAGCCTGAGGCTTTGCTATAATGTAAAGTAGTAAGTATACGGCTTGTATAACAGTGTAGATTTGCTGTCCCCTCAAAATAATTCAACACACAGCCATATGTCTAAACCGCTGGCAACATTTTCACCCCTAAGTGAAAATGTCCAAATTTGGCCCAATTAGCCATTTTCCTTCTCCGGTGTCATGTGAATTGTTATGCCCTGTACACACGGTCAGATTTTCCAACGGAAAAAGTGCGATCGGATTGTGTTGTCAGAAATTCCGATCGCACGTGGGCTCCATCAGACTTTTTCCGTCGAAATGTCCGACACACAAAGTTTGAGAGCAAGCTATAAAATTTTCCAACAACAAAATCCGTTCGCGTAAATTCCAACCGTATGTGGACAATTCCAACACACAAAGTGCCACGCATGCTCAGAATAAATTAAGAGACGAAAGCTATTGGCTACTGCCCCATTTATAGTCCCGGCGTACGTGTTTTTATGTCACCACGTTCAGAACGATCGGATTTTCTGACAACTTTGTGCGACCATGTGTATGCAAGACAAGTTTGAGCCAACATCCGTCAGAAAAAATCCACAAACAAAACAAATGGATTTTGTTGTCAGAATGTCCGATCAATGTCCGATCGTGTGCACAGGGCATTAGTGTTGCAAGGTCTCAGGTGTGAATGGGGAGCAAGTCTGTTTAATTTGGTGTTATCGCTCATACTCTCTCATACTGGGCACTGGAAGTTCAACATGGCACCTCATGGCAAAGAACTCTTTGAGGATCTGAAAAAAGAATTGTTGCTGTACATTAAGATGGCCTAGGCTATAAAAAGATTGCCAAGACCCTGAAATTTGGCTGCAGCATGGTGGCCAAGACCATACAGCGGTTTAACAGGACAGGTTCCACTCAGAACAGGCCTCGCCATGGTCAACCAAATAAGTTGAGTGTACGTGCTCAGTGTCATATCCAGAGGTTGTCTTTGGGAAATAGACATATGAGTGCTGCCAGCATTGCTGCAGAGGTTGAAGGACTGGGGGGTTAGCCTGTCAGTGCTCAGACCATATGCCACACACTGCATCAATTTGATCTGCATGGCTGTCATCCCAGAAGGAAGTCGCTTCTAAATATGATGCACAAGAAAGCCTGCAAACAGATTGCTGAAGACTAAGGACATGGATTACTGGATTAACCATGTCCTGTGGTCTGATGAGACCAAGATAAACGTATTTGGTTCAGCTGGTATCAAGCGTGTGTGGTGGCAACCAGGTGAGGAGTACAAAGACAAGTGTATCTTGCCTACAGTCAAGCATGATGGTGGGAGTGTCATGTCTGGGGCTGCATGAGTGCTGTCAGCACTGGGGAGCTACAGTTCATTGAGGGAACCATGAATGCCAACATGTACTGTGACATACTGAAGCAAAGCATGATCCCCTCCCTTCAGAGACTGGGCCGCAGGGCAGTATTCCAACATGATAACGACCCCAAACACACCTCCAAGACAACCACTACCTTCCTAAAGAAGCTGAGGGTAAAGATGATGGACTGGCCAAGCATGTCTCCAGACCTAAACCCTATTGAGTATATTGGGGGCATCCTCAAACAGAAGGTGGAGGAGCGCAAGGTCTCTAACATCCATCAGCCCTGTGATGTTGTCATTGAGGAGTGGAAGAAGACTCCAGTAGCAATCTGTGAAGCTCTGGTGAACTCCATGCCCAAGAGGGTTAAGGCAGTGCTGGAAAATAATGGTGGCCACACAAAATATTGACACTTTGGGTCCAATTTGGACATTTTCAGGGGTGTACTCACTTTTGTTCCCAGTGGTTTAGACATTAATGGCTGTGTGTTGAGTTATTTTGAGGGGACAGCAAATTTACACTGTTATACAAGCTGTACACTCACTACTTTACATTGTAGCAAAGTGTAATTTCTTCAGTGTTGTCACAAAAGTGTTGTTCTAAAAATGTGAGGGGTGTACTCACTTTTGTGAGATACTGTAAATACACTAAACTGCCTGCACACCACTAACTAACCTGTGTCCAGCTAACATTCTCTCAATCATAACACTATTTATGGCCACCGTGTAAGCAGCCTTATATAGTGTGGGATGTGGACTTAGCCCCCTGAGCCATGATTGGGTAAAGGCACCCTACAATTTAAAATGTATTATTTCTGGGGGGGGGGGCATGTTAACCACGCTGTAGTATGGCCACTTTGTAACAGAGCTCTCCTCCAGTGCTGGGGGAATGGAAATAGAGTTGTGCCTCTGCACATCTGTCTGAGGCACTTCCAGCTCTTCATGCATCAGGACATTAAGTGCTGTGACCCACAAGAACAAAGAACTGCCCCAGCCTCAGAAACTGTCATAATTCTTCTCTCCGACCTCTGATACATAAAAATGTCATGGTGGCCACTTCATGCAGGCTACAGTAGGCTTCTCACCTGGGTCCCACAGTCCGGTGTCATCTCCATACCAAAGCACCCTGCACTCCCTCCACAAGGAGCCCAGCTAAATTGAAGCCTAGAATGGCACAACCTAAGGACACAGATAAAGCAGCTGACAAAAAGGTGAGCACATGTAATGCTTCTTTGGATGGTACCAGAGAACTAATTGATCCTATCACTGCTTTCCCAACTGCAAATCATCCTATTTTAGGCACCACTAAAAAATATATTCCTGTGTCACTGCATTCTTCCTTAAATTCAGATATGATGACATGTATGCAGCAGTTTAAAGCAGAAGTACATGACTTATTTGGACAGTTTGCTTCCTCATTTAATATACTGGTAGATGCTTATAAGGAAAAATATGAGGACTAATCTTGGCCTAAATCTAAGAGGGTGAACATAGAGGATAGTTCCCACTGTAACAACCTTAAGATACATGGCGTTCCTGAAACTATATAACTCGCACAATTACCCAAATATGTCCAGATGCAGTGGCGTATCGTGGGGGGTGCGGGGGGTGCCGTGGCCCCGGGCGCGACATTTAGGAGGGCGCAATTTCGTGCCAGTAGTGTCACTACTGGCTGCCTCCTCCTAATTTAATTTCCTGTGTCCCCCGCGCTCCGCCGCCATGTCCAGTGTTTGGCGCCCTGTGATTGGGTGTATGGGGGTCATGTGCGGCGTGGGGCTGGCCTATCCGCGATCACGGTTGCTCCTTAAGTCCCGCCTCCGCACATGACCCCCATACGCCCAATCACAGTGCGCCGGGAAACACTGAATATGGCGGCCGGAGCGCAGGGGAGAGGAGCACTGGAGAGTGTGAGCCGCCGGGGCCACTGTCTTCTTCTTCTCCTCCTCCTCCTATCCTCCAGACCGATGCAAGACAAGAAGGTGAGGAGGGGGGGCGGGGGGGAGAGAAGAGACAGGCGCCGTATATTTAGTGTCAGTATAGGAAGATTAGGCAGGACAGTATAGTGTGTAGTGTAGTGGACAGTGTAGTGTAGTGGTCAGTGTAGTGTAGTGGTCAGTGTAGTGTAGTGGACAGTGTAGTGGTCAGTGTAGTGTAGTGGACAGTGTAGTGTAGTGGTCAGTGTAGTGTAGTGGTCAGTGTAGTATAGTGGTCAGTGTAGTGTAGTGGTCAGTGTAGTGAAGTGGTCAGTGTAGTGTAGTGGACAGTGTAGTGGTCAGTGTAGTGTAGTGGTCAGTGTAGTGTAGTGGACAGTGTAGTGGTCAGTGTAGTGTAGTGGACAGTGTAGTATAGTGGACAGTGTAGTATAGTGGTCAGTGTAGTGGACATTGTAGTGTAGTGGTCAGTGTGGTGGTCAGTGTAGTGTAGTGGACAGTGTAGTGTAGTGGACAGTGTAGTGGTCAGTGTAGTGTAGTGGTAAGTGTAGTGTAGTGGACAGTGTAGTGTAGTGGACAGTGTAGTGTAGTGGACAGTGTAGTGGTCAGTATAGTGTAGTGGTCAGTATAGTGTAGTGGTCAGTGTAGTGTAGAGGACAGTGTAGTATAGTGGACAGTGTAGTATAGTGGTCAGTGTAGTGTAGTGGACAGTGTAGTATAGTGGACAGTGTAGTGTAGTGGACAGTGTAGTGTAGTAGACAGTGTAGTATAGTGGTCAATGTAGTGTAGTGGTCAGTGTAGTGTAGTGAACAGTGTAGTAGACAGTGTAGTGGACAGTGTAGTGGTCAGCATAGTGTAGTGGTCAGTATAGTGTAGTGGACAGTGTAGTGTAGTGGACAGTGTAGTATAGTGGTCAGTGTAGTGTAGTGGTAAGTGTAGTGTAGTGGACAGTGTAGTATAGTGGACAGTGTAGTATAGTGGTCAGTGTAGTGGACAGTGTAGTGTAGTGGTCAGTGTAGTGTAGTGGACAGTGTAGTGGTTAGTGTAGTGTAGTGGACAGTGTAGTGTAGTGGACAGTGTAGTATAGTGGTCAGTGTAGTGTAGTGGTAGGTGTAGTGTAGTGGACAGTGTAGTATAGTGGTCAGTGTAGTGTAGTGGACAGTGTAGTGGACAGTGTAGAGTAGTAGAAAGTGTAGTGGTCAGTATAGTGTAGTGGTCAGTGTAGTGTAGTGGACAGTGTAATGTAGTGGACAGTGTAGTGTAGTGGTCAGTGTAGTGTAGTGGTCAGTGTAGTGGACAGTGTAGTATAGTGGACAGTGTAGTGTAGTGGACAGTGTAGTATAGTGGACAGTGTAGTGTAGTGGACAGTGTAGTGTAGTGGTCAGTGTAGTATAGTGGTCAGTGTAGTGTAGTGGACAGTGTAGTGTAGTGGTCAGTGTAGTGGTCAGTGTAGTGTAGTGGACAGTGTAGTGGTCAGTGTAGTGTAGTGGTCAGTGTAGTGGTCAGTGTAGTGTAGTGGACAGTGTAGTGTAGTATAGTGGACAGTGTAGTATTGTAGTCTGTATAGTGTAGTGGTCAGTGTAGTGGTCAGTGTAGTATTGTAGTCTGTATAGTGTAGTGGTCAGTGTAGTATTGTAGTCTGTATGGTGTAGTGGTCAGTGTAGTGGTCAGTGTAGTATTGTAGTCTGTATAGTGTAGTGGTCAGTGTAGTATTGTGGTCTGTATAGTGTAGTGGTCAGTGTAGTATAGTGGACAGTGTAGTGGTCAGTATAGTGTAGTGGACAGTGTAGTATTGTAGTCAGTATAGTGTAGTGGACAGTGTAGTGGTCAGTGTAGTGTAGTGGACAGTGTAGTATAGTGGTCAGTGTAGTGTAGTGGACAGTGTAGTATTGTGGTCAGTATAGTGTAGTGGTCAGTATAATGTAGTGGTCAGTGTAGTATAGTGGACAGTGTAGTGTAGTGGTCAGTGTAGTATTGTGGTCTGTATAGTGGTCAGTGTAGTGTAGTGGTCAGTGTAGTGTAGTAGACAGTGTAGTATAGTGGTTAGTGTAGTGGAGTGGAGTGGACAGTATAGTGGTCAGTGTAGTGTAGTTCTCAGTGTAGTGGTCAGTATAGTGGACAGTATAGTGGTTAGTGTAGTGGTCAGTGTAGTGTAGAGGACAGTGTAATGGTCACTGTAGTGTAGTTCTCAGTGTAGTATAGTGGTCAGTATAGTGCAGTGGACAGTGTAGTTCTCAGTATAGTGGTCAGTGTAGTGTAGTGGACACTATAGTGGTCAGTGTAGTATAGGGGTCAGTGTAGTGGACAGTATAGTGGTCAGTGTAGTTCTTAGTGTAGTGGACAGTATAGTATAGTGGTCAGTGTAGTTCTTAGTGTAGTGGACAGTATAGTATAGTGGTCAGTGTAGTGTGTAATGGTTAATATAGGAATCAGGTAGGTCAGTACTATTGTATTTGAAGGGACTCGGGGAGTGATAAAAGTCCGCAGGTTAGGGGGGGGGCGCAAATTACTTGCCTAGCCCCGGGTGCTGACAACCCACGCTACGCCACTGTCCAGATGTTCTATACTGTTTCTTGTTTTCTATCGCAGAAGCAGAATTGGTCATTAATAGAGTACATACCATTCCTAAACCTTCTCATCTATCCAGTAATATACCCTAGGATATGCTTTTACTTGTATGCTTTTACTATGTAAAAGAGGGAGTGTTAGAAAGTTTTCTGGTATTTGACTGAATTCTGAAGCAATACTCAGTATGCAAGTTTTTCCTGGTCTTTCTCAGCATACTTTACAGATGTGCAAAAACCTGATACCAATCACTAGGGATAAGCTTCGAGTTTGAGTCAAACTCATGTTCGACTCGAACATGGAAACATGTGCCCCTTTACAGGCATACTATAGACACCCCCCTGGTACGAAATTTAAAGGAATATTACACTTTTATTGTTTCACTTTAAGCATTATTAAAATCACTGCTCCCGAAAAAACGGCCGTTTTTAAAACTTTTTTTGCATTGATCCATGTCCCCTGGGGCAGGACCCAGGTCCCCAAACACTTTTTATGACAATACCATGCATATAAGCCTTTAAAATTAGCACTTTTGATCATTCATGTTCGTGTCCCATAGACTTTAAGGGTGTTCGCGTGTTTGAACACATTTTTTGCCTGTTCGCAAGTTCTGGTGCAAACCGAACAGGGGGGGTTCGGCTCATCTCTACCAATCACTAAGACCTTAAGAAATAACAAGATCCTTTACTGTGGGGGTACCCTACCAAGCTTATCATTACAAGTAACATCACTATGGGGGTTATTTACAAAAGGCAAATCCACTTTGCACTACTAATGCAAACTACAAGTGCAAAGTGCACTTGAAATTGCACTGAAAGTGCACTTGGAAGTGCAGTCGCTGTAAATCTGAGGGGTAGATCTGAAATGAGGGGAAGTTCTGCTGATTTTATCATCAAATCACGTGCAAGCTAAAACGCTGTTTTTTATTTTCCTTGCATGTCTCCTTGGATCTACAGCGACTGCACTTCCAAGTGCACTTTCACTTCAATTTCAAGTGCACTTTGCACTTGTAGTTTGCACTTGATTTGCCTTTAGTAAATAACCCCCAGTGTCCTTTATTTCTGCTATGGTGGATGGCCTTAAACTTCTTCACAAATGGGAGATTCTTTTTCCAGAGGCATCATCTTCTTATCACATTCAACGTCTCCACCAACTCTCTCATCAGAATGGGAAGTAGTGACCCATAAGCACTAAGGAAAAAGTCCTCTCATGGAGGCACATGAATACTTTGAACTACTTATCACTTAGCATTTTGCCCCAAGCTGATGAAGCTATTACCAACTTGTTCTATTTCCCCAATATTTATGCGCAGTTCATACTGCATCTGGTTTCTTATAGGGATCCTTTCTATCTACATAACTTTTACCTCCTGTGCTTGTCCTACAATATGGACTCTGCTTTTTTGTTTTTCTTGTTCTTTTTACTTTCTACAGTACAGAATCTACTTCACTCTCATAGCCATGGTAACTTTCTACCTCAAAAAAACACACACACAATCTCTTGCCAGGGAGGTATATCCTCTGCATGCTGGACTACCCATCATTTATTGTAAGTTCTCAGTTATTTTTTGGAGTTTGTTACCAAAACGGAGTTTAAAGTAATTTCTCTTAATGTACATAGCTTGAATCATGCAGTCAAAAGACCCTCAATGTAGCAGGAAACACATACCCTTCATGATGGCATCCTTTGTATATAAGTCTCATTTTCAACCTAAAGCTAATCATTATTGCTCACATAAAGATTTTCCCTAGATTTTCCCTAGCTTTTCATGGAAAATTCCCCCACCACGTTTTTTCTTTACATTTGGTTGCATCTGCTGACACCACTTTCCCATTTTTTGGGGCTCAAAGACCTCTTACTGTGAATGCTTCGAAATCTAAAGACCACAGAGCACAGAATCATCTGGATCACCTCACCAAGCATTGAGTGTGACCTTTCTATTAGGAACAGTCATATTCCCTGCAGGCTTTCACCCCAGGTTGTCTGATCCCCTGATAGGGAACTTAGCAACCTTGCAGAAGTGAGTACACCATTGCATTTTACCTTCTTTTCCTATATTTCATCCAATTATTTGTTAACACCACTACACTATCAAGAACTCTTCCACGGCCTCTGTCTTTTTTCTTTTTTCCCCTTATCTTTGGGGGCACCCCAATTATCTATCAAGAAAAGGGAATACTAATTGCAATTAAAAACTCCTTCTTTGTGCTACGAAACTCAGTCTTGGATCCTGAAGGAAGGTTCATAATCCTTTGTGAGGTTAATGCAAAACCCTATACTTTGATAAATCAAACAGGGCACTCTTGTGTTCAGTGGAGACTTCAACAAATGCACCACCAATAGGATTGTAAGCATGCTATAGATTTCACCTTAGTCTTCTCTAGACATAAATCATACTCACATATTGATATGTTTGTTGTTGATAAGTGGCTCTTCCTCCACTATACATATCACATGGTCTGACCGTGCTGCTGTTTCCATTTTTTTCATGGTGGAGGAAAATGGTGTATTTATGGTGTTGTAATTCTTATATCATGAAACTCCCCCATAATACTGTTTTACTATCTCAACATCTCCAGGAATATTCTGCTATTACTGCTCCCTATGTGCCTAATCCATTTGAACTATGGCATGCCCATAAGGCATACATGTGAAAATATGTGCAAGGGCTAAATGCAAAAAAAAGCCAGCATATAACCATTCTTCTTCAAAGGACTTTTTCCAATTTGGCACTGTGTCGCTTTAACTGCTAATTGCGCGGTCATGCAATGCTGTACCCAAACGAAATTTGCATCCTTTTCTTCCCACAAATAGAGCTTTCGTTTGATGGTATTTGATCACCTCTGCCGTTTTTATTTTTTGAGCTATAAACGGAAAAAGAATGAAAATTTTGAAAAAAAATGATATTTTCTACTCTTTGTTATTAAAAAAAATCCAATAAACTCAATTTTAGTCACACATTTAGGCCAAAATGTATTCGGCCACATGTCTTTGGTAAAAAAAAAGTCAATAAGCGTATATTTATTGGTTTGCGCAAAAGTTATAGCGTCTACAAACTAGGGTACATTTTCTGGAATTTACACAGCTTTTAGTTTATGACTGCCTATGTCATTTCTTGAGGTGCTAAAATGGCAGGGCAGTACAAAACCCCCCCAAATGACCCCATTTTGGAAAGTAGACACCCCAAGGAAATTGCTGAGAGGCATGTTGAACCCATTGAATATTTTTTTTTGTCCCAAGTGATTGAATAATGACAAAAAAAAAATATTTACAAAAAGTTGTCACTAAATGATATATTGCTCACACAGGCCATGGGCCTGTGTGGAATTGCACCCCAAAATACATTCAGCTGCTTCTCCTGAGTACGGGGATACCACATGTGTGGGACTTTTTGGGAGCTTAGCCGCGTACTGGGCCCTGAAAACCAATCACCGCCTTCAGGATTTCTAAGGGCGTAAATTTTTGATTTCACTCCTCACTACCTATCACAGTTTTGAAGGCCATAAAATGCCCAGGTGGCACAAACCCCCCCCAAATGACCCCATTTTGGAAAGTAGACACCCCAAGCTATTTGCTGAGAGGCATGGTGAGTATTTTGCAGCTCTCATTTGTTTTTGAAAATGAAGAAAGACAAGAAAAAACATTTTTTTTTTCTTTTTTCAATTTGCAAAACTTTGTGACAAAAAGTGAGGTCTGCAAAATACTCACTGTACCTCTCAGCAAATAGCTTGGGGTGTCTACTTTCCAAAATGGGGTCATTTGGGGGGTTTTGTGCCACCTGGGCATTCCATGGCCTCCGAAACTGTGATAGGCAGTGAAGAGTGAAATCAAAAATTTACGCCCTTAGAAAACCTGAAGGCGGTGCTTGGTTTTCGGGGTCCCGTACGCGGCTAGGCTCCCAAAAAGTCTCACACATGTGGTATCCCCGTACTCAGGAGAAGCAACAGAATGTATTTTGGGGTGTAATTTCACATATTCCCATGGCATGTTTGAGCAATATATCATTTAGTGACAACTTTGTGCAAAAAAAAAAATGTGTCTCTTTCCCGCAACTTGTGTCACAATGTAAAATATTCCATGGACTCGACGTGACTCTCAGCAAATAGCTTGGGGTGTCTACTTTCCAAAATGGAGTCATTTGGGAGGGTTTTGAACTGTCCTGGCATTTTATGCACAACATTTAGAAGCTTATGTCACACATCACCCACTCATCTAACCACTTGAAGACACTTTTTGTTTACATGAAAAAATATTTTTTTTTTGCAAGAAAATTACTTTGAACCCCCAAACATTATATATTTTTTTTAAAGCAAATGCCCTACAGATTAAAATGGTGGGTGTTTCATTTTTTTTTTCACACAGTATTTGCGCAGCGATTTTTCGAACGCATTTTTGGGGGAAAAAACACACTTTTTTATATTTTAATGCACTAAAACACACTATATTGCCCAAATGTTTGATGAAATAAAAAAGATGATCTTAGGCTGAGTACATGGATACCAAACATGACATGCTTTAAAATTGCGCACAAACGTGCAGTGGCGACAAACTAAATACATTTTTAAAAGCCTTTAAAAGTCTTTACAGGTTACCACTTTAGATTTACAGAGGAGGTCTACTGCTAAAATTACTGCCCTCGATCTGATGTTCGCGGTGACACCTCACATGCATGCTGCAATTGCTGATTACAGTTGATGCCAGACCGACGCTTGCGTTCGCCTTTGCACGAAAGCAGAGGGGGACAGGGGTGCTTTTTTCTTTTTTTTTTCTTTATTATTTTTTTGCTTTTTTTTCTTATATTTAAACTGTTCCTTTCATTTTTTTTTAATCATTTTTATTGTTATCTCAGGGAATGTAAATATCCCCTATGATAGCAATAGGTAGTGACAGGTACTCTTTTTTGAAAAAATTGGGGTCTATTAGACCCTAGATCTCTCCTATGCCCTCAAAGCATCTGACCACACCAAGGTCGGTGTGATAAAATGCTTTCCCAATTTCCCAATGACGCTGTTTACATCCGGCGAAATCTAAGTCATGAAATGCTCGTAGCTTACGGTTTCTTAGGCCATAGAGATGTTTGGAGCCACTTTGGTCTCTGATCAGCTCTATGGTCAGCTGGCTGAATCACCGGCTGCATTCTCAGGTTCCCTGTTGAGACAGGAGAGCCAGAGAAAAACACGGAAGATGGTGGGGGGGCATTCCCTCCCACTGCTTGTAAAAGCAGTCTAGAGGCTAATTAGCCACTAGGATTGCTTTTACATGAAGGCAGACCGCTGGCTGAAAAGAATGATACCAAGATGATACCTAAACCTGCAGGCATCATTCTGGTATAATCACTCAAAGTTGTGAATGGCGTACCTGAAGACAAAAAAATGGTTAACAATAAAAGACAGTAAACGGTAAAGTATAAAAAAATTGCATACCTGAAAAGCAAACATGATAAAACATAATAACAATAAAACATTGCAGAATAGAATACAGTAAAAAAGAGCAGAACAATAGAGAGAGAATAGAGAGAGAGAGAACAATAAAACGACAACTATTTTTTTAAATTTTATATATATATTTTTTTGTTTTTTTTTACACTTTTTTTGTAACTAACTTTTATAACTGTAACCGGTTCCAGGTTCTGGTCTCTCAAAATGCGATGGCATCTTGGGAGACCCTGTGAAAGTGTGCCTAGTCTGTGCAATGCTGTACCCTACGCTAATACTCAACTAGTGAATGGTAGCGTTCAAAACATTCACCAATGCAAAGACCAGGATTGTCAGAACAGGAGGGATAATAATAGCGGGTGTCACGCATATATCCGCGCTTGCTGCAGACACGACATCTTTTTTGGGGGGGTTCGCTGGGTAGGGGTACTTGGGAGGACATAAAAATGCCTCTCATGCAGCCGACTGCATTTGGTTGGGGATGTGAATGGGGGAAGTACGGGCGCTGCAGAAGTGGTGGGTTCCCAATTAGGATTGGCGAATACAGCAGGAAGGGCACTATGGGCATGACAGGCCTGTGTTTGTCTTCTTCTTGGTGGCAGCAGGACACTACTTGTGCTTGCCACCTCACCAGCTTGAACTGCACTTATGGGACTCGCCACGTCACCACGTGTTACTGCAGTGCTGGTTTGACTATGACCGGGGTGTACTATACCACTAAGGGAGGCGTATGCTGCGTGCGTGGGTGTTAGCGGTACTGGCGCTAACCTGATGCTGCCTGGGGCTGGTGCTTGCCAGTTCACCGAAACGCTACCAAAAAAACTGTTAGCGATCAGGCCTGACTCTACGAACGCTGCAGTTATGTGTTTAGTGTTTTGTAAGTGACAGTGATCGATCGATACTGCACTTGGGTGGGCTAGGCGGAGGGGCAAAACGCAGGTACTAGCAGGTATCTGGGCTGATCCCACTAACACTGCGATTTTGGGAACCCTAAACTGCTGGGGATGCTAGTATAGATCTGATCGGATCAGATATTGATCCGATCAGATACTATACCACTAAGGGAGGTGTACGGTGCGTGCGTGGGTGTTAGCGGTACTGGCGCTAACCTGACGCTGCCTGGGGCTGGTGCTTGCCAGTTCACCAAAATGCTACCAAAAAAACTGTTAGCGATCGCAGGGATCAGGCCTGACTCTGCGAACGCTGCAGTTATGCGTTTTGTAAGTGACAGTGATCGATCGATACTGCACTTGGGTGGGCTGGGCTGGGCTGGGCGGAGGGGCAAAACACAGGTGCTAGCAGGTATCTGGGCTGATCCCGCTAACACTGCATTTTTGGGAACCCTAAACTGCTGGGGATGCTAGTATAGATCTGATCGGATCAGATATTGATCCGTTCAGATACTATACCACTAAGGGAGGCGTATGCTGTGTGCGTGGGTGTTAGCAGTACTGGCACTAATCTGACGCTTCCTGGAGCGACGCATATCACCACCGGGTGATCAGGGGGCTAAACCTTTATTCGGTAATAAACGGCGGGTGCCCTGACACTATAAAAAATAAACGAACTAACCAGCGTCACCCGTAACAGTTATACGGTGATCAGTGGTGAAAGTGTTAACTAGGGGGCAAGCAAGGGGTTAAAACATTTATTAGGTAGTATATGGGGGTCCCTGTTGCTATAAAACGCTGACGGCGAATCTAAATATTTACGTCCCTAACTAGCGTCACCAGCATCACTAATACAGCGATCAGAAAAATGATCGCTTAGTGACACTGGCGACAGGGGGTGATCAAGGGGTTAAAACTTTATTAGGGGGGGTTAGGGGGGTACTAACTGCCTTAACACAGTAACTGTCACAAACTGACACCATGCAGTAATCAGAAAAAAAAAAAAACTGCTTGGTGACAGTGTGACAAGGGGGGGGAGGGGGGATTAGGGGGTGATTGGGGGGGATCGGGGGGTAAAAGGGGGGTGTAAAGTGTGCCTGGCATGTTCTACTGTGAGTGTGTGTGTTTTACACTCACATTGCAGTCTTCTCTCCTTGGCACCGGAACGGAAAATACCGAGCCGAGGAGAGATGGCATCATTTCCTTTGCTGCTGTTTAGCATACAGCAGCAAAGGAATGATTTGATTGGCCGGTGGCGATCGCTAGGGGGGGGCCACGAATGGATGGTCTCCCCCTCATCTCTGATCGCCGCTGGTCAGAAGCGGACCGCCTCGGGCACCGGGGGGGGGGGGGTCCGATCGGACCCCCTTACCCGCGGAAGGCAGATCACGTATATGTAAGTGATTCTGCCTGTCCGTGCCACCTTGCCGACGTAAATCAGCGTGAAGCGGTCCTTAAGTGGTTAAAACTCAGCAACTGCAGTATTTGTAGCTGCTGGCTTTTAATATTTTTTTTTCAGCGGACCTCCTCTTTAAGTTAGCTCTCCCTGTGACTGGCAATTTACACAAGATAGCACACTTATTTTTAAATTTCTAAAGTAAAGGTTTTAGGTTAAGAATTATATAGTCTTTGGGGTCTTTTGTCACTACTATTCCTAAATATCTAAAGGACGTGACCACTTGTATCCTGGACACATTATCAGGCAGATCATCCAGCAGGAGGAGCACCGATTTGTGCCAATTGATGGCAAAACCAGAAAACTCACCAAACATTTTGATAATCTGCATAGCAGCAATTAGGGATCCAGCCGTATCCCCTAAATACAATAGGGCGTCATCAGCATATAGAGATATGTTATCTTCCCTGTGGCTCCGCCAAAAGCCTACAATATCAGGTGATGTTCTTATTCTAGCTGCCAAGGGCTCAAGTGCAAGGTCATAGAGCAGGGGTGACAATGGGCACTGTCTAGTACCCCCCGAATAGTGGAAAGACCTCTGATAACGAGTCGTTTATTCTAATCCTTCCTGTCGGTGTTGCATATAAGAGTTTGATCCAGGATATGAACCTCTCCCCTAATCCGAATTTAGTCAGCACTGCCCATAGGTAGTTTCACTCCACGCTGTCAAATGCCTTGGCAGCGCCAAGTGAAAGAACCACTCTACTCTGAATTCTCTATTGGGAGTTGAATATTCAGGAAAAGGCTCCTGATGTTTAGTGCCGTGGACCGTGCTGGGATAAATCCAGACTGGTCTACATGGACCAGTCTAGAGATAACCTTTGCCAGTCTTGTTGCCAGTACTCATGCCAGTAACTTGACATCCGAGTTAAGCAACGAAATGGGTCTGTATGAGTCTGGCTATTGGGGGTCCTTACCCGGTTTAGGAAGCACCACCACCACTGCCTCACCCATGGAGTCTGGAAGACGGCCAGTTTTAAATGATTCGTTAAATGTTTCTAACAGGCCTGGTAGTAGGGTCTCACTGTATTGTTTGTAGGTTTCTATCGGTAACCCATCCATGCCTGGGGTCTTACCATTCGCCATTTGGGACACAGCCAGTAAGAGTTCTGCCATTGTGAGTGAGGCATTCAGCATTTCCACTTCCTGTTCCGTAGCTCTTGGTATGAGACATTGATCCAAGAATTATGAGAGTGCCTCCTCTGTGGGGTTCACTTTAGATGTGTAAACATCTTGAAAAAAGTCTGAAAACACCAATGCAATTTGGGCCTGTTCACTGACTGTGTCTCTAAGTGGGATCCATATGGATTCTATATGTGTAGTACCCTGCTGTGCCCTAGCTATCACTGCCAGGAGGTGACCCATATTTTCCCCTTCATTAAAGTAGTTTTGTTTGATAAAGAATCTCTTATTTTCAGCTGCATTGAGAGAGACCTGTTGAAAAAAGGCCTAGGCATCTAGCCAGATGCGTTCAGTGTTTGCCGTCGGGGCTTGTATATATTGGGCTTCCGCCTTGCTAGCCTTATTCAGGACAGTGTTTTCCCATCTTTGGTTTTGGTTTTAATGGTAGAGATGTGCCTTATGATAAGACCCTGCATATGGGCCTTTAATGTGTCCCAGACAACCGTGGGGTTGGCTGTAACTTGGTTGATTTGTAAAAATTGTGTAATTACCTTAGGAATGGGGTCCAGTGCTGGGAATAACGTAAACCAAAAGGGATTAACTTTCCAGAGTCTATTCTGTTTCTGCAGGGAAAAATTAACTCTTAGAATAAATGGGGAGTGGTCCGATATATTTCTAGGGGCATAGACTGCAGAATCAATCCTACCCTGTGCCGCAGTATTGCCCAGGCACATATCGATGCATGACAGACAGCGGTATGAAACTGATTAGTACGAGAAGCTTTGCATCTCCGGGTTCCTTTCCCTCCATACATCCCTCACCTCAATTCACTAATCAGTTTGGCAAAGGGAGTTGGGCCACTTGAACTCGCGTCATCTCTGAAGTGGGACGAGAATCTATCCAGCTTCCTGTCTAGCACCTTGTTGAAGTCTCCCATTACCCATAGTGGTATGTTAAAATGCTGGGCCATAAATTGAGCCAGTTTATTTAAGCTATCAAGGGTGAAAGGTGGAGGGATATATATATATTAGCAATGATGCAGGAGACACCCGCCACTTTGCAAAGTAGAAATATATGACTCCCTTGGTCATCAATCAGAGATTGCAATAATGTAAAAGGTGTTGTATTAGCTATTAGACATGTGCATACTGAAATATTTCATTTCGGAATTTCATTTTCGTCCGAAAAAAAAATTTATTTAGTTACTCCCAAAATTCGTTTTTGTTTATTTTGTTTTTCGTTAAAAATTGCATTCGTCCGAAAATCCAAATTAAGGTCGAATCTGTCATTGAAGGCTTATGGTGTCTGTCGAATGTTCAAAGAAGATTTGAGGGAGCAGCTAAACTGTACAATGCCGTATTTACCTGCTCCATCGAATCTTTTTAGAACTTTCAACAGACACCATAAGCCAAAGTACGTGTGTACTTAGTTCTAGCTATTTTACTGCTCCTCCTCTTTGGTTACAATCAGCCAATAACATTCATCATCATCATTATTTTTATTTATCTTTTCTCCCCTACGTCGAATCTTTTCTCCCCTACGTCGAATCTTTTCTCCCCTACGTCGAATCTTTTCTCTCTATGTCAAATCTTTTCTCTCTATGCAGAATAATCTTGGACTAATAGAGTTAAGGTTAGGCACATTCGACCACAGGTTTGATGGACACAGATTGTTATTGTCATCATCTCGAATCTCCTATCTATACCAAACTGTTGTAGCAACGAAAACGAAAATAAAGCATTTGTTTATGTTGAATCTTTCATTTTTCGGATTCTGCACTTTCGTTATCGTTTGTTAAAACGATAACGAACATACCTGAAATTCAGACGAAAATGCATTCGGACGAAAACGAATGCACATGTCTATTAGCTATTAGGATGCTGACTCCCGTGGAATAGGCCTTGTGGGTGGAATGAAACTGTGTTTAATAGCATCCACGTTTAGGGGTGGATAGCGTGTCAGGCTGAAAATGGGTTCATCCTAGCCATAGGATAGAGTTATAAATGCAATAAACACAATATAGTATACTATTCACAGTATTTCCATTGCAGCACTACTCCAGGCATTAATAACCACCACTATTAATTTCTCCTAGAACCCCAGTTTTAAAATTCTACTATATTAAGCAATTTCAAACATTTCACCACCCCTGCACATCCAGCACACAGGCATCTTCTAATAAGGCACTTGTCAGGCATATTGGTAAAAGGCAAAACATTACGCTCCCCACAACAGGCAGGGTGTGGAAAAGGCTGAAAGCATTTCAAACAGTAAAAAATAAAAAAAAATGGAAAAAATGTGTCCTCTCGTGTCCCAAAATCCCTGTCTCTCCAAACTTTAGTAGAGGCAGAGTTCAACAGGAATGCGTCCTCATAGGACAAGAGGGGAATAGGGGGGGCCCCAACGTCTTGATTCAATTCGAAGGAACTTGCATCTTTGTGCTTCTCATTAGAACGCTGCATAGCGTTGTTCCCTAGTGTCTCGCCAATCCTCCTTACAGGGAATATGAACAGTCTGTAAGCTAGGAAAAGGTATGACCAGAGCTCATGTTGTAGTATCCCTGAACCGCAATAGAGTGGACATCTGCGATTAAACTGCATGAGGGGGTGCTCTCCTCAGAGAGTGTTTCTCTCTGTCTAGCCAGGCAGAGGCAGTAGCAGGATTTTCAAAAAAGTGAGTCTCATCATGAGCTGCAATACGAAGTTTAACTGGGTATAGCATTGCATAGGTAACTGCATATTTTCTGAGGTGCTTCTTCACCTCAATAAATTTAGCCCTCCGGCGCTGCACTTACGCAGAAAAATCAGGATAAAAGCATATTCTTGCATTATCAATTTTCATGAGGTCTCCCTTGGTTCTGGCATGGTGCAATATTGCATCTCTGTCTTTAAAGTTGAGCATTTTAAAGAGGAATGGGCGTGGAGGTTCACCAGGTCTGGGAGGCTTTGTTGGGACTCCGTGAGCCCTCTCAACTGCAAACTTCTTGGAGAATGATTGTTCACCAAAGGTGCTGGTAAGCCAGTTTTCTATGAAAGCCACCGGGTTCCCCTCTTCTGCTCTCTCCGGAATCCCCACTGCTCTCACATTGTTTTGTCCGAGTCTCTTTTCCATGTCCTCTAGATGAGCAGTGTGGCCAGAGGAGTGAGACTGCAAGTGATTTATTTCCCTCAGCAATGGCACCACCTCATCTACAACATTGCTCAGTCTCCCCTCTAAAGCAGTGGTGCTTCTGCATATCATGCTTGACTACGTTAATCTCCTGCTTAACCCCTTTGATTTCAGTGGTCAGTGCTGTAATAGCTGTGTTACAAGAGGTGACTGCTGACAGAATGTCTCTCAGTGTAGGTTCCGTGACAGGCTCTGCTGGGCTATCTGTGTTCATAGCTGCAGGGAAGGGGGCCAGTGTACTAGCTGTACTCATGGCTGCAGGGAGGGGGGCCTGCGTACTCACTGTGTCCCATACGTTTGTGTCTGTGGGCTCTTCTTGCCATGCTGCCCCTGGGATATCCATGTCTTCCTGCTCTGTCCAGTCCAGGATTGGGGGTTCATTCCTGGAAGAATTGTCCTTTGCTCCCGGCTTGGAGAAGAGCTTTATTACCGCCTCCTTTGCTGAGCGCATGGAGCGGGTGCCATCTTGTCCCACCGCTGTTAACGATTCCTTTCCCCACCGGGACATCTCTTTTATTAATCCCCGGGAACCAGATTGTAGAATGGGTTGTAGGGAGCCGGTACAGCTGAAAGACAGGCTTTGGAGTGGTCTCAGGAGCAAGTACTCAGGATGTATGGACGAATGTTTGGCGGAGCTAGAGCTCTGTGCGTCCTACTCCATCAGTTGCAAGCCACGCCCCCCCCTCTTTACTTATTTGATACCTCAAAGATACATCCCTGTGGCTTACTTTGGACTTTTAAAAGCGGATTTCATTAATACGTTTTTGCCAGGTCAGTCTGTGCCAGCAATATATTTTGGGTTCATGTTGGACTCTTTTCAAGCGCTTCACCATTTTTCCATATATTTTGTTTGTGTTTTGTTCATGCATATTGTGATAGCTGCTGTTTAATACTAATTTTAATTTAAGAGATTATATGCTCCCAGCGCAACAAATTTGGGTTTTTCTATATAGTGCAGAGTATATAATACGGTATAGTGCAGAGTATATAATACAGTGCTGTGCAGAGTATATAGTGCAGTGCAGTGTATAAAAAAAAATTGTGTATTGAAGGGGAATCCTATGACAGAATTAAGAAACAAGATGGCATGGGGTCCCCCCAAAATCCATACCAGGCCCTTCAAGTCTGGTATAGATTTTAAGGGGAACTCAACGCCAACATTTTTTTTAAAAACGGTGTGGGGTTCCCGGCAAGATCCATACCAGGCCTTTTGAATCTGATATTGGTTTTAAGGGGAACTCCATACCAAAAACAAATGGCATGGGGCCCCCTGCAAATTCATTCCAGACCCTTATCTGAGCATGCAGCTTGGCAGGCCAGGAAAGGGGGGACGAGCGAGCTCCCCCTAACTATACCAGGCCCTTGCCCTCAATGTGGGGAGGGTGCTTTGGGGTGCCCCCCAAAGCACCTTGTCCCAATGTTGATGGAGACAAATGCCTCTTCCCGACAACCCTGGGCTGTGGTTGTCAGGGTCTGCGGGGGGGCTTATAAGAATCTGGAAGCCCCCTTTAACAAGGGGGCCCCCAGATCCCAGCCCCCCATGTGAATGGGTATCGGGTGCATCATACCCCTACCCATTCACCAAAAAAGTGCCAAAAAGTAAAACCACAAGAGACAGTTTTTGACAAATCCTTTATTAAAAAATAAAAAAAAAATAAAAGTGTCCTGCAATGTAAATCCACCATCAATCACGCTGGCCGACATACCCGGAAAATAGCAAAAATGAAAAACTCTGCCTCCATGGGACGTTACATCCATGTGACATCACATGATGTCAGAAGGGGGTAGGGTCACCCAGTTACATCACCAGGTGGCCCAGCCCTTGCCTATATAAGAGCTGTCAAAGCTAAGAGAGAGCAGTCGGCGGGAGGCCTCCAATGGAGGCGGGGCATTTTACATCTTTTGCTATTTTTTTGGGTCCGTCGGGCTGCATATTGATGGTGGATTTACATTGTGGGACACTTTTTTAATTTATTTTATTTTTTAATAAGGGATTTGTCAAAAACTGTCTCTTGTGGTTTTTACTTTTTGACACTTTTCTGGTGAATGAGTAGGGGTACGATGTACCCGATACCCATTCACATGGGGGGGTCGGGATCTGGGGGCCTCCTTGTTAAAGGGGGCTTCCATATTCCAATAAGTCCCCTGCCCACAGACCCTGACAACCACAGCCCAGGGTTGTCAGGAAGAGGCCCCCTTCCCCATTAACATGGGGACAAGGTGCTTTGGGGTGTGGGAGCAGAGCCCCCTCCCCCTGCCCCAAACCACCCACCCCACCATGTTTAGGGCATGTGGCCTGGTATGGTTCAGGAGGGGGGTTCTCGCTTGCCCCCCCCTTTTCCTGACCTGCCAGGCTGCTTGGATGAGGATCTGGTATGGATTTCGTGGGAGACCCCATGCCGTTTTTTTCTTTTTAATTTTTCTGTATTCAATCTGTATTGCCGGGAGCTAGCAATATATTATAGTCGCGAGCAAGTTTAAATTACACTTTTTCCTTTATAAATGTCAAATTGTCATTATTTCTGCGGCATGTTCTATACATTGTACAGATGCGACACTTTACAGACTATCGGGGACACCCCCGATAGTTAAAGGAATATTTCATTTTTATTGTTTCACTTTAAGCATCATTAAAATCACTGCTCCTTTAAAAACGATTGTTTTTAAAACTTTTTTTTGCATTGATACATGTCCCCCAGGGCAGTACCCAGGCCCTCATACACTTTTTATGGCAAAAACTTGCATATAAGCCTTCAAAATTAAGACTTTTGATTTTTCATGTTTATGTTCCAAAGAATTTAATAGAGTTTGCATGTTCGCTATAATTCTTTGCCTGTTCGAGATGTTCTGATGCGAACTGAACCGGTGGGGTGTTCGGCCCATCCCTATCTGTAGGTTGATAATTTTCATTTCCATCAAACGATGTGGCATCCTTTTGTTCCTAACACATTACCCAGTCCATATCAGTATAGATATTCAGCATGATACATGATACAGGTGATACTTGAAAAATTAGAAAATCATGCAAAAGTTAATTTATTTCACTAATGCAACTTAAAAGATTAAACTAATATATGAAATAGACTCATTACATGCAAAGCAAGATAGTTCAAGCCGGGATTTGCCATAATTGTGATGATTATGGTTTACAGCTCATGAAAACTGCAAATCCACAATCTCAGAAAATTCGAATATTGTGAAAAGGTGCAATATTCTAGGCTCAAAGTGTCTCACTCTAATCAGCTAATTAATCAATAACACCTGCAAAGGGTTCCTGAGCCTTTAAATGGTCTCTTAGTCTGGTTCAGTAGGAATCCCAATCATGGGAAAGTCTTCTGACCTGACAGTTGTATAGAAAACCATCATTGACACCCTCCATAAGGAGGGAAAGCCTCAAAAGGTAATTGCAAAAGAAGTTGGATGTTCCCGAAGTGCTGTATCAAAGCACATTAATAGAAAGTTATGTGGAAGGGAAAACTGTGGAAGAAAAAGGTGCACAAGCAGCAGGGATGACCGCAGCCTGGAGAGGATTGTCAGGAAAAGGCCATTCAAAAGTGTTGGGGACTTTCACAAGGAGTGGACGGAGGCTGTGCATCAAGAGCCACCACACACAGATGGATGCTGGATATGGGCTTCAAATGTCTCCTCTTGTAAAGTTCAAAAAACATCCAAAAACAAAATCCTAGCCATGTCCCAGCACTAACTACACAATCAAAAATCCTGACTATCAGGTTGGTAAAGCCTTATGCTTGTCAGACACCATATACACAGCTTGTTTGCTTTTCACCAACTTTGGAGCACTAATGCCGCGTACACACGAGCAGACTTTACGGCAGACTTTGTCCTGTGGACTTTTCGACAGACTTTATGACAGACTTTCCAAATGAACGGACTTGCCTACAAACGATCAACCAAAGTCTGACGGATTGGTACGTGATGACGTACGACCGGACTAAAACAAGGAAGTTCATAGCCAGTAGCCAATAGCTGCCCTAGCGTCGGATTTTTTGTCCTTCGGACTAGCATACAGACGAGCGGACTTTTTGACCAGACTTGAGTCCGTCGAAAAGATTTGAAACATGTTTCATTTCTAGGTCCATCAAACTTTTGGGGAAAAAAAGTCCACTGGAGCCCACACATGATCGAATTGTCCGACGGACTCCAGTCCGCTGAACCAAGTATGCCGTAAAGTCCGGTCATGTGTACGCGGCATAACAGACACAACATGTCTGTTTCTCCCAGGCTCAAGCACTAACTTCATGTTCCAGGTGATTCTAAATTGCTATAAGGAAGAGGTGCAAAACCCAAACTGTACAAGGAATCAGCGATCTCTAAAAGTGTATAAGAAAAGCCTGGGAGATGTGTAAACTCCTAATGCCCCATACACACGATCAGAAATGTCGCCACCAAAACTCCAATGAGAGCTTTTGGTCGAAAAATGCGACCGTGTGTATGCTCCATCGGACTTTTGCTGGCGGAATTCCAGCCAGCAAAAAATTGAGAGCATGTTCTCTATTTTTCGGTCGGAAAAAGTTCCTATCCGAAAAAGCGATCGTCTATATGCAATTCCGACACGCCAAAAATCATGCATGCTCAGAATCAAGTACGAGACGGAAGCGCTCGGTCTGGTAAAACTAGCGCTCGTAAGGGAGATAGCACATGTGTCACGCTGAAAATTATTGGATCTTGTAATGCAACGCATTCTTTTGTTCTTTAAAATGCTAGAAGAATGAATTTGTTTTGCTGCTGATATTCACACAGAGTTCGGACAAACTTATTTCTTTATTATTTCTCATGATCTCCTGAATAATCATTTTTTGTTTTTAAAGCCAGATCTCCATAACAATGTTTAGAATTATTTTTTATAGTCATCATTTGGCACTGCGTCGCTTTAACTGCTAATTGTGCGGTCATGCAATGCTGTACCCAAACTAAATTTGCGTCCTTTTCTTCCCACAAATAGAGCTTTCTTTTGATGGTATTTGATCACCTCTGCCGTTTTTATTTTTTGCGCTATAAACGGAAAAAGACCGAAAATTTTGAAAAAAATGATATTTTCTACTGTTTGTTAGAAAAAAATCCAATAAACTCAATTTTAGTCATACATTTAGGCCAAAATGTATTCGGCCACATGTCTTTGGTAAAAAAAAAGTCAATAAGCGTATATTTATTGGTTTGCGCAAAAGTTATATCGTCTACAAACTAGGGTACATTTTCTGGAATTTACACAGCTTTTAGTTTATGACTGTCTATGTCATTTCTTGAGGGGCTAAAATGGCAGGGCAGTACAAACCCCCCCAAAATGACCCCATTTTGGAAAGTAGACACCCCAAGGAAATTGCTGAGAGGCATGTTGAACCCATTGAATATTTTTTTTTGTCCCAAGTGATTGAATAATGACAAAAGAAAAATATTTACAAAAAGTTGTCACTAAATGATATATTGCTCACACAGGCCATGGGCCTATGTGGAATTGCACCCCAAAATACATTCAGCTGCTTCTCCTGAGTACGGGGATACCACATGTGTGGGACTTTTTGGGAGCTTAGCCGCGTACGGGGCCACGAAAACCAATCACCGCCTTCAGGATTTCAACGTAAATTTTTGATTTCACTCCTCACTACCTATCACAGTTTTGAAGGCCATACAATGCCCAGATGGCACAAAACCCCCCCAAATGACCCCATTTTGGAAAGTAGACACCCCAAGCTATTTGCTGAGAGGCATGTTGAGTCCATGGAATATTTTATATTTTGACACAAGTTGTGGGAAAGTGACACATTTTTTTTTTGCACAAAGTTGTCACTAAATGATATATTGCTCACACAGGCCATGGGCATATGTGGAATTGCACCCCAAAATACATTTAGCTGCTTCTCCTGAGTATGGGGATACCACATGTGTGGGACTTTTTGGGAGCCCAGCCGCGTACGGGGCCCCGAAAACCAATCACCGCCTTCAGGATTTCTAAGGGTGTAAATTTTTGATTTCACTCTTCACTGCCTATCACAGTTTCGGAGGCCATGGAATGCCCAGGTGGCACAACCCCCCCAAATGACCCCATTTTGGAAAGTAGACACCCCAAGCTATTTGCTGAGAGGCATGGTGAGTATTTTGCAGCTCTCATTTGTTTTTGAAAATGAAGAAAGACAAGAAAAAACATTTTTTTTTTCTTTTTTCAATTTTCAAAACTTTGTGACAAAAAGTGAGGTCTGCAAAATACTCACTATACCTCTCAGCAAATAGCTTGGGGTGTCTACTTTCCAAAATGGGGTAATTTGGGGGGGTTTTGTGCCACCTGGGCATTCCATGGCCTCCGAAACTGTGATAGGCAGTGAAGAGTGAAATCAAACATTTACGCCCTTAGAAAGCCTGAAGGCGGTGTTCGGTTTTCTGGGTCCTGTACGTGGCTAGGCTCCCAAAAAGTCTCACACATGTGGTATCCCTGTACTCAGGAGAAGCAACAGAATGTATTTTGGGGTGTAATTTCACATATTCCCATGGCATGTTTGAGCAATATATCATTTAGTGACAACTTTGTGCAAAAAAAAAAAAATTTCTCTTTCCCGCAACTTGTGTCACAATATAAAATATTCCATTGACTCGACATGACTCTCGGTAAATAGCTTAAGGTGTCTACTTTCCAAAATGGGGTCATTTGGGGGGGTTTTGAACTGTCCTGGCATTTTATGCACAACATTTAGAAGCTTATGTCACACATCACCCACTCTTCTAACCACTTGAAGACAAAGCCCTTTCTGACACTTTTTGTTTACATGAAAACATTTTTTTTTGCAAGAAATTTACTTTGAACCCCCAAACATTATATATTTTTTTAAAGCAAATGCCCTACAGATTAAAATGGTGGGTGTTTCATTTTTTTCACACAGTATTTGCGCAGCGATTTTTCAAACGCATTTTTTGGGGAAAAAAACACACTTTTTAAAATTTTAATGCACTAAAACACACTATATTGCCCAAATGTTTGATGAAATAAAAAGATGATCTTAGGCCGAGTACATGGATACCAAACATGACATGCTTTAAAATTGCGCACAAATGTGCAGTGGCGACAAAGTAAATAAATTTTTAAAAGCCTTTAAAAGCCTTTACAGGTTACCACTTTAGATTTACAGAGGAGGTCTACTGCTAAAATTACTGCCCTCGATCTGACGTTCGCGGTGACACCTCACATGCATGGTGCCATTGCTGTTTACATTTGACGCCAGACCGACGCTTGCGTTCACCTTTGCACGAGAGCAGGGGGGGACAGGGGTGCTTTTTTTTTTTTTCTTTTTTTTTTTTTCTTTTCTATCTTATTTTTAAACTGTTCCTTTCATTTTTTTTTTAAATCATTTTTATTGTTATCTCAGGGAATGTAAATATCCCCTATGATAGCAATAGGTAGTGACAGGTACTTTTTTAAAAAAAAAATGGGGTCTATTAGACCCTAGATCTCTCCTCTGCCCTCAAAGCATCTGACCACACCAAGATCGGTGTGATAAAATGCTTCCCCAATTTCCCAATGGCGCTGTTTACATCTGGCGAAATCTAAGTCATGAAATGCTCGTAGCTTCCGGTTTCTTAGGCCATAGAGATGTTTGGAGCCACTCTGGTCTCTGATGAGCTCTATGGTCATCTGGCTGAATCACCGGCTGCATTCTCAGGTTCCCTGTTGAGACAGGAGAGCCAGAGAAAAACACGGAAGACGGTGGGGGGGCATTCCCTCCCACTGCTTGTAAAAGCAGTCTAGAGGCTAATTAGCCACTAGGATTGCTTTTACATGAAAGCCGACCGCTGGCTAAAAAGAATGATACCAAGATGATACCTAAACCTGCAGGCATCATTCTGGTATAACCACTCAAAGTCGTGAATGGCGTACCTGAAGACAAAAAAATGGTTAATAATAAAACACAGTAAACGGTAAAGTATAAAAAATTGCATACCTGAAAAGCAAACATGATAAAACATAATAACAATAAAACATTGCAGAATAGAGTACAGTAAAAAAAAAAGAGCAGAACAATAGAGAGAGAATAGAGAGAGAGAGAACAATAAAACGACAACTATTTTTTAAAATTTATATATATATATATATTTTTTTTTTACACTTTTTTTTGTAACTAACTTTTATAACTGTAACCGGTTCCAGGTTCGGGTCTCTCAAAATGCGATGGCATCTTGGGAGACCCTGTGAAAGTGTGCCTAGTCTTTTCAATGCTGTACCCTACGCTAATACTCAACTAGTGAATGGTAGCGTTCAAAACATTCACCAATGCAAAGACCAGGATTGTCAGGACAGGAGGGACAATAATAGCGGGTGTCACGCCTATATCCGTGCTTGCTGCAGACACGACGTCTTTTTTGGGGGGGTTCGCTGGGTAGGGGTACTCGGGAGGACATAAAGAAACTGCCTCTCATGCAGCCGACTGCATTTGGTTGGGGATGTGAATGGGGGTAGTACGGGCGCTGCAGAAGTGGTGGGTTCCCAATTAAGATTGGCGAATGCAGCAGGAAGGGCACTATGGGCACGACAGGCCTGTGTTTGTTTTCTTCTTGGTGGCAGCGGGACACTACTTGTGCTTGCCACCTCACCAGCTTGAACTGCACTTATGGGACTCGCCACGTTACCAAGTGGTACTGCAGTGCTGGTTTGACAACGACTGGGGTGTACTAGGCCGCTGGTGCTTGCCAGTTCACCAAAACGCTACCAAAAAAACTGTTAGCGATCGCAGGGATCAGGCCTGACTCTGCGAATGCTGCAGTTATGTGTTTAGTGTTTTGTAAGTGACAGTGATCGATCGATACTGCACTTGGGTGGGCTGGGCTGGGCCGGGCGGAGGGGCAAAACGCAGGTGCTAGCAGGTATCTGGGCTGATCCCGCTAACACTGCGTTTTTGGGAACCCTAAACTGCTGGGGACGTTAGTATAAATCTGATCGGATCAGATATTGATCCGTACAGATACTATACCACTAAGGGAGGCGTATGCTGCGTGCGTTGGTGTTAGCGGTACTGGCGCTAATCTGACGCTGCCTGGGGCGACGCATATCACCGCCAGGCGATCAGGGGGCTAAACCTTTATTCGGTAATAAACTGCGGGTGCCCTGACACTATAAAAAATAAACGAACTAACCAGCGTCACCCGTAACAGTTATACGGTGATCAGTGCTGAAAGAGTTAACTAGGGGGCAATCAAGGGGTTAAAACATTTATTAGGTAGTATATGGGGGTCCCTGTTGCTATAAAACGCTGACGGCGAATCTAAATATTTACGCCCCTAACTAGCGTCACCAGCGACACTAATACAGCGATCAGAAAAATGATCGCTTAGCGACACTGGCGATGGGGGTGATCAAGGGGTTAAAAATTTATTGGGGGGGTTAGTGGGGTACCCTAGACCTAAAGGGGGCTAACAGTAACTGTCCTACCACACTAACTGTCACAAACTGACACCATGCAGTAATCAGAAAAAAAAAAAACTGCTTGGTGTCAGTGTGATGGGGGGGTGATTAGGGGGTGATCGGGGGGTGATCGGGGGTAAAGGGGGTGTTTTGTGTGCCTGGCATGTTCTACTGTATGTGTGTGTGTTGTGCACTCACATTACAGTCTTCTCTCCTCTGCGCTGGAACGGAAAATACCGAGCCGAGGAGAGATAACATAATTTCCTTTGCTGCTGTTTAGCATACAGCAGCATAGGAATGATCTAATTGGCCGGCGGCGATCGCGAGGGGGGGCCACGAACGGATGGTCTCCCCCTCATCTCTGATCGCTGCTGGACAAAAGGGGACCGCCTCGGGCACCGGGGGGGTCCGATCAGACCCCCCACCCGCGGGAGGCAGATCACGTACATATACGTGATTCTGCCTGCCCGTGCCACCTTGCTGACGTACATCAGCGTGAGGCAGTCCTTAAGTGGTTAGACATTGTTTTTTGGAAATGTACCTGCCTACTCACAAACAAACTGTCCTATTTGAAGAAAAACACATAGACAAGTATTTTTTCATATAAGAAAAAAAAAACATTTATTCTGGCTCATAATAACAAAATAAAGAGAAAGGCAACGTTGGAGCAACTGCTTGCATTTGCGAAGCCTTTGTACCCCAGGGCAAACATCAACTCTTTGTAAATTAAAATTGTTAGCCTGAGAAGTTCATATAATAGGGAGCACAATCTGGTCCAGGATGCCCAGAGATCACGAACAGCAGCAGATGACATATATGTCCCCAGGCTGTGGTACTACAACAGCCTGCTTCTTCTGTCAGACCAGAGCGAACCCAGGCCATCACTTTCTTGTCTTCCTCGCAGCCTTCCTTCCATGCTTCCCTGCAACCTTCCCTGGAGGCGGTGGCTCTGGAGGTGGACTTGTGGCAGGAGGAGGAGAAGGATGGGCAAGCGCACCTAAGTGCATGTTATCACTCATTTGGCCCCTCAACCCCTTGTGAATCACAGATTAAGCATTGGCCCTTCCTGGCCCTTTTTGTTGGAAGGCAGAGGGGAGGCACCTGGGATTGGGTGAGGCTACTACTTGGCTGACACTTACCCCCGCTTCCTCCTATGTGCCACATTATAGAGTCTCATCCTGGCTGAGGTCTTCCTGTGTATGAAAAAGGGACATAGTTTTAGTTTTTGGTTCATCAATCACACACAATTTTCAGCTCATGACTGTTGCAAATTGAATGTTAATAAATAGAAAAGACTATCATTCTGAGCCCAGCATTTTTCATTTTTGTCACAATCATTTTTGGCCCCTACTGTCTATTGATATGCAAAACCCTTTTTGTTAAATAATTTGTTTGCTATCAATAATAACATCTAGTTAACAACAATAATTTCCGGACACTAAATATGTTTAAAAATACTATACCTGGCTCCAGCTGGGCTCCTCCACTTTTTCCAGGATGGAAGGCCTAGGTTGGTCCTCGGAAGCCTCAGCTGGGGTTGAGTGACGGGTTGAGGGAAGACTTGACGGAAGTGTAGAAAGTGATTCCCTGACTTCCATCTGGTCTTCCAAAAACCGCATCCTGTTGTAGTACCAGACTGGGTGCATACACGTCTTCTGCTGCTGCTCCTGATCCCATGGAAGCTTGGACCTTATTAAGCTCCTTCCTATATGTGCTTCTCAAGCTACCAATTTTCCTCTCCACAAACTCGATGTCTGCGTTGGGGACCTGCGTCTTCACAAATTGCTGAATTTTCTCCAGCGATGCCTTCCTAGCAATTTTATTGCAATATAACGTATTTTTAGCCTCCCACAAATTACGCATATCCCTGTATTTGTCAATGAAATGGCCCATGAAATCAGGGTCTTTGAATTGTTTCATATTTGCTGCAGGACAAAATTCAAGACAAAAACACTAATATCAGGCTAAACTCTCCTAATCTTATCCCAATATAGGCCTCAATCTCGAATCAGTATAGGCCACTGATGTCCCAAGTTAAAATGTTACCTTCGTTAGAACATTCGGCGCTTCCGGTCCTCCTTCCTACGCACGCAGAACGTAGGTACTACACACACGCGTTAGCTTTATATACACTGCGCATGCGTGAAACTCCGCCCGCGTTGCCTGCCCCTGACGTTTTTTCTAGAATATTCCCCGCCCCATCTCTTTCGGCGCAGCGGGAGATGAACATGGCCGAGACACAGCAGGTGCATAATAGCAGAAACAAGGAGGGGGAAAGCTTGGAGCCAGAAACTTCCCAGTCCCGGAGGAGAAGATTTAAGTATGACCTCAAATATGGCCTTTGTAGAGATGGTGGAGATGGTGGACATCTTAAAGAGGGCCGACTATGACGGGAAGTATGGACCGTACCTAAACCCAAATGTGAGAAAGGCCAAGATTAGGGATGAGCCGAACACCCCCCTATTCGGTTCGCACCAGAACATGCGAACAGGAAAAAAGTTTGTGCGAACACGCGAACACCGTTAAAGTCTATGGTACACGAACATGAATAATCAAAAGTGCTCATTTTAAAGGCTTATATGCAAGTTATTGTCATAAAAAGTGTTTGGGGACCTGGGTCCTGCCCCAGGGGACATGGATCAATGCAAAAAAAGTTTTAAAAACGGACGTTTTTTCAGGAGCAGTGATTTTAATAATGCTTAAAGTCAAACAATAAAAGTGTAATATCCCTTTAAATTTCGTAGCTGGGGGGTGTCTATAGTATGCCTGTAAAGGGGTGCATGTTTCCTGTGTTTAGAACAGTCTGACAGCAAAATGACATTTCGAAGGAAAAAACCCATTTAAAACTACTCGTGGCTATTGCATTGCTGCTCGGACAACACACATAGAAGTTCATTGATAAAAACGGCATGGGAATTCCCCACAGGGGAACCCCGAACCAAAATTTAAAAAAAAAAATGACGTGGAGGTCCCCCTAAATTCCATACCAGGCCCTTCAGGTCTAGTATGGATATTAAGGGGAACCCCAGCCAAAATTTTTTTTAAAAATGACATGGGGGTCCCCCTAAATAGCATCCATACCAAACCAAAAGAACCAGAAGAAGAAGAAGATGAAGGAAGATAGAAGAAAGAAGAAGCATTTAAATAAAGGAATTGTCAAAAACTGTCTCTTGTCATTTTTAACATTTTTGACAGTTTTTTAGTGAAATGGTAGGGGTAAGTACCCCCTTACCATTTCACACGGGGGGGGCGGGATCTGGGAGTCCCCTTGTTAAAGGGGGCTTCCAGATTCCGATAAGCCCCCCGCCCGCAGACCCCCACAACCACCCGCCAGGGTTGTGGGGATGAGGCCCTTGTCCTCATCAACATGGAAACAAGGTGTTTTGGGGGGCTACCCCAAAGCACCCTCCCAATGTTAAGGGCCAAAATTTTTTTTAATTTTGGCCGGGGTTCCCCTTAGCATCCATACCAGACCTGAAGGGCCTGGTATGGAATTTAGGGGGACCCCCACGTCATTTTTTTTTTAAATTTTGGTTCGGGGTTCCCCTGTGGGGAATTCCCATGCCGTTTTTATCAATGAACTTCTATGTGTATTGTTGAAGCGGCTATGCAATAGCCGCGAGTAGTTTTAAATGGGTTTTTTCCTTCGAAATGTCATTTTGCTGTCAGACTGTTCTGCTTTTACTTGTATGCTTTTACTATGTAAAAGAGGGAGTGTTAGAAAGTTTTCTGGTATTTGACTGAATTCTGAAGCAATACTCAGTGTGCAAGTTTTTCCTGGTCTTTCTCAGCATACTTTACAGATGTGCAAAAACCTGATACCAATCACTAGGGATAAGCTTCGAGTTTGAGTCAAACTCATGTTCGACTCGAACATGGAAACATGCGCCTCTTTACAGGCATACTATAGACACCCCCCAGCTACGAAATTTAAAGGGATATTACACTTTTATTGTTTGACTTTAAGCATTATTAAAATCACTGCTCCTGAAAAAACGGCCATTTTTAAAACTTTTTTTTGCATTAATCCATGTCCCCTGGGGCAGGACCCAGGTCCCCAAACACTTTTTATGACAATAACTTGCATATAAGCCTTTAAAATTAGCACTTTTGATTTCTCCCATAGACTTTTAAAGGGTGTTCCGCGGTATTCGAATTTGCCGCGAACACCCCAAATTGTTCGCTGTTCGGCAAACTTGCGAACAGCCAATGTTCGAGTCGAACATGAGTTTGACTCGAGCTCGAAGCTCATCCCTAGCCAAGATCATGACTAAAGTTGTGAAGAGTCTGCACAGGAATTTTGGGGTACGACGATCCAAGGAGCAAATGAGGAAACGCTGGCCAGACCTTAAATTGAGGGAGCAGGATCACAACAGAAGGATCAAGAAAGTGCTTCTAAAAAGTAAGTAGTTGTCGTGTGTTCCTATTAATATTATTACTTGCATGCTGCTCCATCTGCTTTTCTTTACTGTTGTACAGTTTAAAATGACTACTTTCAGGCTTGTGGGCACAGTAATCGTTCGCAGTAAACATCGTTTGCTCACCAACTAAATATAATGTTTTAGGCAGATACAGGGTTAACTGCATTTGGTCATGCTAATTTGTATTAAAAGAAGTTTAGGACATTGTTGTTTAGATGTGTTTGTAACTAGAATGAATAGCAAACTTGATTCAGTGTAATGTAAGGAGAGGGCACTTAGCAGCTGTTTACACATCTGGACTCAGGAGCACTAGTGTGGGACACAAGAACAAACTTTTTAGGGTGTCACACACAGGTGCTCCAGTGGATACTTGGGCTGTCTACTTGTGTGAAACTTTTTCAAAAAAGGTAAGTATTGCAGCTTTGTTAAGGGAATAAATAATGTCTTCAACTTGGAACTCTGCCCAAACAGACAATTGTACCACACTTCCAAGCAATGTTTCACATTCGTATTTCTGGCCACAAATATCTGTGTGCCAAGTATACCCTTTGTTTCATGCTCATAGAGGAGAAAAGACTCGGGACATCTGAGGACTTCAGGAACCCCCCTCCACCTCCTGAAAAAGGGGAACAGAGGACACAACCTCAGGATGTGGAGGAAGGAGAGGTGGTTGAGATTGTCACCACAACAGATGAGTGTCTGACACTACAGATTCAGGCAATAGATGTATGCCTGCATATTTATAATACATGGTGTGCATTTTTTCTTTTAGGTGATGTGCATGTTGTGGAAGAACAATCTACTCATTTCACGACTGACAGTGCACAAAGGCTAATTCAGGACATAATGTTTTGTAGTCGGGATTTAGACCTCATAAAGGAAAAAAGGAGATTGAACAAAGAATGAAGAACATGATTGATGTATTAGGGAGAATCTAAATCCCAAAAAATTACAACTTTTTTTTAATAGAAAATTTAAATAACCTTTTTATACATGTTAAAAGCCAAATTTGGAAGATGCACACTGTGTGTCAACATGTGCTATCTGCCATCAGGGGATATCAAGGTACGCGTTTTGTGGGTGCAACCTCTTCCTCTCAACTCTAGTAGGTGAGAGGAAGGGGTTGCACCCCCAAAAGACATCCATTGATCTCCCATGATGGAAGATAGCACATGTTGACATTAGGCATGGGATCAGGAGGGAAATCCCCATTTTGACTCCCAATTTGTGTGCATCTTCCAAATTTGGCTTTTACAGGGGTAAGATCACCCCATCTGATGAAGGCAAGATCAACACATTTTTGACACTATAATGTCTGATATTGCCTTCAGTTTTTCAATGTTGAACTTTGTAAGTTCCTGAGTTGTGTATGTTAAGTTTTGAAACATGCCTGTTTATGTACCAACATTTTTTTCAAGGTAAAAATTTATAAAACAAAGATGTTATTTTTTTACCAAAAAAGGTTTTACAATGCACATGTGAATGTGCATGGAGTAAAATGTTTTATACTCAACAATGTGTGGCTTCTTCTTTCAATGCTCAATACCAGTTTTTGTATTAAGTTGGTGCTTACAGTGACAATGGGTGTTATTTAAATAATGGAAAAACCACTTAGCACTACAAGTGCACCAGGAGAACCTAGGAGACAGATAAAAGAAACACAAGCAGTAAATCCAATTCAAGATTTTATCATATCATTTTTTTTTATTTTGCTAATATTTAAAAATTTGCTGGCATAGCAAAGGCCCCCTTACCCGTAAAATATTCCACACATTTTTGACGCACTTCCCGGGCACTTTGGGGGGCAAACCAGGATGGCCAGCTTCCAGGGCTGTCATTGTTGGTTCATGAAGTCCGGCCTTAGGCCCAACTGAGGCAACATAATTAGTAGCATTTCGCTTTTCGCTGGCCATTATCCCAAAGGTGTTCTCCACGACTCTTCTGGCTCTGGCCAGCCGGAAATTAAAAACCCTCTTCTCCAGGGTGAGGGTCCTCCGGGGGAATGGCCTCATCATGTGAACACCCAGACCAAACACTTCATCAGCAATAAAAACAAACGGGAGTCCTTCCACGTTCTCTTCCACAGGTGGCAATCCCAAGCCACCACTCTGGAGATGTGTGTAGAACTCTGTCTGGGCAAAGGCTCCACCATCGGACATCCGGCCATCCTTCCCCACCTCCACATAAAGAAACTCATATGTCGCTGACACCACCGCCATCAACACGATACTATTGAAACCCTTATAATTAAAATAGTATGACCATGAGTGGGGTGGTGGGATGATGTGGACGTGCTTCCCATCAATTGCCCCTCCACAGTTGGGAAAGTCCCAACGGTCGGCAAAGTGGGATGCCACAGTCTGCCATTCCTGTGGCATTGAAAAAAACTGTGGAGTCAAAACATTAAAAAAATTTGTACTTTTGCACATAACATTGCAAGCAGATTAGACAAAAACATTCTTGACCAGCATCAGTATAACATTTATTTTAAGGAGTATTTAAAGACAAAAATATAAGGTCCACTTATCAGATTCCTCACCCCCTTTGATGGCCCATTGGAAAAATTTTAGGGGGGGTTATAAATGAGTTTGGGAGCTAAAAAAAAGCCTTTATTCTCCACTTTATTCTCCGCTTTATTCTCCGCTTCTCCGCTTCTAATGCTTTCCCCCATATGAAATACAAAAGTGGGACAAGACCATTGCGCACATATCTTCTACTACATGTAATTAGCAGAGACCCCAATAGATCCACTCACATGATGTTAGGAATATAGGTCGCATTTCTCAATATGTATGGTCAGTAAAATCACTCGCCTCAGTGTTCCTCCATGCTGCTGCTATTAGGATCACTGCAGGCTGCACACTGACAAGAGCTTCACAGGCTCCTTCTCCAAGGAGGAGCCTGTGAAGCTCTTGTCAGTGTACAGCCTGCAGTGATCTTAATAGCAGCAGCACGGATGAACACGGAGGCGAGTGATTTTACTGACCATGCAATTTTAGAAATGCGATCTATATTCCTAACATCATGTGAGTGGATCTATTGGGGTCTCTGCTAATTACATGTAGTAGAAGATATGTGCGCAATGGTCTTGTCCCACTTTTGTATTTCATATGGGGGAAAGCATTAGAAGTGGAGAAGCGGAGAATAAATGATCTAAGCCGGCGGATGTAAGCCTATCTACTGCTGATTCACCTAGACTCACTAAGCCCTGTTTAACACGCATAGGAGGTATCATTTTTTCTTCTAACCTGTGAAGTAATCACCTCCCTAAGTAAGGTGTATTGGAATTCACACAATTATAATTCCTTTATAATTGTTACAAATTATATATTTATTCATATTTTCACTATTTTTTCACATAATTCTGTTTGTTTCAATTTATTCACAAGAACAGTGGTAAACCATTTTTTGGATTTGTATCCCGGGAGGTCTTTAATTAGACAATCACATTAGATATTTTCAACACATTGTATTTATATTTATATTTATATGTGCAATTCACTGCCTATGTTTTTGTAAAAGTTTGCAACAATGTATTCACTTTTAGAATGTGACCTGTCAGTACATTGAAATAGTAGGATATCCTTTAGATATTATGAGCGCATCACTTTATCTATTTATTCAAAATACATTGTTAAGTGACTAGGCTAGGTGTATTTGGGCCAAGGATAGCATGCTGGGGAGGTTAGTGAAGGCAAATATGCATGAAGGACAAAAAAGGACCATTACAAACTTCCATCATGCATGAGGATAAAGAGGATATTCACAGTATATTACAATCATGGTAATTAGGGAATGATGAAAGAAATACAATACATTAGCATACATTAAATACATAGACTGTGATGTTAAAGGTGAAAACTTACCCTAATATAATCCTTCTGCAGGACCTGAATGATAGCAGAACAGGTCTCTGGAATAATGATTCCCAGAGCCTGGGGGGAGATGCCTGTAGAGAACTTGAGGTCCTTTAGACTTCTCCCTGTCGTCAAGTACCGCAAGTTGGCGAGGAGCCTCTGCTCCGGAGTGATGGCTTGCCGCATGCAGGTGTCCTGCTTCGTAATATAAGGGGACAGCAAAGCTAATAGACGGTGAAAAACGGGGTCCGTCATCCGGAGAAAATTCCTGAAATCATCAGGGTTATTCTCCTGGATCTCACGCAGCAAAGGCATGTGAGAGAATTGGTCATGCTGGAGCAACCAATTCTTGGTCCATAAACTCCTCCCCACCCTGTTCATGGACTGGACTTGGGTCAAAGTAATAACCCCAACACCAAGCACCCACATAGCACGAACTCTACGACGCGTACGTACCCGCAACATGGCTTCAAAATGGATCTCCTGGATCTCACGCAGCAAAGGCATGTGAGAGAATTGGTCACGCTGGAGCAACCAATTCTTGGTCCATGAACTCCTCCCCACCCTGTTCATGGACTGGACTTGGGTTAAAGTAATAACCCCAACACCAAGCACCCACATAGCACGAACTCTATGATGCGTACGTACCCGCAACATGGCTTCAAAATGGTCAGATGGTCAGAATGAACTAACAGAACATACTGAAAAACAGCAAGGCCTGTGAAGATCGAGCTGAAAATCAGAAACGAGCAGACAAGAACGCACTGAAAAACAGATACGAACTGACTACACGCACTGAAAACCAGATACAAACCCACAAGCACAAACTGAAGAGCAGTAATGGACCAAAAAGCATGAAAGCTGAAAACCACGAATCATCTCTCACCAAACTTCTACTAACACGAGATAAACACGAGATTAGCAGAAGGAGCCCAAAGGGTGGCACACTGGCTATTGAACTTCCTTTTTCTAGTGCCGTCTTACGTGTTGTACATCACCGCGTTCTTGACGGTCAGAATTTGGTGTGACTGTGTGTATGCAAGACAAGCTGGAGCAGAATCCCATCAAAAAAGCTATCATACCTTTTTCCGACCAAAATCTCGATCATGTAGACACGGCATAACAGGACTTTTCCAGGCTTCCTCTGATACACTCTGCTACAAACCATATATATATATATAAACACACAGTTATATATACCATGGTTTGTAGACTTTATAACGTGCAGACAAACTAATCAGTGTACATCTATTTGCTTTTTCTTCACCAAAGAAATGTAGCAGAATACATTTTGGTCTAAACTTCTGAAGAAAGATTACCAAATATTTATTTGATAAGTATTGTAACAGAAATTTTGGGCTTTTTTCTTATAAAGCAAACAACCTAGTGGTGATTAGATATCATCAAAGAAAGCTGTATCTGTCTCAAAAAAATGATAAAAATGTATTTGAGAACAGTCTTGCATGACTGAGTAATTGTCATTCAAAGTGTGACAGTGCTGAAATCTGACAAATGCCCTGGAGAGGAATGGAGTTTATCATGCTAATCTTCAAGTGGTTAAATAAAATGCTTGGAAGAAGCCTTTAACCGCTTGCCGACCAGCGCACGCCGATTTACATCGGCAGAATGGCACTGGTGAGCAAAAGGGCGTACAGGTAAGTTCCCTTTAAAAAACGGTGCTGTGGGTGTGCCCGTGCCACTGGCGAAACGCGTGCCCGCCCGCCACATTCTCTATGACCGTGACCGCGGGCCCCATGAACTCGACGTCCACCGGGTGCCAACGGTCGTGTCACGGAGAGGTAGAACGGGGAGAAGCTTTTGTAAACAAAGCATTTCTCCATTCTGCCCAGTGGCAGGACCGAGATCACTGCTCTCTGTCATCGAGAGCAGTGATCACTGTCATGTGAGGTGCAACCCCCCCCAAGTTAGAATCACTCCCCAGGACACACTTAATCCCTTCACCGCCCCCTAGTGATTAACCCCTTCACTGCCAGTGTCATTTACACAGTAATCAATGTATTATTTTATCACAGATTGCTGTAGAAATGACAATGACAATGGTCCCAAAACAGTGTCAAAAGTGTCCGATCTGTCCACCATAATGTTGCAGTCATGATAAAAATCGCAGATCACCGCCATTACTAATAAAAAAATAATAATAATAAAAATGCTATAAATCTATTCCCTATATTGTAGTTATACATTTTGCGTAGGTAAATAGAAAACACCGCGCTAACCAGTAAAATGAATGAAAGCTGCTGCATACAGTTTGACAAAAACAACAAAATAGGCATATGGAAAAATGCAGCGCATGTACAAATGAATATAGGTCTTTAAAATGGTGAAACAGTCAAGAAATAACTAATTGACCACAGGTGCCTTGAAACACAAACGTCCATAGATGGATGTAAATGTCCAACCGCACAGGAGGTATAAGTACTCCAAGGGGTGGTGATGGTCTGATGGTTGTCAGAAAACACCTGGCATCATACAGCGACTTCCCAACCGAGAAACCGGGTCCCAATGGGTCATTCAGAGAAAGTGCAAAAAAGCCTCTTACCAGATCCTGTGGATTCCCATGTCAGCGACAGGGAATCGCATGCGCAGTTTGTCACAAATGACGTGGAATGGGAGCTCAGGAATCGCCAATCTCTTGGATTGTGGTCTGTATGGATCTCGGCCGGCAACCGGATGGGTCCTCACAACGAACCGTCCTCACACCGAACCGTCCCAGCATGCATCAGAAGTTTCACAAACGGTCCCCCGAAAGGAGCAGTTGGAGGGATTGGATCTCATGCGGTAAATGTGGAAACAAAAAGAATGTGCCTCCACATGGTGCAGATAAAAAAGGGTGTTTTTATTGACAAAAACGACCATACACAAATAAAAGCGTGATCACGGTGGATAAAAACAAATGGGCAACAAAGAGAGTGGTGTATGTACCCAACGCGTTTCGACCTAGGGGTCTTCAACAGGGGTCTTCAACGCGTTGGGTACATACACCACTCTCTTTGTTGCCCATTTGTTTTTATCCACCGTGATCACGCTTTTATTTGTGTATGGTCGTTTTTGTCAATAAAAACACCCTTTTTTATCTGCACCATGTGGAGGCACATTCTTTTTGTTTCCACATTTACCGCATGAGATCCAATCCCTCCAACTGCTCCTTTCGGGGGACCGTTTGTGAAACTTCTGATGCATGCTGGGACGGTTCGGTGTGAGGACGGTTCGTTGTGAGGACCCATCCGGTTGCCGGCCGAGATCCATACAGACCACAATCCAAGAGATTGGCGATTCCTGAGCTCCCATTCCACGTCATTTGTGACAAACTGCGCATGCGATTCCCTGTCGCTGACATGGGAATCCACAGGATCTGGTAAGAGGCTTTTTTGCACTTTCTCTGAATGACCCATTGGGACCCGGTTTCTCGGTTGGGAAGTCGCTGTATGATGCCAGGTGTTTTCTGACAACCATCAGACCATCACCACCCCTTGGAGTACTTATACCTCCTGTGCGGTTGGACATTTACATCCATCTATGGACGTTTGTGTTTCAAGGCACCTGTGGTCAATTAGTTATTTCTTGACTGTTTCACCATTTTAAAGACCTATATTCATTTGTACATGCGCTGCATTTTTCCATATGCATACATTTTGCGTAAACCAATCAATATACGCTTATTGCGATTTTTTTAACCAAAAATATGTAGAAGAATACATATCGGCCTAAAATGAGGAAAAAAATAGTTTTTTTATATATTTTTGGGGGATATTTATTATAGCAAAAATTAAAAAATATTGCTTTTTTCAAAATTGTCGCACAAAAAATAAAAACCACAGAGGTGATCAAATACCACCAAAAGAAAGCTCTATTTGTGGGGAAAAAAGGACGTCAATTTTGTTTGGGTACAACGTCGCATGACCGCGCAAATGTCAGTTAAAGCGACGCAGTGCTGAATCGTAAAAAGTGTTCTGGTCAGGAAGGTGGTAAATCCTTCCGGGGCTGAAGTGGTTAAGCTGCCTACAAAATGGGTGCATCTTATATGATTTATATAACCTACTGAAGAAAAACTGACATCTCCCAGCCACAATAATTCTGCTTGTTTACAAATGGCCATAGATTCGCTTCATCTATATCAGACCTTTATCCTAGATGAGCTGATAGAGATGTTTATCAGAGAGCTCTCACAAAAAAAGGCATGTGCGTGTTTAAAACTGTGTGCGTGTTTATCGTTTGCTTTTTTTTGTAAATGAGTAAGGGACTTCTGTATTCCAATATGCCCCAACCTGCAGACCCCCATAATCACCAGGCCAGGGTCTTTTTTTTACTGTACATTCTACTGTCAGCCGAGATATTGTGGTTGATAGCTGAATGGGTCAGATGGGAATGGTACAGTCACAGGCTACTCAATCTTTCCCAAATCTTGTTTTTTGTGTAACTTTTATTATCTTTTACTATCTTGTATTTTCTTTTACTATGGCCTTTTTTGGGGGTTTTGACAGCATACACTTGTTGCTGACACAGGCTAAGTTGCACTTTGTTTGCAGCTCGTTAATGCATACTCAAGATAAGGTTTTCTGCACCAAAGTGCAACATATTTAACCTCCTTATTGACACAATTGCCATTGAATTTAATTTAAAAGGGAAAAGCAGACCCAATGTCAGACGCATAGGTTCTGCACATGGAGATGGTATGCTTTTACATTTTTTTTAACAGTATATACAAAAATAAACTATTTTATAACTATATGTTTTCACATTTTTATTTTTGTTGTTTTTCCTTATTATTCCATTCCAGGCCTGATGCAGCAAACATGGGCAGGGACAGTAATCCCTTAAGAAAAAAAGATCGTGCTAGGCCAATACACCACCTGGTCCCTATGCAAAAATAAAAAATGCTGACCCCCTTTTCACAACAGACTTCTAATGTGGTCTTTTCCTCCTTCTTCGCCTTTAGGGAATAAAGCAGCCATGTTTGTGGGCTTGCTAATGTGCCCTTTTCCTGCCCCTAGTGCACAACAGACATGCATATTAACCATGTCTATGGACTTCTAATGTGCCCTTTTCCTCCATCTCATCTACAAGGGTTTATTGAGCTAATAATGTGCCTGTATCGGTTACCTGGGCTACATTACAGTGGCAGGTACCATGGCCACCATATTTTGGTCCACAACATTTTCCACCAGCATCATTATATTGCACAGAAGGCCTTTACTGCCATGCCACAGAATGTGGAATGTTATAAGGTAGCAGAAGGAAAAGGAGAAATGTTAGGAGGAGGCTTTTTTGGGGAGGTTTCAAGGGGGTGTTTCACCCCTTTCTGAAACAAGGGGAAAATTGATGGGCTCTATTGTTACCATCCTACAATGAGTCTGAAATGCCCCATTTCTGGGGGCAGTTCAAAGAAACTCTTTTCTGTATTTACTGATAGTAGCTGGATCCACTACACTGTAGACATAGCTACAGGGGGGAAATCCAAGGACATAGGCTGGTCACCCTTCATAAGGTGACTTTGGTTTGACACTTGTTGCTGACATAGGTGAAGCTGCCATTTGTGTGTGGTATGTTATGTTTTTAAACTGTATTTTGTTCTTACAGATTTCATTTTTTTAATATTAAGGCTGTCCCTGTCCTGTTAAAGTAAACATGGGCAGGGTAGGCAATGCAACCTGGTTACTACCTTTAAAAAATATATTTGGATATTATTTTTATAATTATTTTTTTTTATTTCTATTTTTTCCTCATAAGGTCATCCTTACCTGTTGGGCAGGTAAGGCAAAGCTGTAATTAAAACACTTAAAAGCAATCATTTAAATACCTTCCCGTACAGATTATATTTTCTGCAGACTGAAGCTTTGGTTTATGTAGCAGTGGAACTGAGGTTCTGAGCTTTGCAAATTTTGCTTTGTTAAGTGCACGGTTAACATAAGGGCATAGTTAATATTTGTACATTGTCAGCTTGTAAGTGTTGGTGGTGATTAAAGTTATGGGGGGAGACATTTCTGGTTCTGGTGCCACATGTAAGGGAGTTTGGAACGGCTGCTCCGGGTACACATGCCTACAAGACCCCACATACACAGGTAGCGAACGGCTCGTATCACCACCTCCCCCTCCGTGACACCCTCAGGACCCCCAGGAATGGATCGGTATCTGATCCACGGTGCCTCCAGTGTGGCCCCGGCCTCCCGCCCAGAGCCACTCTGTCTCCCTCATATGCAGCTAATATGGCCACCGCTGACAAGATGCTTGAGGCAGCAGACCCCACACCTCCTGCAGCTGTGACTCTGATCCCTCCTGATGATCAGAACAGTGGCCTGGCATAGGCTGTACCAGCCCTTTTGTCACCAACCATAACTGTAGTAGTTGATAGGGCAATAGCTGCAGGCATTACACAGCTCAGGAAGGAGCTGGGGGATCAAGCTAAATGCTTAACCGAGCTTGAATGTTAGATTTAGAACATGAGATTCAGAGCCCTCGCATAGCTGAACAGCAATTGAAGTATACACAATACATCCTGGATAAACTAGACGACTTTGAGAATCGTTCTTGTCACTAAAATTTGAGGATCATAGGCCTTCCCAAATCCATCGACTCTGGATCCCTACAGGATATCTGCACCCTACACACCCCTGAAGCTTTGGGGATTACAACTCCTTGCACAGTGAAGAGAGTGCACTGCTTGGGAGCCCCTCAAATGACAGACGCACCCTGCGGCCTGTTATAGTCCGCTATTTAAATTACATTGACAGGGTAAATATCCTGTGTTATTTTCAAAAAACCAAATCTCTGCAATTGGATGTTTACAAGTTACTTCTATTCACGGACCACCCCTAAGAAGTTTTTCTGTAAGCGTTTTAACCAATCTGTGCCGCCCTTTACCAGAAAGGGGGCAAATTCACGTTGACATATTCAGCTATACTACCCTTCACTGACCCTTCAGGAGACCCCAAATCATTTGTCTATCCAGGAGAAGCAATGCAATATCTGCAGGCATACCTGCACATTACTGTGGACTCCTCCTTAACACCCACTGTGCCCTGCTGAACCAAGAGACCAGCGCAGCCCAAGAAAGGACCCTCCAAATAAGCTACACCTCTCCAATTCCTCAGGATGCAACAAATCATAGCTGACTCTGTTCCTTGCCATACTTCCTGGAAGTCCTATCTTCCCTTGCATGATCCCTCATGACTAAGCTAAGATTTTCTTTCATGTTGTTACCTATATACATAATAATATGTGTATGTATCTTGTTCCTTACTGTTCACAGGTCTTAATGTGCACAACTTTACCACGGGACGGACAAACAGCTCTATCTGGAAGTGACCTGGGGCCACGCTTCACCCCCTATGCCTCCTTCTCTTGGGATCCCTCTTGGCCAATGGATTGCGTCACAGTCTGCGGGTAAGTGCTTTGTATTCCAACGGTAATGCTGTTTGCCGCTATGTGTTGTAAATGTAGAAAAAAGCAAAGGCATGTTACTTTCTGTTTATCCTCCTAGACCCCTGTTGGGTCAATCTCCCCTCTAAACCCTCCTCTCCAAGATACCCCCAAATTCTTTAATTTTTTTAGGTGGTACCCCTGTGGCATCACTGAAACAACTTCAGGTATCTGTGTTAGTGTTTCTAAACCAGTTTAGTTGGCCTACCCCCCTACAGCCCCAACATGAAAATTGTCTCCTGGAATGTTAAGGGGTTAAAGTCACCCCACAAACCTATGGCAATTCTTCGCCACCTCAGATGCTCTAAAACATACATTGCAGGGTTCCTCTCCTTATACATAAAAACACACCCTGTGAAGTGGTATCAGCAGATGGTGATGACGAGGGTCGCATTCTTATAGCCAGACTCGAAACTGCTGCCCTAGAATGGGTTCTGTCCAATGTCTATGCCCCTAACTCTCCCCCAAAATGCTTCTTCCACAAATTGACCTCTTGTTTAGCTGTTTATCCACCTTCCTCTGCTGGTCATGGGGACTTCAATTTGGTGTTAAACCCCCGGGGAAGATAAATCTTTTGGTAATCGCTCCCACAGACCTACTTCCTCATGCACCCTAACTTCACTTTTACACTTTGCAGATGGTCTTGGTCTGACCTCTGGAGAGGGAGGGATGAGAATTCTCATTCTTTTCTTCTCCACACGCTTTCCAGGATCAACTATACATTCTCCAACTCCATATTACTGGTCTTTGTCACCGACCCCCATATACATCAGATAGCGATCTCAGATGATGCCCCAATATCAGTAGACTTGTCTGGATTCATTTTACAGAAATCAGTGAGAATCTGGAAATTCCCATTGTATTTGGCATGTAACTGAGATCTCCAAAAGACCATAAGGGATACATGGGCAGACTATGTCGCTACTAACTCAGAACACATGGTTGACCCCAATCTTTTCTGGGAAGCTGAGAAAGCTGTGCAGCATGGCAGGATCATCTCTTTTGCAACTGGGTACAAAAAAATGTCACCAAGGAATATTGCTCGATGAACAAGCCACTGCGTGATGCTCAGGCAGGCCTAGTGCAGCACAACTCTCTAGAGCTCAGGGAGGTTTGGATCCTCCAGCCCAATATCCCTACTGAACTTGGACTCAAATATCCTCTCCCAAATAATGGCCAACAGGCTAGCGCAGATCATGCCCTCACTTATCTACCCTTCACAGGTGGTTTTCACCCAGGGGCGATCTGCCACCTCAGATATAAAGAAAGTCCTCACGAGGCTAGAGTCTGCGAGAACCAACCCTTCCAGTGACTATGCCATTCTCGCCTTGGATGCCGAAAAGGCTTTTGACAATTTTTTACTGGTTGATGATGGTCCTCATGAAATTCAGATTCTCGGGTCCTTTCCTGCATCTTATTTTGACCAGGTATTCTACCCCATCTTCAAATGTAATTGTGGAGGGTCTCTTCTTTAACAATATTCAGCTTCATTAAGGCACCCCATCACCTTTGCTGTTCAACCTTGCACTTGAACCCCTTTCCCAACACTTGCTTCTTCACTCAGACCTTCACGGGGTACAGGTAGGCAATCAGGATCCTTCTATCCCCGCAAAGCACCTTCCAAGTCCTTCCTGTCCCTCCCTCTTTATCCCTCTCTTCTTTCGAGATGCACTGTATTCGTCTGTTTTCTCTCATTTCGAGGATTGCATTGGCCTCCTGGGCTGGTATCGTGCTTTCTTGATGACTTTGCTGCCTGGCTACCCTACTTTCTCTCCTCTGAAATACCCACTATCATTCTTGGTGACTTCAACATTCCTCTCAGGGTTACCAAACATGTGGATGTGAGCGCTATATTCAATATGGTCAGACAGCAGTGATAGGTCTACTTGTAAACAGTAGATGGGGTGATTAGGTGGTGTATAACTTATAACATAAATGACAATCTGAAATGGTAATTATAAACATCAGCAACTGTAAATGTTGCAGTCCAATATAAAACTGAATTAAAGTCCAATAAAAGCAATTGTAGAAGGCAGCCCTGTGGTTAAAGAAGAAGCAATCCTCTGGGAACTGTGGGAGTAGAAGAACAAAAATGGCGCCACTCTAAGTGCAGTAATTAAAACAAATTTAATGAGTCATAAAAACAGGTACTCACAAAAGTACAAGTATTCAGGCATGTAAGTGCTGGGCAGGAAATGCCAGGTGTCCCAGGGGTTTGTTCCAGTCACGTCCTCAGTAGTAGTTCCGCTCGGAGACGAGATGTGCTGCTGTATGGGCGGCAGATCCGGCTGCTGGAACGCACTGTGGTGACGTGTTTGTCTGTGGGAACGAAGGCACTTCCGGGTCTGTGCAGGGGTGACGAATAGGCGACGCGTTTGCGGAGCTGCGCTCCTTCCTCAGGCCTAACGTGACCTATGATTGGTCAATGGTATTATAGTCTAACATGGGCTGCGATTGGAAGAGAGATCTGTCAATCACAGTTAGGCATAGGCTGTGTACTGGACGCTGTGTGCTGGTATGCCAGCGTCTACAGTTGTATCGAATCTTAGTGCAAAACAGCGGCATGTGTTTGCAAGAGGAGAAAAGATGATGTTATTGATTGAGATCATATAGTCTATAAGAAAACAAGGGGGAAAGCGAGAGAGGGTTTTTGGAATAAAACCACAAAGAAGGAGAAAGGATAGGCATATATTGGTAAATGAATGTATAGCTGGAGTAACTGCTGTTAGAAGAACTCCCTATTATGACAATGTTGTAAATTAGGTATTATGCATACCTAATGAGATGGGGAATGGGAAATTTAAAGAGCTCAATAAATTATGGTACACAAGGATAATAAGACAATATTGTGTTATTACAAATTGATGGTGATGGATTAATGATTGGATAAATTATAAGAATAGTGTTGTTAAAAAGTTATATATATATGTATATATGTGTTGTAAAAAAACCGTAAATGGATAAAAAATTAATTAGATAAAAAATTCAAAAATAATAAAAATATATGTTGGAGAAATGTATATAAAAAAAGGGGAATAATATATATATAAAAAAGGGAATATTATATATGTATAAAAAAAGGGAATATTATATATATAAAAAGGTAAAATTCTTGAGAAAATGATGAATGGATATTTATGATGTTGGGGTGATTTTGATATTTTTGGCAATAATGCTGAATTGTGAAAGGGGGTTGGGGTATGATTTGGTATGGGGCCGCACTGGTGAGTTTTTAATTATGAAAAGAAGGGGGAAAGAGTATATCATACTCGGATTTGGAAGTTGAACATGATATGTTTGTGGCCAATAATACATAGAATGGAAAAGACCTGAGGGTAGGAGGGGGGGGGGGGAAAGAGGGGGGAGAAAAGAGGCTGGGGAAAGAAGGGGGGAAAAGAGGGAAAAAAAGGGGAAAAAAAGGGGGGGGGGGAAAGGGTTGGGGGGGTGGGAAAAGAGGAAAAAAAAAGGGGGGGGGAAAAAACAAGATGAGGGGGGGGGGGGGGAAGAACAGATTTAATTGGTATTGCTAGGGTTCCTGATTCAGAATGCAAAGAGAAGGGGGTAAGAGGACAGACTAAATGTTGGGAGTGGGAGCATTCCGGTGGGGCTTGGAGGACTAGGAGAGTAGTCAGATGAGACTGCTTGTCTCTATTTCCTCATTGAGTCCTCCAGGGGTCAAAGTGTCCAAAGTGAATATCCAGTAAGTTTCCCTCTGGCAGAGGCGTTTGAAACGCTCTGCCAGTGGGAACGTACTGGGAACTGATTCAATGATCCAAACCTTGAGACCAGATGAAGAATGATTGTGTTTGCGTAGGAAGTGGAGGGGAACACTGTGATGGTCATCTCCTGCCTCTACTAGGCGGCGGTGTTCACCGAACCTCTTTCTCAACGTGCGTATAGTGCGGCCTACGTAGTGTTGCCCACAAGGACATGTCAAGCAGTAGATGACGAATTCGGTGGAACAGTTATAAAAGTTACTGATCTGATAAGTCTGTCCCTTGATGGTGAATTCTTTCTGGCCATGATGGACATGGCTGCATGTAAGGCATAGTTTTTTACGGCATTGGTACATCCCAATGAGGGGGACGAGACAGAGAGATGTTGTCTTGGAATTGTGTTGACTTTTATATTTGCTGGGTGCTACTAGATTTTTGATGTTTCTGCTCTTTCGATAGGTGAATTTGGGTTTGGGAGTGATGGTGGATTTTAAGTGTGGATCCTGTAAAAGGATCGACCAATGTTTGGTGAGTATGCGTTCCATAGCTTTGTGTTTGGAGTGAAATTGGGTTACAAATCTCACCGGCTGTGTTGCGGATTGGGTGGTTTCGCTGGTGGATATGGGGGGTTCTGACAGATAAAGATCAAAGGCTTCGTTTATGAGTTTTGGTGGGAAGGCCTTGTCTGAAAATTTTTGTTTTAAGTGGGACCCTTCCGTGATGTAGTCAGATTGTCTGGTGCAGTTTCTGCGTAACCTGCAGAACTGGCTCTTGGGAATGTTGGCAATCCATCTTGGATGGTGGCAACTCCGATGGTGCAAGAAGGAGTTGCCGGCTGTCGGCTTGTTGTAGTTTTTGGCCAGAATTTTACCTTTGTCATGAAAAAGTAGGAGGTCTAAAAATGCGAGTTGGGACTGATCTTGTTCGGAGGTGAAGCTGAGGCCATGTTCATTGTTATTGCAGTGTTTGATGAAGTCAGAGAAAAGCGACTCCGGGCCATCCCAAATGATGATGATATCATCTATATACCTCCCATAGAACACTATATGGGAGGTAAAGGGGTTGTTGAGCCAGATGTGATTGGCCTCCCAGTAGCCCATGGTTAGATTCGCGTAACTGGGTGCGAAATTCGCACCCATGGCTGTGCCCTTTGTTTGGAGGAAAAAATCGCCATCGAACTCAAAATAATTGTGGGTCAGGCAGAATTCTGTGGCCTCTAGGATGAATTCTGCCTGACCGGGGTTCAACATGGGATCGGCAGAAAGGAAGCTGGCGATGGCTCTGAGACCTATGTGATGTGGAATGGAGGTATAAAGTGAACTAACATCTAGGGAAGCCCACATGTATGTGGATTTCCAAGTGTAGTGTTCTAGTTGTTGCATGAGGTGAAATCCGTCTCGGATGTAAGAAGGAAGACTGATTGCAAGTGGTTGTAGAAACTGATCTATATATTGGGAAATGAAACTGGTGATGCTGTCCATGGCGGCAACTATGGGTCGACCTGGTGGGTTTTGGATACTTTTGTGTATTTTCGGAATGTGATAGAAATACGGGGTGGAAAAAAATGGCCGATTGAAGAAGGCATACTCATGTTTTGAGATGATGTTGTTGTTTTTAGCTCTATCTGTGAGCGTTTTGACTTCTAAAACATAGCTAGACAAAGGGTCACAGCGCAATTTCTGATATGTAGTGTGGTCTGACAAAAGACGGCGAGCTTCAGCTAGGTAGTCACTGCGATCTTGGACCACAATGCCCCCGCCTTTGTCTGCCGTCTTGATGACTATATTATGATTGTCGGTGAGATTTTTAAGGGATATTTTTTCTTGGGTAGTGAGATTGGAGTGTTGAGAATGACTGTCGTGTGTCAACTGGCAAAGACTTTTGATGTCAGAGAAAACTACTTGATAGAAGGTTTGCAAATAGGGTCCTTTTGAGTGTGTGGGATTGAATACGGATTTTGGCCTAAAGGTACTGTACTGTATGGGGGGAGAGGTGGAGGGATGCTGAGTGAGAAGAAGTAAATCTATATCCTCGTCATCACTCTCCATGTTGTACAATTCCTTTAGGATACTCAATTCCGGTGGATCACTGTTGTTTAGAGAAACATTGGGTTCAACCAAATTTAGAGGTGTGTGACTATCAGTGGCTGGAAGTGTTTTCATGCTATAGTGGCGTTTGAGAGTGAGGTTACGGATGAACATATGGAGGTCTTTGAATAACTGAAATGAATTGGGTAGTGAAGTGGGGGCAAAATTGAGACCCCGTTGTAGGATGGAGACCTCAGCTGAGGACAGGTGATGGGAAGATAGATTATATATTTTTATGGTTTGAGGGATTTGGCCCTGTGATTTATGTCGTTGTTTTCCCCCTCGTTTGCCACGTCTTCTAATTTTCTTTTTCCTGTGTGTGGGCGGCTGGGTAACGAGGGGGGAATTACTAAAAAATCCTGTGTAATGGGTGAAGAGCAGTTGGATGGGACTGATAAGGTGTATGCTGTAGAATCTGTATGGGGAAGGGGACTGTGTGTCTGTGTGTTGGCTTTCTGGAGACCGGCGCCAGGGACAGGGGTATGACTGGTGGATTTGGCCAAAGCTAGGGTTGGAATTGAACCAGATGTGGAATTGGGTTTTGCAGAATCCATAGTGTGGTTCTGGGATAAAGAAGAAATGCTTGCGTTGATGTTGTTGTCTCTTGTGGGCCCACTGGGAGTGATTATCTCATTGGTCTGGGTGGGATTGGCCGAGGGATGAAGATGGTGATTGTTGGAGTGAGTATTTTGGTTAGAATTTTGGTTTGAGTTTGAACGGGGTCTTGTTCTCTTATTGGGTATGCGTTGAGGTTTGGGAGTGAGTGGGTGTGATAAATTTCTGGGATGGGAATTGGTGGGATGCATAGACTTAAATAAGGGTTTAGGCCTTGACGGTGGCCATGGTCTATTGCCTGGGGGTTCCACTATGCATTCCATAAGAGGTATGAGGTGGGTGGGGGGATGGGTAGAATGATTTATGTTTGGAGTACGGTGATTCCTTTTCCAATTGAAGACCCTCCCTAGGTTAAAGTCATCTAGGTCTCTCCTCATTTTTCCCAATTTGGTCTGAATCAAGGCATCTTCATCTTTTTTACTGTGGTGTTTTAAGGTATTAAGCCAAGAGTGGGGTAAACTGGCTGTGGTGGTATTCAAAAGGGAAATGTAGGTCTTAATTTGTTCAACCAAATCCTGATATTTGGTCTGTCTCTGTTGAATTATGATCCGCATCCATTTTTGTGTACAAAACTCTGAGATCTGTGACCACTCACTAGCCAACTCAGATGTTAGAAAAGAGCAGGTTTTTAATATTCTCAATCCCCGAGGGGAGATGGAGTGGGAAATATATTGCTCTAGGAAGAACTTGTCCCACCATTGGTGGTTGGCCGCTATTATAAGATGTTCTAATTTTCTGAAATGGGTGCAACAAGTTTTGTTGATATGTTTGGGAACGGAGAAATGCGGTATGAAAAAATTATTTGGAAATAGGCCATATAAATGGTCAAGAATATCATATTTGGCTTGTTCCAATTGTTGTAACCACTCCATGTTTGGAGTGGCGTGGTGGGAGAGCGTGGGGGTGAATGAAAAAAAGAAACAAATTGGAAAATGAAAAATGAAAAAATTAAAAATAAAAAATAAAAATATTGAAAGAAATTGAATGGAAATGAAATATGGAAAATAAATTAAATGAAAAATAATGAATAATGATGAATAATATACAATGAGAAATGTTTATCCTGATAGTAAGCAACATTCCCAAGAGCCAGTTCTGCAGGTTACGCAGAAACTGCACCAGACAATCTGACTACATCACGGAAGGGTCCCACTTAAAACAAAAATTTTCAGACAAGGCCTTCCCACCAAAACTCATAAACGAAGCCTTTGATCTTTATCTGTCAGAACCCCCCATATCCACCAGCGAAACCACCCAATCCGCAACACAGCCGGTGAGATTTGTAACCCAATTTCACTCCAAACACAAAGCTATGGAACGCATACTCACCAAACATTGGTCGATCCTTTTACAGGATCCACACTTAAAATCCACCATCACTCCCAAACCCAAATTCACCTATCGAAAGAGCAGAAACATCAAAAATCTAGTAGCACCCAGCAAATATAAAAGTCAACACAATTCCAAGACAACATCTCTCTGTCTCGTCCCCCTCATTGGGATGTACCAATGCCGTAAAAAACTATGCCTTACATGCAGCCATGTCCATCATGGCCAGAAAGAATTCACCATCAAGGGACAGACTTATCAGATCAGTAACTTTTATAACTGTTCCACCGAATTCGTCATCTACTGCTTGACATGTCCTTGTGGGCAACACTACGTAGGCCGCACTATACGCACGTTGAGAAAGAGGTTCGGTGAACACCGCCGCCTAGTAGAGGCAGGAGATGACCATCACAGTGTTCCCCTCCACTTCCTACGCAAACACAATCATTCTTCATCTGGTCTCAAGGTTTGGATCATTGAATCAGTTCCCAGTACGTTCCCACTGGCAGAGCGTTTCAAACGCCTCTGCCAGAGGGAAACTTACTGGATATTCACTTTGGACACTTTGACCCCTGGAGGACTCAATGAGGAAATAGAGACAAGCAGTCTCATCTGACTACTCTCCTAGTCCTCCAAGCCCCACCGGAATGCTCCCACTCCCAACATTTAGTCTGTCCTCTTACCCCCTTCTCTTTGCATTCTGAATCAGGAACCCTAGCAATACCAATTAAATCTGTTCTTCCCCCCCCTCATCTTGTTTTTTCCCCCCCCCCTTTTTTTTCCTCTTTTCCCACCCCCCCCAACCCTTCCCCCCCCCCCCTTTTTTTCCCCTTTTTTTCCCTCTTTTCCCCCCTTCTTTCCCCAGCCTCTTTTCTCCCCCCTCTTTCCCCCCCCCCCCTCCTACCCTCAGGTCTTTTCCATTCTATGTATTATTGGCCACAAACATATCATGTTCAACTTCCAAATCCGAGTATGATATACTCTTTCCCCCTTCTTTTCATAATTAAAAACTCACCAGTGCGGCCCCATACCAAATCATACCCCAACCCCCTTTCACAATTCAGCATTATTGCCAAAAATATCAAAATCACCCCAACATCATAAATATCCATTCATCATTTTCTCAAGAATTTTACCTTTTTATATATATAATATTCCCTTTTTTTATACATATATAATATTCCCTTTTTTATATATATATTATTCCCCTTTTTTTATATACATTTCTCCAACATATATTTTTATTATTTTTGAATTTTTTATCTAATTAATTTTTTATCCATTTACGGTTTTTTTACAACACATATATACATATATATATAACTTTTTAACAACACTATTCTTATAATTTATCCAATCATTAATCCATCACCATCAATTTGTAATAACACAATATTGTCTTATTATCCTTGTGTACCATAATTTATTGAGCTCTTTAAATTTCCCATTCCCCATCTCATTAGGTATGCATAATACCTAATTTACAACATTGTCATAATAGGGAGTTCTTCTAACAGCAGTTACTCCAGCTATACATTCATTTACCAATATATGCCTATCCTTTCTCCTTCTTTGTGGTTTTATTCCAAAAACCCTCTCTCGCTTTCCCCCTTGTTTTCTTATAGACTATATGATCTCAATCAATAACATCATCTTTTCTCCTCTTGCAAACACATGCCGCTGTTTTGCACTAAGATTCGATACAACTGTAGACGCTGGCATACCAGCACACAGCGTCCAGTACACAGCCTATGCCTAACTGTGATTGACAGATCTCTCTTCCAATCGCAGCCCATGTTAGACTATAATACCATTGACCAATCATAGGTCACGTTAGGCCTGAGGAAGGAGCGCAGCTCCGCAAACGCGTCGCCTATTCGTCACCCCTGCACAGACCCGGAAGTGCCTTCGTTCCCACAGACAAACACGTCACCACAGTGCGTTCCAGCAGCCGGATCTGCCGCCCATACAGCAGCACATCTCGTCTCCGAGTGGAACTACTACTGAGGACGTGACTGGAACAAACCCCTGGGACACCTGGCATTTCCTGCCCAGCACTTACATGCCTGAATACTTGTACTTTTGTGAGTACCTGTTTTTATGACTCATTAAATTTGTTTTAATTACTGCACTTAGAGTGGCGCCATTGTTGTTCTTCTACTCCCACAGCTCTCAGGGTTACCAGCCCAACTACAGCTAAACTTCTCGACTTAACCTCATCTTTTGACCTAACCCAATGGACATATACTTCCACTCACTCCAATGGTAATGCCCTTGACCTTGTATTCTCCCATCTCTGCAACCCTGGCAACCTCACCAACACCTCCTTTCCTCTCTCTGATCACAACCTTATTACTTTCACTGTATCCTTGCCTCCAACCACCCATCCCTCCAAGCAGCAAACAATTACTTGTAGAAACCTTCGCCACTTTAACCCTTCTCTTCTCTATTCTGCTACTGACCACCTATATGACATAATCTCTCCCCTGTCCTGTCCTGACCTGGCCACCTCTATCTACAACAGTTCACTCTCATCATCACTAGATGCACTTGCTCCTCTAACCACAGGCAGAATCAGGCCCGACCATTACAACCCTGGCAAACTGACAATACTAGAAATCTCAAGAGACATTGCCGTGCTCTTGAACGACTGTGGCGTAAAACCAAATGCTTGCAAGACTTCACCCTATATAAATCTGCCCTTCTAAAATACAATTCATGCCTCCATGCTGCCAAACAAGCCTACTTTGTCTCTCTTTTTAATTCCTTGTCATCCAATCCCAGTCAGCTCTTCTCAACCTTTAACTCTCTGCTTCGTCCCCCAATCCCTCTACCCACTAACTCACTCACTGCCCAAGAGATTGTCAGTCACTTCAAAGACAAGATTAATGCAATTCGTGAGGATGCCTCCACTGTGCGTACATCTTCCCCACCCAACATACCTTGCCTTACAGCACATTCAACACTCTCCTCTTTTGAATTGGCTACTACTGAAGAGGTTACAAAACTTTTCTCAGATGCCCACTTAAATAATTGTCCCCTGGATCCTGTTCCCTCACAACTACTATGGTCACCCTCTTCTTCTATCCTATGCTTCCTCACTCACATCTTCAATCTCTCCCTCTCTAGTGGTATCTTCCCCTCCCCTCTAAAACATGAGCAGATCACTCCCATACTTAAAAAGCCCTCACTGGACCCTACCAACCTGAACAACTTAAGACCCATCTCATTTCTCCCATTCACCTCTAAACTTCTAGAACGCTTAATCTACAACCGTCTTAACTCCTACCTCAGTGAAAATTACCTTCTTGACCCTTTACAGTCTGGCTTTCGTTCACAGCACTCCACAGATACTGCCTTACTAAAACTCACTAACGATTTACTAACTGCTAAAACCAACAGCCAGTACTCCATACTCCTACAACTTGACCTCTCTGCAGTAGGGATGAGCCGAACACCCCCCTGCTCGGTTCACACCAGAACTTGCGAACAGGAAAAAAGTTTGTTCGAACACGCGAACACCGTTAAAGTCTATGGGACACGAACATGAATAATCAAAAGTGCTAATTTTAAAGGCTTATATGCAAGTTATTGTCATAAAAAGTGTTTGGGGACCTGGGTCCTGCCCCAGGGGACATGGATCAATGCAAAAAAAAGTTTTAAAAACGGCTGTTTTTTCAGGAGCAGTGATTTTAATAATGCTTAAAGTCAAACAATAAAAGTGTAATATCCCTTTAAATTTCATACCTGGGGGGTGTCTATAGTATGCCTGTAAAGGGGCACATGTTTCCCGTGTTTAGAACAGTCTGACAGCAAAATGACATTTGAAAGGAAAAAAGCCATTTAAAACTACTCGCGGCTATTGCATTGCCGGTCCGATAAAACACATAGAAGTTCATTGATAAAAACGGCATGGAAATTCCCCACAGGGGAACCCCGAACCAAAAAAAAAAAAAAAAACGACGTGGGGGTCCCCCTAAATTCCATACCAGGCCCTTCAGGTCTGGTATGGATATTAAGGGGAACCCCACGCCAAAAAAAAAAAAAAAACGGCGTGGGGTCCCCCCAAAAATCCATACCAGACCCTTATCCGAGCACGCAACCTGGCAGGCCGCAGAAAAAGAGGGGGGATGAGAGAGCGCCCCCCCCTCTCCTGAACTATACCAGGCCACATGCCCTCAACATTGGGAGGGTGCTTTGGGGTAGCCACCAAAACACCTTGTCCCCATGTTGATGAGGACAAGGGCCTCATCCCCACAACCCTGGCCGGTGGTTGTGGGGGTCCGCGGGCGGGGGGCTTATCGGAATCTGGAAGCCCCCTTTAACAATGGGACCCCCAGATCCCGGCCCCCCTGTGTGAAATGGTAAGGGGGTACTTACCCCTACCATTTCACTAAAAAACTATCAAAAATGTTAAAAATGACAAGAGACAGTTTTTGACAATTCCTTTATTTAAATGCTTCTTCTTTCTTCTATCTTCCTTCATCTTCTTCTTTTTCTTCTTCTGGTTCTTCTGGCTCTTCTGGTTCTTTCTCCGGCAATCTCGTCCAGCATCTCCTCCGTGGCATCTTCTATCTTCTCCTCCTCGGGCCGCTCCGCACCCATGGCATGGGGGAGGCTCCCGCTCTTCTCTTCATCTTCTTCTTCATCTTCTTCTTCATCTTCTTCTTCATCTTCTTCTTTTCTTCTCTTCTTCTCTTCTTCATTTTCTTCTCCGGGCCGCTCCGCATCCATGCTGGCATTGAGGGAGGCTCCCGCTGTGTGACGGCGTCTCCTCTTCTGACGGTGCAATAATGGGGGCGGGGCCACCTGGTGACCCCGCCCCCCTCTGACGCACGGTGACTTGACGGGACTTCCCTGTGACGTCACAGGGAATGCCACAGGGAAGTCCGATCATGTCCCGTGCGTCAGACGGGGCGGGGTCACCGGGTGGCCCAGTCCCCTGTTATTTAAGAACCGTCAGAAGAGGAGACGCCGTCACACAGTGGGAGCCTCCCTCCATGCCAGCATGGATGTGGAGCTGCCCGGAGAAGAAAATGAAGAAGAGAAGAAGAGAAGAAAAGAAGAAGATGAAGAAGAGAAGAGGATGAAGAGAAGAGCGGGAGCCTCCCCCCATGCAATGAGTGCGGAGCAGCCCGAGGAGAAGAAGATAGAAGACGCCGCGGAGGAGATGCTGGACGAGAACACCGGAGGAAGAACCAGAAGAGCCAGAAGAACCAGAAGAAGAAGAAGAAGAAGATGAAGGAAGATAGAAGAAAGAAGAAAGAAGCATTTAAATAAAGGAATTGTCAAAAACTGTCTCTTGTCATTTTTAACATTTTTGACAGTTTTTTAGTGAAATGGTAGGGGTACTTGTACCCCCTTACCATTTCACACAGGGGGGGCGGGATCTGGGGGTCCCCTTGTTAAAGGGGGCTTCCAGATTCCGATAAGCCCCTGCCTGCAGACCCCCACAATCACCGGCCAGGGTTGTGGGGATGAGGCCCTTGTCCTCATCAACATGGGGACAAGGTGTTTTGGGGGGCTACCCTAAAGCACCCTCCCAATGTTGAGGGCATGTGGCCTGGTACGGTTCAGGAGGGGGGGCGCTCTCTCGTCCCCCCCTCTTTTCCTGCGGCCTGCCAGGTTGCGTGCTCAGATAAGGGTCTGGTATGGATTTTTGGGGGGACCCCATGCCGTTTTTGTTTTTTTTGGGTGCGGGGTTGTCCTTAAAATCAGGTCTGGTATGGAATTTAGGGGAACCCAATGTCATTTTTTTTTAATTTTGGCCAGGGTTCCCCTTAATATCCATACCAGACCTGAAGGGCCTAGTATGGAATTTAGGGGGACTCCCACGTCATTTTTTTTTTAATTTTGGTTCGGGGTTCCCCTGTGGGGAATTCCCATGCCGTTTTTATCAATGAACTTCTATGTGTATTGTCGGAGCAGCAATGCAATAGCCACGAGTAGTTTTTTTTTTTTAACAGAAAATTTTTATTTAACAAATCAGCATTACTTTACAGAATGATTTAAAACATTCAAAGTACAGAAGAAAATGACAGTAGAATCAACCTTCAACCTGTAGTCATTGCCTATCAGATATTCCAATTGTGCAAATATCAGAAGTATCATTTAACAGTACACCTTAATGCATTATAGTATTATAGCATCGTAGATAAACTTACATAAGTAACCATTTTCAATCCAACCTGATAAGGAGGGGGAAGGGGGGAAGGGGGGGGAAGGGGAGGAGGGAAGGGGGGGGAAGAGGGGGGGAAGGGGGGGGAAGGGGAGGAGGGAAGGGGGGGGAAGAGGGGGGGAAGAGGGGAAGGGGGAGCGAAGGAAAGGCAAGGGGGGGCAAGAGGGAACAGGCAGCAGGAGAGTAGTCAAAGAGACACAGGGTTTCCTCCAACCAGTTTCATAGCATAATAATTATGGGGGAGGGGGTTCTGGGGCCCCAGAGGCATCTACCCAAAAGGACCAGATCTTATCAAACTTTCCTGGACATTGCCTACTTTCATATTTCAATCTATACAGGGGAAGTACCATGTTCACTGACCTTTTCCATGATGCCAAAGTAGGAGGCTCTGCCTTTTTCCATACCATTAATATTTCACGCCTAGCATAATATAATGCGAAGGTAAGACACAGTTTACTATATCTGTCTCCCTCAATATCCTCCAAATGGCTAAGCAATAGTATCTGAGGTTCGACCGGTACATTCAAACTTGTGACATCGCTCAGTGTGGAGGCCACTGCTGACCAAAAGGGTTTAAGTTTGGGACAGGACCAGACCATGTGCCAAAAGGTGCCCACTTCCTGCCTACATCTCTGACAATTGGGGTCCCTTTGATCATAAATGCGCGCCAGTCTCTGTGGGGTGAAGTACGCTCTGTGTAGGAACTTAAATTGTATGAACCTATCTTTCGCCGCTATCATGGAAGGAATGTAGGAAATTAAATACTCCTTCCATTCCTCTTCATCCAGGGAAGGGATATCAACCCTCCATTTTTCCCATGTCTTGGTTAGTTTGGTGTCATACTCTCCTGTGAGGTATAGATATAACGTCCCCATCACACTAGAAATCAGGAGCCGTTCAATGGAGTCTGGTTCCAAAATAAGGGGGGCAGGGAACTGAGCTTCAAAAGCGTGCTTTAGCTGCCAGTATCTAAATTGGAAGGAGGATGGGATAGCAAATGATTGCCTCAGGGCCTGAAAAGTCTTAAGCCTACCATCCTGAACTATATGTTTTAGTGTGAGAATACCCTTTTTTGCCCAGATAGAGGGGTCTAGTATACTATGAAGGTGAGGGAGCATGGGATTGCCCCATAAGGGCATATGAGGTGAGATATGATTGGGTTTCCCATATATCCTCCTGGCCTCCTGCCAGACCCTTACAGTGGTTCGCATCGGAGTTGTCATGGACTGACTAGCCCGAAGTCCACGAAACTGAAGGTTGCTCAGGGCTGCAAAAGAACCCAAAATGGCTGCTTCGAGAGTAACAGCAGGATTCTGTGCGGGCTGGGAGAACCACCACCGAATCGTAACAAGAACAGCTGCCCAGTAATAAATTTGAAAGTTCGGTAGTGCCAGTCCCCCCCCGGATAATGGGAGATATAGGATCTGCTTGACCACTCTGGGTGGCCTCCCAGCCCACACAAAGTGTATCAGCAAACTCTCCAATCTTTGGAAAAAGGCCCTAGGGATATGGATAGGTGTGTTGCGAAAAAAGTATAAGTATTTGGGAAGGTAAATCATTTTTAGCAGATTTACTCTGCCAACCGGGGTCAGTGGGAGGGAACACCAAGAAGCACACCTAGCCATTAGCTGTGTCATAAGTGGTCGCAGATTATCGTCCATATAGTCCTGGACTTTACCACTGATCTTAATCCCTAAGTACTTGAAGTCCTCTACCCATTTAAGCTGCACGTGTGGGATCCTAGGGGTCGACTGACGGAGCGGGAACAGTATGGACTTATCCCAATTAATACGGATCCCCGAGTACCCGCCGAATTGGTTGATCAGATCTAGTGCAGTCTGCAGGGAGGATGACGCGTCCGCCAAATAGAGCAAAGCGTCATCCGCATACAGCAAAATCTTCTCCTTAATTGGGCCCACCTGAAGCCCCCTCACCCCGGGGTCAGCCCGCAGCAGTATAGCCAGGGGCTCCATCGCCAAGGCAAATAAGCCTGGGGAGAGGGGACACCCCTGTCTCGTACCCCGAAACAATTTAAACTTCTCTGATAGACAACCATTGGTGCGTATTCTGGCTGAAGGACTATGATATAGCATGCGGAGCCATTTTGTGAAACCCGGGCCAAACCCAAAACGCGAGAGCACCTCCCATAAGTAGCCCCACTCGACAGAATCAAAAGCCTTCTCCGCGTCGAGTGAGGCCACCACTCCTCCGGACTCCCCATCCGCCCTGTCTATATGAGTATAAAGATGCCTAATGTTGATGTCAGTACCTCTCCCGGGCATGAAGCCTGTTTGATCTCTGTGGATCAGGGCAGTGATGACAAGGTTACGCCTATTGGCCAGTACTTTTGCCAGGACCTTTGCGTCCACATTCAGGAGGGATATGGGGCGATACGAGGAGCATAAAGTAGGGTCCTTCCCGGGCTTGGGGATCACCACTATGATCGCTTCACTCATTGTATCCGGGAGTTTCTCGAGGCGCGTCGATGCAGAGAAGAGGTCCTGAAGCTTATCTACTAGTTCCGCAGCGTATTGTTTGTAAAATTCTACAGGGATACCATCAGGTCCCGGTGTTTTCCCCGTCTGCATTGATTTGAGTGCCCGGAGTATTTCCAAGGATGTAATTGGGGCGTCAAGCTTATCAAGATATGTTACCGTAAGGGATGGGACATCAATACTGTCTAGGTATGCCACCAGGTCCTCCTCCCTATAGTCTGCCCTTGACATGTAGAGGGATTTGTAGAATTCCGGGAAACAGCTATTGATCTCTTCCGTTGTGTGGACTGTCTGTCCCGAAGGGTCTCTGATGTGGGAAATGCTCATCCCCCCGCTTGTTCCCTGGAGAGCCAGGCCAACAAATGGCCCGCTCGCTCCCTCTGCTCAAAAATCCGTTGGGATTGAGCCAGCATTTTTTTCTGGGTAAGAGAGGTACGAAGACGAACCACCTCCGACGTCATAAATTGTAAATGTGAGTAGTGTATAGGGTCCTGGGTACGAACAAAGAGGACCTCTGCAGTACTCGCCTCTCTCTTAGCCCTTACCAACTCTGCCCTGCGCTCCCCATGAACTCTGGCTATAATGGTCTGGTAATGTCCCCTCGTCGTGGCCTTGAATGCGTCCCAGACAACTGTGGGGTCAGCCGAGCCCACATTTACCACCCAGAAGTCAAGCAGCTCCGTTCTGAATTGAGAGTCTACGGCCGTGTCTGAAATCCAAAACCTCGAGAGCCTCCATATCTTGTCTACAGGGCCTAGTGAAAGGTCCAATGACAACAACAGGGGCGTGTGGTCAGAAATTCCTCTAGGGAGTATTCGTATATCTGTAACCCGTGGGAGGACCGGACTTCCCGCAAAGACTAAGTCTATACGGGAGAACGTCCTGTGAGAGGCCGAATGGCATGTGTATGCCCTGGTCTGGGGGTGTCTCCACCTCCACACATCAGTCAGGCCATACGTGTCCGCCCACTCAGTCAATCCAGGATGGTGATATCCCACAGACGCCAGTCTATCAAGATCCGGATCAGGGACTAGATTGAAATCATCCAATATAATATTGTTATCAGATGCAAATTCAGCTATCTTGCCGGTGATCTGATTGAGCACCAGCAGTGAAGCCGGAGGAGGCAAATATAAACCCATAATGGTCCACGTTAGAGAGTATATTTTAGCATGTATGATGACATAACGACCATCAGGGTCCAGGGCCAAATCCAGGAGCCGGAAAGGAAGGAATTTCAATATCAGAATAGTGACACCCCTGGAAAAACTGGAGTGCGTGGAGTGGTAGTGATAACCCACCCACGGTTTTTTGAGGGCCAGAACTCTACTTCCTATTAAATGCATTTCCTGGAGCACACATATATGTGGGTTGTAAGCTTTAAGGAATTGGAACACCAGGGAACGCTTAACCGGGGAGTTCAGTCCCCTGGTGTTCCAGGAAACAATATTAAGGGAGGACATGGTTACTCAGAATGATAATAATGTTAGAGTCAATGTAGGTCGTGGCTCCCGAACTGGACCCCCGGACCCATAACGGACATACCTGAAAACATTGCAATGCTGATGAGTCAATTTTTTTTAAAGAAAAACAATTGTAAAACAAAAACAAAACCAAACTGAAAACAGTCCAACTTCTAACGTAAATTAAAACAGCCCCATTAGGGGAACTATTCCCACCCCCACCCCACCTGACCACCCCAAACTGAGGCGGGTTTCAATCCCAAACCAATTCAGCTCACCGGCTGCAGCAAGGGGTCTGTGGAAGAGGCGAGCCCAACCCCCCTAGATTGCACATGGGGGGGTAAAGGAACAGTTCAAGCGGCCCTTCGAGTGTGAGAACTCCGCTAATAGAGTATAACAGGCTGTGGGGTATTAAAAATCAAACAGAGGAGAAGTAAATCGTATTGGACCCCACAGTGAAGTCGATCTATCACTAAGAGAATACAGGTATGCAGGTAACATGAAGCCTCATAGCTCAACAGTCTCCTGACCAAATGCTTTGGCAGGGGCATTAACTTAGAGTTTTCCTGATAGGGGATAGTTAGTTACCCCCCTCAAATCTGAACACATCATGGGGATGAACTGGGCACAACCTGTGCAACAAAACTAAGTCATCCGTAGAGCAGTTCGTATGTGAATTCAGACTTGGGCCCAGGTTGTTACAAGTAAACAATAAAGAGGAGATTCGGTGCATACCGATTGGTCGGTCAACGGATCTGTGGCAGGGAATCCAGCCAGGCAGAGGCCTCCCTTGGTGTGGTGAAAAATCGAGTCGTCTCGCCATCCTGGACCCTCAAGCGAGCAGGGAAGAGTACACTATAGCGAATGTTGCGTGATCTCAGTGCCGCCTTAAGCTGGTCAAACGATTTCCTGAGTTTTTGGGTCTCTACCGAATAGTCAGGGAAGATCATCAGTTTAGTGTTCTGAAATCTTAGGTCCCCAACATTTCTGGCGGCACGAAGAACTTCATCCCTGTCTCTGAAATTAAGGAGACGGAATATGAAGGTGCGAGGAGGGGACCCAGGAGGCCCTGGCTTAGGTGGTATACGGTGTGCCCTCTCGACTGTGTAGTAGGGTGACCATTGGGCTTCCGGTAGGAGGTCACGCAGCAGGCCCTCTATGAAGAAGGTAGGGTTGTTCCCCTCCGCCCCCTCCGGTAAACCGACAATACGAAGATTATTGCGCCAGTTTCTGTTCTCCGCATCTTCAGCTCTGTATTCTAAGGCCTTTACTTTGGTCTGGAGCGTACGGAGTGTTGCTCCATGTTCCGCCACGGTGTCTTCAGTGTTACTCAATCTTTGTTCCGTCTCGGTAACTCGCGACCTAATTTTGTCTATGTCTTGACGGATTAGACCCATATCCAGCTGAACAGCCTCTATTTTTTTGTTAATGTGGATTGGCATGTTGCGATGGCCGCCATGACGTCCGCCAGCCAGGGGGGATGAGAGTCATCCGACTCCATGATGCTTGTCTGTGAGGCTCTATGTGCGCTGCGTATGGTATGAGCCTCCGGAGTGGGACAGGTGGGCATATGAGGGAAGTCCGACTGTGGCGGAAAGGCCAACCTTTTGCCCCCTTTGCTATATTTTGCACTAGAAGACCTGCGCCTCATTCAGATTGTCAAGGCCCCGATCTGGGCAATAATTATTGGCTGGCTGTGGGAATCTATCAGGGGGGGTTCAGGGGTGTGCAGTCAGTATATTCAGATCTGTATGTGCCCCCCAGAGAGTCTACCCCCTCACCTGCAGGTTAAGTAAGATCAGGGCTGTCCTTAGGCTTCCACAGGCCTACAGGGATTTTTCGTGTGACTCTCCCAGGGTGTCAGGGGAAGAGATGGTCCAGGGCCTGCTCCACAATCCGGATAGAAACCCCCAGCTGTCCCAGGCTCCCCTCCTCCAGATCCCTGGGGTCAGTCTCACCCTCAGCTGTTCCGGCGGCCTCAGGTCTTCAGGAGAGGCCGCGGATACGGCCTAGCTGTTTGTGGGGCCTGAGGATGCAGTCCGAGCCAATTCCGCGGCCGTGACTAGGCCCGAGCTTCCACCTGAGGCCCGTGATGGGCCGTGATGTGTGCGGAGGCGCCGACCGCGCCAGGGGTCATCCAAATCACGGTTCGGCCCGCCAGGAAAGGCTGCGGCATAGCGCCTCGAGGTAGGCCGGAACGTCTGGCGGCCTCAATCGCGGTCCCGGATCGAAACTATCCTCCCCCCTCAAGAGACAGAGGGTCTGTGAGCCCCCCAGAGACAGCAGGGATGTGTCCGGAGGATATATGAGGCAGATGGATCCGGATTAAGCCAGCGATGTGCGGAGCTCTCTGAAAAGCAGCCACTCACATCGCCATCTTGGCCACGCCCCCCGCAAGTAGTTTTAAATGGGTTTTTTCCTTCGAAATGTCATTTTGCTGTCAGACTGTTCTAAACACAGGAAACATGCGCCCCTTTACAGGCATACTATAGACACCCCCCAGCTACGAAATTTAAAGGGATATTACACTTTTATTGTTTTTATCTTTAAGCATTATTAAAATCACTGCTCCTGAAAAAACGGCCGTTTTTAAAACTTTTTTTGCATTGCTCCATGTCCCCTGGGGCAGGACCCAGATCCCCAAACACTTTTTAAGACAATAACTTGCATATAAGCCTTTAAAATTAGCACTTTTGATTTCTCCCATAGACTTTTAAAGGGTGTTCCGCGGCATTCAAATTTGCCGCGAACACCCCAAATTGTTCGCTGTTCGGCGATCTTGCGAACAGCCAATGTTCGAGTCGAACATGTGTTCGACTCGAACTCGAAGCTCATCCCTACTCTGCAGCCTTTGATACTGTTGACCACCCGCTCCTTCTCAATAAACTACATTCCCTTGGCCTCCGAGGATCTGCTCTATCCTGGTTCTCTGCCTATTTATCACAGCGCTCCTTCAGTGTCACCTACAACTCTGTCTCCTCCTCTCCCTTGCCCCTTTCTGTGGGGGTCCCCCAAGGCTCTGTTCTTGGACCCCTTCTTTTCCCTATCTACACCTCCTCCCTTGGTCATTTGATAACTGCCCGCAGCTTCCAATACTACTTATACGCTGATGACACCCAAATCTATCTGTCTACTCCTCACCTCACTGCTTCAGTCTCCTTTTGCATTACTAACTTACTAACTGACATATCAGCATGGATGTCGCACCACTTCATTAAACTAAATCCCTCTAAAACTGAGCTATTAATATTCCCCAGCGCCCGTGCCCCCCTCCATGACTTTTCCATCAAAATCAACAATGCAACCATCAGTCCCTCCCTTCACGCCAGGGTACTAGGTGTAATCCTAGACTCTGACTTGTCATTTCAGCCTCAAATCCTATTGTTGTCAAAAGTTTGTAGAATTCACCTCCATAACATTTCTAAATTTCGCCCCTTTTTAACAAGTGAAACCACCAAGCTCCTCATTCACTCCCTTGTTATCTCTCGCCTTGACTATTGCAACTCCCTTCTCATTGGCCTGCCTCTCCATAGGAGAAGTCTATCATGAATGCTGCTGCCAGACTTATCCACCTTACCAACTGCTCAGTGTCTGCCAACCCTCTCCTCCAATCCCTACACTGGCTCCCAATCACCCAGCGAATTAAATTCAAAATACTGACCACAACGTACAAAGCCATTCACGACTCTGCCCCGAGCTACATCACCAATCTTGTCTCCAAATATCACCCAAATTGTCCTCTCCGCTCTTCTCAAGACCTGCTACTCTCAAGCTCTCTCATCTCCTCCTCCCATGCTCATCTCCAGGATTTCTCCAGAGCCTCTCCCATCTTCTGGAACTTGCTGCCTCCACCTGTCCGGCTATCCCCTATTCTTGCTACCTTCAGGTGATCCCTGAAAACTCATCTCTTCAGGAAAGCCTATAATGTCTAACTAATCTTTTACCACTTCCATAAGCTCATTCCCCACAGTTACAACCTTTTGTACCACCTGCCCCACCCTATTAGATTGTAAGCTCTTCTGAGCAGGGCCCTCTTAATCCTCCTGTATCTTACTGTATTATAAATGTATTGTCTCCCTTTTATATTGTAAAGCGCTGCTTAACTGTTGGCGCTATATAAATCCTGTATAATAATAATAATAATAATATCCGGCTTCATTAAGGCACCCCTATCACCTTTGCTGTTCAACCTTGCACTTTAACCCCTTTCTGGACACTTGCTCCTTCACTCAGACCTTCACGGGGTACAGGTAGGCAATCAGGATCTACAAACAGCTTTATTTTCTGACAACATCCTGATTTAAACATCCAACCCGCAAGCGGATATGATCCGAATCCGATACATTTTTACTCACTTTTGGGCCTGCTCAGGACTGAGGATGAACTTTTCAAAAAGTGAGGTCCTTCACCTGTACCACGCATGCTCCCTGTCCTGGCTGGTCGACTCGGTGTTCCCAATTGCTAAGGATCATATCACGTATTTTGGGATTAAAACAGGCAAAGCACCCTCCTCCCTCTACCACCTCAACTATCCTCCAGTCCTCTCTAAAATTGTCACTGAATTGGATTATTAATCAGACCTCCCTCTCTCCTTCTTTGGTAGGTGCCACTTATTCAAAACGATTAGCTTCCCTAAACACCTGTACCCCTTCCAGACTATTCCTCTTTTACTGCATCACAAAGATCTCCAGAGGCTTCAGAAAGCCCTACCCACTTTCTTTTTGTGGGGCCGCCGACCTCGGTTCTCCCTTCACAAATGATTCCTCCCCAAATATAAAGGGGGAGCCAATCTCCTGAATATCAGGGTATACAATCTATCTTATACAATCTATCTTGTCTCTTGAGAGTGGGTTTAGATTGAATCACTTAAGCCTCTAGATATTATCATTTGGAACTGGAATCTCAAATGGTAAACCCATATAGTCTACCCGCCTTGCTGCACTATGATATTAGATCACCTCTGAAAGACAATTTTCTCATATGTGATATAGTGATAGTCTGGAGAGAGATTAGGAAGAAACTGGGCTTACCCCCCCTTCTTTCCAGTCATCTTCCTATTCACTGACACCCTCTATCCCCACTGGCGCAGTGACATGTGGCTTTCTTCATATGGGCTTCAAAAGGTCTAACCAATTTTGTACATCTTTTTGACACTTTCTCGGGCAAAGCCCTTTCCTTTCCCCAGCTAATGCATTTGTATAACCCCCCCCCCCCCCGCATCATCTACTGAATGCTCAACAAGCAGTTAGCTTTGCGCTCAGTTTATGTCCACCCATAGACCTAAGGTTCAACCCTTCCCTTCTTGACACCTTCCTGAACCATCACCATCACAAAATCTCTGACTTATACAAACACTTGAACTCCCACCTAACAAAGCAGCCTCTTGGAATAAAGACTGATGCTCCTCAGAAGCTGTGAATCATATTTTGTCCAGCTAGAGTTCTACCTGTGCTTTCATCAAGAATTAGGAACAACGGTCTGGCAATCACTTGACTGAGTTCCCTAAGTACCCTTGGATGCAAGCCATCTGGTCCCGGTGATTCATTAATGTTAAGTTTCTCAAGTCTAATTTTAATTCTGTCCTCTGTTAACCATGGAGGTGCTTCCTGTGTTGTGTCATGAGGATGAACACTGCAGTTTTGGTTACTGAAGCCCCCCGATTCACTCGTGAAGACTGAAGAGAAGAATAAATTCAATACCTTCGCCATCCTTTGTAACCACATGTCCTTCCTCATTCTTTATGGGGCCAATATGGTCTGTCCTCCCTTTTTTACTGTTTACATACTTAAAGAATTTCTTGGGATTTTTTTTGCTCTCCTCCGCTATGTGTCTTTCATGTTCTATCTTAGCCGTCCTAATTGCACCCTTACATTTCTTGTTGCATTCTTTATAAAGTCTGAATGCTGAGGATGATCCCTCAATCTTGTATTTTTTGAAGGCCTTCTCCTTTGCTTTTATATGCATTTTTACATTGGAGTTAAGCCATCCAGGACTTTTGTTCGCTCTTTAAATTTAAATATGCTCTTTAAGCAGTCCCATCTCTCCTCCGTGTTCTTTGTTCCTAATATTTTATCCCAATTTATGCCTTTTACCAAGGTTTGTAGTTTAGGGAAGTGGGCTCTTTTGAAATTCAGTGTCTTTGTATTCCCTTTATGTTTCCTATTTGTGTGATTTATACTGAAACTAATTGACCTGTGATTGCTGTTACCTAAATTGCCCCGTATTTCTACATTCATGATCAGGTCTGTATTGTTGGTAATCAGTAGATCCAGTAATGTTTTATTTCTAGTTGGTGCTTCTACCATCTGACCCATAAAATTGTCCTGCAAGACATTAAGGAACTGGTGAGCCTTAAATGAATGCGTGGTTCCCTCCGCCCAGTCTATATCTGGATAATTAAAATCCCCCATTATGATAACACTTCCCATTCTTGCTGCTAATCCAAATTGTGATAGGAGATCTGTCTCCACTTCCTCCCTCAGGTTAGGGGGCCTATAGCATACTCCCAGTATTATTTTTCCCTTAGCTTCATCCCTTTGGAGCTCTACCCATAAGGATTCCACCTCCTCCCTAGCTCCCTCAGTGATGTCATCTCTCACATTCACTTGTACATTATTCTTGATATATAGGCATACCCCTCCCCCTTTTTTACCCTCTCTATCCTTGCGGTAAAGGGTATACCCTTGAATGTTTGCCAGCCAATCATGAGAGCTGTTGAACCAGGTCTCTGAAATTAACACAAAATCCAAATCCTCCTCATACAACAGTATCTCTTGTTCACCCATCTTGTCCGCCATGCTCCTGGCATTGGTGAACATGCCACATAGTTTAGACTGGTCACATATTGTCCTCATATTGGGTGTTTCGAGATTGCAACTAGGACTTGCTACTATACTTACCTTGTGTTTTTGTGCTTTGGTCAACCTACCACTAATGCCCCCAATACTACCTCTGGAATATTTTCCGCGTTGACTATCTCTACCTCTGGACCCTCCCCCCATCTCCTAGTTTAAAAACCCCTCTAACTTTTTGGCCATCTTCATTCCCAGCAGATCTGCACCCTCCTCATTTAGGTGCAGTCCGTCCCTTCTATAGTACCGGTTATCGACTGAGAAGTCGGCCCAGTCCTCCAGGAACCCAAACCCCTCCTTACTACACCAGCATGTTTCTATCACATCATCAGCAATCACATCGTTTCCACGCTAAATGGGACAATTACATCGCCGATGTTCTACAGGCCTCAGAGTCTCTCTGGAGGTTCCACCCTGGAGCAGGGAAGTGCCTACTCCCACCAATCCCTCCTTGGGTCACCGCCATGGTTCCACAGACTCATTTTTTCTACCCCTAGTGTTTTTCAGGTTTCTTGTTCCTTCATTTATCCTTACTATGTTATGTTTGGTGCTGGCCTACTCACTAGTTGATCTATGTTAGTTTGCTTGGGATATCTGCGCTCACTGCTAGCTCATAGCATGTAAATCCAGGCTTGGGTTTACCCTCCCTCCCACTCCTCTCCCCTCCTTACCCCCTCCTTTCCCCCTTCTTTCTTTTTTTTTCTCTTGGCCCCCCCCCCATGGAATTAAGTTCTTAGTGACTTGGGACTTGTTTGTTTTGTTTTTGTCTTTTTCTTGAACCACTATTACTGTATGCATTTTGATCAGTCTGGTGATATTGTTGGTGCAACCAGAATACAACAAAGTTTCTTTAAAAAAAAAAAAGTTGTCGGGAGATGTGTAAGATTTGTACTTACATTTACCTCCTACCTTCATCTGCATATGATTGTTGCTGCTGATTGAAGCTTGGATTGGTATAACAGTACAAGCAAGGTTCTGAACTGTGCAAAGTGCCTTGTTGTGTTGAGTGCATAAGACACTCAACACTCAGTCACTTCATTACCAGAAACTTTACGCACTTCCTGCCCATGCCAATTTTCAGCTTTCAGTGCTGTCACACTTTGAATGACAATTGTGCATTCATGCAACACTATACCCAAACAAATTTTTCATCATTTTGTTCTAACAAATACAGCTTTCTTTTGGTGGTATTTGATAACTGCTAGGGTTTTTATTTTTTGCTCAAAAAATAAAAAATAAACAAAAATTTTGAAAAAAGCTTTTCTTTGTTTCTGTTATAATATTTTGTAAATAAGTAAGTTTTCTCCTTCATTGATGGGCACTGATGAGGCTGCACTGATGGGCACTGATAAAGCGGCACTGATGGGCACTGATGGGCGCTGATGATGGGCACTAATATGCAGCACTAATGGGCACTGATAGGCAGCACTGATAGGTGGGAATGGTATACAGCACTGATGGGCATTGATAGGCAGCACTGATGGGCACTCATAGGCAGCACTGATGGGCACTGATAGGCGGAACTGATGGGCACTGAGAGGCTGCACTGATGGGTACTTATGGGTGGCACTGATAGGTGGCACTGATAGGTGGCACTGATGGGCACTGATGAGCACTGATAGGTGGGCATGGGCACTGATAGGTGGCAATGATAGGTGGCACTGGTATGCAGCACTGATGGGCATTGATAGGCAGCGCTGATGGGCACTCATAGGAGGCACTGATGGGCACTGATAGGTGGAACTGATGGGCACTGAGAGGCTGCACTGATGGGTACTTATGGGTGGCACTGATAGGTGGCACTGATAGGTGGAACTGATGGGCACTGATGAGCACTGATAGGTGGGCATGGGCACTGATGGGCACAGATTGGCACTGATAGGTGGCACTAATGGACACTGATGGGTGGCACTGATGGACACTGAAAGATGGCACTGATGGGCATCACTGATAAGGAGGCACTGACCGGCATTCGTGATGGGCACTGACTGGCATAATTTGTGGGCACTGATTGGCATTGATTTTAGGCACAAATTGGCTTTCCTGGTGGCCATGGGTGGCATACCTGGTGGTCATCAGTGGTGACAATCCCTAGTGGTCCTGGTAACTTCCCTGGTGGTCTGAAATGGGCATCCTCGGTGGGAGAGCTTGTTTACTGACTACACTTCTGCTTATCCTTACCTGCTACAGTGCCTTGAAAAAGTATTCATACCCCTTGAAAGGTCATAGCAATATGCTGGGCCCTCATGGGATAGCGCAAAGGGAGGCTGCAGATTTCTTCTGCTTGTTATTTATTTGCAGGTTGCCATTGGCTGCAGCAGTATCCCTGGGTAGCAACAGCCATGAGATTGGTCAGAATGATCGAGCAGTCTATTGGTCTAATTGGAAGGGTGTAAAGCTAGCGTGGAGGAAGTTGATAAAGGGAGCTGAGGATTGTCTCTCGCAGACCCCTTAGGACCGGACCGTGACTGCAGTGCTCTGGAGCCTCCTGTGCCACCTGATAGAAAGAGCGGAGAGTGAGGGAGGTGAAGAATGGCTACTGCGGTGTCTGGAGGAGGGAAGGAGCCCAGCTCCCCCTGTCGGGGTGGCCCCAGCAGTTTCTAATGAAGAGGAGGAGACAGCCGTGGCCAGGAGCGGGACTTGGCAACAGCCAGGACGTAAGAAGAAGAAGCAGAAGAGCTGTTACTACACAGACAAGAGCCACAGAGGGAGCTGGCAATGCTGAGCTGCAGAGTGCACCTAGAATGAGGCAGAGCAACGCTACTCAGCCTGCCCTTGTGGCAGCTAGCAGTGGGAATACAGCAGACAATTCTGGTGGTGAGACAAGTTCTAGTACTAATGTTTCTGATATATATTATTAATTACATCTTTGTCTAATATGTTACAGCAATTTAAAGGGGCACAGTCATTTGGTGCTGATAATACTGAGTTTGTAAGGGCACAGGTACCCGGTGCTTTGGATATGTCTACTAATACTACAGCTATTACAGGGGCATTCTTATGGTGCACAAGGGAAAGTTGATTATGACAATTTACTAACAGACATTGGTAATGTATGGAACCAAGGTTTCACCGAGCCTGTTATTCAGGATGATTAGTTGAAAAATATTCAGTTGAAAAGAGAGGGGAGAAGGCAGTCCATAGAGTGAACAGCAGGAGAAGGCGTCTCATAGACACAATAGCCACTTCACAGAAGCAGGGAAGACCATCCACGTTCCAACAGATCAGACACTGCACCGATACATGGGGGAGGAGGGGTGTGAAGGCAGAAGCTCTCATATACTCCCACAGTGTTGAAAGGTGGACCCTTACCCTCAATGGTGGACCTCCCTTCTAGTAAGGTTTTACACGCAAGCAGACTTGGCCCTCTGCGGGGACTGTGGATGGATGGTATCCGAATCCTGCTGGTGTACTGTGCGTCTCCAATCTGGCATGTACCAACTCTCCAACCTGAAGGGGGTGATAAGTCCACTTATCCCATAGGGAGGTGGGTAAAAATAGAAAAAGGGGCTCCGATGGTGTAGTATGTATATTAAAATTTATTTTTGTTTAAAATAACAGAGTCACAAAAAGTATACTCCATAAGAAAAATACAAAAGAGCCGGCATAAAATAGCAAACACCCGTGCAATTCATGGGGCGGTTTTGAGTGATGGCTTACGATGCGTAGCCACGCCCTACTAGTTTCGCCACATCTGACGTCTTCAAAGGGGCACGGGCGACGCATCAAGTCATCACCTAAATAGTGCAGAGCATAAACCAAGCCTCGTTCCTGACCTGATATCAGCGCTCGGCAATAAACACAAAGCTAGACGGGGAGACAACCAAGCCTCTATCTGGTGTTCTTCCCCGCAATCAATGCTGCCATGGTAACCACTAGTAAACTAAGATCGCTCTCCCGGGAAGAAATTAACCCCTGGAGAGGAAAATCCCTAATACAGTCTAATGGGCAACTACAGCCTATGACACCTAATGTTCACAATATTCAAAAGATTTTAAAGGGCATTAATGAACATTTTAACAGTATATTACCCTTAACTTGAGCACTGTAAGAAGAATCTTTTGATTGAATATTATTAAAAAAATACTGAAAAAATAAAAGTAAAAGAATAAAAAATAAAAATGAATAAAATTATTACACACTAAGAAAAATTTCACCGAAATTGTACAGTATAATGAAAAATATAAAAAAAAAATTAAATGTATTTTTATAAGCGTGTTCCCCTCTAAGAATAATGAAATAGGCGCATTCATAAACAGGAAGAACACCAGTAAACATATATTCTTGGTTTTGCATTAGAGAATACTCCAGCATAAAAAATGTGTACTATAATAGATAGCATACACCATATACCGTTTCACCAATATATAAATGTAACAAACATCATAAAGGATAAATATAAGGCAATTGAAAATGTATAACCATATAAGGGCCTCTGGTAATAACAACTTTCCATCGCTCCATAAGGAACCAGACAATCAAGGGGGATTATTTTTAGGAATTGTCTATAAAGGCATTTAACAACAAAGGATCAATTTTTTGGACCTTGAGATTCGGAGTGAAGGGAATTCCCTACTTACCTTTACCCATTTTAAAGCCACAGACCGGAACTCGTTCATACCTCGGGACAGTTGTCACCACAAATCGTGGTTAGACTCTGTCCCGAAGAGTCAATATATCAGGTTAAAACGGAACTGTTCCACAATGGCTGATTTTGTGGCACAATCCAGTATTTTGACGGAAAGATTCTTGGAAAAAGGGTATGAGGCCTGATTTCTGGAAGAGAAATTGAACCAGGTCAAGTCAATGGATAGAGACCTACTTTTGGTAGACAAATCTAGTTATAACAGAGATACTAAGTTGGTATGTCCCTTTATTACTGGATATTCCTGGCAGCATTTTTCCGTTAAAAAGATGCTATACAAACATTGGTATATCATTAAAAATGATCCTTTGTTGGGACCAATTCTTCCCGACAAACCTCAAGTTGTTTTCAGGGGTGCCCCCTCAATTAAATCTCGGGTGGTGGCGACAGTCTGTGATCCCCCCATCAACAAACCAATGTTCTTTCAACATCTAATAGGCTTCTTTAAATGTAAAAACTGGGAGGTTTGCTCTATTAATGCTGTTACCGAAAGGAAGGTTGGTCGCTTTTACTGTAACAATACATCTATTGAATTTTTGATTAAATCCTTTATTACTTGCTCGACAATCCATGTTGTATATCTTCTCACTTGCCCATGCGGGCTCCATTATGTGGGACGCACTGTGTGTTCATTGAAAGTGAGACTTGGAGAGCATATTGGGAACATTAAAAGAGGATTTTTAGGTCACCCTGTCTCCAAACACTACCTGGAGGTTCACAAACAAAACCCTAGGGGGACTTCGTTCATGGGAATTGACAAACTCAAGCTCCCTTGGAGGGGGGTTCTAAGAGACGAGCCATTTCTAAGCTCGAAATGGAATGGATTTACAAAATCCGCTCTTTGAGACCCCGCGGATTGAAAGTCGATATCAAGTTAAATGCCTTGATAGACAATTCCTAGAAATAATCCCCCTTGATTGTCTGGTCCCTTATGGAGCAATGGAAAGTTGTTATTACCAGAGGCCCTTATATGGTTATACATTTTCAATTGCCTTATATTCATCCTTTATGATGTTTGTTACATTTATATATTGGTGAAACGGTAAATGGTGTATGCTATCTATGCTACGCTATGCTATTATAGTACACATTTTTTTATGCTGGAGTATTCTCTAATGCAAAACCAAGAATACATGTTTACTGGTGTTCTTCCTGTTTATGAATGCGCCTATTTCATTATTCTTAGAGGGAAACACGCTTATAAAAATAAATTTAAATTTTTTTTAATATATTTTTTAGTATACTGTACAATTTCGGTGAAATTTTTCTTATGCCCCGTACACACGGTCGGACTTTGTTCGGACATTCCGACAACAAAATCCTAGGATTTTTTCCGACGGATGTTGGCTGAAACTCGTTTTGCGTACACACGGTCGCACAAAGTTGTCAGAATTTCCGATCACCAAGAACGCGGTGATGTCAAGCACGTACGACGAGACTAGAAAAGGCCAGTTCAGAACCAAGCGCGTCACCCTTTGGGCTCCTTTTGCTAATCTCGTGTAAAAGTTTGGTGAGAGACGATTAGCGCTTTTTCAGACTCGTGGTTTTCAGATCGTTTTCTGCCGTTCAGTTTGTGCTTGTGGGTTTGTATCTGCTCTTCAGTGCGTGCAAGCAAGTTCCGCGTGACTTTTAGTCATTGTATTCTTGTTCGTTCGTTACTGTTTTTCAGGTCACTCTTCACAGGCCTTGCTGTTCTTCAGTGCATTCTGTTACTTCGTTCTGAGCAGCCGACCGTTTTCTAGCCATGTTGCATATACAAACTCCTTGTAGAGTTCGTGCTGTGCGGGGACTTGGTGTTGGGGTCCTGACCTTGACACAAGTCCAGTCCATGAACAGGGTGGGGAGGATTTCATGGACCAAGAATTGGTTGCTTCAGCGTGAC